>CM019070.1:81524968-82724968 GCA_009667805.1 Leptobrachium leishanense | reverse complement strand
GCATTGTACTCTAGCGTTAAATGCGGGCGCTAGGGGGAAAACTGTGGGCGCAGTTTTTCCTCCCTAGTGCCCGCGTTTTAGTGCTAGGATCGTAATTTGGCCCTCACACTTTATAGAGCCCTATATATGGCTCTAATTTTAAATGCCTTTGGGTAATTGTATGGCCTCCCGTTAGCACTTCTTCGATCTCTGGAATTTCAGGAGATCGAAGTATGGCTAACGGGAGGCCATACAATTACCTGAAGGCATTTAAAATTAGAGCCATATATGGGGCTCTATAAAGTGTGAGTGTTCTTCTCATTTATTTTTTTTAATATGTACAATGTTATGCTAACTTATGTTTTTTTTCTTTTTCTTTTTGAGATTATATGTAACCAGAGAAAACATTAGCTCCATAAGGTAAATACATACAATTTATTATCACTAGTATTGCTACACTTTTTCATGTATTTGTTGGTGTATCGAAAAAAATATTATCACAACATTTATTTGAAACAGGAATGTGTAGTGAACATTTATATTTTGGTTAAAATAGCAATTTTGCAAAAAAAAATGTTATTCCAAGATAGCTAAAAGATTAAATTATCTTAAATTTGCTAATTTTTAATGTGCTTGTTTATCCTATACAGAATGTTTCTTGCAATGAAAGATTCTAAACTATAGGTGTTGTCCATTACAAAAATACAAATAGAATCTAAAATTAGTATCTGTGCATTAGAAAAATGCCTGCATATAGAAATTACAGTAACACTTTGCATCTGTATTGTACAGAAATATGCAGCACTTGTAAGTACACAAACCTTATTCCTATGCGGCAGTGAGTGATGCAAGAGCTCTCCCTGTATTCTACTATTTCCCTGAATGTTGTCATGCTGTAAAAAAAAAAAAACACTGATGAACTTTTCATTTCAGTGCGGGTAGGGCCTGCACTTTGTAGGTTATTCACAGAAATGCAGTGGCAGATATGATATTTCACAGATAATTTTGTTTTTCTAGAGGGGCACACTAATATTGTTTCAAAAAGTTAGGCAAAAGGGGTATTATTCACAAATTTTTGATTTTCATTATAGTACAATACAAAATCAAGTATAGATATTTTTTGGTAGTGACAGCATTAGATAACTATTAGCTTTTGTGTGCATTCATTTCTTTATATACATATTACAGATGCAGTGGTCACTTCAGCAACATCCCCAATAACTCATTAATGTGCTTTCAGATATGTGAATTTTGTAGTTACTTTAGTACTGTCACTGCTCTTTTGGTTAAGCACCCCGTGCCTCTGCGCTAGGACTTTGTAATACCTTACTTATCTTAATGCTAATTACTGATAGCACATCCTATACTTAACACGGGGAGTGCAAAGTACAGTAAGCTCGCACAAGCTAGCTCAATCATTGATGCGCTGATTTTTAAAGGGTTTAGCTTTAGGAAGGTAATATGGGGGCATGTGTGAAATTCACTTATCCTACAGGGTTATTCAAAGAGAATCGAAAAGTCACCGCACGTTCGGTGACTTTTCCTTCTCTTCAATTCGGCGATCCCATTTTGGCGATCCTGTGGTGTATTCAGCAAGCACCACAGGGCTGTCGTAGTGCAGGGAAAAGCCACCGAAAACCTGCCGAACACGCACCGCAAGACCCAGGCGAATGCACACCAAAACCCGCAAAAACATCTGGATTAACCCCGCCGAAGACGCCGGAGAAACCCGAGCAGGAGCCGATCAGAGCGCAAAGCAGCCGCCGGAAAAACCCGACACCACAGACGAAGGGAGTGGAAAAAAAAACCAGTACACTAAGGCTGGGGTCAGACCAGCGCACCTTTAACGTGCGTTCTGGCGCACATAATTACGGCCGCACTAGCAGCAGATGACGGGCAATGACGGCCAATATACGATGTACGGCCGCACAAAAGTCCGGCCGTGCAAAGCAAGTGGAATTTGAACGCATTTTTTCTGAGAACGCTGAACCGCTAGTACTGATGTACTGAGTGCGCAGCTGCGGCATAGCGGCGTGTTTGCGTGATTAGAGGATGTCAGACGCTGCTAATGTCCAGCCAACATAACGTCCAGACGCAAAAAGAGTTTTATTGACGATCCGTACAAAATCACGCCCGAGAATGCGCGTCGTCTGACCGTTTTTGCGCATTCCGTGAAAAAATACGTCAATGCGTTCGGACGCACTTTTTCACGTTCGTGGGGAAAAATGCTTTCGTCTGACCCTAGCCTTAATGTTTGAAAAGTGAAACGCTGTTTGCAAACAAACTACTGAGCGAAAATGTTTGAAATTTACATATAAGGTCCAATGAATGATAGTAAAACGGGCTGTTACAGAAAAAAGAAAAAACATTTTAAAAAAAAAAAAAATAGGAAGAAATTTGTTTGCAAAAAAATCCCGAAAAATGCTTAAGAGATCCTAAAAAATCTATAAATAAAGAGACTTTTTACTGCAGAATATTATACTAAACGGTTTATTAGATATTGAATTAAAACGGAAATATTTTTAACATTGAATTGAAGTCTACGGGATTCGCCTGAATAAATCTGTCGAATGAAGCAACCGAATGGTATTTCGATAACTTTTCACTGCTGGTTTTTGTTCTCTAGTCTGAATAGACGAAGCTATGGGGATTTCACTGCCCTCGAACAGGCACCGAACAAGAACCGTATGTGCAGGCAATTCGCCAACATTTGGCGAACTGCCTGCTCTCTGAATAGCCGAATGGCCAGGAAAGGTAATCGAACGCTGAATTTCAGCGTTCGGTTACCTTTCTCCAGCAATTCGGATCTCTTTGGATAACCCTTGTAGTGTTAACAGTTACATATCCGAATGCTACAGTAAGCGTTCAGTATGTAATCTTAACCCATAGACTTAAATAAAAACAGAAGAAGCAAATATATACAGTGCAAGGAGGGACCCGGTGACCAATGGAGGGTGGCACCATAGTGCCCCTACTCTTCGTCAAATGAGCCAGTCCATAGCCATAGCCCATTTTAATCTCCAGGCATGAAACAATAGGACAGATTACAATCAGAGGCGGACTGACCCATCGGGCATTCAGGCACAACCCGAGGTCCCGGTTTGGGGCCCCATCAGTCTGCTTTTGTGCCCCTGCAGTGCCAGGACATGTGTGGAGCAACATAGGGATTCCCTCCCCAGCGCTAAGGACCCTCCACGCATGTCCTATTGTGTCCCTGCTCGGTGCCATTATGATTCCGAGCAGGGGCTTCTGCCACAGGAGGCTGACAAGAAAGATTTCAACCTTTGCTGTGGGAGTGCCCCCTGGGCTGCAAGAGTCATGGCACAGGCGCTCGATGATGTCACAAATACGGATTCCCCCTGAAAACAAAAACATTCCGAAACGACCCAAAGTGAAAAAAAACACCTGGAAAAAAAAGCTAAATGAAACGAAAACGGTCCGAAACGACCCGAAACGAGAGAAAAACCTGAAACCAAGCGAAACGAGTGAAAGGGTTTAAAACTGGGGTTTTTAAAACTTTTTTTTCATTTGAAGTGGAAATAGACTGGAAGATGGCCGCCATTATAAGGCAGACGGCCATCTTGTTCAGAATATTGGTTCACTTGAAAATAATTAGGTAGTTTTTTTAGTTGAAACTCAGGCATACATAGAAATTTAGGAATGTGCTGAGATTAGCAGAATAAACAATTAAAATGCTGAGAAAGATCTCTGCTGTTCCAGGCACAGAGAAAGATACTTCAAGGTCGTTGGGGCCCGCAGAAATACAAAGGAGTATAGAGATCAGACCAGGTGCCATTTGTAACAAATAATTGAAGGCGCTAGGGAAACAGGCACAGCCGGGAACAGTAGGAGTGACTAATCATGATTTGTTGCTACTAACATAAAGTTTGCCAATTTATGGCCAATTAATGAGATGTCTTTTGTGTTAGACTAAAGGGAGGTACTGACCCACATGGGGTGGGAAGAGTGTCATCGGGAGGTGGACTAATTGGGATGTACCTAATTATGTATTTGGGGTATAAGATTGGATGTCACGAGGGACTCGGGGCTCAGTCTTTGGGATTCAATCCTGTCTGAGCATTCTGTGACGTCACAATAAAGTTTGCCTTTCCTGAAGAGACTCGTGTTCAGACAATCCTTGCTCGTGTCCGGTCTCGAACCCGAGTGAACCAAGTGGATTCCGGTAACATTTCTGGGGGCTCGATAGCCGGGATACGGGCCCTTGCCGGCACGGTAACGATTGCTGGACACTGTAGCGGTTGACTGCAGGTGCGAGTGATCCCGCCGGTTGGGCGTCCGTTGAAGGTGAGCTGACATCTGCAGGCGCCAAGCAGGATTTCCTGTACAGTGGACCTCGTCACGTCCCAAACGGACCCCTGGCCCGGGAAGCTGGGACACCCCTGAGTCCGAGGAAACAGCGAACAGCACGGCGATAGATAAAGTGTCTTCTATGTTTGTATGTCTAATGGAAATACTGGTATAAAGGGAAACGTTCGACCGAAGTTGGATAAGGAGACCCGTGGCCACGGTTTCATTAGCATACCGAACCCGCCGCCGAAAGCACGGTCAAGCAAAGGGGCCAGAGTGGCAAGCGCGTGTCTGGACCCGGGGGATCGGCTGTTAACCAAGGGGTAGAGTCTGTATGTGAGGGAGAAGGGAGCCGCGTGGAGTTGCGTTGTCATAGTCAGTGTTTGTAAATAAAGCTTCACCACGTGGACAATAGGAAAGGCGGAAAGATTTCTGTGACCGGGCTTAGAGCCCTGTGTCAGTGCTAGTGTGTACGTCGTGTAGTGAAGAGGGCTCATATTGGGGCCAGCGGTAGCTGCAGAGATAGTGGTGCTGAGTGGGTAGAATTACTCATAGGCAAATTGGAATTGCAGACGGGAGTGTAGTTATAGAACGGGGTGCACATAGTCACAAGCAGTCAAGAGTTAGAGTTCAATTAACGGGGTATAAGGAGCCAAAAGGAGGGACGTGTGCCCTCGGCTAGTAGAAAGAGTTGAATTGTTTATGTTTTGTTTTGTGTTGAAAGTATCTGGTACGGTATGGGTTGTGATTGATTGCTGAGACTGCTGTGAGTGAACGAGCGCCTACTCGCATTGCGAGAAAGCAAACTTGAGAGTGGACTCCCAAACTCCCAAAGTACGTTTCCAGCTCAGGCGACTGCAGTCCGGCTACTGACGGAGGAAGCGAATCCGATATATGAATTGTTGACTGAAGTACCGGACAGTAAATTCTAAGTGTTCTTGTTAAAAAGTAATATTTGTATTGTAAAAAGGTTGTTGCTTTTAGAAGTAACAATGGGTAGCGGATCATCCAAGCCAAGAAAGGTAAAGAAGGGTGAGATGCCCCTAGGGTATATGGTGCGGAATTTTGAAGCACTATATACCACACATGATTATGGTATAAAATTAACTAAAGAAAAGTTAACAGGAATGTGTACAATGGTGTGGCCACTGCTAGTTCCAGACTGGCCAGAGCAGGGGTCAATGGACCCGGAGCTAATACAGAAAGTGCATTCCCAGGTCACCGGGAAATGCAGACATCCTGAGCAGTACCCATATATAGATATATGGAAGTATTGTGTAAGGGATAAGAGTCATTTTATAATGATGGCGGGACGTAACAATAAGCAGGTGCCCCCCAATAAAGAAAATAATAAACAGAAAAGACCGGTGTTGGTAGAACAGCCGGAAGAGATTGATTCCCTGTCCCCGCCCTATCCATCACATTACGGGGCAGCTAGAAAAGCTTTGCGTGCCGCGGCTGCGCGGGCGGAGAGGGGGAGGCGGGTGGCGGCTCCTGCTCCACCGGCTCCCTCCCCTCTGACGGGCGGAATCGCGGAAGAGGAAGAGGGGGCAGTGGGTGGAGGAGATAGAGAGGTCCCACCAGGAAAGATAGAAATGCCCGATGGGAGTATGTATAAATTGGTAGACCAAGAGGACAGCGATGATGATGATAAGAGTGAAGGTGTGAAGCAAGGTGCTACCACTCGCGCAGCGAACAATGTATATAAACCCCGAGATCTATATCAACACAACCCCGGTAAGAGTAAAATGATGCCCCTGCGGGAAGTGTCAGGTCCCTTATTGGAAAACGGGGCACCTGGGCCGGTGCATTACACATATGTTCCATTTACAACAACAGATTTATTAAATTGGAAAACACACACACCACTGTATTCCACTAATCCCGCGGCAGTGGCCAGTATAATAGAGTCAATTATGCTCACACATAACCCCACATGGGCAGATTGTCAGCAATTAATGCTGACAATGTTCACTACTGAGGAAAGAGCCCGAATAAATAGTAGCGCGCGGAAAATTTTATTTGCCCAAGCTGTAGCAGATGTCAGAGCCCAGCCAGAAGCATGGGCAGAGGAACACTACCCCACAACAGATCCCAAATGGCCATACAATACCGCTGCAGGCATTGCTCACCTGCAGACGTACCGCACAGCGGTAATAATGGATGTTAAAGCGGGAGGGAAAAAGCCCACGAATATGGGAAAAATAGCGGAGGTTGTGCAAGATGCTAAAGAATCCCCAAGTGTATTTTTAGAAAGGTTACTAGATGCATATAGGATGTATAGTCCTATTGTCCCTGAAGCAGCGGAGAATCAGAGGTTAATTAATTCTTCCTTCGTGGGACAGTCACAGAGAGACATACGGAATAAAATACAGAGACAAGATGGGTTTTTGGGTAAAGGTATTAGCGAATTGGTAGAAATTGCTAATAAAGTGTATCATAACCGGGATTTAGAAGAAAAACGGGAGGAGATGAGGAAACAAAGAGGACATACAGGGGTGGTCGGATATATTGGAAATGGAAGGAGAGGTGCCCCAGACAGAGGGAGAGCGAGGGGACGTGGAGGTAGAGGCAGGGGCGCCTGGTGCCGGGGCGAAGGTCACTGGAAAAATGATTGCCCGGCATTTTTGGCTAAATTTGGTGTGCCGGGGGAAGCTGGGGAATCGGGAGGTCAGGCCCCTAATGGTCAAGTAACAAACGGCAGATATGAGAGAAATGATGGTGCCGGTGCAGGATTTGTTGGGTTGGTGGGAACATCATTTGAAGGGCAAGGTACATATTGACACGGACCTGGGCCCATCCCGCTCGATAATCACGAGCCCACGGTCACTATGAGAGTGGGAAATAAAGATGAAATTTTTATGGTTGACACCGGTGCCGAATATTCTGTTGTAACACAGCAAATTGCTCCCCCGATGGGAACTGAGGTTGATATCGTGGGAGCAATGGGGGTATCCGCAAAGTACTCCCTTCTTTCTTGCTTCACGGAAATGTAGTGTGGGTGGGCATAATGTTGAACATGAATTTTTGTATATGCCTGAATGTCCCATCCAGCTCCTGGGGCGGGATATCCTTTGCAAATTGCAAGCCCAAATTACATTTCTTCCCGGGGGTCACGCTAGATTAGACCTGCCTGAGAGTGGCAGCTCTGCACGGCAGCACAGCCCAGCCAGCCAGTGCATCCAACCCGCAAAAATCGCAGTAATTATGCCCAGAGGAGAAGAATGGCGTACAGCACCAACGCCGCTGGTCGACCCGGACCCGCACACACTACTCCTGGGAGTCCCTGGTGTCTGGGCCGAGGAAAACCCACCCGGACTAGCTGTAAATATCCCTCCGGTATATGTTGATTTAAAACCGGGGGCAGTGCCCGTGGCTCTACGACAATATCACATCCCACAAAAAGCCAAGCAGAATATCCAAACACATTTGCAGAGACTTAAAGATCACGGCATATTGAAATTCTGCGTGTCACCGTGGAACACACCTCTGTTGCCAGTACTGAAAGAGGGCACACAAGAGTACCGCCCGGTTCAAGATTTACGAGCGGTTAACGAGGCCACAGTAACTTTACACCCTGTAGTCCCTAATCCATACAATTTGCTGGCATTAATTCCTGGAAATACAAAGTATTACACGGTGCTTGATTTAAAAGACGCTTTTTTCTGCATCCGCCTGGCTCCAGCAAGCCAGCCCCTTTTTGCGTTTCAATGGGAGGACTCCACCACGGGAGCGCGTCATCAAATGACCTGGACACGCCTCCCCCAAGGTTTCAAAAACTCGCCCACGATTTTTGGGTGCGCGCTCAGCCAGGACCTCCTGTCCTTCAACGCTCAGCCAGACAAAGTTGTTTTGTTGCAGTATGTCGACGATTTATTACTGGCCTCTCCCACAGAAAAAGACTGTCTCTCTGCCACTAAAGCCCTGCTACATCTGCTATGCCTTGCGGGTTACAGAGTGTCCAAAAGGAAAGCACAAATATGTAAACAGACTGTGAAGTATCTCGGTTTTCAATTAACAGGTACCAAGCGTGCACTGGGGGCTGAGAGAAAAGAAGCAGTATGCCGAATACCCCAACCAAAGACAAGGAGACAAGTTCGTGAATTCCTGGGAGCTGCGGGCTTCTGCCGCCTGTGGATCCCCAACTTCGCAGACATTGCTAAACCCCTCCATCAAGCCACCAAGGGGGGAGAGCATGACCCTTTTCTTTGGGAAGAAGAACAAACAGCAGCCTTTCTGAAATTAAAGACTCTGTTAATGGAAGCCCCTGCATTGGGATTGCCAGATCACAGCAAGCCCTTCCAGCTGTACGTGCATGAACACAATCAAACAGCTACAGGAGTGCTGATTCAAAGTTTCGGCTCTTGGCTCAGGCCTGTGGCCTACCTCTCCAAACAACTTGATTCTGTGGCCTGCGGCCTACCCCCATGCCTGAAAGCTGTGGCAGCCACAGCAATGTTGATAGCAGAAGCAGACAAGCTGACCCTTGGACAAGTTCTTCATGTCAAGGTGCCCCATGCTGTCAAAGCCCTGCTCGACGTGAAAGGAAGCTACTGGTTCAGCAACAGCCGGATGACGAAGTACCAAGCTATGATGTGTGAGAATCCACGGGTTCATTTGGACCTCATCGCTACCTTGAACCCTGCTACTTTACTGCCTGACTGTGAAGAGGACCCAAACCATGAATGCCTCCAAGTCATGGAAGAAGTGTTCAGTAGCAGGCCAGATTTGAAAGACGTACCCCTAGACAAATACGATCTACAGCTATTCACTGATGGTAGCAGCTATATGCATGATGGGAAGAAAGTCTCCGGCTACGCAGTAGTTTCAGCAGAAGAGATTATCGAAGCAAATCCATTACCAGGCCACACATCTGCACAATTGGCCGAAATAACAGCCCTATCCAGAGCTCTAGAACTCTCCGAAGGCAAAAGGGTGAATATCTACACTGATTCCAAATACGCCTTCATGACAGTCCATGCACATGGTGCACTCTACAAAGAAAGAGGCCTACTTACTTCTTCAGGACAACAAATCAAGTATGCGGCTGAAATCGCAGCCCTTCTAGAGGCTGTATGGAAACCAAGTGCTGTCAGTATTATGCATTGTCGTGGCCACCAGAAAGGTCATGATGAAATCCCAAAAGGCAACAGGCGTGCTGACCAGGCCGCAAAAGCGGCTGCAAAACCATTGCTAACAACTGATCAAGCCAAAGTCCTGCTCTGCAAGCAAGAGGCCCAACCTCCCATGCCAAACTACGAATTTTATATGAATTGGAGAAAATTTGAACCTGGAGGCGAATTTATTGAAATTATGTTGCACAAATGGCACAATGACTACGAACTATTAGAACTCAATCATGATTATATCCAATGGCTCTTCCCGACCCGTTCCCAAGGCCGAAATCTTTACTCTACTCCTCTGACTCCTCAAGAGACATGTCTAATGATTGACACCTCAGAAGTTCAGCAGAGACTACGCAGAGTATACAAAATGATGCTGAAATTCTTCGGCGTAAAACTAATGGGGGAGTATGGAGAAGAAGATACAAAAGTAACTGAAGTTGAACGAGCAGAAAATTTCGCCTCACGTTTTGAAAATCTAACAACTAACTCTCACAATAATCTAGGAATCACACGAATATTGCTGAGTCTGGGAGAATTGGGAGCAGAAGAATACCAAGCCCTGCTGGTAAGGTTCTTCCTCAAGGAGATCCTTATCAGAAATAAGCTGCTAAAAATGAAGAAAAGTGCAATGAATTATTTCATACCAGCAGTGCGAGATTCACAAGACAGACAAGATCTGCTGTTCTTCGCATGGCGATATTATTTCCCGAAAGAAGAATTTGTCTGGGGAAACCGTGAAGAATTGGCACGATACAAAGTAAAACCAGTGGTGGCTGCACTCCTACCGGCGCCACTGAGTGAATGGACTCCTGTATATTCAGAGAAAGAGAAGAAATGGCTGTCAGAAGAACAAGGCGGATATGGAGAAGACGGATGGTTCCAGTTAGAGAATGGACAAATAGTTCTACCAGCAACACTGGCGCCTGAGATTGTAAGAACGCTCCACGCAAGTACTCATGGAGGAAGAGAAATGATGGAACAGCAATTGGAACCACATTTCTACGTACCAGGACTGTCAGTAATCTGCAAAGCAATAGCCCAGCAGTGTGTGACATGCGCCAAGAATAATCCAAGAACGGAACCGACTCAACCTCCAGGGAAACAGCCAATCGGCTTGTCTCCAATGGCGTCATTACAGATAGATTTCACAGTGTTGCCACCCTGCAAAGGATACAGATATCTACTGGTAATGGTGTGCACTCTAACAGGATGGGTGGAAGCTTTTCCAACAAGAACAGAAAGGACAGCGGAGGTGGTGAAAAGTCTGATGAAAGAAATAATACCGCGCTACGGACTGCCTCTTGATATAGGGTCGGACAATGGCCCTGCATTCATACAGAACTGTTTACAGCAACTTGCCCGTCTGTTGGGCATCACCTGGAAGCTACATACTGCCTACAGGCCCCAAAGCTCGGGAAAAGTCGAGAGGATGAACCGCACCCTAAAGACTCTGATGTCCAAATTGTGCCAAGAGACATCACTAGGCTGGTTGGATGTGCTCCCGATAGTCTTATTACACATTAGGTGCAGGCCCACCCCCCAATTGAAGCTAAGGCCTACCCCTCTGATTAATGGACTAAGGGGGGACCTTCGGGCATTAGGGGAAATTAAATTGAATGATCAGGTTGTACTTTTGGGTAAAGCAATGCAGAAATTGAATACTTGGGTGGGAGATAATGTACCTCACTTTTTGTACCCTCCACTGCATAAATATTGTCCAGGTGATTCAGTATGGGTAAAAGAGTGGAAAAATGATCCATTAGGCCCAAAATGGAGAGGTCCTTACTTTGTCCTGTTATCAACCCCTACAGCAGTAAAGGTTGCCGAGGTGGTCCCGTGGATACATCACTCCAGATTGAAGGTATCTGCAGCCAATCCTGAACCAGTATGGAAGGTCGTCCCCAACGAGACCAATCCACTGAGGCTAAAGCTATCAAAAACCACAGTCATGAGCTCCTGAGAGATTCGACTGAAAGCATCCAAGATACTCAACCGTTGGGTGTTCTGATGGATACAGCGAGATCTTATTATCCATCTATGGAAAATGCTGAGAGAGTTATTTTTAGGGGCCTGGCCCCGACCCATGATCAACCGGAAATGTCTTTTGTTTTTGAAATTCCGGCGGGGAGGGATTGGGTTTATGTGACTGCAAAGAGAATTGCCCGAGGGTTTTTGACAGTGGGGGCAATTTTGGTACTGATTTTGTTTCTTGCACATTTGATTTATGGACTATCACGTGAAGCGTGTCCCAAGTGTCCAAGCACCACCAAAAATCGGAATGACACCCACCCGGTGATGGAGAACCGTACTATGGGGAGACAAAAGCGAGAGGCGTCGTCTGAAACTAAAAGGACATCTACTTGTGCAATTTAAATATGATTATGCTAAAAAGTCTGGACAGACCACATGTTGGGTGTGAAGTAGACTGCACCCAGACAATTCATATACCATTCGCATCTGTCTCAATGAATTTGAGTATGTTTGCCTCGGAAAATGTTACAGTACAGACAGTTGATGTGTCAAGAGAGAAACCAGAACCATTCAGTCCTGGGCATCCTATAATAGGACCAGTGTACCAACCAGAGTGGTGTTTCCAACTAGGCCCAGATAGAGAGATAAGTAACGAGGGTGGGGCGTGCAATTCAAGCCAGTTCAATTGGACATCGTATATTTACATATACAGAACAGGACTAAGGGCACATTACATATACATACGATGCAGGCTGTTCACTAAAGAACAGGAAGAAGAGATTGCGAACGCAACTAATGGAAGGCAGGATATAGGGGACATGATGAGACGATTGAGATAGTTTGCAATAGCGATAACAAAGGGAACACTATATTCATCACCATTTATAGTGAAAGGAGGATACCAGGTGTGTTGTAAAGGAGTGTGCTACACATGGGTACCACACACAGTAACGGGAATGTGTTATTTGGCTAAGTTGATCCCGATCCAGAAGGTAAGGGGGGAGGACACTAACTCAGATACAATACTTCACCCTAGGTACCCACTGGTGTTTGAGAGACAGAAGAGAGAGTTGTTTAAGAAAGCGGATCGAGTGTGGGCTTGGCTTCCGGCTTGGACTGGATGGGGAAGAGAGTTGATGGCAAGAATGAACAGTTATGCCAGTTTGATGGACGAGATTTTGAATAAGACTAGTTGGGATATTCAGTTGTTGAATCTGGAAGTACGAGAGATACGAAAGGTGCAGATGATACACAACATGGCACTGGAACAGATTAGTGCAGCTCTGAATGGGTTGTGTGAGATGACGATGCACTATGAATGTTGCACATTCATCAAGAATGCTACACATGATGTCCCTGACTATTATCAGGTAATTCAAGATCACCAAGAAAAGGTAGCACAGTTGCAGGACACAGCAAGGAGGATCGCTGCTGAAGGCTGGAATCCACTTCGTGGGTTCGGAGCAATCGGAGATTGGTTTGGATCCATTCTGAGATTTATTTCACAGATTGGATCTATGATTCTGATGGTAGTGGTGATCTTGGTTGTAGGGACACTACTGTATCGTATAGGGTGCTGTCTATGGCCGCTATGCAAGAAGGCACTGACACCCACACAGACACAGAATATACCACTGATTATCCCACAAGGTATGTTCCCGACGAAAAAAACCCCCCCCCAAGTATGAGGAACTTGAGAATAGAAGCAGTGAGGTGTAATGGCTACAAGTCTCAGGAGAGGAGCCTGAGGCTTGAGCCAAGGGGGGAATGAAGTGGAAATAGACTGGAAGATGGCCGCCATTATAAGCCAGGCGGCCATCTTGTTCAGAATATTGGTTCACTTGAAAATAATTAGGTAGTTTTTTTAGTTGAAACTCAGGCATACATAGAAATTTAGGAATGTGCTGAGATTAGCAGAATAAACAATTAAAATGCTGAGAAAGATCTCTGCTGTTCCAGGCACAGAGAAAGATACTTCAAGGTCATTGGGGCCCGCAGAAATACAAAGGAGTATAGAGATCAGACCAGGTGCCATTTGTAACAAATAATTGAAGGCGCTAGGGAAACCGGCACAGCCCGGAACAGTAGGAGTGACTAATCATGATTTGTTGCTACTAACATAAAGTTTGCCAATTTACGGCCAATTAATGAGATGTCTTTTGTATTAGACTAAAGGGAGGTACTAACCCACGTGGGGTGGGAAGAGTGTCATCGGGAGGTGGACTAATTGGGATGTACCTAATTATGTATTTGGGGTATAAGATTGGATGTCACGAGGGACTCGGGGCTCAGTCTTTGCGATTCAATCCTGTCTGAGCATTCTGTGACGTCACAATAAAGTTTGCCTTTCCTGAAGAGACTCGTGTTCAGACAATCCTTGCTCGTGTCCGGTCCGGCCTCGTCCCGAGTGAACCAAGTGGATTCCGGTAACACATTGTTTCCTGTCCCCCTGGGAAGTACCCAGACCCCCATACATCTTTTATGGCCAATATCTTGCATACATGCCATCTTGGAGGGCACTTTCATTTTTCAACTTTTCAGCCCCATTGCATTGTTTTCGAATTCAAACTTTTTCGGATGTTCGAATTCGAACCGAACACAGGGGTGTTCGGCCCATCACTATTCTCCAGTCATTCTCCTGGTTTTTACCTCTCTCTGAATAACCCTGTATGTATAAAGTTAGTGTTAGGGGTTAAGCTTAGAGGGTGAGCAGATTCAGCTAAATTTATTTGACACAAGCAAAACCTGTATTTTTTTAATGTATATTTTTGATACGTGCTTCAGTTATATAACACAATATTTTTAAAAAAAGTAGCAAAATTTGCTATATTAAAAATGGTGCAAATATGATGCCCAAAAAAAAAAAAAAGAAAGGAGCAGAACCTGTTTCATTTATAGAGGCAAGAAACAAACCCTGATCATTTTAAAAGAGGTGCAGATAACTATGATTGATGCAGCACATTAAATTCTCACTGCCTGGCACCTACAGCTACAGCGTACAGTAATTGCAGTTCAGCACTCCAACACCTCCATTCTTTAGAATTTGAGAAATGTTCACAGATCTGGGTGGGCGGCAAAGGGTCCCCAATGGAGAGGTACCTCTACAGCTGCTGATATTGGACATACTTTCTCCATGTGAACTAGTGGAGTGTACTAAAACTACCAATTTATTGCAACAAAAGAAAGTCAATGTGATATGTAGATTTGTGCTCTTAGGAAGAAAGCGTAAATAATGACAAAATTGCCGAAATGGACCTTAAGTGCCTAAATATCCTGATATAAACCTAGATCTTAAATAGTTAAGCTTCAATTGCTGTTGCCATTGTCATCCTAGCAAATATAGAGAGGTCAAGCACAAGGATTTAGTTCAAGTGAATTGTACATGGCCAGCCAAACATGCCTAAACATGTTCAAGCCAAGCAAAAGTATTTCAGTGCTGAATGACCCTGCATAACCAAGGGCACAAGCATGCTCTAGGAAACTAACAGCAATCCCTAGGTCTCGCTGTGCAATGCTGCATGCATTTGCTGTTTAACAATGCATTCCTTAACCCTGTTTGGCAGATAGGTTAATCATCATTTTTTCTTATCAATGTGGTAGGATAGCAGAGTAGCTACCATTCAGGTCATTAGATGGCTATCTCTAAACTAAGGGTAGGTAAAAGTACTGCTGGGTGAAGCAAATAAAATAAAACACAGCAAAGTACAAAGGGGAATATCAAGAAATGTACTCAAAGAACAAAAACCAGGTACAATACACAGTCATGGAGTAAAACAGGACAGAAAGGATAACCCACAGAATAATCACTATACAAGCCAAGGTCGGTACACAAGAATATCACACAGGAGCAAGGAAGGGAAAAGACAGAGAAAAACAAAAATACAGGGAAAGACAACAAGGAAAATCACCAAAATAAATGGCAAGAACAAGGCAAATGGAGGGACAAATATACAAAGGAAACAGGGAACCAAAATTAAATTGAACTAAATAAACAAAGGGTGAATAACAGAGAATACTGGCAGCAGAGCACTGCTGAATGGGAGTGACTGCCTTATAAAGTGAAAGAAGGCCAGTGCTCTATTGTCAGAAGGGCAAGGACCTGGCAGGCTGCAGTAAAATCTTGGAGCGGAAGGTGGAGAGGGGTAGACCAGACAGGGGTAAGAGCTGGCCCAATTGGCTCTTCTATAGGGCTTGGGTGGAATCGTGACAGTACCCACTCTCAAAAGGTGTACTCTGAGTGCCTAATGTCTGCTTAAGGTCTGAGACAGGGAACATGTACATGTCACAGTAATGTGCAGTGTGTATGAGTGTATCACAGAGCTCCACAGCAATAAAACTCACAGTAATGTGCGGTGTGTATGAGCGTATCACAGAGCTCCACAGCAATAAAACACACAGTCATGGTTGGGGTGTGTCATTCTTACTTTGTGCAGTGCAGGCAGTAGATAATGTGCCGAATCTAGGAGCAATACCAGCCTTTAGGATGCAGGGTGAGGGCGCAATGCCGGACTGCGACAAGGACAAGATGCAGAATTTTACACACAGCAGCCTGTTTAAAGACAAATACATGCATTTATACACACAGCCATACGCTCACATACATAACAATACATCCCATACACCCCAGGGGTATGTAGCCATAAAACTCACAGTAATGTGCAGAGTATATGAGCGTATCCCAAAGCTCCAGAGCAATAAAACCTCACAGTAATATGCAGTGTGTATCACAGACTCCACAGTAATAAAACTCCCAGCAATGTGCGGTGTGTGTCAGTGTATCAGAATCCACAGCAATAAAACTCCCAGCAATACACTGTGCAGTATGTGTGTGTCAGCGTATCAGAATCCACAGCAACAAAACCCCCAGCAATGCAATGTGCGGTGTGTCAGAATCCACAGCATTAAAACCCCCAGCAATGCAATGTGTGGTCTGTGTGTCAGAATCCACAGCATTAAAACCCCCAGCAATGCAATGTGCGGTGTGTCAGAATCCACAGCATTGAAACCCCCAGCAATGCAATGTGCGGTGCATGTGTCAGAATCTACCCACAGCATTAAAACCCCCAGCAATGCAATGTGCAGTGTGTGTGTCAGAATCCACAGCATTAAAACCCCCAGCAATGCAATGTGCGGTGTGTGTGTCAGCATCCACAGCATTAAAACCCCCAGCAATGCAATGTGCGGTGTGTGTGTCAGAATCCACAGCATTAAAACCCCCAGCAATGCAATGTGCGGTGTGTGTGTCAGAATCCACAGCATTAAAACCCCCAGCAAACCGAGTGAATAGGAGCACACAGCAATTATTTTTTCTATATTTACCAGCCTCCGTCCTCTGTGTGCAGAGTCAGCAGGGGCTCTGTACGAAGTCGGCAGGGGGTCCCTCCAGGACGCATTCAGATCGCGGCTGTGCCTGTGCGTAGAGGCGGAGCCATCTTATCAGCAGTGGGGTGCCACTGCCAGAGGGTGTGCCATGTGTCTTTTATTTCCTTCCCGGTGGGTGCCTAGTCCAGAATAGAGCGAGAGTCCGCGTTAGGGCCGGAGGCTGCGTGCATGAGTGTCACGTGGTCCAGCCAGTCAGGTGGTACTGAGACTCAGTACCACCTGACTGGCCGGACTGCGTGACCTGCCTTTTCTTCAATGCGGGCTCTCACTCTATTTCGGACAGCACCCCCTGCTGCCGTGAACTGCAGGACCGCCTGCAATCTGAATGGGATCTGATTGCAGCGCGAGAATCCAGCATGGAATCCTACCCCCCAACCCGCAGGCCCTCGGGCGGTGCCCGACGGGTCAGTCTGCCCCTGGGCGGGTGCCGACCTGCTGAGAGGGCGCAGCCTGGCTACGGAACCTGATGGAGGAGGGCAGGCCGTGCCTTGTCCAGGGGGGAGGTCCACGCCGCGGACCCTTGACAAGGCGGCAAAATGCCGCCCCTGCCAAAGGGCCGCCTGGCGCCGTTGCTCCACCCTGCTTCATGGACGGGCCGGCCCTGCTAAATACCGGTCTTCAGATGGCCGTCTCTAAACTAAGGGTAGGTACTAGTGGCGGCATGTGAAGTTTGAATCTGGGGGGCACCTCTCTACACCCCTTTACTTAGATCCCATTCATATTTGTCCCACCCATTGAATAACTAAAATCCATTTACTGAACACCATTTGCTGTAGACTATGCGTTGATTATTAATCACCTGGAAAAAGGAGCCACACTGCGTACAGAGAGTCACAGCTAGTCA
Source organism: Leptobrachium leishanense (assembly GCA_009667805.1). Taxonomy (NCBI): domain Eukaryota; kingdom Metazoa; phylum Chordata; class Amphibia; order Anura; family Megophryidae; genus Leptobrachium; species Leptobrachium leishanense. Next base: position 82,707,358 of record CM019070.1, on the reverse strand, counting down.
TTAAAAGGTTAAAAAAACCAAAGTAATAACTTCATGTAAGAATATAATAATATTTTTAACCACAGGGCCATCTCACACACATGACACAACGTCATCACAAACAAAACACATAAGGGGTTATTCAGATAGCACCGAAATTTCAGCAGCATTTCGGTGCTCTCTTGATTGGCTCACTTCGTTTTGCTTCAGTGATTTCAGTTCGCTGACCCTGCGGTCAGAGGTCACAAAATGTCCATATTTGATATGTCCAATTGTTCCAGACACTGCTGACAATATTCAGATGCAGAAATAAAAATAACCTACAGCTTCTTTTCCTTATCTTTACCCCCCTCCCCCTGGAAAAAAATATAATAATCTTGCCACTATACAAATTATTTTTATTTTCTTTCTCTATTTTTTGTGCCAAAAACCTTGTGAGGCGCTGCCCTTGTTGCCCTAAATGGGCGAGCCTCCAAGTCTCTGCTTGCCATCAGTCTCGGAACTCCACCAGTAATGTCTGTACTGTATGTCCCCCTTAGTAGCGGGAAGGGAGTCAGAGTTGCTACCGGAGTCAGGGCTGACATCTCCCTCATGGCTGGTGTTTAAACGGGGGGGGCTGCTTCATGGCACATCTGCAATAAAGCACTCCAGGAACCACCAGTTTCCTTCTTCTCAGGGTCTGACTGCAGGCTAATGAGCAGGGAATGGGGGTCCTCCATATTCCCAGGCATCTATTGCTACTCAGCTGAAGACAGAGGTACCTTACAGGGAGTGTAAGCCAGGGGTTTTTCAGGGTACTGGCAGACACCCAATCCCACAAGATGGCTGACATCAGCAGTTCCCCATCACGCAGCTCCATGACACGGGTTGGGTGTCGGAACAAAGCCGGGGCACCCCACTCCAGGGACACTGGGAAACAGACTCTGCTTAGGAGCATGCACTGTCCAACACCCTGGAACAAGCAGAAGCATACACTGACCATCACAGACCATAAGATTCTCCACTCTGCTCCCCGGAACCAGCATAAGCATACACTGACCAACACCCCGGAACGAGCATAAGGTAGCAGGATTTCAGAATGCCGTCCAACGCTATCCTCCAAAGAGCCCCATTCTTGCAACTGTATTTTATTTTTAAATGTATTAATTTCTGGCTGATTCCATGTTTCAAGGTTCCCTCCTTTTTACTTAAACTTTTTTATTTGGTCTTCACCTCTGCCTCTCACCCTCCCCCCTCTTCCTGCTCCTCCTCCTCCCGTGTAGTTTTTTAAAAGCACACTTAGCAAATCTGCATTTTATTTTCTAGCATACACTGACCATCACAGACCACAAGATTCTCCACTCTGCTGTCCCACCCAGGCCTGGCCAGCCCCGGCCCATAATTTAAGGGCTCCTTTTCAGCTGTTTCCTCTTCTCTCTCTAATTACCTTTACTCAGCCCAAGCTTCTGGTCCTTCCCATGCAAACATCACAACATTTCTTTTAGCAACCAGATTCACCTTCCCTCTGCTCCCATCTGTTTCACTTACCCCGTCCCTTAGATTGTAAGCTCACGGGATGTCTGGCTGAGCACTTGGTTAAATGTCGTACTTTCTAGACAAGCTATCCTTTGGGCAGGGTTGTATTTTTCTTTATTTATCAGGTATGTCTCGTGTTTGTGCTTCCCCATTGTACAGCGCTACGGAATATGCTGGCGCTTTATAAATAAAGAATAATAATAATTAGGAGCAAGGTGAGTATGTTAGGTTAAATAATTTGCTGAAAAAACTTAAAAAAAACATGGAGCTCAGCAAATATACATATTCTCCCCTTGTTTTCCAGCCACACACCCCTGTTCACAATAGTTGATCCAAATTATCGCTAAGTTATTCAGTGGTGTTGAGGTCAGAATTCTAAAAGGGCAACACCGCTTCCTTACACCAAACATGTCTACACTACATGGATCATTCTTAGTGTCTGGCCCAGAGATAACCTACGATATCTCATTCCCTCATGTTTTTTTATGTCGCTTTGTCAGATGTTATTATTATACTTTATTTATATAGCGCCAGCATATTCCGCAGCGCTGAACAATCGGCATGATATAGACAGGGATACAATACACTGCGACTGAACAACATTTTGATAAACCAGTACAGGAGGAAACGAGGGCCCTATTCCCGAGGGAACTTACAATCTAGAGGATGCCCAGTATATGTGAGGAGCACAGGTGTATAACAGAGCTGCAAAGCAATACAATGTCCTACAATTGGACATCTATAAAAACTGCTATTAGAAATCAATCGGTGCAAATTAGATTCTTTGCCTAATTTCTAGTTATCTTATAATTTACATAAATACAAGTTATTAATATTTGTAACAAATTTATTTGATAGCAGAGTGCAGCAGAATATGGGGTGCCTAAACCAGCACCAAGACTAAATATACCCTTGATCCAAACAATTAATTTGAAGAGTGAGAACTCTATAAAATGTGCAACTTGTAAATTACTTCAAATATATGATGTAATTTCACAAATCTCCTGTGGGTGGCAAGCAAGCACCTGTCAGAGTCAACTGTAGGTGCTGCTGACAAACTGAAAAGCTGCAAAATAATAATAATACATATTATAGGGATAATTCACTGGATGTATAGTGTTGTTGCAACCACAATAAACTTTGGCAATCCAGAAACTCTAAAAAAAAAAATCAAAGAACAGCAGGGGAAGCTTCAAACACAAAACTGCACCTACTGTTCTTCGATTTTCCCTATCTTGATTGAGAAACGTTTATCGTTGGAACTTCAACGATTTTTGCCATTCTTTGCAACACTAAACGACTGTTAGTGGATAACCCCCTACTATTTTACTAATGTTGGGTAAGCTAGTAGCAATGCTATAAAAGCATAATGTATACTTATACAGAATATACAGAGGTTTTTTCACACTACAAAAAGTCCACATGACCATACTCTGAAGATCTAACATATTCAGTATATAAATATATAGGGCTCTATTACATTCTTCACGCAAAAATGCACGCAGAACGCGTGAATTTTGCGCGAAGCGTTAAACGTTAACGAGCGTAAAACAACGCTGGTATCACAATCCTCGCGCATTTTTTCATCTGTCAAAAAATAATGAGCGTAAAATGGACGTGCAAAAACACACGCGCAGCAACGTTGCATGCAGAAACCAGTGTGCAGACTGTTTTTTCACGCGATTCAGCCAATCATAATTAAGAACCACAATTGTCTCCCGTCACGTTTTTGCGCCTGTGAAAGTCAATCTGCGCATATATGCTGCATCAATAAAAAAACCACACACAACTTCTCCATTTTATTGTTTGGGAATGCGTAGAATGTGTAACTATACTTTGCTGTATTTTTTTTTTCAGGCTGGTGTTTTTGGGTTCGGCTAGGTTGTTCAGATTTGCCGTTACCACAGCTTTTAACCCTTTCGCTGCTGAGGCTTTTCCCGCCCCTATGCTGAGGTCATTTTTACCTGTTTTGCGCATCATGTTTAAACGTGTTTTGAAGGCTTATTTTAGTATATGACCCAGACATATTATATATCGTTCTTTCCGTCAGACTCGGTAGATTCATAATATGTCATTATTATATGTATACGTTATGTCATGTCTGTATATTATAACAAAAAATGCAATAAAATATGTATTTTCAATAATTTACAATGTGTAAAGTGTTTTTTTCCACATTTTAACATGCAAGCAATTGCGGTTATATTTTGTATGGGGTGCGCTTGTTAAAATAATTAGAGATGGGGTCTCGTTACATTTTTTTTTGGGGAAAATGACACTATTTTTAACAAACGCACCGCATACAAAAATCGTTAGTGCAGCATCATTGTTCACATTATAATTGAAATGGGAACAATATTGCTGCATTAACAAACAAAAAAAATAAAAAAAAAGTGTTTATTTTTTTTTTTAATTTGTTTTTAATTTGTTTTTATTTTTATTTTTCTTTTTTTTTTTTTTTACAAAATTTTTCACTTTCATGTTTGGTATCGTTGGAACGGCCATGCTCTGGCCGATCCAACGATACCAAAATTTAACCCCTAGCTGCCACGGATCGGGAGATAGGGAGTTCATTGGAACTCCCTATCTCCACAGTTGGTGGCAGTTAGGGGTTAACTCTAGGACTGGCGTCATCGTGCTACGCACGATGACGCCAGTCCTCTGGGGGAGTTCCCGGAGGCTTGGCCGACATCCAAGATGTCGGCCAGCTCCGGGAAAGGATCGCGAACCGGCGCTTTTCAGCGCCGATTCGCGATCCAGCTCCCCAGGGGTTAATGCCAGGCATCATTTGGAAGGGCAGGCTGTGCCCTTCCAAATGATGCCTGGGTTAACCCCCGCAGAGCCGCCGATCGGGAGGGAGAGAGGTCCGAAGGACCTCCCCCCCCTCCCTTTCAGGCGCCTCCTCCGCACATGCGGGGGGGGCGCCTGAATTAGGTGTCATCGCGCCCCCGCGATGACACCTAATTCTGGCGGCTGCTGGTCCGGATGCCGGGCTGACATCCAGGATGTCAGCCCGCACCGGAGGGGCCAGCGATCGGCCGGAACCCGGCCGAACGCTGACCCCAATGGGAGGACGAGCTCAGCGCGTCCTCCGCATACCAGCGGGACTGCTGAGGACGCGCTGAGCGCGTCCTCAGCAGCGAAGTGGTTAAAAGACGTTAAAATTCTGCGCGCAAACGCTGTGCGTTAAATTTTGCGCATAGATTGTAATACCATCCGCGTACCAGCACACAAACGCATTTGCGCTCACAATGTTAAGTATAGGACGGCAAAGTACATTATGCTCACGTAGGGTTCACGCAGGTTCACCCGCGGTAGACGTTAACGTGCATTTTTTGCACGGACATTGTAATACGACGTTCTGCACAAAGGGTTTTGCCCCTTGCGTTAATGCGTTTTTGCGCCCGTGTTAAAAATTGCATTAAGAATGTAATAGGGCCCATATAGTTTTATTGTTGTCCTGATGAAAGTTCCTTAAGCCCTTGGCTGCGGATGATGTTTGGTGGATGTCCTGGGGATTCCCCGCAAAATGCAGAGGATGTCCTCCACATATCATACAGGGTTATTCAAAGAGATCCGAATTGCTGGAGAAAAGTAACCAAAAAAAAAAAAGTAATCGGTTACCTTTCTTGGTCATTCGGCTATCCAGAGAGCAGGCAATTCGTCAAATCCTGGCGAATTGCTTGCACATACGGTGCCTGTTCGGTGCCTGTTCGAGGGCAGTGAAATCCCCATAGAAAAGCACTGCTCCGGCTATTCAGAGAACAAAAACCAGCAGTGAAAGTTCCCGAAATACCCTGCCATTCGGTGGTTTAATTCGGCAGGTTTATTCAGGCGAATCCCATAGGCTTCAATCTTAAGAATATTCCCATTTTAATTCAATATCTAATAAACCATTCATTATAAAATTCTGCAGTATAGAGTCTTTTTATTTATAGATTTTTTAGGATATTTTAAGCATTTTTCTGGATTTTTTTTTTTTAAAAAGTCCGATTTTGTTTTTTTAACTTTACTTATTTTTTCTGTAACAGCCCTTTTTATTATCATTCATTGGACCTCATATGTAAATTTCAGACATTTTCGCTCAGTAGTTTCTTTGCAAAAAGCTTTTAATTTTTCAAACATTCAAGCAAACTGTTTTGCTAATTTATTCACTGCCTTCGTCTGCGGTGTTGGCTTTTTCCGGTGGCTTCACTGCGTGTGATCAGCTCCTGCTCGGGTTTTTCCGGCGTCTTCGGCGGGTTTATCCAGATGTTTTTGCTCGTTTTCGGCGTGCATTCGCCAGGTTTTCGGCAGCTTTTCCCTGCACTTCGACAGCCCTGTGGTGCTTGCTGAATACACCGCAGGGTCGCCGAAATGGGAAAGCCGATTCGCACCGAATTGAAGAGAACAAAAAGTCAGCGAACGTGCGGTGACTTTTCAAATCTCTTTGAATTACCCTGATAGTGTCTCCGCAGCCAAGGGGGGAGACCGCAACCACTCCAGATGGAGTCCCGTGGTGGTCTGACTTCCTTGAACCAGGTGCAGAATGAGAAAACCTAGCCTAGAATAGTTCATGACAGGTGCTACTTGAGTTCAAATTGCCTCAGCACCAGTTTGGCCACAGGTCTTCTTGGAACTTTTCTGTATTCCCTGGCAGGGATGACACAAAGAACCTGTGTATCTATCTATGTTGTTAGACGAACTGTCTATAAATGGAGACTGTTTAGTACTATGACTTGACTACTCTACGTAGAAGTTGTCATCCATGCCAGATGACTCAAGGGGGTCACTGCACAATTCTCGATGAGATGAAAATAGAGTCCTACAATGACAGCTAAAGACTTAAAGAAAACATTGGAAATGGATAATGTCCCTGCGTACTATATGGAAAACTGAATAGGCTTGGTGCCTATGTCTGTAAAGCTCCAAAAAAGCTGCTGCTTTAGAAACAAAACACGTGTGCGTCTGACGTTTGCCAAAGACCACCTTGACACTAAACAACAAAAATGTTGGGGGCGGAGCTAGCGCCCAACCAAGATGGCCGCGTGATCCCGGGGCTCCCGCACACCTAGCACCAAAGCCTCTGGTTTGAGCACCCCTGAGCCGATTTTTCTTTCACAAAAAGCCTCCTATAGCTCCAGCAGCATGCCAGCCTCCAAACCGCTAAAAAAAACGCGGCCGCCGGACCCGTCCGTAGCCCAGCATTTCGTCCCAGCTAAAAAGCAGGCCGAAGCCTTCCAAGATGGCGGCCACGGTGAAACGCTGTACCCGGAGGACGAGTTATCCACCTCAGCGGACTTAGCGGCTCCGGCCTCGAGGGGAGACGTGGAACGCCTCTTTATCAAGATGTCCCAGATGCAGACCTTTCTGGCGGGTGAGGTGGCGAAATTGGGGACAGAACTGCGGGGAGAGATTGATTCGCTGGGCGCACGCACGGCTGAACTGGAGGACCAGGCCGCAGAGATAACACAGGCCCATAACGACTTAGCGGAGGGCACCGGGGACCTAGCTAAAAGAGTCTCATTCTTGGAATCCAAGATGGAGGACCTGTCTAATCGTTCCAGGAGAAATAATATCAGGTTGAGAGGTCTCCCAGAAACTGTGTCACCTAAAGATCTCAATGGGACGGTGCTGGGTATATTACGTCGCCTTGCACCGGATATACCGGAAGCTCAGCTGCTAATGGATCGGATTCATAGAGCTCAGAGACCCCCGAATATTTCGTCTCTTATTCCACGCGACGTGATATTCCGCATGCATTACTTCACGGCGAAACATCAGATCCTTCATGCCGCACGCACCTTTCAATTGGATTTTGAGGATAAACCCTTACAGCTGTTCCAGGATTTGGATCCCGCAACCCTCCGACGACGCAGGGCTTGGCGCCCCATTACAGAACACTTATCTGCTAACGACATCCCATACACGTGGGGATTTCCCTTTCGCTTACAAGTGTCGGTGGCGGGCCGGCAGGTGGCCCTCACCCCCTCCTCAGAGCTTGCCGCCTTTTGGGCCGCAGTGAAGTGCCCACCTCTGGAAGATTTTGTCGCCCCCGGGCTCCCGCCTTCTTCCTTCCCTCGTCTACAGCAGCGCTGGACTCGAGTTGGCATCACGAGCGGGGATGGCTGAGGATGTTTCGGTGGCCTGGAGGCCCGTTCCTCCTTCTTCTTCTTCTCTCCTTCAAAATTCTCCCTCATTGGAGGGTTGTTGCTCAGGAGTCCAGATGGTGGTGGGTCACTACATGATCCACACGGGAGGTCTGTGTGCTGTTGCTCTCCGGCTTTTTCTTTTTCTTTTGTTTTAATTGCCCTTGGCTCAGGGCCATTTACTGATGTCATTGATGTTCACTTGTTATTCGATTTAAAGCTTCTGGTATGCCTCATTGAGTTTCTATTGTCGGACGGGGGCCCCCCCTGGGGGAGGGTCCGCCCTGCCGGTTCTACCCGGGGCGGGTTGGGGGACCCTCCCTCCCGGGGTTCTCCCCCCTATCGGTTATAATGCCATATCCAGCTATTGCTAGTGTCTCTCAACCTTGGCTGGGTGTGGGGGTGTGGGGGTTTGGGGTTTAGGGAGTTTTGGTCTCCGTGTCCTCCCCTCCAAGGTCGGCCTGGCACTCCATAAGTCCAGGCGCTTTCTGTGTTATGTTGTGTTTTTGTCTTACGTTGTTGGTGGGTCTTTGTTTCTTGGGCGTGCCACCCGCTCCTTTGCTTTTTTCTTTTCTATTCTGTCTTTCCTCATCTCTCTCTCTCTACCTCCTCTCTTGCCCTTGATTCCAGTTTCCCTCTCTCGCCCTCAGTTGGGGATGGGGGGGGACATCTGTGGTGCCCTGCTCCCTTTTCACCTCCCTCCTGTTGACTCTGTATGGGGGATAGCGGTTTAAAGATTTTGTCCCTTAATGTTAAGGGATTAAACACACCCCAAAAGAGGCGTTTGCTGTTAAGGGAGCTCAAACGATCCGCGTGCCATATAGCATTGATCCAGGAGACCCATTTTGCTTCCTCCCGCCAATTTTCATTAAGAGACAAGGCCTTCCCGGTTACCTACATGGCATCATCTCCACAAAAGAAAAAGGGAGTGGCTACTCTGATTCACTCCTCCTGTCCCTTTAAAATACACCTTGAAGTTTCAGACCCAGCTGGACGTTATTTGATGCTAGTGGGACAGATAGCCTCCACCACCCTAACCTTATTTAACATTTATGCTCCTAATGGTTATGACCCTGACTTCTGGACAGAAATATCTTCTTTACTGACAACTAAAGCTGACGGTCGAGTTATTTTTGGCGGAGACTTTAATGCAGTCCCTCAACCATCTCTGGACAGAAGGGCATCGGGGGACTCCTCGGGGACGCCTTCGGGATACCCCCAGGATGCTTCCCTGGAGTCCTTTATGCTTGACCACTCCCTGGTGGATGCATGGCGTCTCCATCACCCGGGTGATAGGGACTTCACCTTTTTTTCCAACCCCCATCACTCTTACTCCCGTATAGACCTTTTCCTGGTGTCCCTGTCGACGATGCCTCTAATTCCGACCTCAAGCATCGGCGATATTACGTGGTCGGACCACGCTCCGATCTTCATGACGTTATCCATACCGTCTTACACGCCGGCGTGGTCGTGGCGTCTGAATTCCTCTTTACTACATAAACCCGAACACATCTTAGAACTGCAGCAACAACTTAGAGACTACTTTCTGGAAAATGACTCACCCACCCTTTCCCCCACCACCCTGTGGCTGGCCCATAAAACGGTGATCCGGGGCCATCTCATACAATTAGGTAGCAGACTCAAAAAACAAAAACTTGCTTCCCTGGTTTCTTTGACCAAAGACCTGTCTAAATGGGAAACCCTGAACAAACTTTCACCCTCAGACGCCTTGACCGCCCAGATTAAAACGATCAGGACCGCCATACGTCAATTACTCGGGGAGGACGCGGCCCGCTCATTGGCTTGGTCCAAGAGAACCTATTTTGAATTTGCCAACAAATCTCACACCCTTTTAGCGTCTAAACTTCGCAACCAAACTAGGTCCAAACATATAACGGGAGCCAGAGATGGGGAGGGAGTCCTGCACACATCCCCAGCTACAGTTAATAAATTGTTTACCTCATACTTTCAGACATTATACAACCACTCCCCGACCCACGTTTCCGACTCTATCCCATTGGGCCAATCGATTGACCGTTTCCTGTCGAGTGCTCCTCTCCCCCGGCTATCCCCCGCACAGAGACAGGCGCTTAGACACCCCCCATCTGAGGAAGAGATAGCTGAGGTTATTAAGGCATTCAAACCTCACAAGGCTCCTGGCCCGGATGGGTTCTCTGCCTTTTACTATAAAACCTTTACCCAAACTTTGTCTCCACACTTACACAAATTTTATCTGTCTCTGTGGGAGGGTGCCCCGGCCCCAGCAGATTTTCTCCGCTCTGACATAATTTTAATTCCAAAGGAAGGAAAGGACCCGTCTTACCCGCAAAATAACAGGCCCATTTCCCTTTTGAATGTTGATTATAAAATATTCACAAAAATACTGGCAAATAGACTGAACTCCTTTTTAGCTTCCATCATTCATCCGGATCAGGTGGGGTTCATCCCGGGCAGGCATGCATTTGCTAATACCAGACGGGCTGTGGTGCTGATGGAGCGAATGACTGACACCCAACTGCCCTCTCTGCTCATCTCTTTAGATGCAGAGAAGGCATTCGATCGACTGGAATGGCCCTTTTTATTTCGACTTTTGACCACGTGGGGCTTCCCGATGTCCTTTATCTCGACCCTCCGATCTCTGTATGATTCCCCTACCTCAGCTGTCATTACACCAGGCACTGTTCCCACGAGCTTCTCTGTAGGAAATGGGACGCGACAGGGATGCCCTTTGTCCCCCCTCCTCTTTGCCCTATCTCTCGAACCCCTCTTATCGGCTATTCGCCACTCCCCCCATATTACGGGAGTAACTGTGGGTGGGGAGGAATACAAGGTATCGGCGTACGCCGATGATGTCTTGCTCACTCTTAGCCATCCCTCCGCCTCCATTCCTCCCCTGCTCTCCCTCCTGCGCGACTTTTCAGCAGTCTCGGGTTATAAGGTTAACCTTGAAAAGTCGGTTGCTATGCCCTTTTCCCTGTCGGCCTCGATCTGTCAGGAAATTGAGAGTTCTTCGGGCTTCCGTTTTACTCGATCCTCTTTGAAATACCTGGGAGTGTGGCTTACACCTGATGTGAAGGGATTGCACTCCCTAAACTATGAGGCAATGTTTAAACTTCTGGGCGAGGACCTGGAGAGGTGGGGGAGGGAGGGGGTCTCCTGGATCGGCAGGATTAATTGCATAAAAATGAACCTGCTTCCGAGATTATTATATCTATTTCAAGCCCTGCCGATCTGGGTGTGCCCCCGATCTCTTCGACAGCTGCAGTCCCAAATTGAGGGTTTTGTGTGGGCGGGGGGCAGGAGAAGGGTTTCTAAATATGTCTTATACCGCCCTAAAGAACGAGGGGGCCTGGGCCTTCCGCACTTGTATAAATATTTCCAAGCGGCTCAGATTGCTCAGTTTGTAATGTTTCATCTGCCCCAACACTCCCAACGTTGGGCCGATTTGGAATCGGATCTATTTGCACCAGACCTCCCGCAATTTTATTTTTGGCTACCCAAAGAGTTCCGCCCGCTATTGCGGTCCACCTGTACAGCGACTCTAACCTCACTGAGGGTTTGGGACTCCGTCCGGGACAAATTTCACCTCTGCTCTTGCTACTCGCCTTTAATGCCATATTTACGCAACAGAGCTTTTGTTCCGGGACTGTCCCCCTCCGCCTTTACAGCTTTCGAAAATATCGACCTGCAGAGGATTAAGCATTTCAGATCTCCAGGAGGTGACTGGTTCTCCTTCTCGGACCTACAATCGAAGGGTGACCTCCGGACCTTCGACCACTTCAGATTCCTACAGATACGAGACTTTTTATCTCAACATAACATTTCACGAGCAGCTAGTCAAAAATTAACGTTTTTTGAATCCATGTGTGACTCCGGAAGGGCTCCAAAAGCTCTGATTTCCACCTTATATAGTCATTTTTCATGCGAGGATGTCTCCTGGCTGACCCCTGGATTCATTGCCCGCTGGGAGGCGGATATCGGGGAGGAGTTGGAGGGGGAGGAGTGGCAAGATATGTGGGAAAATATTGCAAAAGTGTCTATATGTGTTACGCTGAAAGAACAGGCATATAAAACGTTGTACCGATGGTATGCCACCCCGGTCTTGCTCTCGCATCTGCAGCCGGGTACCCCTGATGTGTGTTGGAAGGGCTGTGGGGCTCGAGGTACCCTGTTTCACATGTGGTGGCTGTGCCCGAAGGTGCGATCTTTCTGGGACCGGATTGGTGATTTATTAGAGGAGGTATTTCAACAACCTGTCCCTCTTGATCCTTGGGCCTTCCTGCTCCATAGGTCACCGGCATCCCTTCAGGGGCCGGATTGCAAACTTTTCCACAGGATAGTGTTGGGAGCTAGGAGAGCTCTCGCTAAACACTGGCGAGCTGGGGAGGTGCCTTCCGTTGAGGTGGCCCGGGCTTATATAGCCGAGGCGCATCACATGGATAAACTGTCTGCGGTGATTCACAACTCTCTTCCCTCGTTTTATAAAACCTGGAGTCGTTGGGAAGAAACTAATTAAAGCCAGATTAACACCTAAAGGGAGCTAGATGCGGGAGGTTCTTCCTTTCTTTCTTTCTTTCTTTTTCCTTTTTTCTCTGTCCTTATCTTTCCTTCTCTTTTCCCTCTCCTGTCGTACGTGGCTTATTGTTAGTCCTGTCCTGTCGGCTACGTGGCATGCCAAGCGCTGGGCATAAGGGCTGATTTACTACATTTCATCCGATCTCAACCAGTATGCTTTTTTATTTTCACCTTGATTTTATGAGTTGAGCCAAACCATGTTTTATTAGGCTTGCCCTCTCTGCCCTGCGAGGCGATGTCACAGGTGGCTGTTTACCTGTCTTTTTGTGTTTAAAACTTTTCAAAATAAAGAATTATAAAAAAAAAAAACAACAAAAATGTTTTGTGGAGTGATGAACGAAGGTTGAGCTATTGGGACGAACGCACAACAAAATGTATGTCGTAAAAAGAACACCGCACCCAAAATACAAATATCATGCCAAGCTCAAGAAAGCTGTTCACGCTAGAGATTCTAAGAATATGGCCGGGTCCTTCCCTGATCATGGTGCACTCTGAGCTCGGCTAGCGACATTCTGTCAGGGCAGCGGCCGGGCCCTGCAGCCATGCTGATGTCCCCCCTTTATCCTCTTCTATCTCTGGGGTCTGGTGGGACTGGGAGTGCTATGCGACCTGTGTTTTCACTATGCTTTCACTATGCCGCTCTCTGTCTGTCAGACAGACAGAGTAGGCTCCTCCAATCATGTATCAGAGCACTGCCTATCAATGGGGACAGAACTGAGTGAGGTCCTGGAAGGGTGATGCACTTCTCCTGTCTTGATTTTTTTCACTAGAGAAAAGGCAAGAATCCCTTGGAATTTTTTTAACACTATAGGGGTTATTCACAGAGCATCAAAATGACAGGTCGGTGTTCTGTCATTCCCCGTACTTTCAGGGAATCAAATTCCCCACCCTGTCGTGAATTCACCATTCACGGCAGCGTCCCCGAAGTGCAGGGAATCGGCCGCTGGATGTCACTGCCAACCCTCTGGCCCGCGCCGAAAAGCCGCCACCCATTGCCACCAACCCACTGGACATCTGCCGCAAAAGCACTGGAGGGCCGCCAAACGCAGCCACCGAGCACAGCGCCGACGAGCCACAGAAGGAAGCCTACGAGTTGCCGGACGGGTAAAAAAAAACAAAAAAAATACAATTGAAAGTGTCAAAATTGAAACACTGTTTGCAAAAAAAACTACTGAACGAAAATGTCTGAAATTTACTTATAAGGTTTTATGAATGATAATAAAAGGTCTGTTATAGAGAAAAAACGCTATTAAAAAAATCGTAAAAAAAATTTCAAGCTATAATCCCGAAAAAATGCCTAAAAGATCCAAAAAAAAATAAAATAAAGAGACTATTTACTGCAGATTAAAAGACAAAACGGTTTATTAAATATTATCTAAAAACAGGAATATTTTTAACATTTAAGCCTAAGTGTGAATAAACCTGTCGAATGAAAGCACCGAACATCAGGGCAGTTCGACAACTTTTCCCTGCTGCTCGGTGTTCTGTTAATGGATTAACCATTGCTTCTCTATGGGGGATTTCACTGCTGTCGAACAGGCACTGTACTTTTTTGAGAAAGGATTTTTACCAGGAAGGATACCTTGAGATTTCTCTCGTTTTCAAGTATATCCTGGGTGGCAAGTATGTACCGTTAGGTGTCTTACCCAAGGACACTTACTGGAGAGGTTGCTCGCTGGGATCGAGCCTATGACTCCACAGGCTCTCTCCATGCAGAGCAGTGACGTTACCTCTACTCCACCCAGCCGGTACTTGCTGGCAGTCTGTCAAAATTTGACGAAATGCCTGCTCTCTGGATAGCCGAATGGCCAGGAAATGGCACCGTACGGAGAAATTTCCTGTTCGGTGGCATTTTGGGGACAGATCGGCTCTTTGTGGATAACCCTGATTATTTTTACAGGTGTGCTGGGGACTTCACAGCGATTGCTGCCTGTTATATGTTAGAAAGGATTTTATCAGGAAGGATACATTGAGATTTCTCTCGTTTTCAAGTATGTCCTGGGTGGCGAGTATGTACCGTTGGGTGTCTTGCCCAAGGACACTTACTGGAGAGGTGCTCTTGCCGGGATTGAACCTGTGTCTCCACAGTCTCTCACCCTCTTATAGAGCAGTGATGTTACCTCTACTCCACGCAGCCAGCTCCACCCAGCCTGATATTTCCCACATATGCTGGAAATATCAGCTGGAGACGAGATGCAGGGTTACTGGGGGCTGGGGGTTTATCTCCCTTGCAGAACCTTACTCTGTAGTGTGGGTCTGTGGGAGCCGAGCAGCATGTGAAGGAGTCCAGTGATTATCCCACCATGGATATCTCCCACTAGACCGCCACAGAATTAACCCCCCCTGCTGAAAAAGGTAAGCAGGTGAGGGGGCCACATGTGGATTTTATTAATAATGTATTATTTTACCACATTTGTTTAAATAAATATAGTATTGGAATTTTTGAAATATATAAATTATTTTTAAGGGACCCTGATATGGGCAAAAATGTATCTACATGATGTTCATTTGAAAAGGCATCATATAGATCCTTTTTTTTTTTCATTTTTACTGAAATATATAGTTGGAAAAAGGGAAATTTTTGAAAAAGGACTGTCTTCCTCTTTACAATTATGTATTTCTACACAAAACAAAGCTGATCTAATAAAGGGAGAGATTCCCTGTCAAATGGGAAATCTTGTTTTGACTAGAACAGGTTCACTTTAATAATATATATCTTTGGGTTTTATTGCTGTTGAGCTCTGTGATACACTCATACACACCGCACATTACTGTATGGTCTAATCTCAGAGAACCGAAATTGTGTGAAATTTTGCTGCCTTTCATTTCGCCACACACCGGCGATTCCATTATGCCCAAAATATTGTGAGTTCACTATTTAGAGAAGGTTCACTGTATTTTCCTGAAATTGGAATCGCTGATGCAGTAATCGGACGTAGGCGAAAAATGCTGAATTGCGTCGAATTGGCTTCAGCAAATTCCACTGAACTGGAAAAAAAGTCATCTATAATAGGAGCTTAACCCAATAAAAATGTAGTAAGAATGTGTCTATATAATAAGAAAGTCATTTAACCCTTTCCCGCCGCAGGGTGTACCATGCTGTCCCTGCGGCGGGTGGGCCTTGAAGACGCAGGGCGTACCCGTTGACTTCGGCCCCACCCAACAGTCACTGTGCACCATTGGCTGCTACGGGATGGCCTGAACTCACTATTCAGTGCAATTCTGGGGCAAGTCGGAGGTTGGTGAATAACTCCTTGTGTGCTTTATTTCTGTGGAGCTCTGTCATACCTTTTTGTGATTTGGAAGGCGGAGAAAAGCAAGCGATTAAAGGTTGAGGGAGTGCAAGGGGGCCCCATCCTTAGGTTCAGTCCGCAGCTACCGGAAAGATTTCAGGCAGCCATGTAATTATGGGAATCGCAGGAATTGCATCTGCAACTAGGCCTGTTCCTCCAGGGGGCCTGCTCAAGCCAACTCTGCAATCTCCGTTGTCATGACTCCTACTGCATGTGCTGCTGTACTGCATCATTTCCCATATAATTCCTTTCCTGCTGATTCTGGCAGCAGCCTTTCCTGTCCATATTCTATTCCCTTTGATGCCGGACGCTCACTGATGCCAGTTCGTAATGACACCACTGCAAAGAGTCACTATTTTGCGACATCTCATCGTGATTCTGGCTGTTCTCATCATTCTTGTCCCTTATCTTCAGTTTTATTCAAGGAGAAATCCTGTCATGGAGGAGCTTTTGCTTTTGCAATGCCCACTGTTTGACAGCATGTATATCCTTAACAGACAACAATCGCCCTCCTGGTCCTCTTCTATCCACGAATTTCCACCACAATATGCTGATCTCTCTGGAGTGTTGGATAAGAGAGAAGCAGAAAATCTCCCCCACACAGACCATATGATTGTTCTATTTACCTTCTGCTGGGTACTATGCCAGTGGGGAAGTCTACCCCATATCTCAGAAGGAGACAGCGGTCTTCTTACATTCAGGATTCACTAGCTAAGGGGTTTATCAGGAGATCATCATCTCCTGCTGGTGCTGCGTTCTTCTTGGTATCTAAGAAATAATGGCATCTATATGCATGCTTTGCTTTGATTACATTGATTTGAATAACATAGCAGTTAAGACTATATATCCCATACCAATCATCCCTGGACTATTCGACAGATTAAAGGCTTCTACTGTGCATACAATACGTGACGTAATAAGGGCGCATAATTTGATCTGAATCAATAAGGTCATGAGTGGAAAACAGCTTTTATCATTACAAATATCTGGTTATGCTTATCGGGCATTATAATGCTCCATGCTACAGCCATTTTCTTAGTCTTTATTAATTAACAAAGAGAGAAATGCATCCTGGTCAGTGTATCTTTTTTAGATTACTGCATTTTATGTGATTTTATTCTGTTACAAGGTGGAAAGCCTGCCCAGAGGGCAGTCTATTGTGGATATACTGCCCCAGCTCATGGATATATGCCCCAGCTCGTGGATACTGCCCAGCTCGTGGATATACTGCCCAGCTCGTGGATATATGCCCCAGCTCGTGGATATATTGCCCCAGCTCGTGGATATATTGCCCCAGCTCGTGGATATATTGCCCCAGCTCGTGGATATATGCCCCAGCTCGTGGATACTGCCCCAGCTCGTGGATATACTGCCCCAGCTCGTGGATATATT
Source organism: Leptobrachium leishanense (assembly GCA_009667805.1). Lineage (NCBI taxonomy): Eukaryota > Metazoa > Chordata > Amphibia > Anura > Megophryidae > Leptobrachium > Leptobrachium leishanense. The sequence continues at coordinate 82,690,476 of CM019070.1, read as the reverse complement.
GCCCCAGCTCGTGGATATATTGCCCCAGCTCGTGGATATATTGCCCCAGCTCGTAGATACTGCCCCAGCTCGTGGATACTGCCCCAGCTTGTGGATATACTGCCCCAGCTCGTGGATATACTGCCCCAGCTCGTGGATATACTGCCCCAGCTCGTGGATATTGCCCCAGCTCGTGGATACTGCCCCAGCTCGTGGATACTGCCCCAGCTCGTGGATACTGCCCCAGCACGTGGATATATGCCCCAGCACGTGGATACTGTCCCAGCTCCTGGATATTGCCCCCCAGCTCCTGGATTACTGCTCAGCACGTGGATATATGCCCCAGCACGTGGATATATGCCCCAGCACGTGGATATATGCCCCAGCACGTGGATACTGCCCCAGCTCGTGGATATTGCCCCCAGCTCGTGGATATATTGCCCCAGCTCGTGGATATTGCCCCAGCACGTGGATATATGCCCCAGCACGTGGATATATGCCCCAGCACGGATACTGTCCCCCAGCTCGTGGATACTGCCCCCCAGCTCGTGGATACTGCCCCCCAGCTAGTGGATACTGCCCCCAGCTCGTGGATATTGCCCCCCAGCTCGTGGATATTGCCCCCCAGCTCATGGATATATTGCCCCCAGCTCATGGATATTGCCCCCAGCACTCATGGATATTGCCCCCCAGCTCATGGATATTGCCCCCCCAAGCTCTCATGGATATTGCCCCCCAGCTCATGGATATTGCCCCCCAAGCTCTCATGGATATTCCCCCCAGCTCATGGATATTGCCCCCCAGCTCTCATGGATATTGCCCCCAGTCTCATGGATATTGCCCCCCAGCTCATGGATATTGCCCTCCCAAGCTCTCATGGATATTGCCCACAGCTCATGGATATTGCCCCCCAAGCTCTCATGGATATTCTCGCCATCCAGCTCCCAAGGATATTGCCCATCCAAGCTCTCATGGATATTGCCCCCAGCTCATGGATATTGCCCCCAGCTCATGGATATTGGCCCCCCAGCGCTCATGGATATTGCCCCCCAGCTCATGGATATTGCCCCCCAAGCTCTCATGGATATTGCCCCCCAAGCTCTCATGGATACTGCCCCCAGCTCATGGATATTGCCCCCCAAGCTCTCATGGATATGCCCCAGCTCAGACCCCAGACCAGACATGGGGCGGCTGTTCGAATGCTCTATTGGCATTCGGACAGCCGCCCCATGAGCTCGGCGCCATACTTACCTTTCCGAGCGGCGCCGGGAAGTGAAAGTGTCCCCACTTCCGGTCTTTGAAGGACCCAAGCCGCGGTCACATGACCGGGGCTTGGGTCCTTCAAAGAGCGGAAGTGGGGAAACTTTCACTTCCCCGGCGCCGCTCGGATGCGCTTGGCAGCCGGGTAGAGGCTGCGAGCGCAGCCTCTACCCGGCTGCCGCGCGCATCCAAGCCCCGAGCGGCGGAGGACCTTTCCCTTCGCCGCTCGGGGGTTGGATGCGCGCGGCAGCGGGTAGAGGCTGCGAGCGCAGCCTCTACCCGGCTGCTGTGTGCATCTTGTAACCGCCGCGGCGAGCCGGCCGCTGGTTGCGCGCGCATGCGCAGAGTAAGGCTTGGCGACGGACACGCCAAGCCTTACTCTTTTATAGTATAGATAGGCAGGGGCGGACTGACAACTAATGGGGCCCCCGAGCAATAGGAGATCATGGAGCCCCTTGTGTCGCACCCACAGGAGGCCACACCCATAAAAACATCACCCCCTACAACACAACACCCACATGTACATTATTGTGCTCACACATGGATATATATATTGCTCGCAGCAGCTCACACATGGATAAAAATAATGCCCCCAGCAGCTCACACATGGATATATATATTGCCCCCAGCAGCTCACACATGGATATATATTGCCCCAGCAGCTCACACATGGATAAATATATTGCCTCCAGCAGCTCACACATGGATATATATATTGCCCCCAGCAGCTCACACATTGATATATATTGCCCCAGCAGCTCACACATGAATATATATATTGCCCCAGCAGCTCACACATGGATATATATATTGCCCCAGCAGCTCACACATGGATATATATATTGCCCCCAGCTCACACATCGATATATATTGCCCCCATCTCACACATGGAAATATATTGCCCCCAGCTCACACATGGATATATATTACCCCCAGCTCACGCATGGATATATATTGACCCCAGCTCACGAATGGATATATATTGCCCACAGCTCATGCATGGATATATATTGCCCCCAGCTCACACATGGAAATATTTTGCCCCCAGTTCACACATGAATATATACTGCCCCCAGCTCACACATGGAAATATATTGCCCCCAGCTCACACATGGATATAATTGCCCCCAGCTCACACATGGAAATATATTGCCCCCAGCTCACACATGGATATATATTGCCCCCAGCTCACCTCTCCTCTGCCAGGCCCCTCCTGCAAAATATTGCCGGCTGCTGCGTGCTTCCTACGAGTGGCCGCCGGCTTCAAACTCTGACGCTCACGTGGGTTCCACGTGGCTGGCTGGTGGAACCCACGTGGACGGCAGAGTTTCAAGCCGGCGGCCGCTCGTAGGAAGCACGCAGTGGCCGGCAATATTTTGCAGGAGGGGCCTGGCAGAGGTCCACGACGCCAGCAAAAACCGGGCCCCCGCTGACCCGCGGGCCCTCGGGCAGTGCCCGAGTGCCAGATGGGTCAGTTCACCCCTGGTTATAGGTTTTATTAACACCATAGTGACCGGTGGTTTTACTATTGTCTGTCCGAAAGTACCCACTGCTGTTTTTATATTGCTGTTTAGCTCCAATTTTCCTCTTACTTGTTTACTGTACCCACACATATTATATACCGTTTTTCTCGCCATTAAATGGACATTCTAAAGATACCATTACTTTCATCATATAATTTATAATTTAGTATAAACCAAATCCTACAATATGAAGAAAAAATGGAACAAACGCGTTATTGATCTTTAACCCCCAAAATCTACCCCCACTGAATAGTCAAGAAATGTTGTCCTGAGTTTGGAAATACTCCATTTTTACATGTTTTTGCTTTTTAACCCCTTCACTTCTGAGCCAATTCACCTCTGTGTGCCGAGCTCATTTTGATCATTTTATTCTCATCATTTTTAAACGTGATTTGAAGTCCGATTTTATTATATGACCCAGACAAAAATTTTGTTTTAAAAACCCACGTTTTTTTTTTACTTCAACACCAAACCTGGTGCCATGTCCTGGCCTTTCCAATGATACCAAACATGATCCTTTAGCTGCCACAAATCAAGAGATATGGGGGTCCGAAGGAACCCCTATCTCCACTTGGCAGCTAGGGGGTTAACAGCCCAATTGAAATCATCGCACATATGGCAATGACATCAGTGGGGGGCCCAGAGTCTTGGCTGACATCCAAGATGTCAGCCACCTCTGGGAGAGGACTGCGATCCAGCACCAATTGGTGCTGAATCGTGGTCCGGCTCCTAAGGGGTTAAAGAGAGGCATCGCTGGAAAGGACAGACTGGAAAGGACAGACTGTGCCCTTTCCAGCCGTGCCTCTCTTGTTTTTTTAACTCCATGCCGTTCGGGAGGGATAGGGGTCCAAATGAACTCCCTCCTTTCAGGCTCTCCCTGGCAGTGCCAAGGGCGTGCGCCTGAAACTGACATCATCACGCCAGGCGATGATGTCAGTGCAACAGCTGCGGTCCTTAAAACGGTTGGTCTGACTTCAAGGAAGTCAGACTGCCGTGGGACCCCAGCCAGAGGTGAGTATAGGAAGGGAGGGGAGTTAGAGGACCATGACGTACATGGTACATCCTTGGTCCTTACCGGTGTTTTTTCCCAGGATGTACCATGTATGTCATTGGTCCTTGAGAAGTTAAAGATTATTTTCACTGGAAGCTTGTTGCTATTGTGTGGAAAGGTTTTTTATTGGACCTACCAGAAAAAAACATGGGCGTTTCAAACAGAAATGTGCCTAGAGGGGTGTCAGCTATACTCTCCTGATGAGGCCTAACAAGGCCAAAATGATCGTCGGGGGTTGCTGCACCTCTCGTGCAGAGATGACGTCCTTGGAATTTCAGCACTGACCACCCTTTCTGGGTGTAGCAGTCTGATTTGCGTATGGAGCAGTTGTCTCTGTAATGACACAATCAAGCTAAAACCTTGTGAGACCTGAGCGGGTGTGACGTCTTCGGCCCCCGCGGAGCTTTCTGGGGGGTCAGGGTGCCCGGCGGCATCGCTGGCTGGTCGGTTGCCAGTATTTAAAGCTGGCAGATCGGCATCTGAGGGGGCGGGGCTTGGCATAATGATGAGGAGCCACCGGCCTTTAAAGCAGGACGAGAGGATCTGCTCATCGCCCTGACGTGGAGTATAGTTCCCGCATTGCCCGCTGTTTAGTATTATTTGCTGATTGATTTCCTAGTTGCCAACCTGCTTGTACAAGGACCCTGTATACGTTTTGACCCGGCTTTTCTTATTGATGATTCTTGCTTACTCCCTTTGTGTTCTGTCTGTGCGGTATTCAGTATTCATGTTTCTGTTTAACCGCATGTTTGCTGTTTGGAGGTCTGCCCGCCAGTTTGGTAAACCTATCTCTCACCCAAGGTCTCTGTTGACTAATCAATCAGGTGTGAGTCCTATTCGCAAGGCGTCCGATTGTGTGTCTGCCCGCCAGTTTGAGAGACCTAGTCATTGCTCCAGTTATCTGTTGTATGTCCCTTCTGGATGCAGCTTTAACCAAAAGTTCTAGTTGCTTGTGTAACGTCTGGTCTGATTGCAAAGCAAATCGCACGATCTATGATCATAGTCCTGCCCTGCAGGTTGCTGAATATATCTATTTTTCAAGTAATCTGTGTAAAACCAAGTCACAATACAGAATCACAATCTTTGATTGTAGGCTTGCCCTGCAGGCTGCTGAACACAGTGAGTTCCTACTCTGTATGGTTGAGATTAAATATAAGGGTGTTGCCTCTGTTATATGTGCTTCATGTACCACGACCATTGATATCAGCTATCTGAAATATATCAACAGCCACGCTATTCTTGTATCACGTTATGCATTGCTCATGTCTTAAGTCATTGTATCTGTTTACAGAGAGTTAACGTGCTTTTGCTCAGCGACCTCTTGGGCACAAAACCATTTGGCGCTGAGTGGTATTCAGGATTTTGTATTACCTTCCTGGCTTGGGATTATAGGTATTACAGTCTTTACTGCTTTGAAACCCTGTATCATAGAAATCTGTCCATAAGGATCCAAACTACGCTGATCAGGGGTGAGCGCTATAGCGCCCGTTACAGCAGGCCACTAGTGCTGTTGCTCGTTCTCAGGACCCTTACAAACCTCTCTTTTTCTCGCGTTTCAAACTGAGCCTGAAGGGCTTGGCCTATAGTAAGTAGGCATTTGTCTATGCAAATTCCATCTTGCCACGCTCCTCGCCGAAGGCGCAGGAAGAAGACCAATTGAAGTACCATTCCCCATCGTGTTCCAGCTCCAGACCAGGTTTTACCGCTGCCTGGTCTGGTGTCCATGGACTTGGGAATCCATACCTGGTTTCCCCCCACCTCTCCAGCCTCAGGTGTGGGCTGGGCCTGGACTGCCCATATAACCATACCTAACCATTCAATGAGTGCTTCTGCATCTTCCTTAGAAGTCTCACTGTTACCCTGATCTACGTGCTAAGCACTTCACCTATCTGCTATCCTCATCGTGACCCTCCATTGATCCTCATCGCTACAACCCATCGTGACCCTTGATTCCAGTCTACATACCTATCGTGATCCTCCATTGTCTCCTATCTGGATACCCATTGGGACCCCTCATCTCTGGACCCCTACAGTTACCTCTATTATTGTTTATCCACATTCCTGGACTCCTTGCAACATAACTGCTCCAGATCCTGATATTGATTGACCTCTCGTGTATGACCTCTGATCAGGACTTTGACTACCCCTCTGCCAGCTGCCTGCCACCGACCTATGCTTGATTTGACCATTCTCCTGCTTTTGCCCTTCTGCTCCCACGCACAGATATATACTGTTGTTTATTCCTTTTTGCCTTCTGTCTCCTGGTCCTCAGCCCTCTGTTATCCAGTAAGTGTGTCTTTTGGTTTATCTGTACTCCCTTATTTGTGTCTACTATTTTTTAGTGTCCAGTCCAGTACCTGTCCTGTCCACCCTTGTTGTGTTGTTATTATTATTATTGTGTTATTATTCAGTGCAGTGCCTGTCCTGTCAGCTCTCTTAATGTGTTTATTCATTATTCAGTGTAGTACCTGTCCTGTTAGCCCCCTTGTGTTTATTCACTATTCAGTGTCCCATTCCTATCCCCTCTGCTCAATGTACCCTGTCCTGTGTATTTAGTGTCTCGCCCAGCCAGTTCCTACACTTCTGTTGTTATTAATCCAGTTTCCCCTTTCCTGGTTTATTTGTATTTCCTCATTTAATAAACCTTTTCTGGTTCAAACCATATTTACCTGCCTCGCTCCACTTGTGTAACCACACACTGGGTTCGAAACCACAACCCTCCACAGTGGGACGTGACACGACACATGTACACTATGTAAAAATGGTATTACACTAGGAGTCCTTGCTGTCCTCTTTTTTACCCTTTTCTTTTCCATGTATGACGGAGATAAAAATGATTAGCGGAAAAAGCAAGAGAAAGTGTGTGGGGACCTAAAGAAGGCGAAGGAATAGAGAAAAAACTACCCACCTGCATACATACCTTGTGCCAGTTGAAAGCTCTGAAATTTGTGAGTGTGGTTCTCTTCTACTTTCTAATATTGAAATATATCAATATGCTATACAACATTGGATATATCTTCTTCTCTCGTGCATGTGCTGAGAACCAATGATATTATACGAAAGGACTCTTTTTCAACTATATATCGTGATTTCGCATGGTCGAAATGTATGATTTGCACTATAACCGTTTTATTGAGATCTACTCTTATGAACATAACCATCAGAATCCTTTTGTGCTATTCAAATGGCTCACGACAACTCACCCCAGGTAAACACACAATGGGGGACTTATTTGTACTCAAGACAGAAAGAGAAATACTCATTGTACCATGACACGAAAGCCACTGGTTACTTGGGTATAATCAAGATGTTGTCTTCATTGTCCCATCAGTTTTAGTAGCCTTCCCTGGAGTCTAGTGTCTTAGAGAATATGTCAAGGCCTTTACAGTCTGTGCTCAGAAAAAAATCAGTCATACACTAACTGTAGGTCACTGCAGCCTTTACCTGTCTCAGACAGACCATGGACCTACCTTTTATGTGAGTTTTATTATGGAAATGCTTACTACTAAGGGCAATACTGTCATTTTCACCATTATTGACAGGTTCTCAAAATATGGGTCATTTTATACTCCTGCTTAAGGAACCCACCACGAAAGAGCTTGCCCTTGTTTTTGTCAGAGAGGATGTTCGACTGCAGGCTGGACCTGGCTGTATATTGTGACTGATTGGGGTATACACAGTTTGTGTCCCACTTCTGGAGGGGTTTTTGTCATGAAAAGGGAGTTAATTTGGACTTCTTCAGTTTATCATCCCCAAACTAATGGGGCTTCAGAAAGAGTGAATCATAGCCTTGAACACTTCTCGCAGTGTTTTGTGTCCAAGTACCAGGATGATTAAGGTCCTTCACCTAGTCAACCCTGAGTCATATGCCCTTGACCTCCCCAAGAACCTATGCATATCCAATGTCTTTCACACCATTTTATTAAAGTCTTGATTGTGTAACAAATATACCAAAAACAATGCACCTTCTTCGGTATTGGTTGAAGATGAGGAGGAATATGAGGTCTCTACTGTCCTTGACTACAGAAGGTCTCAGGGCCGCTTGTAGTATCTAGTGAATTGAAAGGGTGGCGGTTTCTGAGGTTCATGCCCGTAGTCTTATTTGGGCCTTTCATCGGGCCCCTCCTGACCGTCCTTCTGTTCTCCAGTGTCATGGATGGGGTCCCCTTTTCTGGCTAGGGACCAGTAGTACCTTCTTTGCTGTTCCCTGACCAGCCGCCTGCTGATATTGCCAGCGATTGCTGCCGCTGGTCAAAGATGCTTGGGATTTAAAAACCCAGCGGTGAGTGAGGCTCTGTCACGTGGGCCTATGGCAGATGCCCGTGAAGGCCCCGTATAAGGTTCATATTTAAGCCCTTGAGGCAGGTTTGCAGTTTGTTGCATTATGCCAGATCCAGCCCATATAGAGCTATACTCAGAAACAAGAGAGAAAGTGCAGAAGACAGACACAAAGTGGAGCCCTGTACTGGGTATGATTTCTGAACTAAAGCAGATGACAGGACTGTGGGTAAATATGATAACTGACCAGCGGATGCAAACACACAGAAACCAGACAGAATCCCTAAACCCTGACTGAGATCCTTTCTAGTTGGCCTCTAAAACTACCTATACTTAGTTGCTGGGTGTATATAACATAAACCAGGACATAAAACATACACAGGTATATACTAATACAGATTCCAGGGAACAGATAGGAACATAATCTAGAACGAAGCCAAACATACACAGATGGATGCAGAAATACAGATTCAGGGCACAAACAAGAGAATAAACTGAAACACAAACAAGTCATACACAGAGAATTGCAGGAATATAGACTCAGGGCACAGACAAGAGAATAAACTGAAGTAGAAACAAATCATACACAGGGAATTGTAGAAATATAGACTCAGGATACAGACAAGAGAATAATCCAGGAAGCCAAGCCAGGTCATACACGATATATACAAAAGCACGTTACAGGGTACAGACAAAAGAGTAATCCAGGAAGCCAAGCCAGGTCATACACAATATATCCAAAAGCACGGTACAGGGTACAGACAGGAGAATAATCCAGGAAGCCCAGCCAGGTCATAGACGGGTAAATACAGAAATACAATGTAGCGCTCACTCCCGGAGGAGCCGCTGAATTAACCTCGGGTTAGTCTCACCGCACTAGGGAATAACTATACACCAGCAGGGCCGCCATCAGGGCATTACGCCCCATGCTGCCGTAAGGGGCCCGGGCCCCCCTCGGCAGAGGCAACGCCCTCTTACAGCTCCGGTATCGGACTCGAGGAGTCCGAATCCGGAGCTGTGTCCCTGCTGCTGCTGCAGGAGCCGGAGGAGACACTGTGTCTCCTCCGGCTCCTGGCAGCTTCACTTCCTGGCTGGGCGGGGCCAAGCAGCATGTGAGGGCCTCCCAAGCACGTTGCTTTGGCTCCGCCCCTCCACTCAGTGAAGCTGCGCGCCTGAGCTGGAGGGACCAGGCTGGAGAGAGAAGACTGAAGATTGAAGAGAAGAAAAGAAGATTGAAGAAAAGAAGAGAGAAGAAAAGGAGAAGAAAAGAAGACAGTGGAGTGGTGAGCCAGGGCCCAGACCCCAAGGCCCAGACCCCAGGGCCCAGACCCCAAGGCCCAGACCCAGGGCCCAGACCCCAAGGCCCAGTCCCAGGGACCAGACCCCAGGGTCCAGACCCCAAGGCCCAGACCCAGGGTCCAGACCCCAGGGACCAGGCCCAGCCTAGACCCAGGGCCTAGACCCCAGGGGTCAGGCCCCAAGGCCCAGCCCCATGGACCAGACCCCAAGGCCCAGACCGAGGGACCAGAGCCCAGACCCAGGGACCAGGGCCCAGACCCCAGGCCAGACTCAGGGCCCAGACCCCAGACCAGACTCAGGGCCCAGACCGCAGGGACCAGACCCCAAGGCCCAGTCCCAGAGACCAAACCCAGGGCCCAGACCAGACCCCAAGGCCCAGACCCTGGGCCCAGACCCCAAGGCCCAGACCCAAGGCCCAGACCCCAAGGCCCAGACCCAGGGTCCAGACCCCAAGGCCCAGACCCAGGGCCCAAACCCCAAGGCCCAGACCCAGGGCCCAGACCCCAAAGCCCAGACCCTGGGCCCAGACCCCAAGGCCCAGACCCAGTGTCCAGACCCCAAGGCCCAGACCCTGGGCCCAGACTCCAAGGCCCAGACCCTGGGCCCAGACCCCAAGGCCCAGACCCAGGGCCCAGACCCCAAGGCCCAGACCCAGGGCCCAGACCCCAAGGCCCAGACCCTGGGCCCAGACCCCAAGGCCCAAACCCAGGGTCCAGACCCCAAGGCCCAGACCCAGGGTCCAGACCCCAAGGCCCAGACCCCGGGGCCAGACCCTGGGCCCAGACCCCAAGGCCCAGACCCAGGGCCCAGACCCCAAGGCCCAGACCCCAAGGCAGGTCCACACCCCAAGGCCCAGACCCCAAGGCCCAGACCCAGGGCCCAGACCCCAAGGTCCAGACCCCAGGGACCAGGCCCAGCCTAGACCCAGGGCCCAGCCTAGACCCAGGGCCCAGACCCCAGGGACCAGGCCCCAAGGCCCAGCCCCATGGACCAGACCCCAAGACCCAGACCAAGGGACCAGGGCCCAGACCCCAGGCCAGACTCAGGGCCCAGACCCCAAACCAGACTCAGGGCCCAGACCCCAGGGACCAGACCCCAAGGCCCAGTCCCAGGGACCAGACCCAGAGCTCAGACCCAGGGACCAGACCCCAGGGTCCAGACCCCAAGGCCCAGACCCAGGGTCCAGACCCCAGGGACCAGGCCCAGCCTAGACCCAGGGCCTAGACCCCAGGGGCCAGGCCCCAAGGCCCAGCCCCATGGACCAGACCCCAAGGCCCAGACCCAAGGACCAGAGCCCAGACCCAGGGCCCAGACCCCAGGCCAGACTCAGGGCCCAGACCCCAGACCAGACTCAGGGCCCAGACCGCAGGGACCAGACCCCAAGGCCCAGTCCCAGGGACCAAACCCAGGGCCCAGACCAGACCCCAAGGCCCAGGCCCAGCCCAGACCCCAAGGCCCAGAGCTGTGGATTCTGTGATACCTTCATACACACCACACATTACTGTGAGTTTTATTGCTGTAGATTCTGTGATACGCTCATACACACTGCACATTACTGGGAGTTTTATTGCTGTGGTGCTATGTTATGTCCTTTTTTTTGAAGGGGGAGAAAAGTGGTTAGAGTTTGAGGGAGAGCCGGGGGGGCCCCATCGTGAGGTTTAGTAAGGGACCCCATCATTTCTGATGGCTGCCCTGTACACCAGCACTGTTGTGGATTTTTATAGATTATATTCTTTACTGATCCCAATAAAGCAGCATATATAACGTAGATACGGTATGTAAACGACAGGATTTCGTAATGCGGGAAAAACACACGGCGGCAAAGGAAAAAGATTAACCCCCTCAGTTCTGGAGTGTAAGTCCTGTGAATAATAGCTCAAAACTGTGTATGTGTATTGTCTCGGGTACCCGGGTACTGTATTCAACTGGCCAGTGAATGAAACAAACAATCTTCGACTAGTCACGTTGGGGCCCTGTGGATTTAAACAATACTGCAGCGTGCGTTTCTTATTTTTGGAACTGCGGCCTGGGAGGCCTCTCACCCATCCGATAGGCAAACTGTCCAGCACCCGATCAAGGATCTTCTCCCGCCGTGCACTGGGACTCTGTGCCGCTGGATCCGCTCCCTGCTTGTCGAATCTCCGCAACAGGAACAACGATCCACCGCCTGCACTCCCAATCGATCAGCGCGGTCTCCTTACTCGGGGTCCAGCCGGAACCAGATTTCCATCCAGACCTCTCAATGCTGCGTAGGTAGGTCTCCGCAGGGTCACCGTCCCGATCTCCAGCACCAATGAGGCAGTGCCTGTACTCTGGCCTGGTCACGATCCTTGACAGTTTTCACGTGCGTCCTCCACCTTTCACCGCTCAGCTTACTCTGCCTCTCCCCTGCACGAGGCTGCTGATGTCTTTCCTCTTCCTACATCACCCACTTCCTGTACTCACGCAAAGCATGATGGAAATTGTAGTACAGTGTTTGTCCAGCATAGTCCATTATGTCTCTATCTCTCTCTGGTGGCCATAATAATTAAATGCAGCAAAACACAGTCTTTAAAGCAGCGCTACACTCTCCCCCCTTGAACTCTTGGGTCTCTCCAAGGAAGTGTAACAGATACATGACATTTCAGCATTTACATTAAGCAATATATTCAGGCTCAGTAGCAAACATATAATGGGTCAGATATACATCCTCAAGCTGACTCATGCTCCTGACTACCTCAGCTAGCATAGCAGACACTTCAGGCAACCTTCGCACAGTGGTAACAGCCTCTTCAGTGCTATGTCCCGGTGAATCGTAGGTGAGTCTCTGAGGGGGTCGGATAGAACGTTTAGACTCTGGTTCAATCATCTCCTCAGTCTTCGGGTGGAAGTGCCGCATTTACGGGCTCAATTCTTTCGTCCACAACTGGAGCGGACACCTCCTCTGAGTATGAGCCTTCCAGTGAAGGCATAGAACTATAATCTATTGTCATATCTTCTGGAACTACAGGAACTTCCGAAGTCTCAGGAACTTCAAATCTGAATTCAGGAGCCTCAGGTCTCAGGTTACTTTCACACCATTCAGAAACTGGAATGACTTCTTCAGGCTCAGGCGGGCGCACCCAGTTCAGACAAAAACTTCCTTCCTCACTGTTCTCTTCACTTTCTTCCACAACCCGTGACTGCTGAGACTGAGTAACGGGAGCTGAGCGAGGAACAGGTGGGTTCGGCAAAGAAAGTTCGTCTCCAACTGGTATCCTTACAGCTTCTCTCAAAGGCAAATGATTTCAGTGCCAGTTCTTTAGAGGCCCGGCCTTTCCATCCGGCCAGATTTGGTAAACTAGCAGACCCGGCAGTTGCTTGCAGACAATGTAAACTTGAGAACTCCATCTATCCGCCAGCTTATGCCTTGCAGAAACACCCAAGTTCTTCAACAAAACCCTATCACCGGGTTGTAGATCCTGTATACGAACTCTCAAGTCATAGTTTTGGTTGTTCCTCTGTTCTCTGCTCCCTGAACTCAAACGGGCCTGTTCAAACGCAGAAGCCAAATTTTTCTGAAGTCTATCCACATAATTTTTATGAGAGGCCACAGACGTCTGATCAAGAGATAGCCCAAATGCCAAGTCAACAGGCAGTCGAGCTTCTCTTCCGAACATGAGACGGTAAGGTGAGTATCCAGTAGCGTCACTCCGTACTGTTATACGCATGCACCAGCGTAGCTATGTGACGACTTCAATTCTGCTTCTCTCTGTTTGACAGTGTCCCCAACATATTTAACAGCGTGCGATTAAATCTTTCCAGTTGGGCATCACCTTGAGGGTGATATGGAGTAGTTCGGGTCTTCTGAATTCCTAACAGTTCCAGCAATTGCCCAACAAGCCGGCTCTCAAAGTCTCTGCCCTGATCCGAGTGGATTCTCCTTGGTAGGCCATAATGAACAAAAAACTTCTCCATTAAAACCTTTGCCACTGTAGGAGCACGTTGGTCTTTAGTAGAGAAAGCTTGGGCATAACGGGTGAAATGATCAGTCACTACTAGAATATTTCCCTGCCCACTAGCATCAGGCTCTAAGCACAGGAAATCAATGCACACCAAATCCATGGGTCCTTGGCTTTGCAGGTGGCTCATTGGAGCAGTTCGAGTTGGTAGGGTCTTTCTCTGAATACACCTCAAACACGAATGGCAGTAACTTTCAACTTCAGATCTCATACAGGGCCAATAAAATCTGTCTCGCACCAGCTTAAAAGTTCTCTCTGCACCCAAATGTCCATGGTCATCGTGTAATGCTCTCAGCACACCCTCTCTGTGTTTGGTGGGAAGGAACAACTGTTGTGTCTCTTCAGCATTGTTCGAGGGGCCCCTTCGGTAGACCACCCCATCCAACATCTTCAGCCGTTCCCATTCTTTGTATACCAATCGAGCTCCTTCTGGGGAATTTGTCAGTAGAATTTCCCTTTGATCCGCGTTTATAGCCTTCACTGTTAACGCAATCAGAGGATCTCCAGCCTGTTCGGCTCTCAGGTCCTGTTTCGAAAGAGGAGGCAGACTTTCATCCCTCAGCTGTGTAGGATTACAATAAAACCCTGGAACAACCGCAGCCATAACTCCTATAGCTTCTGCTTCAACTACTCCCTTGACCCGGCGCTCTGCCCCTTGACATAAGGCTTGCGCCCCATCTGGAGTCAGCTGAGTCCATTCTGTAGTGTAGGGTCTTCTTGACAAAGCATCTGCATCTCGATTATTCACTCCAGGGCGATACTTAAGGCTGAACCGAAACCCTGACAGAGCGGCCAACCACCGATGTCCCGTTGCATCCAGTTTCGCAGTAGTAAAGACGTACGTAAGTGGATTGTTGTCAGTCTTTATCACATATTCAGCCCCATAAAGATAATCTTTCAGCTTGTCTACTACCGCCCACTTCAAGGCTAGGAACTCAATTTGTGGGTAGGATAGTTCTTCTCAGAAGGCGTAAGGCTTCGGCTCACATACGCTACAGGCATCAACAATCCATCATATTCTTGGTGTAGGACTCCCCCTAGACCTTCTCTGCTGGCATCCACATGCAATTCGTATGGCTTATGAGGATCAGCGTAAGCCAGGACGGGAGCTCGAGTTAGACTCTCTTTCAACTTCATGAAGGCACTTTCACATTGATTAGTGCATTCTTCTTGGATGGATTCTCGAGCCTTCCTTGCCCCTTGAGCCAACGAACTTCGATCAGAGGCCTTGGAGCCTTCTTCCACGTCTTCCTTCTGTAGGAGCTTATTCAAGGGTTGAGCTATCTTAGCAAATCCTCCTACGAATCTTCGGTTATATGAGCAGAACCCCAGGAAAGATCTAAGTTCAGTAACATTTCGGGGTCTAGGCCAGGAAGCTACAGCTTCCAACTTTCGAGGGTCCGTCGAAACACCTTCTGCCGAAACAACATGTCCCAGGTACGTAACGGAAGGTAGACAAAATTGACACTTCTCCAGGGACAGTTTATTATTATTATTATTATTCTTTATTTATAAAGCGCCAGCATATTCCGCAGCGCTCTTCAACCCCTCTTCGTGGAGCCGCTTCAAGACCTTCCCCAACCGCTGCTCATGTTCTTCCAAAGTCTTCCCGAACACAATAATATCATCTAGATACACCAACACTTCGATCAGGTTCATGTCTCCGACTGTCTTCTCCATTAACCGTTGGAACGTGGCGGGAGCCCCCGTAAGGCCTTGAAGCATTCTGTTGAACTCAAAGAACCCCAGTGGGCAGATGAACACAGTCTTCTCTTTGTCCTCAGGAAGCATTGGTATCTGATGATACCCACTTCGCAGGTCTAGTACACTAAACCATTTTGCTCCAGACAAACACTGTAGGGCATCTTCTATCCGAGGAGTGGCATATTGATCCGGAATGGTTCTCTGATTTAGCGTGCGATAGTCTATACATAAACGGATAGAACCATTCTTCTTTCGAACCATCACTATTGGAGAAGCATACGGACTCCTGGACTCTTGAATCACCTTAGTCCTCTGTAGTTCATTTAGCTGTTCTCGTAGATTATCGAAGTCCCCCAGCGGAACTCGTCTTGACCTTTCTCGAAACGGCTTATTTTCTTGTAGTCGAATGCGATGTTCAGTACTCTTAGCTAAACCCACGTCGAACTCATCCTTCGAGAACAAGTCCTTCCATTTTAGGATCTGGGACTGAAGTTGTTTCTTCCATTCAGGCGAGATGGGAGCATCTTTAGGATAGAACCGTTCAGCTGGAATCTCTTTATTCACTCCCCCTAAATCAGTATTGGAGAAAGGTGTAACGGAAGCTACTTGTCCGATGGGCATTCGTGCTTTCAGGATCACTGGAGAATCAGACACATTACACACACTAACTGAAACTCTTCCTCGTGTCCGTTTCAAAGCTCTTGTGGAGATTATCTCAGGGATTACTTCTACTCCGGCCTCACTCCCATGACTGAGATCAGTTTCCAGTACCACATAAGGACCTGGTTGTGATCCGTTCAACTTGACTGAAGCCCGGAAACGCGCCACTTCTCCTGATTGCAGAACCTTCTCTGTTCCTCCCAATCTCCACAAACGCCCCACTTCGGCAGGTGCCCTCTGTTCTTCGAACCATTCGTTGATAGACCGGACGTAACATCGGGTGTACTCCTCTGGTAGAACCTTCTTCCATCACTATGGGAGTCAGAAGACGTCTCACCAGATCAGTATTCGTCTCCACTATCATAGAACTTCTGTTGGCCCCTGAAGGCCGAGGACACACAATGGCCAATGCATCACAACCTCCAGACTGTCCGATGACTTTCGATCCAATTTCTAACTTCACTTGTAGATATCCATCATAGGGAAGCTTCTCAGTTCCGATACCCCAGATCTCAAGGTCCTTTAATTTCTTTAGAGGTATATGTTTCAAATGCTTCTCGTAGAAGTCTCGATAGATCAACGTCACTTGAGCACCTGAGTCTAACAGAGCTTTAGTGTAGACTCCCTCCACTTGGATTGGAAAGATGGGAGAAGGACCTATCAGCTGGTCAGGAAACTTGTTCGTAGCCGCAGGAGGTATAGACCCAGTTCGCTGTACCCTAGCCTTCTTCTTGACTCGTGGAGGTTTTGGGTGTGCATTGCTTTCCCATGACATAGGACCGGATACTAAAGGAGTAACTCTTTCAGTCCTGGTAGGCTCAGTAGTTGGCAAGAATCCGGGCCCTCTCGGCCTTTCGGTTCTGGCTTGAAATTTGGAGCGGTTTTCAACTTATTGGGCACCTAGTTCGCTCCTTCACTTGGGCCCTCTGGCGTTTCCCGCCTGTGAGGTAGATAGCAGCCCTTCCAAGGCCTTTAGGAACTCTTCCACTTTATTTCCTTCAGGCCTTTGGTTTTTGCGCTGTGCTCAGAAATGACCCATTTCCCCACAACTGAAACATCTCTTCTTTGAAGACGGAGGCGCACTTGCTCGTTGTGACTCGGTTGAAGGACCCTGGCCAGACGCCACAGCAACTCCCGTTGTCCGCATGTCAGTGAGGAACTTCTGCATTTGGGTCTGTGTCTCTGCCACCTTCAAAAGTACTCGGCACAGGTCCGTGTGTGCCTGTTCCAGTTCAGCTTGAGCTTCTTGCACCTTCTTAACGGTCTTTTGTATCTCACTATATGCCGGAATGGTTGACTCTTTGGCAGCACTCTCTGTGGATATAAGAACAAACAGATGCTCTTGTCTGTCAACTTCGGATCCATAGGTATCCAACGAGTCATCTTCAGTTTGCAAATATTCGTTATGCCTCACTGGTTGTGCGTAAGCTCTTTCTCCTCTCCTTAAGGATTTTTCTTCCAGCAGAGCCTCTTCCTCTCTAACAGCTCGAATCAGTTCCAGGTATTTAAATTCTCGGTTACCTTCTCTGGTTTTCAGCTGTAACATCACAGGATCTAGAGGTTGAGCGCCCCTCAATATCTGCTGCATTCGGATTTTGTCTATTGTGGCCGGTTCGGCCCCTTTCTTAAGAAATATCTGGTGCAGAATCTTATCCAGGCGCCTCATATATTCAGTCATTTTCTCACCTTTTTTCTGGTAGGTGTGTTCGCACTGGTACATGAGCTCAGCAGCCTTTTCTGTTCGCCCAAAGACTTCCTGTAATACGTTTAGGTAATCTAAAGCAGTGCAGTCTTGCTTACTCAACTTCAGGTTTCTGACAGCCTCTGACGCAGGTCCCTTTAAGCTCTCGGTAATTCTTTGCTTCTTCTGTGCTTCATGGACGTCCCACTCATCCAGAGCCTGCATCGCCTGTTCTACCCATTCTTCAAAGGTTTCTTCTCCTGGCGGAGTTGGTACGTTTCCTGTAAAATTCCTGAACCGTCGATAACCAAAATTAGTGTGAGGAGGGCTTGTTTTTTGACATTTAGCCAGCAAATCTCCGATAGCCACTATAAATTCAGGCCCGATCATGGCCAGCGGACTGGGCGTGGGAACATTCGCGGGATCGCCATGTGGCGCACTTGGCTGAATCAGTTGAACTTCCACCTCATCGGTCAGCTTCACACTTGCGCCCTGAAAACACACTGGAACACCTTTTCTCCACTCAAAAAGAACATATGTGTGAGAAGTATCTGGGCTTGCTTTAATGTCCAGAATTAACCCCGATGATCTGGTGTCAGCGCGGCCACAGCCCGGCGAATCTGATCTTCGGCCCAAGTGTCTGCAGGAATATCCATGACTATGCTTAACCCTATCTGGCTATTGTGCTCCTCACACCATTTGACAGCAGTGTCTGGATCCATAATTAACCCTTTAATTACGGTTTCTACAGAGACTGAAATCCCGGACGAGCCCCCACGTGTAGCGCTCACTCCCGGAGGAGCCGCTGAATTAACCTCGGGTTAGTCTCACCGCACTAGGGAATAAATATACACCAGCACTGTTGTGGATTTTTATAGAATATATTCTTTACTGATCCCAATAAAGCAGCATATATAACGTAGATACGGTATTTAAACGACAGGATTTCGTAACGCGGGAAAAACACGTGGCAGCAAAAGAAAAAGATTAACCCCCTCAGTT
The DNA here is from genome assembly GCA_009667805.1 of Leptobrachium leishanense. NCBI lineage: Eukaryota > Metazoa > Chordata > Amphibia > Anura > Megophryidae > Leptobrachium > Leptobrachium leishanense. Next base: position 82,672,059 of record CM019070.1, on the reverse strand, counting down.
CTGGAGTGTAAGTCCCGTGAATAATAGCTCAAAACTGTGTATGTGTATTGTCTCGGGTACCCGGGTACTGTATTCAACTGACCAGTGAATGAAAAAAACAATCTTCGACTAGTCACGTTGGGGCCCTGTGGATTTAAACAATACTGCAGCGTGCGTTTCTTATTTTTGGAACTGCGGCCTGGGAGGCCTCTCACCCATCCGATAGGCAAACTGTCCAGCACCCGATCAAGGATCTTCTCCTGCCGTGCACTGGGACTCTGTGCCGCTGGATCCGCTCCCTGCTTGTCGAATCTCCGCAACAGGAACAACGATCCACCGCCTGCACTCCCAATCGATCAGCGCGGTCTCCTTACTCGGGGTCCAGCCGGAACCAGATTTCCATCCCGACCTCTCAATGCTGCGTAGGTAGGTCTCCGCAGGGTCACCGTCCCGATCTCCAGCACCAATGAGGCAGTGCCTGTACTCTGGCCTGGTCACGATCCTTGACAGTTTTCACGTGCGTCCTCCACCTTTCACCGCTCAGCTTACTCTGCCTCTCCCCTGCACGGGGCTGCTGATGTCTTTCCTCTTCCTACACCATCCACTTCCTGTACTCACGCAAAGCATGATGGAAATTGTAGTTCAGTGTTTGTCCAGCATAGTCCATTATGTCTCTATCTCTCTCTGGTGGCCATAATAATTAAATGCAGCAAAACACAGTCTTTAAAGCAGCGCTACAACAACTTCAGGGAACAGAGCAGAAAACAAACCAGGAACCAAAGCCTGGGGTCATACACAGAATAACAGAAACAGAAATAACAATCCTAGGAGCAGGTTCTCAATAGGTGAAGACCTATCCTGACCCAAGGAGCAAGTGTACTGCTGGCCCTATATATAGGGCTGAGCAGGTCATGTGACCGCAGAATATCAGCCCATGTGAGATGGTCTGCAGTGCATGAGCCTGAAATCCACTAAACTGATGAATCCCTGCTCCCACCACCAGGGGGCAGGGCAGAAATGTGACAGGCTCATTACCCTGTTGTGGCTTGTTCCTGACTAGTGCGTTCTTGTTACCCTTGTATTAGTTCTATGTGTACCAACTCTGGCTTTGTTTCCTGACTACTCTTTTGGCAATAACCCCATGTTCCTCTTGATTATCTGTGTACCGAACCTTGACTCCATTTTCTGACTATTCCTTTGGCTGCATTTGTATTTTCAGTTCCTGTGTACTGAATTCCAGCGTGTCTGACTTTCCTCTCTGGCTCTGACTTCTGGCGTGTACGACTTTCCTCTCTGGTTCTTACCTTGGCTTGCTTTTGCCCATATATGTTCTGTGTGTCTGTCCTGTATATTAGCATTTCTGGCTATACTAAAGACCACCTGGGTAGATTAAGCAGTGTCTGTGTGTAAGTATCAAGGGAATTCTTTACAATCAGGTTGTCACACGTGTAAAGAGGTCATATTACGACTCCTACTGCATGTACTACTGTACTGCGTCATTTCCCATGTCATTCCTCTTCTTCTGGTTTTGGCGGTGTCCTTTCCTGTTATTGTTCCATTCCATTTGACGCTGGACGCTCACTGATGCCTGATCTTAATGAAGCCACCATGAGGAGTCATTATGCAGGGTCATCTCCAATGGTTCTGGCAGTTTGTGCAATTCTCGGTCCTTCTGGCACTCTGATTTGACGCAGACCAATAGAAGCAGATCTGACGCAACAGAATGACTTTTTAAAAAAAAAAAAAAAAGAAAATCTGCATTTTTGGAGTGGCTCAGTCAGATTCCAGTCCTTAAAATCATACCAATGCTGTGGAATAACCTCAAAAGAGCTGTTCAGATATCTAAAGAATATGGCTGTGCTGAAGCACTTTTGTAAGGAAAGGTAGATCAAAATTCCTCCTAAACATTGTGCAGGTCTAGTCAGAAGCTAGCGGAAAGATTTCAGGCAGCCACGTAAATATGAGAATGGCAGGGATTTTTTACGTTGACCAATAGAAGCAGATCTGACACTACTGTAACCTAAACTGCACTCTTCTTCTGTGCAGTACCCTGTCATGGTTATTTATATCTGAGAGTGCATGTTGTCGTATTCTGATATTATGGGTACTGACCTTGGCTATTCTTTATGACTGTTCTGATCTCTGGATGTTCTGATTACCTGGCTAGTACGATTACCCAACATGTTACCAACTACTGGCTTGTATGCCTACCCTCTCTGGTTCTGACCTCAGCTTGCTTATCTACCCTCTCTTTGGTGTGTTTTGTCTTTTTGCTAGTATCACGCTGCCATTTCAATGGCCAGTACATTTAGGCTGTGACTAAATCTACAATTTGCTGAGCTCTGTAGCTGACCTTCTATTTAACCGCAGATTTTGCATCTCCCTGTCAGGTAACTGACTTCTGTTTGGGTGTCCCCACTTCCTGGAGTAGGGGAGTAGGTACTGTTATGGACAAGAATATGTATCTGCTTCAATAATATTCATAGGCCTAGAAAAATGCTCATTTAAGTAGTTAATATGTCTTTAAGAACTGAATTAGATAAATCTGTCTTTTCAGATAAAACCAAAATGTATCTTGCGTAACTTCGCTGTTTCAACAGAATAGCTAACCACAAGTCATGAGGATCTTATTTCGGTATCAAGCCGGGTGTGGGGCACCTTGTATCCTGGAACAGGACATCCAAACACCCATGATGGAGAAAAACGACTGACGTTCGTCAATGACGCATGATACCTTGACCTTTGGAAATAGCTGATATTTGATTCTCATTTAGTTGATAGAATAATCTGTATGTGCACAATTTTATACTGAAGTTGACTAAAATGTTAAGTTGACTCCCACTCGCTTACGCGGCAAACTACTATAAAACATGTATCAAAATCTAATAAAAGAAGAGAGAAGTCACTGGCTTTGACCAGAGAGGCTGCATAGACCCATTCGTTGTCTGTGTGATTTCTTTAAGTGCGCACTTTGACTTACCTGATTTCTCCACCGATTAGAACAGAGACTGGCATCCGAAGGACGGATATTTTCATCCATCTCATTTGGCACCCAGACGTGGGGTCCTGGGTTACGCCTCAACTAGCGCCACCTCCAAGGATTTCCTGGCAGGGACCACACCAGAAATGGAGCCTGATCAACTTCGTAACCTCACGGTAAGATACCTTTTGATATCCTGCTGGTGACGTGTTCTGGTCTGCGGTCCCTACCCCGGGAAATCCAAGCTTGGCGCTTGGGAGAGGCATCAAAAGTGGGTTTTATTTAACTTTGCCCAGGTGCCCCGTTTTACTGACCCACGAATCGCATGCCAGTTGTCTGCTTGTTTGTACGTCTGTTCACGGTTCCTTGTATTGATAGCATATTTTCTGATAAGGCATTGTGGTTTGGTTGGTGATCAGAGAGATTATCGTGATCTGGCAGTAACAAGTGTTGTGTACCTGGTTAGCTATCTCCAGGCGGTAACAGGTGATGCAATAAGATGCATACCTGGTAGTAGGACTTTCCTAACAGTAACAGGTGATACATGCTTGGTAGTAGGACACGATATATCTCTGATTGAAGTACAGTTTGATTGACAGTCAGATGGTTTTTGTGAGTAGCGGTATATAGGTGATGCATTAGGCATATCTAGTAGTAACTCACAGAATATATATATCTGGTAGGAACAGGTGACGCGGTAAAGGAAGCACCTGTAAGGTATATATGCTGCGGTAAAGAGGTGCTAGCTACACCCCCTAACAGGATCCTATATTTGGAATATAGGGGAGGACGAGACGCTTTATTATCGTGGTTTAACGCTAACAACCATATCTGGTAGTAAGACACGATAGGTGTCGTGGTCTAGTGGTAACAGGTATATTTGGTAGCATAGGACATGATAGGTAAAGGTCTATCCTCATTTCTGACTGTTGATAAACTACATGAATTGTTTAAATTGATCAGGAAAAGAGCTAACAATCAGGAATGGGTAATGAACAGAGTAACCATGCTGGTTGGATGACCCATGTAAGTTAGTTGAGGAAAGAACAGGAAAACGGAATTTTGATGAAACTGAAGCTTTTAGGTAGGGTCTGCAGCTTAGATAGTCCCAGACTACAGAGAGAGGGATGGAGAAGTTTATTGAAGAATAGAAAAGGAATGTTGACCGATAATGGAATATGGAATGTAGCAGAAGCATGGTATAGTAGCCATCGCTAATCCCACGTTCGAGGATACTATGGCCATACAAAACAGGTTACTCAGATATGAATGTTTGGTTAGAATGGATGAAATATAGTGCTCAGTCACACAACAGAACCAATTGCTATGTGTGTGGTAATGCTAGGCCTCATCTAGGTACAGTACCTTTTAATATCCCCGAGGATATCGAGGAATGTTTTTTCAGTTTGTTTACCAACAACACCCAAAATCACGATGCTTGTGAAGAATGGAAGTCCAAATACCCCCTCCAGACACAAAACCCCAGACCCACAGAGAGTATCACTATCTACCCTGGGAACTACACCTGTTACTGGAGACTGTACTGGAGACTGTACTGGAGACCGTATCTCCAGAAGGATATAGACCTCTTAGAGAGAGTTCAGAGAAGGGCTACTAAAATGGTGTACGGCTTGAAGGAGAAAAGTTACCAGGAAAGGCTTAATGATCTTAACATGTACAGCTTGGAAAAAAGACGAGACAGAGGAGATAGGATAGAAACATTTAAATACGTAAAGGGAATCCACAAGGTAGAGGAAGGGAGTATATTTAAAAGGAAACAAAGTAGCAAAACAAGAGGACATAGTCTTAGATTAGAGGGGCAAAGGTTTAAAAGTAACATCAGGAAGCATTATTTTACTGAGAGGGTGGTGGATACATGGAACAGTCTTCCAGTAGAAGTGGTAGAGGCCAAAACAGTAATTGAATTTAAGCAAGCATGGGATAGGCATAAGGCTATCCTAAACAAAAGATAAATCCAGGTAAAGTATCCATGTAATTGGGCAGACTAGATGGGCCGAAAGGTTCTTATCTGCCGACATTTTTCTATGTTTTCTATGTTTTCTACTCCTCTTGGGGAACCGGTGGCCAGGTGGTTGGGGAACTTCACAGAAGGTTATTGTGCGTGGTACAGCGCTGTGGAGAAGGAGAAAGTGCAAAACCAGGTGATATCCCTGGGAGAGGTCTATTGGATTTGTGGTGACCTGCGAGTCCGCTCCCGCTTGGTAGGTGCATGGGACGGTGAGTGTGCTCTGGCTAAAGCCATCATGCCCCTTCACATCCTGCCCTTTGATGATGATCTGCCAATAACCCACACCCCCGGACTCACTAGACAAAGGAAAGAGGCGAAACCCGTTCCTGGCAGTTTCGACCCACACGTCTACATCAATGTCATAGGAGTCCCAAGGGGGGTGCCTGATGAGTTCAAAGCTAGAGACCAGGTAAAGGCAGGATTCAAATCTTTAATCCCAATGATAACCATCAACAAAAATGTTTATTGGATTAACTACAACTATTACAACCAGCAGAGGTTTGTTAACTATACCCGAGATGCCCTCCAGGGTTTGGCCGACCAGCTAGGCCCGACCTCTGCAATGACCTTCCAGAACCACATGGCCCTCGATATGCTACTGGCAGAGAGGGATGGGTCTGTAAGATGCTGAAAGGTACAGGTGGCTCCTCTTGCACCTTTATCCTGGATAACACAGGCCCTACTGGTAAGGTCACTAAAGCCATTAAACAATTGGAAGACCTGTCTGAAGAACTGAAGAAGAACTCTGGTATTACTGATCCATGGGATCAGTATTTTAGTTGGATGAGCGGCTGGCAGAAGATCCTCACACAAATAGGGATAGTTATCCTGGTAGTAATGGTTCTGTTGGCGGTGATTGGATGTTGTGTTTTACCCTGCATTTAAAAGGTTGTAGAAAGAACTGTGGAATCCACTACCCCTGTTATGCTTAGTCACTTATGTGGGGAAACTGGGGTAGACATTGACAACTCTTATGGTAACCTACAATTTATGGAGATAACTACAACTGAGTCTTATGAAAAGCTACACCCTATCGTGATGCAGCAACCACAGAGCCACAAGTCCATTCACCCCCTCCCTCAAGACAACCGTATCTAAATTGACTTGAGATAAGGTTTGTGACCACTTGCAAGACGAGTTGTAGTCCCGAATCTTGACCCATCGGTCTCGTCCAAGCCCAAGTCCGGATTACAAAGGGGTTTGACTCAATAGGAGTTTTTCGTCTCAAACTTCGGTGAAGATTGGAGATGGCTGGTGAGACTTTAGGGGAACGGATAAAGGCGCAGCTCGCCTCCAAAGGGACACTTGAGAAATGTGCATTTTTAGGGGGGGACTGTTATGGACAAGAATATGTATCTGCTTTAATAATATTCAAAGGCCTAGAAAAATGCTCATTTAAGTAGTTAATATGTCTTTAAGAACTGAATTAGATAAAACTGTCTTTTCAGATAAAACCAAAATGTATCTTGCGTAACTTCGCTGTTTCGACAGAATAGCTAACCACAAGTCATGAGGATCTTATTTCGGTATCAAGCCGGGTGTGGGGCACCTTGTATCCTGGAACAGGACATCCTAACACCCATGATGGAGAAAAACGACTGATGTTCGTCAATGACGCATGATACCTTGACCTTTGGAAATAGAATAATCTGTATGTGCACAATTTTATGCTGAAGTTGACTAAAATGTTAAGTTGACTCCCAGTCGCTTACGCGGCAAACTACTATAAAACATGTATCAAAATCTAATAAAAGAAGAGAGAAGTCACTGGCTTTGACCAGAGAGGCTGCATAGATCCATTCATTGTCTGTGTGATTTCTTTAAGTGCGCACTTTGACTTACCTGATTTCTCCACCGATTAGAACAGAGACTGGCATCCGAAGGACGGATATTTTCATCCATCTCAGTACCACACTGAGTTGTTGGATCCTCCGCCGACTTCTGTGCCGGTTTTGGGCTTCGGGCCTGAGTGCGGCCTACCCCTGGCGGCCATTTTTACAGCCTGCTGTAACATTTTGGACTCCCTGACCCTGCCCCTCTGAGAGCTGCTGCTTGCTAGACGGTGTTTTCTTTGGGCTGCACTGCTGTGTCTCACCTGCTCCTGTCCTGGGGGCCGCCTTGCTTCCTCGCAATGATGTCCCACCCTGACTTGCTGCCGCTCACGCAGGGCATGCTGGTGGCTATGATGGTGGAGTTCCGTGAGCTGTGGTCCATCGACGTGCGGGAGGCTGGATTGAGATTTGATGCTGTTCTGGCGCCAGTGGACGCTCCGCAGCCTGACGTGGAACCGGTGGGAGTGAGATCCTGCGGTGCCCCTGCTGCTGGGCACGGCTGTGGCTCTGGTGACCCGGAGAGTCTTCTCCCCCTCCCGGCCGGGAGCGGGGTGGATCCACTGGATGACCTCCTTACATCAGTGGTTGGAGACCGGTCCGTCGATGGTTTAGGTCCGGTGTGGCCTTTCGACATTCGGCCCTTCCTTTGCGGCGTCAGAGTTGCAGGGTGTCTGCTGGCTGCCCCGGCTGTTGAAGAGAACGGTGGCCGTTCTGCCGCTGTGGTTCCGCTGTGGGCTCGGTTCCGTGAATGGCCCCCTTTCACTGCTGAGACGACCTCTCCATTCGGCGTGACCCTTCTCCACTGTTGCCGTTTGACATGGCGTCTTGGCGGCTCATCCTCTCCGGTGGCATCGGGGATCCTTGGCGATGCTCACAGGGCCCTGGTCACAGAGGTTTGCTGTGATGGAGCCCTGGGTGTCCCTTTGTATCTGGACACTGGCTGAGATGTGTCCCCCCACCCTGCTGTCTTCGGACTTTGCTGATCTTGGACTGGTGACCTGCTCCCACCCCATTGCAGACACTACCCCTCATTAGAATTGGGGTGACCCCCACACTTTTATTTTCCTATTTTGGCCCCCTCCTTTTTTGTTTTTTGATGAGCAGACTTTTTGTACTCGTAAACCTTTTTGTTTTTCTGATGATCCTCCTGTTATTTGCAGAGCCCCTTCCCTACTGGCCTTTTCACCTCTCCCCCTTCAGTTTTTTTTTCTTTTCTTTTTTTTTGTTTCTTCCTCTCTCAGCAAACCCTTACCCCAAAATCTCCCTGATCAAGTCATTTTTTTCACAGTGTTTACGGCTTTGGTATTGTGGCTGATCTAATTGTATTGGCGGTGTGCCTCTAAGCACTTTTTTGTAGCCTATTTTTCACCAATATGTATGGTGTTGTATAATAGGGATTATGGTGGGTCATCATATGCCCTCTGACATTGTATACCACCTGAGGGCAATATACATATATTTTGATGGTTTCTGCTCCAATTTCATTTATATGTATTCTTTGGTCTCCTATTGTGATTGAGCATCTTTCCTTCAATGTATATACCATTACCGATTGGTTTTGATGGAAGTATTTACTTTAGCTCCTAATATTTTATACATGTGGAGTTGTCCAAGCAATTAAATACTTTTTTACAATTTCTTGTGTGTTTGTCCAATATGATCATTATTGATGTTGGTTTTATATTTGGCATTGTGCCCTAATAAAAGTTTTTTTAAAATTTTTTGTCACTAATGCATTGTGCTCCTACTGACTAGTTTAGTGGAGCAGCTTTCTCTATATATTTGGTTTCAATACCTTTTTGCATTGTGTGATTAAACACGCTACTTATAAATGTCCATCTTGTATATTGTAGGTGTAACATTACCACTATCTTCATAGTGGGTCTTGATCTCTGTTTTATTACTTTGAGCGAACGTGTGGACTTAACTGCTGAGTTTTTGGGACTTTTAGCCATCTGTCTGGCAGAGCATCAGGATCTCCTGTCTCCCCCTTTTTATTTTTCTTACTTTTTTTATGGGACATCGGGTAGCAACCTGGGCGAGCCATTAGTATGGCGACTTAGGGTCTAGCCATCCTTCTGGCCCCAGTCTCCCGGCCTCGTGTCCCCTTCCATGGCCCCCGGTATCCTTGGGGTTGCCGGGGTGCGCCGGGAATACCACTACCTAATAGGCTGTTCCTTAATTTTGTTTAATTTATTTATTTCTCTTCTCTCTCTCCCAGATCTCCTGATGCCCTCCCCCCCCCCCGAAGGACACTTTTTGGGCTTGGAACTCCCGACTTGTTTTGTTTTACTTCGCTCCCCCTCTCCTATATACTCTATATTGCAGTATATCTTTGTGATTGTTTTTGGTTGGCCCTTCGTGGCCATTTCTCTCAGTGTCTTTCTGTAATGCTGCCATGCCTTACAAACAAAAATTTGAAATTGAAAAAAAAAGGAAAACTGCTCCTTTCAAAAAAACAACATCCTATTTAACCCTTTGCTGTCGGGAACTCCCTGCGAAGGCAGTAGCTTAATGCAGCAGGTTGACATAGCACGCTGGCGCTGAGGCCGGCCTTCGGCCCACGTACAATGCGTACCTGCTGATCATGTCATTGGCTGTTGTGGGAGAATGGCGGCCAGTGGCGCGATCAGCAGCACGAGCCCAATGTTGGTGCGCCCTTCGCATCTATGGGAAGGTTATGCCAGTCCACCCAGCCCAACCCTTGGCGTGAAAGGGTTAATAAACTATAGTATACTATAAATATACAGGGGTCAAGTCCTAAAAAAAAGAAGTGTGGAAATTCACCAACATTATTCCTGTCCCCCAATTAGAAATTGTCATTTCACACTTAACACAAACATACACTCAGATGTGATATATATTTGGACACAGGCACAATTTTATTTTTTTCAGGTATTTTACCAAAACATATTCAATAGATATATAGTTATATAATGGATATGGGCTGAAAGTGCACACTCTCAGTTTTAATTTGAGGGTATGTACATCCAAATTGGAGTAAGGGTTTAGGAATTACAGCTCTTAAGAGCAGCCATCCCCTTTTTCAAGTGAACAAAAGTAATTGGACAACTGAATCAAAAGCTGTTTCATGGCCAGGTGTGGGCTACTCCTTCTTTATTTCTTCATCAATTAAGCAGGTAAAAGGTCTGGAGTTGATTCCATGTGTGGTATTTGCATTTGGAATCTATTGCTGTGAACCTGCATCATGCAAGCTGTCCATACAAGTGAAACATGCCATTGTAAGGCTTCAAAACAAAACAAATCCATCAGAGAGATAGCAGCAACATTAGGAGTGGCCAAATCCACAGTTTGGTACATTCTGAGGGAAGAAGAACGCACTGGTGAGCTCATCAACATAAAAAGACCTGGACATCCATGGAAGACATGGGAAAGAAAAAAACATTCACAACATCCAGACAAGTGCAGAACACTCTCCAGGAGGTGGGCGTATCATTGTCAAAGCCTACAATCAAGAGAGAAGACTTCACGAGAGCAAACACAGAGGGTTCACCACAAGGTGCAAACCATTAATAAGCCGGAAGAATAGAAAAGCCAGATTAGACTTTGCCAAAAAAATTGAAAAAAGCCAGACCAGTTCTGGAAAAGCATTCTTTGGACGGTTGAAATTAAAACTAATCTACATTAGAATGACTAGAAGAAAAAAGTGGAGAAGGCTTGGAACAGCTCATGATCCAAAGCACACAATGTCATCTGTAAAATATGGTGGAGGCAGTGTGATGGCATGGGCATGCATGGCTTCCAGTGGCACTGTGTCATTGGTGTTTATTGATGATGTGACAGAAGCAGTTGGATGAATTCAGCAGTGTTTAGAAATATACTGTCAGCCCAGATTCAGCCAAATGCAGCAAAATTGATTGGGCGGCGCCTCACTGTACAGATGTAAAATGATCCAAAACACACTGCAAAAGCAACCCAGGAGTTTTTGAAGGAAAAGAAGTGGTATATTCTGCAATGGCTGAGTCAATCACCTGATCTCAACCCAATTGAACATGCATTTCACTTGCTGAAGGCAAAACTAAAGACCAACAAACAAAGAATAACCGAAGCCAGATGCAGTTATTTATTTATTTATTTATAAAGGATTTTACCAGGAAGGATACATTGAGATTTCTCTCGTTTTCAAGTATGTCCTGGGTTCAAGAACATTGAAGTGTTACAGTTACAGAAATACAAAGTAATACAATGCAAGATATTTAAAAAAAAACAACACAAATATACAGATTAACAGAAAATAAATATGTAGGAAATAGTCATTATGTTACATGTTTACAGGTGCATTCTGTATTGAGGTATGTTAGTAAGGAGCTCTTGAGTGACTTAAGACTGGTGGAAGATTTGATGGTGTCTGGGAGGTTATTCCATAATTGTGGTGCTTTGTAGGAAAATGAGGATCGAGCCACTGTCTTTTTGTATTGTGGTATTGCAAGTAAGGTGCTGGTCCTGGATCGGAGGTTATAGGATGAGGGAGCTGCTGGGGGAAGCAGTCTATTGAGATAGGGTGGCAGCTTCCCAGAAAAGCTCTTAAACACCAGGCTGGAAAGGTGAAGGGTGCGTCTAGATTCCAGCGATGGCCAGTTTAGCTCTTTTAACATGTCACAATGGTGGGTCATGTAGTTACATTGTAATGCAAAGCGGCAGAATGAGTTATACAATGTAGTAAGTTTCTGAAGATGTGTTTGCGGGGGCGGCTGCGTACACTACATCTCCGTAATCAATAGCCGGCATAAGCATTTGTTGTACAATCTGCTTTCTTACCACGGTGCTCAGGCAGGATTTGTTTCTGTACAGGGCGCCTAGTTTGGGGTAAAGTTTAGATGAGAGTTTTTCGATGTGAGGGCCAAAGGATAGGTTAGGGTCCAACCACATACCTAGATATTTGAGAGAAGTGACTGTGGTCAGCGTTTCATTTGATTTTGTCCCAACACATAAGTGGGGATTTTGCAATTTGTGTAGTTTAGGTTTTGTTCCAAAGAGCATCGTTACAGTTTTGTCATTATTTTAAAAACGTTTGTTGCGTTTGATCCACTTTTCTACCTCTGTGAATTGTTCTTGCAGCACGGCTTCCAGCTGCCGGAGATTTGGTTTGCTGGTATAGATTACGGTGTCGTCTGCATACATATTTACAGTTGAGGCTTTGCAGACGTTGGGCAGATCATTTATGAATATTGTGAATAGCAGGGGGCCGAGTATTGAGCCTTGGGGTACACCACAAGTGACAGGGAGGGGAGGGAGGAGCTGCCAGAAATTGACACATATTGTGATCGGTCAGATACATATGATTGAAACCAGGTTAACGTGCGATCACCAATGCCAGAGTTTTTAAGTTTTTCTAACAAGATGCCATGGTCTACTGTGTCAAAGGCCTTGGCAAAATCAAGGAAGATGGCTCCAGTTGGGTTTCCTTGTTCCACCACAATTTGGATATCATTGCAGACGTTTAAAAGGGCGGTTGTAGTTGAGTGCTTTGGACGAAAGCCGGATTGATCTGGGGTTAAGTAGTTCCAATATTGATAATAATCACGTAATTGTGTGTAGACGCATTTTTCCAAAATTTTTGACATTACAGGGAGCAACGATATCGGACGGTAGTTGGATACCAAAGTACTGTCACCACTTTTATGGATAGGTACCACTCTCGCAGTCTTCCAGAGTTTGGGTATGTATCCAGTTGCCAGTGATTCATTGATTAGGGTTGCGACAGGATTTGCAATTGCCGGTGCACTGATTTTCAGCAGCATTGCTGGTATTTGATCAGGTCCAGACTGGTATTTAATTTTTTGCTTACGGAGAAGTTTAGTAATGACACTGACAGGCACTGGTCTAAAACTGAATTCCTGTCTGATACAGGGACTTTGCACGGTTGGAGGGGCCTGACCTGCATGAGGCCTTTCTGATTGCATGTCATTTCCTAGCTTGGCAATCAAAGTGGTGGCGCATCCAACAAAATAACCATTAAAGGCATTTGCTACATCTAGGGGGTGTTGCAGGGTTTGGTTGTTTACTTTGACAGCAGCCGGCTGGGAGTGGACTGGGGGTGCTTGTATGTTACTTATGGTTCTCCAAAAGTTTCTAGGGTTTGATATGTTATTCATAAATACAGAAAAAATGGCGTCGCACCCATACTCACCGGAGCGGCAGCAACTGCCAGGAGTAACAGCCCAGTTAATGTATAAAACATAACAAGGAAAAAAGGTGTAATCTGCGCTCGTTTCTATGTGTTCCATGTACAACAAAACTGAGGTTTTTGTTTGTTTCAATGGCCATTGCAACGTAAGCTCACTCGCCACTTCACGGCACCTCTTTACAGAGTGAGTACCTAACAATTGTAACCAAAAGGCTGCTCTACTGAACAGCTCCAAGCCCCTCCTGCTGCTTTTCAGCCAAGGAGAAGCAGAGATGGTGGGTTTTATTTATACACGCACCAAACACTTCCCATTTGGGATTAAAAACAAAAACATGGAAAGAGGAACAGCTGCAGAACGACGGACTGGTGTTACAAGCATGATATACATAAATACAGAAAAAATGGCATTGCGCCCATACTCACCGGAGCGGCAGCAACTGCCAGGAGGAAGAGCCCAGTTAATGTATAAAACATAACAAGGAAAAAAGGTGTCATCTGCGCTCGTTTCTATGTGTTCCATGTACAACAAAACTGAGGTTTTTGTTTGTTTCAATGGCCATTGCAACGTAAACTCACTCACCACTTCACGGCACCTCTTTACAGAGTGAGTACCTAACAATTGTAACCAAAAGGCCGCTCTACTGAGCAGCTCCAAGCCCCTCCTGCTGCTTTTCAGCCAATGTTATGGTTATTGTTTAGATTTTCATTGAAGTAATGGGCTTTAGCCATTTTTGTTTGTTTTGTGCATTCATTCCGGCATTTTCGGTATTCGCAGTGATCGTTCATGGAACCAGTACTCTTGAAATTTGACCACAGTGAATCTCTAAGATGGTACATTAGTGTAAGATCAGCTGTAACCCAGGGGAGATGGGTCCCTTTTACTTGCACTTTACGCAGCGGGGCATGGGAATTCCAGACTTGCAGGAGCTCAGACTGAAAGTATTCAATTGCACAGTCTAGGTCTGGGATTAGGTTTAGTCTGTACCAGGGGAGCTGTTTGAGATCACTTAGGAAGGATTCAAGAATAAATTTCTTGAAAGACCTGCTGGTTATTACCTTTTGGGGGAGATTTCATGGCCTTTATTTTGCGCACGCAGTACACTAGACAATGGTCACTAAAGCTATTAGCGAGAACACCTGCCTCCTGTATTCGATCAGGAGATGAGGAGAGAATCCAGTCCAGCAAGGTATGGTTAGGGCTTTTCATATTAATGCGAGTGGGGGAGGAGATTAATTGAGTTAGCTGCAAAGTTTTAAACAGTGAGCAGTGTTTATTGTTTTTAGGATTTAGCCAATCTGTATTAAAATCGCCGAGGACCAGCATTTCATTTTTTTGGTTTTGGGCAAGTAGGTTATTAAAGATTTGAGATATGTCAGAGAGGGAGTGCACTGGAGAGCTTGGTGGGCGATAGAATCCAGCAACAATGATGGATTTACTGAATGGAATCTCAATTAAACCAGAGAGGAAATCAAAGGTGACAGGGGAGCTAGAAGTCTGTAAGGGGGTGAAATTTATGGACTCCTCAACATAAATAACAATTCCCCCTCCTCTCTTTGCTCTGTCCTTTCTATAACATGAATATCCCTGTATTGATATGGCAGAGTCTGGTACTTTTGGGGTTAACCATGACTCTGTGAGCACAATGATTTTGGGTTTGTAATAGCAACGCCAAGCTCATCCAATTTAGGGAGTAAACTGTGGATGTTACAGTGCACAAATGAGAGGCCTTTTTTAGGGGGGAGACTAAAGGTTGTGTCACCTATAGGACCAGGGTTTGTTTCCACATCGTTTGCCAGGGAAAGTAGCAGGATAAATAGGAATTTGGACAGAGTTTTCTTTTGGTAATAATGTGGTTGCAGAGTTTTAAATCTTTGTCTGGGGGTGGAAAGGCTGGATTTTAACACTCTCCACCAACACTCAGCTGATAGGTTAAAAGAACTGAGCAGGCTGTGGTGTATTGGAACTTGTTTTCCATCCTGGGGCAATTGGAAAGGTGTATAGAAGGAGAGAGAAGTTTTAGAGAGAAGGGATGAGAAAGAAAAGAGAAGCAATAGTGACATAAACATTATAGAGAAAGGTGTTGGAGGTGAGTAAACAGGAAATAGAGAGGTACCAGAGTAAATGGTGTAGGTTGCTGCTATATCACATGATCAATTAGTTGGGTATATATTAAATGAAAACCATGGGGTGGGTGGTTGAGGGGAGGGTGGGCGGGAGCAAAATCCTGCTGGATGAGGATGATTAGCTTCTCTCTGCCAGGGCCAGGTAGAGAGACTGACTGAGTTTTGGGCGTGTGCTGAAAGAGAAATTAAGATTGCTAGAGCCTGGCAAAGCATCAAAAAGGAGGAACCAAGTCTTTGGTAATGTCCATGGGTTTCAGACTTCAGACAGTCATTGCCAGCAAAGGATTCGCAACAAAATATTAGAAATGAACAGTTTATTTATGATTATATTCATTTGTCCAATTACATTTGAGCCCCTGAAAATAGGGGGACTGTGCATAAAAATCTTTGCTGTTCCTAAAATTTGTACTTGATATTTACATTCAACCCCTTGAATTAAAGCTGAAAGTCTGCACTTCATATTCATTTGGATTGTTTCGTTTTAGTTTTTTTCCTGTGGCATACAGAGTCAAAAGTATAAACATTGTGCCTGTGTGTATATATATATATATATATATATATAAAAGGCCCAGAGTTCATTTCAAGTGTGCTATTTGCATTTGGAATCTGTTGCTGTCAACTCTCAAGATGAGATCCAAAGAGCTGTCACTATCAGTGAAGCAAGCCATCATTAGGCTGAAGAAATATAACAAACCCATCAGAGAGACAGAAAGAACAATAGGCATGGCCAAAACAACTGTTTGGAACATTCTCAAAAAGAAGGAACACACTGGTGAGCTCAGCAACACCAAAAGACCTGGGAGACCACGGAAAACAACTGTGGTGGATGAACAAAGAATTCTTTCCCTGATGAAGAAAACACCCTTCACAACAGTTGGCCAGATCAAGAACACTCTCCAGGAGGTAGGTGTATGTGTGTCAAAGTCAACAATCAAGAGAAGACTTCACCAGAGTGAATACAGAGGGCTCACCACAAGATGTAAACCATTGGTGAGCCTCAAAAACAGGAAGGCCAGATTAGAGTTTGCCAAACAACACCTAACAAAGCCTTCACAGTTCTGGAACAAGATCCTATGGACATATGAGACCAAGATCAACTTGTACCAGAGTGATGGGAAGAGAAGAGTATGGAGAAGGAAAGGAACTGCTCATGATCCTAAGCATACCACCTCATCAGTGAAGCATGGTGGTGGTAGTGTCATGGCGTGGGCATGTATGGCTGCCAATGGAACTGGTTCTCTTGTATTTATTGATGATGTGACTGCTGACAAAAGCAGCAGGATGAATTCTGAAGTGTTTCGGGCAATATTATCTGCTCACATTCAGCCAAATGCTGCAGAACTCATTGGACGGCGCTTCACAGTGCAGATGGACAATGACCCCAAGCATATTGCAAACGCAACCAAAGAGTTTTTGAAGGGACAGAAGTGGAATGTTATGCAATGGCCAAGTCAATCACCTGACCTGAATCCCGTTGAGCATGCATTTCACTTGCTGAAGACAAAACTAAAGAGAAAATGCCCCAAGAACAAGCAGGAACTGAAGACAGTTGCAGTAGAGGCCTGGCAGAGCATCACCAGGGATGAAACCCAGCGTCTGGTGATGTCTATGCGTTCCAGACTTCAGGCTGTGATTGACTGCAAAGGATTTGCAACCAAGTATTAAGAAGGGAAAGTTTGATTTATGATTATTATTCTGTCCCTTTACCTTTGGTCCCTTAACAAGTGGGAGGCACATCTGCAAACTGCTGTAAGTCATACACCGTTCACCTGAAAGCACATTGCGTTTGTTTCATTCCAACTCCATTGTGGTGGTGCATAGAGCCAAAGATGTTAGAATTGTGTCGATGTCCCAATTTTTCTGGACCTGACTGTAACTAGAGGAGACTTTCCATAATAATAAAATAATAATTACAGCTCTCATTGCTGACCAGTCCCTGTGTTAGGCTAAAGTCCCACATATACAGGGTTATTCAAAGAGAGCCAAACAGGCCCAAAAATTGCACCAAACAGGGAATTTCCCTATACGGTGCAATTTCGGGGCCATTAGGCTATTCAAAGAGCAGGCAGTTTGGCAAATTTTGTTGAATTGCCAGGGAAATATGGTGCCTGTTCAGCGTCAGTGAAATTCCCCATAGAGAAGCAATGGTTAATCTATTCACAGACACTGAACAACAGAGAAATGACAGTGAAATCGCCCTGAAGTTCAGTGGTTTCATTCGACAGGTTTAATCAGGTGAATCCAGTAGGTTTCAATGTTAAAAATATTCCCATTTTATCCATAGAAACATAGAAAAATGTCGGCAGATAAGAACCTTTCGGCCCATCTAGTCTGCCCAATTACATGGATACTTTACCTGGATTTATCTTTGGTTTAGGATAGCCTTATGCCTATCCCATGCTTGCTTAAATTCAATTACTGTTTTGGCCTCTACCACTTCTACTGGAAGACTGTTCCATGTATCCACCACCCTCTCAGTAAAATAATGCTTCCTGATGTTACTTTTAAACCTTTGCCCCTCTAATCTAAGACTATGTCCTCTTGTTTTGCTACTTTGTTTCCTTTTAAATATACTCCCTTCCTCTACCTTGTGGATTCCCTTTACGTATTTAAATGTTTCTATCATATCTCCTCTGTCTCGTCTTTTTTCCAAGCTGTACATGTTAAGATCATTAAGCCTTTCCTGGTAACTTTTCTCCTTCAAGCCGTACACCATTTTAGTAGCCCTTCTCTGAACTCTCTCTAAGATGTCTATATCCTTCTGAAGATACGGTCTCCAGTACTGCACACAGTACTCCAAGTGAGGTCTCACCAGTGCTCTGTACAGTGGCATGAGCACTTCCCTTTTCCTACTGCAATCCAATCCAATATCTAATAAACCGTTTATTCTTTTAATTTGCAGCAAAAAGTCTCTTTTTTTTAGGCATTTTTCTGGTGAATTATTTTAAAATGTTTTTTTCTGTAACAGACCTTTTAATTATTATTCATAGGATTTTATATACTGTTTCCAGGCATTTTCATGCAGTAGTATTTTGCAAACCGCATTTAAAAGTTGGGTGTTTTTTTTTTTTTTAAACCCGTTCAGCTGCTGGTCAGCTTTTTGTGTCTGCGTTGGGCAGGCCATCGGATACGTTCGGCAGTCTCTTTGGTGACTTGCGGTTGCGTTCAGCAGTCTCTTTGGTGGCTTACGGGTGCATTCGGCAGTCTCTTTGAGCGGCTTGCAGGTGCGTTCGGCAGTTTGCTCAGTGGGTTTGCGGCTGCCTGTGGGTTGATCTGCGGCATTCAGCAGGTTTGCAGCGTTCGACGGGTCGATTCACCGCACTTTGGGGACCTTGCGGTGAATGCTGAATTCACCACACGGTCTGCAAATTTAACTTGTCGAAGTGAGCTGAGCCAGAGAGCACTGAAATGTCAGTGACAATTCGGTGCTCCGTGAATAACCCTGATAGAGTAAACACATTATACAGTTATTTATATAAATAGGACCAAATAAATCATATAAGAAGGAATATCAGAAAAACTTCACTAGACATGAATCCCCCCCACTGCAACTTAATTTACTCACAGTGTGCCTCTTTACCTCCCTGTCAGGACCTGAAGCTGCTGCTGGAATGGAGGAGACAGGGCCGCATGGCTCCCCAGCACCATCAGCCCATAAATCAAGCAGCCTGCTGGGATTCCTCCTGGTATCCCGGTAGGCCAGTCCAGCCCTGGTGAGGTCACACACTGATGTTGGACGAGAAGGCCTGGCTCTCAGTCTCCACTCTAATTCATCCCAAAGGTGTTCTATCGGGTTGAGGTCAGGACTCAGTGCAGGCCAGTCAAGTTCATCCACACCAGACTCTGTCATCCATGTCTTTATGGACCTTGCTTTGTGCACTGGTGCACAGTCATGTTGAAAGAGGAAGGGGCCAGTTCCAAACTGTTCCCACAAAGTTGGGAGCATGGAATTGTCCAAAATGTCTTGGTATGCTGAAGCATTCAGAGTTCCTTTCACTGGAATTAAGGGGCCAAGCCTAGCTCCTGAAAAACAACCCCACACCATAATCCCTCCTCCCCCAAACTTTATACTTGGCACAATGCAGTCCTGGCAACCGCCAAACCCAGACTCATCCAACAGATTGCCAGAAGGAGACGCGCGATTCGTCACTCCAGAGAACGCGTCTCCACTGCTCTAGAGTCCAGTGGTGGCGTGCTTTACACCACTGCATCCGACGCTTTGCATTGCACTTGGTGATGTATGGCTTGGATGCAGCTGCTCGGCCATGGAAACCCACACCATAATCCCCCCTCCCCCAAACTTTATACTTGGCACAATGCAGTCAGACAAGTACCGTTCTCCTGGCAACAGCCAAACCCAGACTCGTCCAACAGATTGCCAGATAGAGAAGCGCAATTCGTCACTCCAGAGAACGTGTCTACACTGCTCTAGAGTCCAGTGGCGGCGTGCTTTACACCACTGCATCCGACGCTTTGCATTGCACTTGGTGATGTATGGCTTGGATGCAGCTGCTCGGCCATGGAAACCCATTCCATGAAGCTGTCTGTGCACTGTTCTTGAGCTAATCTGAAGGTCACATGAAGTTTGGAGGTCTGTAGAGATTGACTCTGCAGAAAGTTGGCGACCTCTTTGCACTATGTGCCTCAGCATCCGCTGACCTCGCTCCGTCAGTTTACGTGGCCTACCACTTCGTGGCTGAGTTGCTGTCGTTCCCAAACACTTCCACGTTCTTATAATACAGCTGACAGTTGACTGTGGAATATTTAGGAGCGAGGAAATTTCACGACTGGATTTATTGCACAGGTGGCATCCTATCACAGTTCCACGATGGAATTCACTGAGCTCCTGAGAGCGACCAATTCTTTCACAAATGTTTGTAAAAACAGTCTGCATGCCTAGGTGCTTGATTTGATATACCTGTGGCCATGGAAGTGATTGGAACACCTGATTCTGATTATTTGGATGGGTGAGCGAATACTTTTGGCCAGGGCCGGCCGTCCATGGAGCAGGGTGGAGCAGCCGCTCCAGGCAGCACTTTGTCAGGGGCAGCATTTTGCTGCTCTTTCAAAGGCCACCAGCCCGGTCACGGCTGCAGGACAGTGTTCCGTTGAAAACCAAGCCGTGACTGCCCCTTTCAGCGGGTCGGCGCCCACCCCTTTCAGCAGGCATGGAGGCCATCAGCTTAAGTTTTACCAGCAATGCAGCCTGGCTGTGGTCTTTCCTGCAGCGCAGTGCGCCTGTGAGATGGAACGGTGTTTAGAGCCTGTCATGTGACACGCGTGGCAGGGTTCTGATGGCTTAGGCAAGTGCGCACCTTTAATTAATCCCGGGGATCCATGAGGCTGCTGAGGAGGTAGGCCTGGCTTGATTTCATACAGGAGACTCTGTGTCCCCCCACCCCGTGTGTGTTATGGAGGTTCCCCTCCCACCCTTTCCTCCTCACAAGGACATGTTGCTGCCTCCATAAAGCACTGCCAGCTCCTCTGTCCTGGTTGTGGGAAGGCCTTGACAGACCCCCTATCCCAGAGTCCTGAGGGAGCTGCCGATTGAGGGCTGCACGGTGCCCAGATTGAAGACAATATGCAGCTCCCTTACAGCCTGCACAGCATGATGGTAGCTGGAGTTAGTTGTTAAAAGCTGGGGAATCTGCTTTTCACTGGCCTGGCAAGGCCTGGGTGACTTTGCTGAAATAAATAAATCTAATTTTTACCTTTCTAAACTGGGGGGGGGGGTAGTATGGAGCTGCCAGGGTTTGATGGAGGAATTACAGAAATGACTGAGACACCGCATGTTTTAATGCCACTTTATGGCTTTTACCCCCCATTATTCCCTGAATTATTAAATCATGGTGAATAAAATTAGCATTTTCCTAATTTCTTTCATACCTTCAGAGAGGCGCTTCCTATTTAAAGGAACACCCTGTGAAATATAATCGAGAGCAACTCTGTGCCCTCCGGAGTCATTAATCCTCTGCGTCTCCCCGTTACCACCAGCTGTTTTAGGTGTGTGTGACTGTGGAAGTTTGTGGAAGTATGTGTGTGTCTGTATGTGGAAGTGTGTATGTGTCTGTATGTGGAAGTGTGTGTGTGATGGTATGTGGATGTGTGGGACAGTGGGCCGTGATATGCTCATACACACCATGTTTTTTTGGGTGGGGGCAGCAATTCATCCTTCGCTCCAGGCAGCACAGTGGCTTGGGCCTGCCCTGCTTTTGGCAATATAGTGTATAATTCTGAGGGGTCTATGTCTGGTTACACATGATTCTCGAGGGGCGGGCGTATATATACATCCTATTTTTTTCCTTCTTCAGGTAATGGGGGTTGTGGAATTCTTGGGTGAGTTCCCTCACTTTTTTCACCAGGACTTGACCCCTGCCTGTATTTATTGTGACTTAACAGGGAAAGATATGATTAAACATCCAAATATAAGCTATATAGTGTATGGGACCAAAGGGAACTCAGTTCCCTCTGCAAAAATAGATGGGGAACTGCCTTTCCACCAGGGCCGGATATGAATCTAAGGAGCTTGTAGGCATAAAAATGTGGATCACCCCAACCCCACCCCTACAACAAAAAAGAAACATGCCAAAATGACTTATTAAATTTTCGCTTTAGGGCAAAAAAACAAAGAACATTTTTTTAAAAAACTGAAAAACAGTTTCTCTCTGGTCTCAAATTAAAAGAAGAGGCAGAATCTGCCTCAGTTGCCTTAGTTGAGTTGCAGCGGCATTGTTTGTTTTATATGTAAAAGCATATATTGCTTCTTCCGTAGAACAGAAAGAAAAAAACATTGCATTTACTTTTTTACATTTTTTATTTTTACACAGTACATGATTATGTTTGGTATCATTATAAAGACCAGACTCTGACTTTTCTAATTACTAGGGATGTGCATTTCGTTTGGTACCGATTCGTTTTTTCCATGAAATGGGCGGATTCGGTGCTTCCGAATCGTATCGGCAACGAAATACACACCTTCTGAAATAATTTCCGATACAGAGCGAAATAATTTCGAAATTTCGTATTAACGTGAAATTTGTAAAATCGCAAGTCATTTATCATTCTATTCACGATTTCGGGTCAGTTTTGGTTCATTTCGGACATCGTATTTTCATATCGTTTCGAGTCCATTTCGGTTCCATTACTGATTCCATAATTTCGTATCGTTTCGAGTCCGTTTAGGTTGCTCCGATATTTCAGTTGATACGGTAATTCTGCCGATTTGATCCTTCGGACGTTTTTTTTTTTTTTTTAAATTCTTTATTTTGAGAATTGCACAATCAGAATAAGACATATGCAGAATACACACAGCAGCGTATACAAATCACGAAGGTGCAACTCCGTACATTTTCAGAATAACAACAATAACCCGACAATAGCGGGAAAAGGAATAATAAGAAAAAACACAAAAATATAAAACAAGACTACTAAAGAAAAACAAAAAGAAAAAGAAAAATAGTAAACCATCCATTACTGGGGTGGGGCGTTGGAGTGTATTCATAGACAATCGGCAAAAGAGGGGTCATCAAAGGGATAGGAGACAGCCAAGGTCACATCCAATTCAAGGAGACTGGTACTCAGTCCATAACGACCACGTTTTATAAAAGGAGCGCGCCATGTCTCTAACCTTGGCTGTAAGGTCATCCATGAGACAGGCGTCATCAATCTTATCAGCTACAACATCCCATGATGGTAAAGAGCTCTGGCGCCATACAGCCGCCAAGGCTCTCCTGGCAGCTAAAGCCATTCTATTAAACTGTCGCTGCTCCGCAGAGGTCATAGTAGGGCGAGGGCGAGAGAGGAGGAAAGCCCAGAGATCCCAGGGCAGTGGGCGTTGAAAAATCTCCTGAAATTTACCATGCACCGACCTCCAAAAATGTTGCACAACCGGGCACTCCCACCACATGTGTATATAGGTACCTTTCTCACCACAGTCACGCCAGCAAAAATCACTGGGGGATACTCCCATACGGTGTAAGGACACTGGAGTTACGTACCAACGCATTAATATTTTATATGATTGTTCTTGATGTGTCACACAGATAGAGGAACGGGCCGTGTGTTCCCAAATATCTTCCCACTCATCACCCGGAAGGGGGTCGCGTAAATCGGTTTCCCATTTACTACAATAGGTAAGGGGGCCCCATTCCCCAGGTCTAGAGCAGAGTAGAAAGTAAAGTTGTGAAATAAGACTTTTGGGAGAACCACCTACATCGCAGAGACGTTCAAAAGTCGTGAGGGGGGCAGTCGAGACTGTCTTTAGTTCCGAAGATAAAACGTAGTGTCGAAGTTGCATATATCTGAAAAAATCAAACGGAGTCAGATTCGCCGGCTCTTGCAGCAATTGAAACGTGATCAGCTGGCCATGTGCAAACAAATCACGGTATAGTTCCAACCCAATTCCAGACAAACCAGTAAAGTCCTTCTCACGAAGGCCTGGGGGAAAAGTGCGGTTATGAAGGTATGGGGTAAGAGGCGAGGAATCGCCCGTAAGAGCGAATGTCTTCCTAGCGGCATCAAATAAGCGTAAAGAGGTAAGTATAGTGTGATGCAGGAGCTGGGGCCCCTGTTTAGCGTTGTGCGTATGAAACCCAATGGCAAGCCATTGAAGAAAGGAGATCAAGAGATAATGTAGCAAAAGCCAAGGTTTAGTGTAATAGGAACAAAATACAAGGTCCAGAACAATAGACTATAACTTATGTGGTCTTCTTGGGTAGCAATGAAACACAAAGTCCAGAATAATAAGCGGCAACTAAAGGTGGTCTTCTTGGTTAGCAATGAAACACAAGTCCAGAACAATAAGCAGAAACTAAAGGTGGTCTTCTTGGGTAGCAATGAAACACAAAGTCCAGAACAATAAGCGACAACTAAAGGATGGCAGAAGAAGGTAGCGTGGTCGTTGAAGGCAATCCGGGTCGATGGGCAGGAGAAGGTACCGTGGTCGTTGAGGCAATCCGGGTCGATGGGCAGGAGAAGGTAGCGTGGTCGTTGAGGCAATCCGAGTCAATGGGCAGGAGAAGGTACCGTGGTCGCTGAGGCAATCTGGGTCGATGGGCAGGAGAAGGAAGCGTGGTCGTTGAGGCAATCCGGGTCGATGGGCAGGAGAAGGTACCGTGGTCGTTGAGGCAATCCAGGTCGATGGGTAGGAGATCAGAGAATGGAATACACTGGAACAGGAACACGAGGGAACACTGGGAAACTGGAGCGGTAAGGCCACAGTATAACCTGGTTTATGAACTGAGAAAGGCGGCAGGTTTAAATAGGGTCCAGAGGATCATAGGAACACCGTTCACCTGGGAGTCGTAGGTGGACGTTGGGATACCTGAGTTCTTGATAGGTCAATGGGAGGAATACATGGATCCCCAGAACAGGTGTCATGCCGTACCCATAATCGACCAGCAGAGGGCCAAGTACCAAGTGTTTAGTTTCTTAGGAAGGCATGCGATCGCGCTTGCGCGCTTCGTCTCCCGGCATTCGGATCCTGTCAGCAGCGCGGGGAGTACCGCGAGTATTCTCCTCCATCTTGCGAGCCGAGCAACGCGCCACGAGGGACCTCAGGTGAGTATGGCGTGTGTCCCAGCTAGGGATGAGCTGTTCGGTTCGGACGGTTCGGAGTTTGGACCGAACTTAGCCTGTTTGTTCTGTTCGCGAAATCCGAACATTTCCGGGTGTTCGCTGCATGTTTGACCACAATGCACCACAATGCACTTTCCCACTGGCCTGAAGCTCGTAATTGGCTACAGCCTTGCACCTGACCACAGGTCTGGTGCAAGACAGGTTCAACACTATGCCAATCACGGCTCAGAGTCCTGATTGGGCAAATTTTGCCCAATCATGGGCTCACAGAGCTATGTCCCGCAGCACACTATATAAGGTTTCCACGCAGTGCTTATTTTGGGGGTATTTTGGGGGTCACAAATTTCTACAAAACATTTAGGAAGTGAGGTGATCTGTGTCTTGTCACTGCCAGCAAGTATTTTGGGGGTCACAAATTTCTACAAAACATTTGTGAATTGAGGTGATCTGTGTCTTGTCACACAGCCAGTATCACGCAGTATTTTGGGGGTCACAAATGTCTACAAAATATTTGGGAATTGAGGTGATCTGTCTCTTGTCACACAGCCAGTAGCATGCAGTATTTTGGGGGGTCACAAATTTTTACAAAATATCTGGGAATTGAGGTGATCTGTCTCTTGTCACTGCCAGCAAGTATTTTGGGGGTCACAAATTTCTACAAAACATTTGGGAATTGAGGTGATCTGTGTCTTGTCACTGCCAGCAAGTATTTTGGGGGGTCACAAATTTCTACAAAAGATTTGGGAATTGAGGTGATCTGTGTCTTGTCACACAGCCAGTACCACGCAGTATTTTGGGGGTCACAAATTTCTACAAAACATTTGGGAATTGAGGTGATCTGTGTCTTGTCACACAGCCAGTACCATGCAGTATTTGGGGGTCACAAATTTCTACAAAATATTTGGGAATTGAGGTGATCTGTCTCTTGTCACACAGCCAGTACCAGGCAGTATTTTGGGGGGTTACTAATTTTTACAAAATATCTGGGAATTGAGGTGATCTGTGTCTTGTCACACAGCCAGTATCATGCAGTATTTTGGGGGGGTCACAAATTTTTACAAAATATCTGGAAATTGAGGTGATCTGTGTCTTGTCCCACAGCCAGTACCACGCAGTATTTTGGGGGTCACAAATTTCTACAAAACATTTGGGAATTGAGGTGATCTGTGTCTTGTCACACAGCCAGCAAGTATTTTTGGGGTCGCAAATTTCTACAAAATATTTGGGAATTGAGGTGATCTGTGTCTTGTCACACAGCCAGTACCACACAGTATTTTGGGGGGTCACAAATTTCTACAAAACATTTGGGAATTGAGGTGATCTGTGTCTTGTCACACAGCCAGTACCAGGCAGCATTTTGGGGGTCACTAATTTTTACAAAATATCTGGGAATTGAGGTGATCTGTCTCTTGTCACTGCCAGCAAGTATTTTGGGGGTCACAAATTTCTACAAAACATCTGGGAATTGAGGTGATCTGTGTCTTGTCACGCAGCCAGTACCAGGCAGCATTTTGGGGGTCACTAATTTTTACAAAATATCTGGGAATTGAGGTGATCTGTCTCTTGTCACTGCCAGCAAGTATTTTGGGGGTCACAAATTTCTACAAAATATTTGGGAATTGAGGTGATCTGTCTCTTGTCACACAGCCAGTACCAGGCAGTATTTTGGGGGGTTACTAATTTTTACAAAATATCTGGGAATTGAGGTGATCTGTGTCTTGTCACACAGCCAGTATCATGCAGTATTTTGGGGGGGTCACAAATTTTTACAAAATATCTGGAAATTGAGGTGATCTGTGTCTTGTCCCACAGCCAGTACCACGCAGTATTTTGGGGGTCACAAATTTCTACAAAACATTTGGGAATTGAGGTGATCTGTGTCTTGTCACACAGCCAGCAAGTATTTTTGGGGTCGCAAATTTCTACAAAATATTTGGAATTGAGGTGATCTGTGTCTTGTCACACAGCCAGTACCACACAGTATTTTGGGGGGTCACAAATTTCTACAAAACATTTGGGAATTGAGGTGATCTGTGTCTTGTCACACAGCCAGTACCAGGCAGCATTTTGGGGGTCACTAATTTTTACAAAATATCTGGGAATTGAGGTGATCTGTCTCTTGTCACTGCCAGCAAGTATTTTGGGGGTCACAAATTTCTACAAAACATCTGGGAATTGAGGTGATCTGTGTCTTGTCACGCAGCCAGTACCAGGCAGCATTTTGGGGGTCACTAATTTTTACAAAATATCTGGGAATTGAGGTGATCTGTCTCTTGTCACTGCCAGCAAGTATTTTGGGGTCACAAATTTCTACAAAACATTTGGGAATTGAAGTGATCTGTGTCTTGTCACTGCCAGCAAGTATTTTGGGGTCACACATTTCTACAAAACATTTGGGAATTGTTATAATCCGTGTGTTCCCTCTGGCTGCCACCCATCAGGGGGTCTCACTGATTTATAGGAGGTTTCTGAGACTTGTAATCTGTGACTTCTCACTGCCACCCATCAGGGGGTCCCACATACTTCTAGCAGATTTATGCGAATTGTAATCTGTGGCTTCTCACTGCCACCCATCAGGGGGTCTCACTGATTTATAGGAGGTTTCTGAGATTTGTAATCTGTGGCTTCTCACTGCCACCCATCAGGGGGTCACACTGATTATAGGATTTCTCACGCGCAGCCCCCACTCTCTGGAACGCTCTCCCTCCTACTGTCAGACTTTCCCCTAACTTCTCTTCCTTCAAACGCTCCCTTAAAACGTTCCTATTTAGGGAAGCCTACCACCCAACTCACTGACGCAACCATCAATCACTCTCACCTTACAGTCCTCTCCTCCTGTTTCCAACCCCAACCCTCCCAGATTGTGAGTTCCTACGGGAATAGGGCCCTCATCTCCTCCTGTACTGTTTGTCAAATGTTGTTCAATGTATTGTAACCCTATCTATACTGTGCTTATTGTACAGCGCTGCGGAATATGCTGGCGCTTTATAAATAAAGAATAATAATAATAATAGGAGGTTTCTGAGATTTGTAATCTGTGGCTTCTTACTGCCACCCATCAGGGGGTCACACACTGATGTATAAGAGGTTTCTGAGATTTGTGATCTGTGGCTTCTCACTGCCACCCATCAGGGGGTCTCACTGATTTATAGGAGGTTCCTGAGACTTGTAATCTGTGGCTTCTCACTGCCACCCATCAGGGGGTCACACTGATTTATAGGACGTTTCTGAGATTTGTAATCTGTGGCTTCTCACTGCCACCCATCAGGGGGTCCCACATACTTCTAGCAGATTTATGTGAATTGTAATTTGTGTCTCCTCACTGCCAGCTATCAGGGAGTCACACTGATTTATAGGAGGTTTCTGAGACTTTTAATTTGTGTCTTCTCACTGCCACCCATCAGGGGGTCACACTGATTTAAAGGAGGTTTCTGAGACTTGTAATCTGTGGGTTCTCACTGCCACCCATCAGGGGGTCTCACTGATTTATAGGAGGGAATTGTAATCTGTGTCTTGTCACTGGCTGCCAGCTATCAGGGTGTCTCACTGAGTTATACCAGAGTTCTGTAAATCTTTAATCTTTATACCAGAGTTGAATCAGAGTTCTGTATATATTTAATATATATATCACTCACCATGTCTGAAAGAACAAAAAGGACAGGCAGACGCTCCCAGACACAGATAAGAGGGCAAGCAGCCCCTGTGTCGGGAGGCTGTGCCTCTGGTCGTGGTGGACGTGGTGCATCCTCTGCAGGGGCACGCTTGTCCTTTCTAACTGGTGATGTCCGTCTTCTTAAGCAGCAGCAACATACAGAGGATTTGGTGGATTGGCTAACCAGGCCATCCTCATCCTCCGAGTCCTCTGCCAGCCAGGCTTGTAGTGCTTTACAGCCCACCTCAGCTGCCAAAGCATCTAATGCAGCCTCCATGTCCACAGCTACTCCTGCCGTAGCCTCGCTATCACACACGGAGGAGTCAGCTGAATTGTTTGACTACAATGACAGTGACATGCTGCTTGAGGATGCGCAGCAAGTACAGTGCTCTGATTCAATATCTGAGGTTGAGGAAGAGAGTATAATCAACCTAGAGGAAGGGGTGCCAGTGATGACACACAAATAACTGGCACTCATGTTGCCCCAGCAGCTGCAGCATACTGCCAAGTTGGCTCCAGTGACGAGGAGATAGGGGGTGAAGATGACATTGATGATGAGGTCACTGACTCCACCTGGGTGCCAGATCGAACAGAGGAATCAAATGAGGAGGAGGGGGAGGAGGAGGGGGAGGAGGAGGAGGCACAGCAAACAAGAGGCACAACATCCTCTATGACCAACCGTAGCACTAGCCAGTCCAAGGCATCAGATGTCAGAGCTGCTCCGGTGCAGAGCGCTGTTGTCTCAAAGCACACACGCAGGAACTCTGCTGTCTGCTGGGAGTTCTTTAAGAAATGTGCAGGAGACCCCACCGTTGCTATTTGTAATCTATGTCAGATGAGGCTTAAGCATGGGAAAGACACCGGACACTTGGGTACCACGTGCTTGAGGCGACATATGACCTCCTGCCACACATCCCGTTGGCGCAAAACTTTGCGTAGGTCCTCCTCCTCCTCATCTGTCTCTACCCCCCACTGTATGTCCTGCCATGTCATTGCCTACAACCTCTACTGACAGGGATGATGCTACAGTAATGGATGTACCAGGTCCTTCCTCACAATGTGACAGCATCCCAGCAGCTGAAGATTTACGCAGTCAGATTACGTTGCTGCAGCTGCTGCAGCGTAAGAAAAAATATAGTCCCAACCATCCCCAAGCACAGCGTCTAAATGCCAGCTTAGCAAAATTACTCGCATTGCAGCTGCTGCCTTTCCAGCTGGTGGACTCTGCTCCCTTCCGTGAATTTGCTGAATGTGCTGTACCACAGTGGCAGGTTCCAAAACGCCATTACTTTTCACGCAAGGCCATTCCAGCACTATACCAGCACGTTGAAGACAATGTTATCAAATCATTGGGAAAGGCAGTCAGCAGCAAGGTAAATTGATGCATGTACCATGCCTAGCACACGTCCTAAATCTAGTGGTACAGCGTAGCTTTAGTTTTAAATATACTTATATCCCTGTAGGTAAATGTGTTTTTGTATAGCCAGTAAACAAGCTTTACTGCTGAGTAATTTATGCAACAGGGCTTTTACCCTTATCTGGCTGCATGTTTAATTCAAGAAATCTGTGATAGTGTTTGTCTTTAATCTGATGTGTTAGAACAATAGGTTATGCAAATGTTGTGTGAGCTAAAGGCTAAAGAATGTAAAGAATGTTTATTGTAAATACCTATCTGACATAATGTAATTAGCATATTGGTATTAGGAGGTGCGTCATTTATGCAAATTATGACTGTTGGATTTCAGCATAAATGGTGGCGTTTTTGTTCATTAAAAGTCAAAGAATCCTGTGGGAACATACAGCCACGTCTGGTGTCTCATTCAGGATACCCACTATCACCCTCAGAAGGCACAGAGCGGCCCTCTGGAAATTCCTAATGGCTCCAGGGCAGAGAATCAGAAGCAGGCGGGTCAAGCTGCTCGAGGCGCTGAGGACAGCGCTCCCAGTAGCCGGGCTGAGCGCAACGAAGGGGTGTCTGGAGAGTCAGGACAGACGGAAGAGAACGGTTCCGTCACATTGGTGGCAAGCGGTGGGATAGAGGCTCTCTAACACCAATCCACCCCGAGATGGCAAACTATGCAGCCTGCAAGCAGGACACCCTGAAGGACCTGCTGGAGAGCCATGGAAGGAACGAATACTGAAGGGTCAAAGGCACAAGTGTGGTGCAACCCGGAGTGGGTGGAGATGTGTCCCCGCTGAGAGAGACCGCAGAGGTTTTGCCTGCGGTGATAGAAAACTGTCTACAGAGGACTATGGATCAGGACAGCTCATTTATTCCTTATGAGCAGAGAATCACAGAGGACATTCAGCTGTGGAGACCCCAAGTTTTGGGGCCTCAGCCCACTGCGAGCCATGGAGACCAGTTGGTGCACTGGCTGCGTGCAACACTCGATCTAGAGTACAAATACGAGGACTTGCTGCAATGTGTGAGTGAGGAGGATTGGGAAGCTGACGAGAAGCCTCCCCCAGGCTATGTGTTCCGCGGTCCTGGCCCAGCATGGATCTACTTTAAGGGGGGAGACAATTATGGCAGTCCACAAGCTGCCAGACATGCAGAATTGTGCGCCATCCAGGGGCGCTACCTGGACGTTTATGAGGACTCTGCCTTTTGGCCCGTGCTGAAGGGACTCGCTGCTGAGGAATGGGCACTCGAAATGGACTTAAAAAGTTGGCAGACTGCAGCCCAGCTACAAGTCCTCGAGGAAGCCTCCCCACACCAGCCAGCGGGAAGCGGAGGAAAGCGGAAGAAAAAGAGAGGTGGCCGAGCCAAAGCAGACCAGGGCAAAACGCCGTCACAGCCCGGGGATTACAACAGTAAGCCATCTTCCAGCGGCCAGTATCAGGTCACCAGAGAGACTGACACCCAGGCTGTTCCCCTCATGAGAGATGGGGCCACACAGACCATGGACGTTCTGGTCAGCTTGTTACAGGCTGAATTGCTTACTGCTCGAGCACAGATAATGGCCCTGACAGAGACATTACAGAACCAGCAAAATGAGCTGCAAGATGGCCAGAGAGAGCTGGATGAGGTGAGACTATCCAGAGATGCTGCGGTGGTGAATGTACAGCGCCTGGAGATGGAGCTCACTGGCTTACGGGACTTACTTACAGCTGCTGAGTGAGCCAAGGATAACGCTGCTCGAGAGCGAGAGGAGGCCATGGCCATTGGCGTTTTAAAAGTCCAGACAGCCTTGGGGGAAAAGTGTCTCCTGGAATCCCAGATTATGGAGCTGGTGGAGAAGCTGACAGCCGAACAGAGTAACGCTGAGCGAGTAGGCCAGAATCTCAAGAAGGCCAGATTGCTGAATGACCAACTGAGAGCAGATGGAGAGGCAGAGCGAAGCAAGGCATGTCAACAGCTGGAGGGTCAGTGCCAAGAACTAAAGGCTGAACTCCAGGCTTCTATCACTGCCTGGGAAGGAAAATGTCAAGAGCTACAGGAGCAGCTTGCTGCAGAGACCCAGCAATGCCACAGTATTGGTGAGCAGCTGCGACAATCCGAAAGTATGCTGCATGTTGCACACCAACAGCTGGAAAACGAGAGGCTTCAGACCGTGCGGCATCAACAGATCCAGGCCGAGCTGCTGACATCAGTTGCTGAACTGGAATCAAGGACCATGCGGCTAGCGGTACAGCTGGATGCTGAGATCATCAGGCGGCATGCCGTCGGTGAGGAGTTACACCGGACAGATGAGCTGGGAAAAGAGATCAGCCTCACATTGGCAGCGGAGCTCGACCCGGCCCCAGGTGAAGAGCCTCCCGCAGAACAGAGCGGGCATCAGGGAGAGGAGGCAGTCAGCCTTGCTACCCAGCGGCGAGTGTACCCCGTGCTGCTGGAGCCAGACGCTATGTTGACCACAGAGTGTGCTGGGTCATCGAGGAAGATGGAGACCACTGCCCATCTGCCATGGCAACCGGTGAGTGACCCTCCTGGGAGGCTGCTAGGTTCCTGGTCCCAGGAAGAGTTGCACCCATTTGGGATTGTGGGGTGTGCCCCGTTTGAATGTCTGGGAGGGGGCATCAGCAGAAGGAGAGACTGGGAACTGTGACTGCTGACTGTATTCGGGTCCTGGGTCTACAGAGGTGCCCTGGACAGAGCAAGATATGGGGGTAATTTTAGGGTGCCCCCTAACAAACATTTTATGCCTGTGGACTGTGGTGGCCTGTTGCCTGGTGCACTGGACAAGAGGGTTGGCTTGCCTCTTGCCCCGGGACTATGGACCCACAGCCCTCCAGCGACCATCAGACCCCGCTGACTTTGCTTGTGCGCCAGCACCCTGGAACTTTGAGGATGGTGCAGAAAAAGGGACAAGGTGAGAAGTCTCATCAGTGGCAAGCGATCCGTTTGGGATCTAAGCTTGCCCTGCCGTTCTGGAAGGGGGGACATATGTCATGGAGCTGACATAGCGCTCCGCGCTTCAAACCCCAGAGACTTTATGTTCATTTATATTGTGTGTTTTTAAATATATTGGTTTTAGTTTAAATTAGTTTAGTGTAAAATGGCGTAGCTTTAGTTTTAAATATACTTATATTCCTGTAGGTAAATGTGTTTTTGTATAGCCAGTAAACAAGCTTTACTGCTGTGTAATTTATGCAACAGGGCTTTTACCCTTATCTGGCTGCATGTTTAATTCAAGAAATCTGTGATAGTGTTTGTCTTTAATCTGATGTGTTAGAACAATAGGTTATGCAAATGTTGTGTGAGCTAAAGGCTAAAGAATGTAAAGAATGTTTATTGTAAATACCTATCTGACATAATGTAATTAGCATATTGGTAGGACGAGGTGCGTCATTTATGCAAATTATGACTGTTGGATTTCAGCATAAATGGTGGCGTTTTTGTTCATTAAAAGACAGAGAATCCTGTGGGAACATACAGCCGCGTCTGGTGTCTCATTCAGGGTACCCACTATCACCCTCAGAAGGCAAAGAGCGGCCCTCTGGAAATTCCTAACGGCTCCAGGGCAGAGAATCAGAAGCAGGCGGGTCAAGCTGCTTGAGGCGCTGAGGACAGCGCTCCCAGTAGCCGGGCTGACCGCAACAAAGGGGTGTCTGGAGAGTCAGGACAGACGGAAGAGAACGGTTCCGTCACATGCACCACCTGCAGATGGATGAAAAAACACTACAACAAAATAAAGATAAAAAAAAACACGTAACAAAAACTGAGCAAAACCAAACAGAAAAATTCCCGGTCTTACCCTTTGCCGGGAGCCGTGGGGGTATGAGGGAAAAAATACACCTCAGAGCTATAAAAATCCAAAACCAAAGGGGTCCAGTATAATCAGAGGTCAAAATTTCCGCTCGCATTTTGCGAGTCGAAATTAAGTGAGGGCGGGTAGAAATGACCCCCCACAGGCAGCACAATAAATTATTTTGTGCTGTCTGCGCTGCGTATTCCACCGGACGTTTCTTTTTTTTTCCCAATTCCAGCCACCGCCGAGGTTCAGAGATGCGCTGGGTCAGAGAAGGCAGCCCCTCCCAGCATCTGTCAGTGTCAGGGGGTGTAATGAAAAATCTATTTAAAATAAAGGTAATACCAGCCGATAGCGTGAGAAATTGACTAGCGAGTGACGACACAAACACATAGATGGGTATAAAGGATTTACTTCAAAATAAAAAGGATAAACAGAAAGATAAAAACATTAAATCATTATTAAACTAAACCCTGGACACTGCAACAACACAAATACTCAGAATAGGTACAGTGATATACAAAGAGATCAACAAGAGCAACATTAATTTACCAAATCCAGGAAAATACAGCACATGGCAAGCCATGTGCTCTCAGGTCCAAACCAAATCACAAAGAGACCTGATCTCTTCCTGTAACTTCTGGTTGAATCAAAACAAGGTTGGACTACAGTCTTGTCTCCCCCCTCCAGAGTGGCATCCCTCCCACCAACAATGTATACACATTTATTCCCAGTGGGAGTCACCATATGAGGTAACCACTCTAGAGTAGGGTGGCTTAATGATGTCAACTAGCCACACACAGGGCCGTATTAACATAGGGGCTGATGGAGCAGCAGCTCCAGGCCCATGCCCCAGATAGGCCCAGAGAAAGGATAACAATGTCTGCATTGATTGGCATTTGGACCCCTGTATCTCCAACTCCATAGCAGCTACAGGGTCGTGTGAGGTATCACTGGAAAGGTCAGAGCATGACCAGGTTTTATGTAACCATAAAAATAAAAGAATAAATATTTCTTAATTTTTTCTTTTTGTTTCTAACACAACAATATTTTTCACTTTTCAATTATAGAGGGAACAATGATGCTGCACTAACTCACCATCACATTTCTCATGTCACCTACAAGTGTGGAGGTGATGGTACAATCCGTTATTATGAACTGTTACATCAAAAACCTAAACCGCAGGGGGACTTTGGACCCCTGCGTCACTAATCTTTACAGCTGACAAGGTCAAGCGATGTGTAATTGGACAGGTCAGAGTCTGGCCTTTGCATTGATACCAAACGTGAGCATGTAAAATCTAAAAGAAAAAGGGAAAAAACTTTTTTATTTACTTATTTATAGTTCCATTCCCTATAGATTATATAACCACAAAGGTTTGGATAATAAAATGGGAAAAAAATATTTTACACTCTTTAAATGATATCTGAATGCAAAATTAATCACACAGTATCTGCCTGGTTAGATATACCTTATCCGCACTATTAAATAACCTAAAATATGTTTTCGTTTCACTAAATTCCACAAAAAAGCCCACTAAAATATTCAGCACCAGGCCCATAGAGATCTTAATCCAGCCCTGGCCACACAGGGCAACAAGCCTCCCACTGCCTCTAGTGTTCCCTCTTTGACATAACACTCAATATATATAATTAAATATGATGATTTATGACACAATTCATCCATGATCACTACAGGGGGGGGTGGAGATCTTATCACAATATGAGATGTGTGAGCGCAGTCACAGAGCATGATGCGGTGATCAACAAGTAGGGATTCAGAAGTGTTAGAATCTCAAACAGGCTCTTGAACGTTTCTCAGAACTTCTCGTTTACCCTGTCTCTTCACTGCTGAAGACAGGAGCCTCCTCCACATATTGGACATCTGCCTAGCTCTAGATCAACTTGTCTGGGAAGGGTGTACAGAGTGACACAAATTGTGTGTGTGTGGGGGGGGGGAGATGATCCTGGCTGACCTGCCATAAACTTTGCTAAAGATAAGACACAGGACATGCAGTGGCATCTGCCTGCACCCTCCTTATTCAGAGACTGAGAAAGCTTAACTATTTCAATACTGGACAGTCCAGGTATGCTGTGAACTCACAGACAGTCACCTGCTTATCTTCTAGGCAGCTCTACAGTATTCAGTGCTGCAGCAGGAAGTGAGTGACCAGGCAATGGTTTTCTTTTTTAGGGATGCTGGGATCTTTGTTAAAAACTTGGTGAAATTGTGATGTTGCTGGAAAAGAAGTGAAAATAAAAATGGCAGTGAAGAGAGAATTTCATCCCATCTCGTTACAATCTTCCACCTTCTATATCACAAGCAGCCCCCAGATACTAACACAAGTCACACATCAAACCAATACTCCCCGTATAACTCCCTCACACCTACAACCCCGGAGGTAACACAACTCCTATGTCACACACACACAACCCTAGCTGTCTTAGTGTCCTTTATGTCAGTTTTAATGTAATCACTTTTTCCTTTTCTCAGTGACTGGGCTTTTCCTGGTCCAGTGTGTGTGTGTGTATCTTTCAGTATCTTTATTATTCTCTGTGCCTTTGTCAATATCTGCCAAGTTATTCACAGAGAGTCGAATGGGCCACCAAATTGCACCGAAAAGTGAATTTCCCCGTCCGGTGCAATTTCGTTCGGCTATTCAAAAGCTGACAGTTTGCCAAATGTTGGGGAATTGCAGCATAATACTGTGCTGTTCAGTGGCAGTGAAATTCCCCATATGTGTCTTTCTGCATCTGTGTACTTTGCCAGTGTACCCGTGTGTCTGTCCGTTTCTTAGTGTCATTCACTCTGTGTTTATCTGACGGTTTTATTGCTGTGGAGCTCTGTGCTACGCTCATACATTCCTGCACATTACTGTGGAGCTCTGTGCTACTCTCATACACACCGCACATTACTGTGAAGCTCAAGCTATGCTCATACACACCGCACAATACTGTGGAGCTCTGTGATAAGCATGGGCATGTTTTGGTGGACATAGTTTGAGGGGGCAGCAGCATTTTATCCTTGGGTCCAGGCAACACAACGTTGTGGCCAAGCCCTAGCTCCATTAATTGGCTGCATGCCACCATACCCCATCTTTTTCTAGAAAAAAGTACTGCATGTAAGCCCTTTTTCTAGGGATGCACCGAAATGGAAATTTCGGGATCGGTTCGGCCGAAAACCGTTACTGAAACCGAAAATCAGACATGAGAACCTGGGCCTGGAGGCTGGGCAGAGCCGGGGACTCGCTTGATCCTGAAGGTCGGCTTTCCTGGGGCTGGGGCTCGCCTGAGCCTGGAGGCTGGCCGAGCAGCCTGCGACAGCCGGAGGACTGTCACCGCTGGAGCTCAGGGCCGAAGTAGGAGGATGTAGGTGAGTATGTTGCCTACACATACTCACCTACATCGGCCCCGTGTCCTCCACCGGTGGCAGTCCTCCTGCATCCAGTGTCCTCTCTACGTTGGTCATCGGGATGACGTCACGAAAGCCTTTGACCAGAATTTTTTTAAACAGAGTGTTCTTTTAAATTTCCGTAAATCTACATAGAGGCTGATAATAATATAGATCAATTTAGCCTCTATGTAGATTTACAGAAATTCAAAAGAACACTCTGTTTAAAAAAATTCTTTATGAAGGATCCTGTAACAAATCAAGTGACTCATATACCGACAAATGGACAAATCCGAATTTAAAAAATAGGTCACTCTTCTACCCTAAACATCTGATCTCAAAGGAGATCACTTTTGAGAATATGGTACTCAATGACATAGAAAAGTTAAAACCTAACAACAAATTCAATCTAACGAAACTGGAAAAGGACACCTTGAGGGAACTGGCCATGGATGATAGTTTGGTTATACTAATACCTATAGTCTACTTACGCAAAACCCAATCAAAGACATTAAATCCTGTTTCGATGATTACATTAAAAAGGGTGAAGATTTGGGTATTTTAAATGAAAAAGAAAAACAATATTTGACAATTGAGCATCCCATTACTCTAGTCTTTTATTATTTACCGAAAGTTCATAAATATGCCACCAAACCACCAGGTAGACCCATAATCTCTGGAATAAATTCTACCTCCAGCAGAACAGCAGAATATTTAGATACGCTGCTTCAGCCAACGGTATAGAACATGTCATGTTACCTGAAAGACACAGGCGACATCATCAGGATCTTGAAAACAATCAACTGGGGAAATAACATAATTTTAGCAACTTGTGATGTCAGAGCTTTGTATACCTGCATACCACACAATAAAGGGTGTGATGCTGTCAGACGAGAACTTACTGGAAGCAGCGCATTGGATGCCACACAAATTGAATACATTGTTGAAGGCATCGATCTGTTCCTTAAGAATAATTATTTTTGGCATAAGGATCAATTCTTTCTATAGCAAATTGGGACTAACATGGGGAGTAAAATGGTACCCAGCTATGCAAATCTATTTATGTCACAGTGGGAAAAAATGTGGGTTTACAAGAACCATCGTTGGTTGAAGAACATCAAACTATATAAAAGGTATATTGATGATATTTTTCTTATATGGCATGGCGACGAGGGCGAACTCAACTCTTTCTTTGAATTCATCAACAACAATGACTGGGGGATACAGCTTGAATGGACCTGTAGTGAAACAAGTGTCGACTTCCTAGATCTCAACATATATATGGAGAATTCCTGCATTAAGACCAAGACATTCTTTAAGACCGTTGATGTCAACAGTTATACTGACAAAACCAGTTGCCATTTCTGGCAGTGGTTAGACGGCGTTCCCAAAGGTCAATTCCTTCGAATTAAAAGGAACTGTATGGACGATGCAATATATCTTGAACAATCACAAAAACTAAAAGAATAGTTTCAAGAAAAGGGATATAATCCAGATACTTTAGAACAGACTAGACGAAAGGTTCTGGAAACCAGCCAGACACAGATCCTAGAAGGACCGAGGAAGACGAATGAGACAGACTCAAAAAACCCCTTGATCTGCCAATAATAGTGAACAACATAATCAGATCAAGAGCATATTCAAAAGATATTGGCATACACTCGGAAAAGATAGTGATTTACAACAGATTCTGGAAGAACAACCAACACTTATTTTCAGAGGAGTGGACAACATGAAGAATGCTCTGGTGAAGAGCCACTCGAAGGAAAGTGAGCGTAAGAACCCTTTCAATATAGAACGAGGCTTTTATGGATGCGGTAATTGCCATAGCTGCAGAACCACAGGCAGCCATAAGAGGCATATAAAACAATTTACTGACATGAAGGGGAACAATGTCCATAAGATCTTCGGAACTTTAACTTGTTTTTCGAGACATGTGATTTTTCTCCTGATTTGCCCTTGCGGAAAATACTATATAGGTCGAACCATTAGGAGTCTAAAAGTTAGAATACGTGAACACATCAACAACATTAAAAAAGGTGTAGATACTCACACCGTTCCGCAGCATTATAAAGAAGTACATCATAAAGATCCAAGGGGCACCCAGTTTATGGCAATTCAGCAGATAGAGAAAAACTGGAGAGGAGGTGACTTCTTAAAAAAGATTAACAGAGCCGAAATGAAATGGATCTACAATCTTAAGACACTGGTCCCTATTGGATTGAACCAGGACTTCGAGCTCTGCCATTTTCTTTGACCTGTTTATCTTCCCTACTATATCTATTTCCTTCCATGGCCCTATCATATGCTGATCCATTAGTTTACTACCATATACGTACCTATATAAGACAATATACCCCACTCCCTTCCCTGTCTCATCTGTTCATGGTTTAGAAAGTTTTCTTTTATCCTATCATCCATCAGTACATCCCCCATCGACAGTATGTCCTTCCCACTATTGTCTCTCAACATTAGGCTTGTGCGCCGTCAATAAATTTGTTTCGTTTCGTATTAGCCATTATTTTGTTTTTCAATTCGGATTCGTACGAAATCCGAATTGTCGTTAGATTCGTTCACTTTTTGTAACAATTACAACCATTCGTTATGATGAATTTAAAAAGCAAAAATACATTTCTTAATATGGCAGTTGATGGTAGTTTTTTTTTATATATACGAAATTCCGTTGAAGAATTTCAGTGAAATGTAAACTAATCTAATATATTAGTTTAGTACCTCTGTCTCTGACTGAAGTTGAACAACATAATTAGAAAGAAAAAAAATTTAAATCAGAAATAAGAAATTGCGTTAACAAATTTAGGTTCTGAATTTCGTAAAAACGGAAACGTGACTGGTGGATGACCAACCAAAGGTTTTCTTCTGCTGTGTGACTGCAGTTGCATTACAGAGTACGAAATTCAGTTAACGAATTTTGGAGGTTTTCTTCTGCTTTGTGACTGTGTGCGGTTGCACTCTGTACTCCTGCTGTGCTCATTATGAGGGGTTCCCACCATCCCTGTGCTGTGCTGACTTCCTGGGTTTGTACTTTAGCTGTGCTCATTATGAGGGGTTCCCAACCAGCGCCGGCGCTAACATAAGGCGGCACAGGCGGCCGCCTTACTGTCTGGCTTCCTGCCAGTTTGAGGGGACGGACTTGCGGTGGTGAGTGAGTCGTGTGACGCCGCTGCAGCGGCAGTGCTGACGGCCAGGGAGAGACCCTGCGCAGGCGCAGCGCCGCCTCGTTCTAGCCTGGCCCAGCGAGCGGAGATGGAGTGGGCGGCACCCTGCCGACGTTATCATCATCATTGGTGGGGGCGGGCCGGGCGCCGATATCTTGGTGGAGGCCAAGAGGGGCAGAGTCTACCTCTATCTTGGTCTCCACAAAGATGGCGGTGCCCGGCCCGCCTCCGCCAATGATGATGATGTCGACAGGGTGCGACGGCGAGACCTCTGCTCGCTAGCCTAGCACCGCACCTGTCCTGAACTTCTGGAGACGATCGCAGGCACAGTCACTGACTCCGGTAGCTCTATATGTATCTGTGGGGCCGGGCATGATCTGAGGTCTATATATATCTGTGGGCATGATCTGAGGTCTGGCCTGACCCAATACAGTTTCTCACTTCCACCACGTCGCGGCCTCAACGGGCCCCTCGACAGCGCAGATCGACCCGTGGAGTTGCCAATGATGGAAGGTTCTCACAGTTTGATTCTGCATCATCACTTGCGGTTTTCAATGGTTGATGGCTCGCCCTTTTGCACACACTCTGCACACAAGTATTGCTACGGAGGTGATGCCACATGACGGATCCAGCGGACCCACGCTATTGTCTATCCAATTCTGGAAAGCGTCATACGCCGGTCCTAAGCCGGATGTATTTTTGCTCCTCCACTCTCTCACTCTTATGCACTTTCACCTGTAACAGTTGTGTGGATTTTATAGCACCGTTACCCGTAATTATCAACTGGATACAATGATTATGGTTGTTTGATAGTGGGTGAGATTCGGCTGGAGATCCTGGTCTTGTAATTCGTGATTTTTTCTTTTCTTGTACAAGTTATTGTTATTGTTGCACTTATCTAAATTTCATGTCAGGATACGTTCCCCTGGGGTTTTAGCCCACTCCGGAGGGAGTTGTTTAGGCGGGGCATCTCTCCGCTTCGCTTTGAGCGTCGCCTGGGATTTACACCCCGCTTTGGGCACACGCTCGCGGTATTTTGCTCAGGTTTAACAGTTTCATTTTTGTGTTCATCCCCACCCTTTCCCTACCCCTTCCTCCCCTTGATACCCCCACCTCAGGTCTTTTTATAAGGGTTTGATATCATGGCATACCAGCACAGACCATTGCACATACGCTCTATCAATGCTGGAGGGTTGAACATACCTGCTAAGAGACATGTTGCTTTACGCGACTTTGCTAAGGCCCAAGTTTCCGTGGCTCTTATTCAAGAGACACATTTTCTGTGTGATAAGGAGTGCTTCATACCCTCTGGGGTTTTATAGCAATTACAAGGAGAATAAATCTAGGGGGGTTGCTGTTCTGTTTGCTAAGCATCTACCATTCCAATTGCTGGCCCACGTGGCAGATGAGGAGGGCAGATACGTTATGGTTAAAGGCACTATTGGGGATCAGCTTTACACCTTCGTTTCTATTTATCTCCGCAACCGCAGACAGCACATAGCCCTTAAGACCATAATGGCTGCAGTCACTGATTTTCAAGACGGCATTTTGGTGGTGGGAGGTGATTTCAACCTCCCCCTGGACCCTAAGCTTGATACTTCACGTGGGTCTACATGCGTTCCCTTATCGGTCATCCGCTCGACACGACTAACATTACTAGACTCCACCCTGACGGACTGCTGGAGGGCGTTGCATCCCTCCACCAGGGACTATACGCACTACAGTTCTCTACACAAATCATACTCCCGCATTGACCACATCTTTCTCCCATTCGTGCAATCACATCTCCTTAGATACGCCGCGATTGGCCCACAGACATGGTCTGACCACTGCCCAGTAGATGTGGAACTCAACTCATGCCGGTACAGACCCAAGGCGTCCCATTGGCGGCTGAACGAAACTTTGTGGGCTGACCAGATGGTACTCTCCGGCTTAAAGGAAGCGGTTTCTCAGTACTTCACAGATAACTCAGTCCCTAATGTCACTCCTCCCTTATTATGGGAACCTCATAAAGCTGCAGCAAGGGGATATCTTATTAAACAAGGGGCTCGCCTTAAGAGGGAACGCACGGCGCGGCAGGAGGAACTGTTGGCCCAGATTCGCATATTGGAAGCCTCTCATAAAGCTTCGAGCTCTGAGGAGGACTATGTGCGGCTCTCGGCCCTTAGAATTGATTTAAACTCACTGCTAAATATTAGAGCTCAGAAGTCCTTTACACACTACAAACATCTATTTTACGAACACGGCAACAAGTGTGGTAGGTTGCTGGCTAGAGTTCTCCGCAAAAAACGCAGCTCGGCATACATTTCTAAAATCACAGATAGGTTAGGGGAGAAGCACTCTCTGTCATCCTCCATGTTGGAGGTGTTCCGTTCCCATTTCCAGTCACTATACAACCTAGAAAAGACGACACCACCTACACACACCTTGTCACATAAGATTGAGACGTATCTACAAACTCATGTTAAACGCAAATTATCACCAGCAAACAGACAACTCATAGAAGCCCCATTACTGATGAGGAACTTTGCTTAGCCATCAAAGACACCCCTATGGGTAAAGCACCAGGCCCAGATGGTCTATCACTTTTGTATTACAAAAAAACTTTTAGATACACTAGTACCACAATGGTTATCCGCTTTCAACTCCCTTATGCAGGGTAGATGCCTGCACCCTGCTACACTTACAGTCACGGTCACCCTGCTCCCAAAACCCGGAAAGGACCTGGATCAATGTAGCAACTACAGACCTATATCGCGCTTAACCAGGATGTCAAGCTGTTTGCCAAGGTGCTGGCCACCCGACTTAAGCCGTTCATCCCTGGATTGGTGCATGCGGATCAGACAGGCTTCATCCCTGGGAGGGAGGCGAAAGATAGTACTGTCAGGGCAGTGAACCTGATACATGGTTCACCACGATTAACCACTGCTCCCTTTCTGCTCTTGTCCACAGACTGTGACAAAGCGTTCGACAGGGTACGTTGGGATTTCCTATTTCGAACTTTGTCACATATGGGCCTGGGGGAGAATATGATTCTTTGGATCCAGGCACTGTACACGCACCCTTCAGCGCGTATTAATGTTAATGGGGTTCTGTCTGACCCATTTCCCATTTCAAATGGCACCAGACAGGGCTGTCCCCTCTCACCACTCTTGTTTGCGCTGTCCCTTGAACCCTTCTTACAAGCCGTTAGGGACGCCCCTGGATATAGCTGGATTGAGGGTGGGTAACACGGAACATCGACTAGCTGCATATGCTGATGATTTATTGTTTTTTGTGCGTTCACCTACGTTCACCCTGCCTACTTTGCTGCGTATGTTTGCCGACTACGGATCTCTAAGCAAATTAAAATTGAATATGGATAAGTCTGAAATCATGCCTGTCCTCATTCCCCCTAGAGAGGCGCTTGCTCTGCAATCTTCGTTCCCCTTTAAGTGTTGCCAGGGCCAACTTAAATACCTTGGCACTTTTCTGACCCCGGACACCAACGACCTTCACCGAGAAAATTTCCACCCTCTTTTAGCCTCCCTAGAACTTGACTTGCGCAGGTGGGCTCTCCCACACATATCGCGGTTTGGTCGCATTAACACTATAAAAATGTCTGTCTTACCCAGGATATTGTATTTATTTCAAACACTGCCTATTAGCTTACCACGTTTCTTTTTCAAACGGCTAAACTCCATGTTTCGCACATTCGTGTGGAATGGTAAAGCACCCCGAGTTAAGCTTAATCTTTTGACTACTCCTCGCTCCATGGGCGGCATGTCCATGCCACACATCTGGCATTACTACTGCGCGACTCATATGCCATGATTGGTGGAGTGGGGTAAAATCACATCACCTAAATTGTGGGTGGGAATCAAAAAACGGTTTGCGGGTGATAACCTAGCTGCCTTACCATGGCTGCATCGGAATCTGGTATGTCCCCTCCACACTGCACTCCCCACTACTCTGGCCACGCTTTCCTTATGGCACTCCCTACAGACTAAGCTGCCGGTGGCTCCATACCCCTCCCCATTGATGCAGTTGAAACATCTACCGGTGTTCTCTAGGCACCTTATCCCTACGGCGCCTACAGACGACCCTCCCTCTCCACTCCCGCGTCATTTTTTAACGGCTGGTGCTCAGGTTGCAGAGGATCGGATACCATATAGTCGCCCCTTAGGATTTTTGGGTAAATTTCACCTTCACCGACTTATTTATTATTTGGGCTCGTTGGCCCCGCTAGATAAATATTGTAGACCCCTCACGATATTTGAATCCATTTCCCATCGAGGGACAACCCCCTCACACAGCATATCCCTTTTCTATGGTCTTCTCCAATCATTTATTCCACCTCCGACTCAGTTCTGCGACAAATGGGAAACCTCCTTTCGCATAGCTTTGAAGGATGAGGAATGGTCTAAAATTTACACCCTCGC
Source organism: Leptobrachium leishanense (assembly GCA_009667805.1). NCBI lineage: Eukaryota > Metazoa > Chordata > Amphibia > Anura > Megophryidae > Leptobrachium > Leptobrachium leishanense. The sequence continues at coordinate 82,627,560 of CM019070.1, read as the reverse complement.
CCACTGCTGCACCCCTTCCACTAGGATACAAGAGGACAACTACAAAATATTATATAGATGGTATCGCACCCCGGACAGATTAAGTCATTTCGCGGGGGGGGGGCGGAGACCTAGGCTGGAGATGTAGTGCAGCACATGCAGACCATCTACATATTTGGTGGTCATGTCCGAAAGTGCAGACATTTTGGGAAGGTATTCATGAATACGTTTGTAAGCTGGTAGAGCCCTCACCTCCATTCAAGCCAGAATTTTATCTGCTGCACCACACGTCTTATAGCATCTCAGTCTATAAAAAATCCATCATTCCATGCCTGTTACATGCTGCACGGCTCACGATCCCCAGATTTTGGAAGCAAGATATCTCCCCCCCACTTTCTGAAGTGGAATTCATCTGTGGGGTGGATGAACTCACTTTCCGTGCCCGAGATCGCTATACGCAGTCGTAGGTGCTCTATTCTGTGTTTAGGTCATGACTCAAGAGTCTCTATGGCGCCCCTTCCCTGTATTTTTGTCCCACCCCTCCTTAGAGTTATAAGTTTCATATATATCATTAACTCTCTGCACTGGGCTATTTTCACCCTCTGGTATTACTGATTTACTGATTTGATGTTTGTAATATGCCTGGTGACCGTTTAAATAATGCTTAATGTTTTTCTTGCATTTCTGTAATGTGCCTTATTCTGAATAAACTTGAATATGTAAAAAAAAATGATCTGAGGTCTATATATGTCTGTGGGCATGATCTGAGGTCTATATCTGTGCGCATGATCTGAAGTCTATATCTGTGGGCATGATCTGAGGTCTATATATATCCTTTACTCTCTGCGTGAAGACACCAAACACTCACGATATAGATTATTATGCATCTCTATCCTGATTGGCTTGACTTGACACGGATGGGGGCGGGGGCACCAAAACGCACCTTCGCCTGACTAGACATAAAAGCTTGCACCGGCCCTGTTCCCACCATCCCTTTGCTGTGCTGAGTTCCTCCTGGGTCTGTACTTCGGTGTGCTAATTATGAGGGGTTCCCACCATTCCTGTGCTGTGCTGAGTTCCTCCTGGGTATGTACTTCTGCTGTGCTCATTATGAGGGGCTCCCACCATCCCTGTGCTGTGCTGACTTCCTGGGTTTGTACACCTGCTGTGCTCATTATGAGGGGCTCCCACCATCCCTGTGCTGACTTCTTGGGTCTGCACTTCGGCTGTGCTCATTATGAGGGGTTCCCACCATTCCTGTGCTGTGCTGAGTTCCTCCAGGGTTCGTACACCTGCTGTGCTCATTATGAGGGGTTCCCAGTATCCCTTTGCTGTGCTGAGTTCCTCCTGGGTCAGTACTTCGGCTGTGCTCATTATGAGGGGTTCCCACCATTCCTGTGCTGTGCTGAGTTTCTCCATATATATATTTTTATTTTTACAGAGGAGCAAGGTGTCCCTTTTTGGCAGGTGTCTGTAGGCATATGCCTATTCTGCCTAGTTATAAATCTGGCACTGGTGTGAATGTGTTCTCCTTGGACTTGACATATATATATATATATATAAAACATAACAAAGAAAAATATGTCATCTGCGCTAATTCCCACTATACCTTGTGAAACTAAACACAATTAGAGGTTTGGTTTCTTATCAATGGCCATTATAAGACTAAGCTTGCCCGCCAAACGTCAAGGCACCTCTAATAAGGGCGAGTCCTATCCAAAATTGAAAGCACAGGCTCCTGCATAGCAAACCATACCTAATCCTAATAAGGACAACCTCATCTCTTCCTATGGATTCCAATATCATCTCTATGCTGACGACACCCAAATCTACCTTTCCTCTCTCGATCTCTCTCCTCCGGTGTTGGACCGTGTTACAGCCTGCCTATCGGCTGTCTTCGACTGGGTGACTTCCTGTTTCCTAAAGCTCAACCTCTCTGAAACTGAACTTCTCATCTTTCCTCCCTCTAAAACCTCCATTCCTGCGCCAGTTTCTCTTCAGGTGAATGGTGCCACCATTACTTCTACCTTTCAAGCTCCATTGCCTCAGGTCCTCTTGGACTCCAAATCTATACTTTATTCCTCACATTCAGTCTCTAACTAAATCCTGCTACTTCCATCTAAAAAACATTGCAGGCATCCGTCTCATTCTTAATCCAGACTCTACTAAAATGCTCATCCAAGCTCTTATTATCACCCGTCTTGACTACTGTAACCTACTTCTCTCTGGCCTTAAGAGATCCCAGATTCTGCCTCTGCAGTCTGTTATGAACGCTTGTGCCAGACTCATACACCTCACCTCCTGCACCTCACGTCTCTGTCAATCTCTACAATGGCTCCCGCTTTCCTTTAGAATCCAATTCATTATACTAATGTTCACATACAAAGCTCTCCATAACCGAACCCCTGCCTACATCTCCTCCCTTATTAGCAGGTACATCCCATCCCCTCCACTTCGCTCGGCCAATGATCTGATGCTATCAGTTTCTCTTACCCGCACCCCCCAACTTTCACCTTCAGGACTTCTCCTGAGTTGCACCCTTTCTATGGAACTCCCTCCCCCGCAACATCAGACTCACCCTTCTCTCCAATCCTTCAAGAAGTCTCTGAAAATGCATTACTATAGAGAACCCTATCAGCTCACTCTATAATCACCCACTGTCATTTCCTGTTCCTCTTCCCATTCAGTCCTCATGCAACCCGCTACTTCAAATACCCTATTCATCCTCACCTAATGTGTCACCCCTCTCCTCTTAGGCTGGGGTCAGACGAGCGTAGTGTTCACGTCCGTGATTGCGCCTAAAAGTACGTCCGTGATAGCATGACAGAAAGCCCATCGGAGCCCGTTACACGAAGTACGTCCGCACTGTACGGCCGTGGCCCACGGACGCAAGGCAGGCAAGGACGTACAACCCCTAGAACGGCCGCACAAAGTGCGCTGCGTCCACAACGTCTGCATAGCTTTGTGTGTGAGTGATGGATCGTGGTCAGACGGACTGGATTTATACGTCCAGCATTTTTGCATGGACAAAATGGTTTTGCTTTATATTTTATTTTCTCTCCTACATCCGTCAAAATATACGTCAGTGAATAAACGGACTGTGTGGCCACTACTGCGTCTTCCGTACTGACTTACGTCCGTGTACACGGACGTACAGTCCGTAGAATTCACACTCATCTGACCCTAGCCTAAAATTGTAAGCTCTCGAGCAGGGTCCTCACTCCTTCTGTTCCATGTGTGTAACATATATGTATATTTGTTATTCTGTTTCTCCCATTGTGCAGCGCGAAGGAATTTGTTGACGCTTTATAAATACTTGTAACTAATTCAACTAATGCAACAGATTCTGCCTCTTCTTTTGATTTGAGCGTGGAGAAAAATAGAGTTTCAGTTTTTTTAAATATTTTTTTAGTGTTTTTGCCTCAAAACAAAAATTTAAATAGTAATTATGGCATATTTCTTTTTTAGTTTGGGGGGGGGGGGGTAGAGGTGCTCCGCATTTCTATGCCTACAGGCTCCTGAGGTGCAAATCCGGCCCTGGTACTGGGAGAGAGTGACTGGGTATAGTGTGAGAGTGGAACTATACTATGGTATACTGGGACAGGGTGACTGGTAGCAGTGGCATAGCGTGGGGGGGGGATGTGTGTTTCATTTTTGTATTATATCAGCATTTTGTTAATATACAATACATGTGCTCGTGGGGTAATGGGGGTCAATACTCTACAGGTAAAAGGGAATCAGGGTGTGTTACCGTGTCCACAGGTTGGGGGGGGGCGCACAATTCTTGCCTTACCCCTGGCGCTGACAACCCACGTTCCGCCGCTGGTCCTGGGCAATTCATCTGAGGGACAAATAATTAGCCCGGCTACATGGACAGAAATCCCAGGGTTGCTGGTGTCATTAAAGGGCTTAAACCCATCTATTTTATTGTTTATTATTATTATCATCCCTTATGTGTTTCAATCACCAAACACCCCTAAACCAAGGGATTGTGAACCTAATATCTCCTGCACAGACGTTTCGTCACGAAGCGCGGGTATCCAGCTAGTGTGTATGTATACACACGTACTGTCACAGTCTGTCACAGTCTGTTCTCCTGGAGCTGTGAGATGGTGTCTGTCCTATGTGGGGCAGTGAGACACACAGACACCTTTATATAAGAGCGTGTGCTGCCGCTCCCGGCCCTCTGACTCACTCCGCGCTGTCCCAATCCGCGCAGGGCCGCTGGCTCTTTAAGTTTGCCGAGGATGACATCACGCCGGGGCTTGGCAGTGGGATTCAATGAGAGCAGCCGAGGCGCTGCAGCTCGCAGACTGAAGGGGGAAGGAAAACAGACAGACACATCCGCAGCGGGTAAGCGGCGCTCCCCACAATCCTCCGTCATCCAACCCCCCAGCGGACCCCCACACCTGTGACACCCCGAGGAGCACACGCAGGGCACCCCCAGCTTCATGTCCGTGTGTTTATCGACACGATCCAATGGATTTATGGCAGCGAAATGCAGGGGGAAACCAGCTGCCCCCTACCGCTTGTCTCCTATGGCTGGTAGGGGGATGGGGTGTATAGATCAGTGACACGGTGGGCTTTACACACACACACACACGGGGGGGGGGGGGGTCGCTGGAATGGGTGGTCTGCAACATTGTATCACTTTGATCTCCTGGGTTAAGGTGGGCTTTAGGCTTAATATATTGAGCTCACTCTCCGATGATCAGTGTATGGATTAAATCTGGAGGTTCAGGGGCTTTTATGGGGGGCGACAGTTGTGTGTAAATATAACCTGGGTTTTATGGGGGTGTTAAGGACCTGACATAATGCCTGATCTGAGGATGGAAATGTATGTAGAGTGAAAGAGCTCCGAGATCCCTGGGGCTCAGTGGGTGGGGGGGGGGGGGGTCAGGTGAAACTGGGTAATGGGGTGTCACCCCCCCCCCATCTAAAAGCCTCTGTGGTTCAGTCTGCTCTGTATTCAGAGGGTGGGTATTGGTATAGGCCTGGGGAGATAATCTGTAGCACCCACCACCCCTTTGTTCTCTGCTGGACTCAATGTACATTTTAGTGGTTTCCTGTCAGGCTGAGCATCCACAGACCTAAGGGGTGAAGCCTGTTTATCTTGGGCAGGGTTACACATATTTGTGGCTATTCCATAATCCTATAGTGTTCTTCCCACTGCCATGTCTTCTGGCCAGCCTTATATCATATTGTGTTCTGTAAGATTATCCAGGCGAATAAATCTGTGACGACAGAAGCTGCTGCTTTTATTACATTGATTTCTGTTCTGGATTTTATCCTTGTGGAAGCTGATGTGGTTCATTACTGACCTGGTTATATATGTATAGGCTGACTAGATGCATTTGATTTAGACAACTAAGTAGGCCTAGACCTTATTTTGTGTGTGTGTGTGTGTGTGTATAATCCTGCAGAAGTGTGTGTGTGTGTGTGTGTGTATATCTCCATAGAGGTGTGTATAAATGGAATTGTGCATTGTGTGTGTATCTTTTATATTCATAGAGGTGTGCATGTATAAATACAATTGTGTGTGTGTGTGTATAGATCTCCATAGAGGTGTGTGTGTGTGTGTGTGTGTAAATATGATTGTGTATGGTGTGTTTTCCCATTTACCTATAAGAACAATGTAATGGTTGTATGTTTTTAGTTGCGTTTGCGCAAAGGGTGTGTATTTCGTAAATACTGTAATCTTTGTTTATGTAAATACAGAAATGGGCATTTTTTTGAGTGGATAATTAAATATTTGTGTAGATCTGATTGTGTGCGTGACCTTGACATAACAGATATTTATGAACTACGTTTCCTTTTGAAGCTTGGCGTTATGGGAAATACTATGGTACAGAAAGTTCAGCCATTGTAGCTGAGCATCATGGGAAACCAAGTCCAACAACCTGTCTGTCAATAATAGTTCTTAGCACTACATAGTGAGGATTCAGAACGTTTCTCGTTGTGCCTGCGCTGTGTTTTGACCTGCCTTAGACTCCTTTACCTAGAATCTGGATCTGTTAGTGTGCCTGACCTGGGCAGTGTTACATCTAGCTTCAGAATCTCCTTCTGGTTGGTCTAATCTAGAGTATGTTTATGCACAATTCAATGCTGAGGACCATTTTACTGCCAGGGATTGAGGGGCTTCATGCTGGAAAATTAGCCGGCAATAATTTGTTCGCAATTTATAGCTAAAGTTGTTTCATGTTGATATGATTGGATGAAAAATGTCACCTTTTGTCATTTGAAATGATGTGACCTAGACCATCACTTTAATGGGATTTTTTTTGTCCTGTCCCCCCCCCCCAACCCATTTTCTTTCACCACAAACTTTGGGGGACCCAAATAACATAACTTGTAAATCGTTCATTTTCATCCTTTTTAAATTGATGCTGTCAAGTTTTTTTTTTTTTTTCATAAAGAGCAAAAAAACCACCTGAAAGACACATGAATGGATTGAATTGTGATTTAAACGTAATTGACGCATGTCCTGTTTCACACATAACGATGCTAATCACACATGTAGTATATACAGTTGTGTTCAAAATTATTCAACCCCCCCCCCCCCCACTGAAATTGAGTGTTTTGGCCAGTTTGACATTGATTTTGATCATTCAGTCATCTTGCTTACAATTAAATCAAAGAGGCACGTGTAGGTCAGACAAATATAACATAACATTTATAATGAAATAACCACAAATGTCTTTTCTGTGCTCACATCATTATCAGTTTTATTCAACCCTCAAGTGACATTCAATCTTAGTACTTAGTACAACATCCTTTTACAGTTATAACAGCTTTTAAACGTGAAGCATAGCTTGACACAAGTGTCTTGCAGCGATCTACGGGTATCTTCGCCCATTCGTCATGGGCAAAAGCCTCCAGTTCAGTCACATTCTTAGGCTTGCGCACTGCAACTGCTTTCTTTAAGTCCCACCAGAGGTTCTCAATCGGATTTAAGTCAGGTGACTGCGATGGCCACTCCAAAATGTTCCAGCCTTTAATCTGCAACCATGCTCTAGTGGACTTGGAGGTATGCTTGGGATCATTGTCCTGTTGAAAGGCCCAACGTCTCCCAAGCCTCAGGTTTGTGACGGACTGCATCACATTGTCATCCAATATCTCCTGGTACTGAAGAGAATTCATGGTACCTTGCACACGCTGAAGCTTCCCTGTACCTGCAGAAGCAAAACCGCCCCAAAGCATGATTGACCCCGCCATGCTTCACAGTAGGCAAGGTGTTCTTTTCTTCATAGGCCTTGTTCTTCCTCCTCCAAACATAGCGTTGATCCATGGGCCCAAACAGTTCTAATTTTGTTTCATCAGTCCACAGAACACTATCCCAAAACTTCTGTGGTTTGTCCACATGACTTTTGGCATACTGCAGTCGACTCTTCTTATTCTTTGGAGACAGCAAGGGGGTGCGCCTGGGAGTTCTGGCATGGAGGCCTTCATTACGCAGTGTGTGCCGTATTGTCTGAGCTGAAACTTCAGTACCCACATCTGACAAATCTTTTCTCAGTTCCTCAGCAGTCACACGGGGACTTTTCTCCACTCTACGCTTCAGGTAGCGCACAGCAGTCGAAGTCAGCATCTTCTTTCTGCCACGACCAGGTAGCGTTTCAACAGTGCCCTTTGCCTTGAATTTGTGAATGATGCTTCCTATGGTCTCTCTGGTATGTTTAACATCTTTGCAATCTTCTTATAGCCATTACCCTTCCTGTGAAGAGTAATCACCTCTTCTCTTGTCTTCCTGGACCATTCTCTTGACTTCACCATGTTTGTAACCACACCAGTAAATGTCTAGAAGGAGCTGAGTATCACAGTCATCTTAAAGCTGCCTAATTGGTGCTTATTATGCTTTATTGCTGCTCCGTGACATCCACAGGTGTTTTCAATACCTGTTTGAAAACACTTGAATGAACCTCTTCTTCAGAGTGGTAGTCTTTAAGGGGTTGAATAATTGTGTCAATGAAGAATTCACAAAAGAAACATTTACTACTGTATTACAAAACCAATTGATGTCATTTTAGTTGCATACGGTTCTTTAAAAAGTCCTTGTAGGATTTCATTCTGAATACAATTACAAATGTACACTAAATTCCCTAAAACCCTTTACAGCATTGGGGGTTGAATAATTTTGAACACAACTGTACATCTAGGGCATCTCCCTGTGATTGTGCAAAAAGATCCATGGAGGATCCCACAACATCTCCAATAGAGCCATGTTTTGTAGTTCTACGCATGCTCAAGTATACATCATGAATATAATGTTGTCTTGTGAAACGCAGATGAATCTAATAGGACTCCAGTCCTGACTGAAGGGGGGATTCAGCAAAATACATATCCCTTTTAACTCTAATTTACTGTAAACTGGTGCATGTCCGGACTTGTTCTGGGATTATCCTTCGTGGAAGCGGCCATCTTTAATTTCTCTGACTGGAAACACAAATTAACCAATTGAAGATCACGAGTGTAATTAAAATGTCTGAGTTGGCACATCCTGAAGTCCTGAGCAAGTGTAACGTGTTCTGGGGTTGGATTTTCAAATTGAAGCATCACATGAATATGGATGGACAGAGTGACCAAGGAACATTTTAAGATGGCCGCTCCCGCAGAACAAGGCCTAGAGATGCAACAAAAGAATATATATATATATCTCACACACAGCTAGGTTGAAATGTGGAATTATTTAATGGTGAGGACAACAGTCCTTCGAAAATACTTCATCATGGGATGTGTTACCTGCAACACTTCCTGTACCCAAGATGGCAGCCATCATGGTTAATGGTCTGCTGTTCCATTTCTCCTCAGTCTGTGCTCCATGGGGTACTTTGGGGATATCGGGGAGCACAACATGTACCCTATTTCAGATTTCCATCCCATGTAGGAGGAAGTGGTGGTTATTAGGGGACACTTAGCGGAAAACCGTCTGAGTTTGGGTTTCGAGTCAAATATGTCTCCAGGAGCTCAAGACTGGAAACTATTAAATGTCTATAGAAACCTACGTGGTTTACTGATATTCATGGTTTTAATTTTTATTACCTCGATCAACATTATTGTAGAAACCATTTCCTCCTAAAGTATGGCCAATCCATAATAAGGGGTACATTTCAGGGTCCTTTTAGCCACTGATCTCCTCACAAACATCTCAAACTTTGAGTTTGCGAGCCAGAAGGAAAATCAAAGCCGCAAGTAATTGCACTTTTTTTCTCAGGAGGCAGTGAGTTTTGTTGTATATAGGTTTATATAGACTACACAAATTGTAGGAGCTAGAGATAACATTATGGGATCCAGTGGCTACCAGGCCCCTGCATTTCTTCAGATTTTTTTTTTGAGAAAGGATTTTACCAGGAAGGATACATTGAGATTTCTCTCGTTTTCAAGTATGTCCTGGGTGGCGAGTATGTACCGTTAGGTGTCTTGCCCAAGGACACTTACTGGAGAGGTGCTCGTCGGGATCGAACCCATGACTCCACAGGCTCTCTCCATGCAGATTATTAAAGATAATGGCTATATATCTGAATGCTAAACGAGCGTAACTTCCCGATCTACAATGTAGTTTATTTATACACTGCAGTGTGAACCCACTCTGGAAAAAGGATCTGCGACAATGGCATGTGTCTCAAAATGGAAATCTACAGAAATCCGTGGGAGTATTAATGCTTCACTATGTCAGCCTTTTTGTGTTGTATTATTTTTTTGGCGAACCAGATTATTTATTTTTTTTAATGAAATTCTTATTTTGTATTTTTTTAAGTCTACATTTGATTTAGAGTTTTGCTTCTTGGTTACATTATTTTTTCATACTAGTCCTTCTCAGCCCCTCCTGGATTCTAGTTTGGCAGTGCTATAACAACCAATTGGTCAATGTATGCATGTTCTAAAAAAATACTATTACAGGCGTAAATAGTATTAAAGGTTGAATTCTCACCCCAGAATATCAAATATATAAATAACTTTTTTTTTTTTTTTTGGTCAAATTAGGAATATTTTAAAAGCTACGTGTTTTTCAGCTTGATCATTCTTGGTTAGTTTAGCAGCCAAGAGGTTTGTAATCTTGGTGGTACAAATTTAAGGGATTTACAAAATAAAGGATAGAATTGTCCAGTTCAGGAAAAGTACAGTTGTTAGCTCTTCGCTTTTCCCCACCCTCCCAATCTTGTTTTTGACCTAAAAATTGAAATCCGAATGTCAGCTCATCGCATTTCCTAATTCCATTAGGTTTCTGCTTCACTGTTTTATATATATTTTTTTCTCCCTCCCCTTTGGACAGATTTTGCATGTTTGTTCCTGATAGCAATGTACGCGTGCCAGGCATTCTTGAATTAATTTATCGTGTATGTATAGATGCATATCTTGACATTATCATTTCTCTTTAAACGTAAGCACACTGAAAAAGCCCTATGTAGATGATTTAAGGGAATCTAGTTCTTGTAGGTCTCTAGAATTTGTAAAGGACTAAGGATTGGCGTTATGCTCATCTTCCACCCATATAAATTTGGGTCCCAAAACCACTCCGGTAAGTCTGTAACTGAGCATTCTCAAGGTTTGCTGGGTTGTTTTTTTTTTTCTACTTCTCAGATTTTGTTTTCGATCATCCCTTGTTTTGTTTGTAAAACCTTTGTTTTTAATTACACTGCAAACAATTGGTATTCATTGTGGCCAGCCTAGAAGAACAGGACTTTCTGTGCAGGTTATCCCATGCTTTGCTGTTAAAATATCCCACCTTCACCGTGGCTTGAGCCTTTAGGCTAGGGTCAAATGAACGCATTATTTGCAGCGACCGTCAAAAAGTGTTCGAACGCATTGACTTATTTTTTTCACGGAATGCGTGGAAACAGTCATACAATGCGCATTTTCGTGCGTGATTTTGTTACGGATCCAAACCAGGAAACTTTGAGTGTCTGGACGTTATGTTGGCCGGACATGAGCAGCGTCTGACATCTCCTAATCTCACACACGCCGCTATGCCGCCGCAGCGCACTGTACGTCAGTACTAGTAGCGGTTCTGCGTTCTCGGAAAACATGTGTTAATTTTCCACTTGCGTTGCACGGCCAGACTTTCGTGCGGCCGTACTTCATATATTGGCCGTCATTGCCCGTCATTTGCTGCTACTGCGGCCGTGATTTAAGTGCGCCTAAACGCACGTTAAAAATGCGCTAGTCTGACCCCAGCCTTAGACACTACACCAGGAATTGTGAACAGATTATGCATTTCTTGCAGATTTTAGGCTGATTTGTTTTTCTGCCCACTGGACATCGCATATAGAAATGTAATATAGTATAATTTGTACACCACACATAACAAGCAAAATGGTACACTCAGGTCTATTCACTAAAGGTGAAAATCCAGAGAATTGGCAGAAGTGAAAATTCTAGATCGAAATAGCCAAACCAGAAAAATATTCCCTTTTCTCCCTTCGGCTATTTGGTCTAGATTGTTCTATTTTTTTCCTGCCAATTCTCACCTTTTTAGTGAATAGACCGGACTGTGTTGTACACAAGTGTTTGTACAGACATTTTGTTTAAAATTTGTGTCTCATACCTTGTATGGAGCATCCACTCGTTACAAATTTATTTTTCCACTCGTATTATCCCCATTGATACTTTTGTCAATTGTTACATTATTGTTACCGGGGGGGGGGGCGGCGCCAGAAAATAACATCTTCGTGCATGGCTGGGGCCCATAAAAATGTCAGGCAGGCTTCAGAGAAGTCATTCTGGCGTGGGACCCTGGCCAGAGAGGTGAGTATAGGGAGGGGCGTAAAGGACCATGACGTACATAGTATGTCTTTGGTCCTTTCTTAAGGGAAATTTTCCCCAGGGCGTACTATGCACGTCAGTGGACCTTAAAGAGTTAATGTTGAACTTGGAGTGTCCTTGACTATCTGCGTTGGCTTTTTGACGTTTCAACCTCTAGCTCGGAGAGCCTTTTTGTTTTTTGGGTATTCGATTCTTTCAGTTGCCCTACCACACCCCCCCCACCTTATCCTATGCTTTTCACCAGTCTCTAAACATCAGAAGTTCATTGATAGAAGTTAGTGGATAGTGCTTCACACACACTGGTGGTGTAAACGGATAAATATACACTTTTACATTACAGCCGAAAGTTGTTTGAATTCTAAAAATTGGTTTAATGATCTGTTCATGTGAACTGATTTTCTCCAAGCGACCTTGAAAGAGGGAGAAAAAAAGGGCCACTAGTATAACCCTGTGCAGACAAATGGTCTAAAGTAGACAGCCACTAATCACACTTTGTGAGAGATACAAGCTCTCCTATAAAGGCCTTGGAGGTGTTATTGGGCCAACCGGTCTGCCGCAAACCCTCTGAGATGTACTTATCCTTGAAGAAAAGTCACAGGAAACCGATGTTGTTGTAATCCGGATGATATAAGCAAATTTCCATTCACCATGTAGAAACAGTCCTCTGGATGGTAGATTCTACATGGGAAATTTAGTAGTAGAGAAACCAGGGTTTCTTAAACAAGCGAATAAAAAATTATCAAACAGAATAAAATACAAGGGTCTATAAAGGGACCAGCCAAATGCGCTTCCTGCCCTAATGGCGCTTCATCAGTGGCAGAAAAAAGAATACATTTCTATTCACTTGCTTAAAAAAGGTTTCTCTATCCAGAGGATGGTTTAATTTGCAGTTTTAGAGTTGGCTGATTTTAGAGTACTAAATAAGGTTATGGCTCTGATGCCCCTTCTTTTCTCTACCTTCTCTCATCCTCTCCTCATTCTCCCCCACTTTCGGCCTTGTTTCATCTCTTGTTCTGATCGTTTTCTCACCTTACTCCCGTTCTTTCCTCGTGTATTTTACCTCCCCTACCACGTGATGTGTGATATATTTTTTTATTTTTTTTATTAATGTGATGTCCTGAGGAATGACCAGTTTTGTGTGCGGACAGGTCTCACTCGACACTATGGTACAATATCCATTGTACAGTCAATCTGCTATATCATAGGCCTGTTATCAAGGCTGCTTATGAAGTGTAAGCATTTGACATCAACATGAATGTTATGTGTCAATGCAAGGTGCTGTGATGGTAAACATAAGGCTATTGCCATGGACACCAATGCAGCCAGCAGATATGAAACCTTGGTCATTGCTCCACCTCTACACATTTATTTCCTGGAGCTTGATACATGTTTACTTTTTTACAACCTGTTGGCCATTTTGATCAGCCGAGCATCATTCCTGTAATTTGTTCTTGAAAACATTTCTAACCCAAATTTGTTCCTTAGCATTCTGCTATAGTTTGAGTGTGTTGTTGTGTTTTGTTTTTTTTGTTAGGTTCTCTGGCAACAAAGTGCAACAAAAACCCATGATTGAGCCCTGCTCCTACCTGGAGCTTCTGGAGACCTTTGATGGATGTGCTATGGGGTTGGGCTGGTTGTGCCTCCATATGTGGACTTGGCTTATGAATTTTAAGACTGCGCAGCTTTAAAAGCACTTCCTGCCGTAACAAGGAGTTGGGGGATGATGTTCATATGGTTCCATCCTGATCCTGGCCCTGCCCCGCTGTTATCTTTTCTAACCTTTTTGTTCAGTCTGACCTCTACCTTCACAACCATTGCCCATTCCCCACCCGTCACATATAAATTTGCCTTGTCTTTATGATGATCACTCTTAATGACCATTATTAATTTAGTTGAAATGAAAGTGCACTTGTCTAAAGACGCAGCAAACCTGTTTTGTACAGTGTGTTGGGTTTATGCAAGTTCACAGACCACTATGGTATCCCCTTTTGTAGAGACTTAGGCCTGGTGCACACTAGGCGTTTTCTTCTGCGCACTACCGTGCGTTAAAAAGGACACACTTTATGACGGAAGAGATGGTAGACGCCAGACTATGTTAATTTTGACGCACGTCGTAAAAACGCAATTTGAGTTGAATTTAAAAAAAAAAGCTGGGCTTTTGACATTTGACGTTCAGCACGCGGCCAACGTTGCGTCAATCCTAGCGCAACAGCCTTGGTGTTTCCATGACGGACGTCTTCAGCACGCGTTATGCGTTGCGCGCGTAATACGTGTGTTATTCTCTATCTGCGTAATTATATGGTATAATGTGCGCAGAAAAAATGCCTAGTGTGCACCCGGCCTTAACCAGATAGTCTCTGCATTGTCTGATAATTTGGAAAGATTGCTATTCTGTTGTAATTGCAAAAATCATCTGGAATTGTTTGCTGGTGGTCAGATGCAGTGATAGAGAGCTGATTCACCTGCATGTTGTAGGATTGGTTGGACGCTATCGGATGATTGCACAAATACAGTGCCTATGGACAGGCAGCCTTCTTTGAATTTAAGGCTTAATTAATAATGCCCCTAGTCTTGAGGTTTATTTTCCAGCATACCTTGCATCTTTACTATATGAAACACTGTCAAATAGGAAATCCTGACAGCATTTGGATATATGTGCTCGTTAGAGGTCCATCCGCACCTTGTATTAAATTGCCCTGCTGGGCTGGTCTGTTTTGGCATCAGCTGTCCTAAATTTTCTTACTGCTGTATTCCAGAGGTTGTTCAGCAATTTATGGAGGCTATGCAGTCATGGTCATCATGATGCGTAATGGTGATTATGTCATATTTTTGGCAACATTTACATGACCATATAAACCTAGTTTTATACCTTGGGAAGCAATAACCTGCTTCTGCAGGTGTGTGGGTGTTGCTCTTATGGCTGTCTTTGTCCTCCGTCCTACTCTAGTGACCCTTCCAAGTAGACCTCCTTGCCAGCATCATGGTAGTAACAGGCCACCTGTAGGCCTGGCTCACCTCCTGGCAGGTAAACGAGGACATTGCAGCTCAGTTTTTACTAGAATGGTATGTGTGAGGGTTACGTTGAATGTCCACAATAATCCTGTTTAATAGTTTTAAGTTGATAATCACATAAACGTTTCATACATTTTGTAAGGAATGCCTTGTCTTAGAGTCACAGACCACATCAGTGAGTGCTTGGTCTCCCTGACGGTGTCTCCATAACAATGTTTTTTCTTGACCATTGCTTAGCAGATATAAATGTAAGAATAGCAAACGCACTAGCGAGCACACGCTAGCGCACACACTTTATGTCCTTAAATAATTAGGCAGATGCTACTCACAGAAAGGATCTTGGGGGAAGTTGATACGTATCAGAAATTGAAGAGTGACCCAACATGGGGCCATATTACATACTTGGTGCTAACTTAACAAGAGCAGTTGTTAACTTAACACCTCCATAGGCTATAATGGCTCTGGGAAGTTTACAACTGCTCTGGTTAAGTAAGCACCAAGTATGTAATATGACCCATTGGCTTTTAATAGGGCACGATTTGATTTTCTGAAATTGGCGCTTGAAGAGTCAATTATAACTCAACCAAATTTCGACTTTTTATACGTAAAGAATCCAAGAATTCCAATCTTTTACTTCCTACCCAGGATCCACAAGGATCTTTTTAAGAAACCACCCGGTCGCCCAATTATAAGCGGTATTGGATCTTTAACGGCAAATCTCTCGCAGTTTATAGATTTCCACTTACAGAAATATGCCCGGGGAGCTCCATCATATATCAAGGACACTACCCACATATTGGATGACCTGAATGAATTTATATGGGCTCCATTTTATTTGTGGGCTTCCTTTTGATGTCTCTCTTCTCTACGTGGTCATTGATCACAAATTGGGCTTGCAAGCGGTTGAATTCTTTTTTTTTTTTTTGTGTCGCGATTTGGATATTGATCCCCAGCTAAGGTCATTTTTATTGAAAGCCATCTGTTTTATACTCCATCATAACTATTTTGGGACAATGGCACATTTTAACTCCAACTTACCGGTACAGCCATGGGGACTAGGTTCACCCCAAATTATGTTAATATCTTTGAGGTATTGGGAACTAATGTATTTCGAAGATCAACAGGTAGAAGGGGCGAGCCTGGTCCTCTGGCGTAGATATATTGATGATGTGCTGGTGGTATGGGATGGTACCCAAGCCTCTCTGGAAGACTTTACGAAATATATTAATTCAAATGGATTTCGGTTAAAATTTACACCTGTATATGGGAGGGAACACATTGATTTTCTGGACATCACTTTTTACTCTGTGGGTTCTCGTATACACTCCAAATGTTATTTCAAGGAGACTGATGGCAACGTTTACCGTATTTTTCGCTCCATAAGACGCACCTGACCATAAGACGCACCTAGTTTTTAGAGGAGGAAAACCGGAAAATAAATATTCTGAATGAAATAGTGTAATAATGGATATTGCCCCAGCTCGTGGATATGCCTTAGCTCACACGTGGATATGCCTTAGCTCACACATGGATTTGCCCCAGCTCACACATGGATTTGCCCCAGCTCACACATGGATCTGCCCCATCAGCTCATGGATCTGCCCCATCAGCTCATGGATCTGCCCCATCAGCTCATGGATTTGCCCCAGCTCACACATGGATTTGCCCCAGCTCACACATGGATTTGCCCCAGCTCACACATGGATTTGCCCCAGCTCACACATGGATTTGCCCCAGCTCCTCACACATGGATTTGCCCCAGCCAGCTCACACATGGATTTGCCCCATCAGCTCACACATGGATTTGCCCCAGCCAGCTCACACATGGATTTGCCCCAGCCAGCTCACACATGGATTTGCCCCAGCCAGCTCACACATGGATTTGCCCCATCAGCTCACACATGGATTTGCCCCAGCCAGCTCTCACATGGATTTGCCCCAGCCAGCTCTCACATGGATTTGCCCCAGCCAGCTCTCACATGGATTTGCCCCAGCCAGCTCTCACATGGATTTGCCCCAGCCAGCTCTCACATGGATTTGCCCCAGCCAGCTCTCACATGGATTTGCCCCAGCCAGCTCTCACATGGATTTGCCCCAGCCAGCTCTCACATGGATTTGCCCCAGCCAGCTCTCACATGGATTTGCCCCAGCCAGCTCTCACATGGATTTGCCCCAGCCAGCTCTCACATGGATTTGCCCCAGCCAGCTCTCACATGGATTTGCCCCAGCCAGCTCTCACATGGATTTGCCCCAGCCAGCTCTCACATGGATTTGCCCCAGCCAGCTCTCACATGGATTTGCCCCAGCCAGCTCTCACATGGATTTGCCCCAGCCAGCTCTCACATGGATTTGCCCCAGCCAGCTCTCACATGGATTTGCCCCAGCCAGCTCTCACATGGATTTGCCCCAGCCAGCTCTCACATGGATTTGCCCCAGCCAGCTCTCACATGGATTTGCCCCAGCCAGCTCTCACATGGATTTGCCCCAGCCAGCTCTCACATGGATTTGCCCCAGCCAGCTCTCACATGGATTTGCCCCAGCCAGCTCTCACATGGATTTGCCCCAGCCAGCTCTCACATGGATTTGCCCCAGCCAGCTCTCACATGGATTTGCCCCAGCCAGCTCTCACATGGATTTGCCCCAGCCAGCTCTCACATGGATTTGCCCCAGCCAGCTCTCACATGGATTTGCCCCATCAGCTCACACATGGATTTGCCCCATCAGCTCACACATGGATTTGCCCCATCAGCTCACACATGGATTTGCCCCATCAGCTCACACATGGATTTGCCCCATCAGCTCACACATGGATTTGCCCCATCAGCTCACACATGGATTTGCCCCATCAGCTCACACATGGATTTGCCCCATCAGCTCACACATGGATTTGCCCCATCAGCTCACACATGGATTTGCCCCATCAGCTCACACATGGATTTGCCCCATCAGCTCACACATGGATTTGCCCCATCAGCTCACACATGGATTTGCCCCATCAGCTCACACATGGATTTGCCCCATCAGCTCACACATGGATTTGCCCCATCAGCTCACACATGGATTTGCCCCATCAGCTCACACATGGATTTGCCCCATCAGCTCACACATGGATTTGCCCCATCAGCTCACACATGGATTTGCCCCATCAGCTCACACATGGATTTGCCCCAGCCAGCTCTCACATGGATTTGCCCCAGCCAGCTCTCACATGGATTTGCCCCAGCCAGCTCTCACATGGATTTGCCCCAGCCAGCTCTCACACATGGATTTGCCCCAGCCAGCTCTCACATGGATTTGCCCCAGCCAGCTCTCACATGGATTTGCCCCAGCCAGCTCTCACATGGATTTGCCCCAGCCAGCTCTCACATGGATTTGCCCCAGCCAGCTCTCACATGGATTTGCCCCAGCCAGCTCTCACATGGATTTGCCCCAGCCAGCTCTCACATGGATTTGCCCCAGCCAGCTCTCACATGGATTTGCCCCAGCCAGCTCTCACATGGATTTGCCCCAGCCAGCTCTCACATGGATTTGCCCCAGCCAGCTCTCACATGGATTTGCCCCAGCCAGCTCTCACATGGATTTGCCCCAGCCAGCTCTCACATGGATTTGCCCCAGCCAGCTCTCACATGGATTTGCCCCAGCCAGCTCTCACATGGATTTGCCCCAGCCAGCTCTCACATGGATTTGCCCCAGCCAGCTCTCACATGGATTTGCCCCAGCCAGCTCTCACACATGGATTTGCCCCAGCCAGCTCTCACATGGATTTGCCCCAGCCAGCTCTCACATGGATTTGCCCCAGCCAGCTCTCACATGGATTTGCCCCAGCCAGCTCTCACATGGATTTGCCCCAGCCAGCTCTCACATGGATTTGCCCCAGCCAGCTCTCACATGGATTTGCCCCAGCCAGCTCTCACATGGATTTGCCCCAGCCAGCTCTCACATGGATTTGCCCCAGCCAGCTCTCACATGGATTTGCCCCAGCCAGCTCTCACATGGATTTGCCCCAGCCAGCTCTCACATGGATTTGCCCCAGCCAGCTCTCACATGGATTTGCCCCAGCCAGCTCTCACATGGATTTGCCCCAGCCAGCTCTCACATGGATTTGCCCCAGCCAGCTCTCACATGGATTTGCCCCAGCCAGCTCTCACATGGATTTGCCCCAGCCAGCTCTCACATGGATTTGCCCCAGCCAGCTCTCACATGGATTTGCCCCAGCCAGCTCTCACATGGATTTGCCCCAGCCAGCTCTCACATGGATTTGCCCCAGCCAGCTCTCACATGGATTTGCCCCAGCCAGCTCTCACATGGATTTGCCCCAGCCAGCTCTCACATGGATTTGCCCCAGCCAGCTCTCACATGGATTTGCCCCAGCCAGCTCTCACATGGATTTGCCCCAGCCAGCTCTCACATGGATTTGCCCCAGCCAGCTCTCACATGGATTTGCCCCAGCCAGCTCTCACATGGATTTGCCCCAGCCAGCTCTCACATGGATTTGCCCCAGCCAGCTCTCACATGGATTTGCCCCAGCCAGCTCTCACATGGATTTGCCCCAGCCAGCTCTCACATGGATTTGCCCCAGCCAGCTCTCACATGGATTTGCCCCAGCCAGCTCTCACATGGATTTGCCCCAGCCAGCTCTCACATGGATTTGCCCCAGCCAGCTCTCACATGGATTTGCCCCAGCCAGCTCTCACATGGATTTGCCCCAGCCAGCTCTCACATTGATAATTCCCCAGCTCACATATGGATATGGCCCAGCAGCTCGTGGATGTGCCTCCGCTCACCTGCCGCCGCCGCGTTCGTCTCCCTCTGAGCATGCGTCCGGCGGCAGGAAGCTTGGGCACTCGCCTGGGGGAGCCACGTGACCGCGATCTCGGGAGATCGCGGTCACGTGGCTCCCCCAGGCGAGTGCCCAAGCTTCCTGCCGCCAGACGCATGCTCAGAGGGAGACGAACGCGGCGGCGGCAGGTGAGCGGAGGCACATCCACGAGCTGCTGGGCCATATTCGCTCCATAAGACGCACCCACTTTTCCCCCCACTTTTTGGGGGGAAAAAAGTGCGTCTTATGGAGCGAAAAATACGGTACGTGCATTTCGATAGTTGTCACCATCCAAACTGACTAAAATCTATTCCAAAAAGCCAGTTTATTAGGTTACGCAGAAACTGTACTAGGGATTCTGATTATTACAAACAGGCTAAATACATTAAGAGCAAATTGGTACAAAAACAGTTTCCTGTACAACAGTTGGATAGGATGATCCAAACTGGGAAAGATTGACCGAAAGTCACTTATGAAGAAAGTCAGATCCAAAGAAGGATATGACAGTTTTGGCTTTTCTTTTATATCAGATTTTAACTCCCAGTACAATCAGGTAGGCCAATGTTTCCTATCTTATGTCAAGATCCTATACTTGGTCTGTTGGGTAAAACTTTTCCATCTTTGGTTTACAGAAAGGCCACCAATTTGAAGAACCAACTAGCCCCAAGTTTTCTATTTAATCCAATGAAGGAGCGACCACCAAATAATGGTTTTAGGAGCTGTGGAAGCTGCAAAGCATGTAGCTATATTTCCATGCTTACCACCCAATTCCACAGTCAAGAAACGGGGAATAATCCTCTCATTAAATCATATATGACATGCAATACAACCCATGTGGTATATCTCCTTCAATGCCCTTGTGGCAAACAATATGTGGGCCGCACAATTAGAAAATTGAAATGCCGTATCTTGGAACATATGAACAATATACGTAGGAAACTCCAGACCCACTCTGCTCCGGTCCATTGCAATCCATGCCCCCAATTCAGCATTAAAAATCTGCTATTTTGTGGGATTTGAGGTGGTGCAGGCAAACTGGCGAGGTGGGGATAGAACCTTCCGATTATCCAGGAGGGAGACCTTCTGGATACACAAATTCCAACCGAGGGGCCTTAATGTGGACATAGATTTGGCATGTTTTCTGAAATAACACGAG
Source organism: Leptobrachium leishanense (assembly GCA_009667805.1). Lineage (NCBI taxonomy): Eukaryota > Metazoa > Chordata > Amphibia > Anura > Megophryidae > Leptobrachium > Leptobrachium leishanense. Next base: position 82,606,834 of record CM019070.1, on the reverse strand, counting down.
GTTGTGTGTATGGCTTTCTGTAATACATACAGCCTATCTTATTAGGGCATTTTAATGGTAAGGGAAATAGAGGAGAGGGAAAGGAAAGGAAGATAAAGGGGAAAAAAAAGAACCTGCAGTATAGATTTGAGACAAAATAATAGGTTTTATTATGTATTTTTAACAACATATATATTTCTGCACAACCGAGCGTAATAATTACTGTTAATTTTTTATTTAGAATGTAGTGCGGGACAATACATTGATATTTTGGAATGTTTTTTTTTTTTTTGAGATGGTGTCAGCGGCTTTATGCCACGAAGGGTGGTTCTTTCAAGTTTTGCTTTGAAGATTTGTTTTTCAGGTTCTTTCGTTTTGTGGGATAGGACATTTTTTCCATTGCCCCCCCCCCCTCAAAAATGGCGCCGGCTGCTTCAAATTTTGAAGGGCTGGTGTCCGGCGGGCTCAGATCCATGCATGGTGGTTTTCAGAAAGCGGAAGTGATGCCGACCTCAGCGCCAAAATTAAGGCACTGATATTATCAATAATGTGCGGCGGATGCCGCCGGTGAGGTGCATTAATACAATATATTCTTCTATTGCCCTACTCCAAAATGGCGCCGGCTGCTTCAGACTGTGAAGGGTTGGACCTTCTATGTCTGAGCTCAGATCCATGTGTACTGGTATCCAGAAAGAGGAAGTGATGCTGATTCTAAGCGCCAGAATTAAGGCACTGATCTCATCAACAATGGGCGCTGCAGGTGAGGGGGATTAGATGTCAGGTGGGGCCAATTTTCTTTAGCTTTTAGACTATAAAAAGATTCACAATGGGGGATGATGGTCATAACATTCATCTGCTCCTGAGGAAGACCTTGTGTGGTAGAAACGCGTTGAGCTGCTTGTTTTTATCCTGTGGCCTCCAGTACTGCTATGTTGTTTTAACTACTCTGAAGAGTAAGTCAAATTTTATTATATACAATTTGATGCTTGGTGCCATCCTTGTTTATTCCGAGATTGTGTACCACGGATGGATGTGATGCCAATTCAACTTCGTTTGGGCATCTACTGCATGGCAATTCTTGGAGGATGGGCTGATTTACATCTACCTTTTGAGTTGCCAAGTGTATTCTGCGTACACCCAGTTTGTGGGATATTACCCTATATATTTTTTCTGCTACTCCCAGCTTACCTTTTCTCCCTTGGGTCACCATGCTCGTCCCCAACAGCTCAGGTCTTCCGAAATCTGGACGTCCCTGTAGCTTTTTCACGCATTTTGAATACCTATGCAAATTGCGCTGTGTACAGTATGCGGACTGCACATCGTTTGGAACATGGGTACCTTCTGTACACACGTTCTATAGCACCTGCTGAAAATTATGTGTTGGAGCTGTGTGAGCATGTGCAGAAAAGATCCATCAGCTGCTTCTCTCAGGACACTTACTATTGCAGCAGTCTGAGGGGGTGATGTCAGCACTCTTTCTGCTTGCCAACATCACCAGTGACTGGGCTTTTGAATGGCAGCCAGGAAATTCAAAATACCGGCTGCCTGGTGATGTGCCTGTGGGCAGAGGAAAGTCCTGCACTACACAAAGTGCTTCTAGCTAATCTCCCTTGGAGGAATGGGGCATTCCACACTGCCTGGCTACCATGAAAATGATAAAATGGACAGGATGTGTAGAATGTCCCTTTAACCCAGGGATCTCAAACTCTGGGGCCTCCCCAGATGTTTCTGCACTACACCTCCCATGATTCTCTGGCCACTTAGTGCATTCAAAAATATTTGTAGGCAATAAACATCTGGGGGCCTAAATTTGAGATCCCGGCTTTAAATCCTTACCACCGGGGGTCTGCAGGGATGCAGAAGGTCTTAAATACCCCAGCGCAGCATAGCACATACCCAGGGGCATCACAAGGGGGGTGCGGCCTGCACTGGGTGACACCACCCCATGGGGTGATGCCCTAAAAAAATATATATAATTTTTTTAACACAAATATTTTACCAGGAAGGATACATTGAGAATTCTCTCATTTTCAAGTATGTCCTGGGTAGGCAAGGCCTAGGCGGTGGCAAAAAAAACACCGCAAAGAGGATATTCAGAGCACCGAAACGATGCAGACATTTCAGTGTTCTGTTCTCCGCACTTTGGGGAATCAAATTTCCCTGGTCCCTGAAGTGCAGGGAATTGGCCACCGAATGCTGCCGCAAACCCGCCGCCTGCTGTTTTAAAAAGAACTACTGAACGAAAATGTCTGAAATTAACATAAGTGCCTATGAATGATGATAATAAAAAGGTCTGTTACAGGAAAAAAAAGAGAAATTGCTATTAGAAAAAAAATGGATTTTATTTTTAAAAATGCCTAAAAGATACTAGAAAAATACAACTCTTTTACTATGGATTAAAGGAATAAACGGTTTATTAGATATTTGATAAAAACAGGAATATTTTTAACATTGAAACCTATGGTGTTCGTTCGCCCTGAATAAACCTGCCAAATGAAACCACCGGACATCAGGACATTTCTTTGCTGTTTGTTGTCTCTGAACAGACTAACCATTACTTGTCTATGGGGACTTTCACTGCCTTCGAACAGGCACCGTACTTGCTGGCAGTTCGCCAAAATTTGTGTATGAGCATATCAGAGCTCCACAGCAATAAACCTCACAGTAATGTGCGCCGTGTATTATGAGCATTCAGTGGTATATGGGAGTACCGACTTATGAGTAAAAGTAGTAAAAAAAAAACCTCGTAAACCCGGGGGGGGGGTGACACCATAAATTACCGCACCAGGTGACACCAACCCTAGGGATGCCACTGCATACCCACAGTTCACCTACTTTCTCTGCAGTCAACGATGTGGGTGGGGGGGGGGGTTATTGATAACTCTGCTGTAAGTCTTAACTCTAAGCAAAGAGGTAACAATGTTTTGGTGGAGGTTGTTTTCTCTTCCACAGATTTAAATTGTCATGCAGCTTGTCAATGGAATATATTTACGATGCAGTTGAACACTGTTACAATATTCCTTTTAATTGTTGTAGAACCATGGACTAATAATTAGGGATGCACCAATACCGATGCTATTATCGGTGCCGATACCTGGATCTGCGAGCGTATGAGTGATGTAATGTATTTTATTGTATCACAGCAACTAAGATTTATTAAGAAATCTGTGTTGTGGGATATCGGGTAATATATTTTCATGCATATATTTAAGGGCCAGTAGCCACTGGCAACAGAAATCTTGAAAGATCTAACAAAATAATGGAGACAGTGGATTCCTATACTTCAACAGTTCTTTACAACATTCGTCTGAAATATGATATAGGAAACTGACACATTTAAATTCCTGCCTTAAACTCTAGGGAATGTTCCCCACACTTGACATTAAAAACTGCATTTCCTGTTTACGAAACCTAAAAGAACACATGCAGCTGATGCCGGAAGAAGCGTGGTTCCCCTCCCGATTCCCAAGGAATATGACAGGGTCTATAAAACCATAGTCTAGCGGCATAGCGAGGGGGGGGGCAGGGAGGAACACTTTCCCCCGGGTGGCTGTCGGGGGGGGGGCCTGGGGCGCTGCAAGCGGGTCCAGACCAATGTGTTTCCCCAGTTTGGCACCTATCTGGGGCTTGATCCACAGCGGGCTGACATCTTCCTGGTCAACCCTCACTGTGGGACTATCCCCTCAGCCAGAATACTTTTCTGCTGGTGTCGGACCTCCCTTGTTTATTTGGGGATCCACCTTTTTATACACGCTTAATTTTAAGCCCCTGTTGGAGGTTTTTCACTTAGATCTGACGTCGTGAACGACTAAATTTCTGTCCTGGACGTGTCAACATATTAAAAATTAATTTATTACCCCGACTGTTGTATCTTTTTTCAGGCCCTTCCTATCCTCTTACCACTTTCCTTTCACAAGGCTGTTCAATCCTTATTCTCCTCATTTTCTGGCCCTGAGGCCACCCATGACTTAAATCCTTTACTTTGTGCAAGTTCAAACCGTCCGGTGGTTTGGCTCTTTCTAATATATGAGGGTTCTGAATAGGCTGGCTGGTTCCCTGGACCAACATTTGATAGACCTAGAGCAGGGGTCGGCAACCTTGGCTCCCGGATGTTTTGGGAACTACATTTCCCATGTGGCTCAGTCAGCCTAATGGGTGACTTGGCGTCGTGGGAGATGTAGTTCCCAAAACATCAGGGAGCCAAGGTTGCTGACCCCTGACCTAGAGGAACACTTAGCAGAGCGTCCAGTATGGATTCTCTGGAGAGAAAATGTTTTGCCCAGTCAATATTAAAGATAACCCGGTCAGAGTCCTCTTTGTTTTCATATGACACTGGATTGGCCTTGTTTACTACTGTGGATGCAAAGTTTTTTTTAATTATATATTTTTTGCTCTTACTGTAAAGGAAGTGGGGCAGAGTGGAAATGAGGAAGTGACCGTTTTGCTCGGTGGCTTCTGATGTCAGTGGTTGGGTAAGATTGCACTATAGCGTATGGTGTGTTATCTTGCACCTGACATGTTTGTCAACAAACAGGCCTGGCCTAGTATGAGTTTTCACAGCTTCTTGTTTTGACATTGTTGTGAGCGGCTTCCTCCATGTAGATTCTCTACATTTTTACTGGATTAAAGGCTGTGGTGCATTTCCTTCTGCCTTTACAAACTACAAGAGTTCCTCAAACTCGGCAAGCAATGTGGACTGTCAACGCAAGTGCTAACAAACTGCTGCCCTTTGTTTTACCATTTCCAGTCCTTATCCTCTAGACCAGTGGTTCCCAACCTTTTTTCGCCAGAGTACCCCCTGGCACCCCATTTCCATAAATTGTACCCCTCATATTAAAAAAAAATCTTTAAAATTAATATTTACTTTTTTTGTTTCTCTCGCCTCCATCTGCCCCACAACCATCTCTCTCATTTTTATCCATCTTATCTACCCTGGTTTTGCACCTCCTACCCAGCTTTTCCTCTACTCCCCATTTTCCTTCCCCTACTTTCTCACTTCTTCCCTACATCTCTCCATCTTCTCCCCAGCTTCTTCTTGTCTTTTCCATAGCTTCTCATTATCTTCCCCAGGTGCTGTGCTGTGTGCTGTGTGCTGTGTGCTGTGTGCTGTGTATGCGCATTCCAGAGCTCCACAGCAATAAAACTCAATAAAATTGAGTTTTATTGCTGTGGATCTCTGTGATATGCTTACACAGCGCACAGTACTGTATCCCAGAGCTCCACAGCAATAAAACTCACAGTAATGATTATACGGTATGTATGAGCGTACACAGAATCCACAGCAATAAAACTCTTGTGGTAAAGGCAGTGAGTGTGTGTATATGTGGGTGTCCTATGGCGGCCAGTGATGCCAGTCTCCTGCAGCTCCCCGTTCCCGCAGCCATGTCCCCCTGCCAGTTGTTAAGCTGTCCTCCGGTACGTGGGAAGCTGGCACCTGCTGGTGAGGGCACACTGGGTGGCACTTGTAATGTATAACCCTGCTGCAGGGAGAGGTGCCTGGGCAGAAAGGAAGGATGCTGGGCTCCTGTGACAGGACAGGTGGCGCTCTGCATGTAAGGACACCTCTCCCTGTAGCAGGCCCATACAGTACCTGTGTGCATGGCAGTTCAGGGGGTACACCCCACACACTGCTGTGGATTATGTGTTACGTTCATACATGCCACACATTGCTGTGGATTGTGTGTTACACTTGCAATCCACAGCAATGTGCGGCATATACGTGGTATGCTCACACGCCGCACATTGCTGTGGCTTGTGTGTTATGCTCAAACACTCCTCACATTGCTGTGGATTGTGTGTTTATGCTCAAACACGCTCAATTACGCTCATAGATGCCGCAGATATATAGGATTTTAGGAGTATCTCATAGATTGCAATCCAGCAGAATATACAGAGAGACACTTGTTGTATTTGTTGCTCAGGTTTCTTTACTGTCAGTTTCTAATGGTCTCAACACACAGCGAGGGCTTGCTCCCCCAGCTTCCCATGTCCAAGCACTGAACCCACTGGGTACCTGGTCACAGGGTGCTTTCTCCAGGATATGGGAACATGCCTGGGAACACTGTTCGAACGTCCTATGGCAGAAATGACTCCAGGCTTGGAGCAATGGCTCCATATCCCAGTCCCAGTCTCCATCACTCATCTACGCCAGTAGCCTGGCTGGATGCGCTTGCTAGGCCGCGTCTCCATGACAACAGCTCAGCCGTAGCATCCTCCCACCATAGCAACCACGTCCTGCAATGGAGCTGGGCTGCCCGTGCACTGCCTGCTGGGAGAGTTAAAGGCGCTCTATTCTTTTTTAAAAAAAAAAAAAAAATGCTTCTTCACGCTCAGCAGCCCGACAGCCCAATAGGAAGTCCATGTCACAGGCGTGCTTCAAGGAGGAGTCCGTACGTCTCGGTCCTGCTTCTCCCTTCTGAAATTCACTGCAGCGGATAGGTCCGCCATTAAGCATTTGGTTACACGTACTGCCAGGGGTGCTCGTGTGTACCACAGGTTGGGAACCGCTGCTCTAGACTGTAAGCTCCTATGAGCAGGGCCCTCTACACCTCTTTCCAATGTGCATTTATCTGTATCTTGTTCCCTTTTGGTTATTGGAAAGCGCTGCTGAAACTGTTGGCTCTATATTGATGATGGATAATACTGCTGCCCTTTTGTATTACCATTTCCAGTCCTTCTACAGTATGAAGATGAATTTGTTTCATCCTCTTTAATGGTGGTACATTATCATGATTGCCATGGGGGGAGAGGGGGTTTTGAGGGACAGATTTATAGGTCAGCGAATTTAGTTTCTAGAAGCTGTTCTTGGTTTTCATTCTCCATGAATATGAGTGACAAGACACCTGAAACAATTTTTTTTCCAACTACATTTGTAGTATCCTCTCCCTCCAGGGATTATAGAGTGTTCCTAGAGCTCCCACAAATAAATTGATGTCAGCCCCGTGTTCACTACCTGGTGTACATCTGGAGATGTTATGTGTATAAGGGATAAATGGAATAAATATATTCCATCTGAGGTCTTGTAACAAAATTATAAAGTATCAGACTACATAGGCAACAGTATCCCCACATATGATGCCTCATTCTGCTGAAAATCTCATGTAAAGGGTCAAAATGTGTCTACGGTCTGGCCTTTAGAGCTTAATGTAATGCCTCCAGTCCCTTTCCCCAATGGTGGCTTTTTCCCACTTGGACACTTTAAAAATGAGACTATATACTGTACACTCACCAGCCACTTTATTAGGAACACCTTGCTAGTACTGGGCGTTGGACCCCTTGTTGCCTTCAGAACTGCCTTAATTCTTCGTGGCATAGATTCATCGTGTTGGAAACATTCCCCAGAGATTTTGGTCCATATTGACATGATGGCATCACGCAGTTGCTGCAGATTTGTTAGTTGCAAAACTCCTTGTCCTACCACATCCCAAAGGTGATCTGGTGACTGTGGAGGCCATTGGAGTAAAGTGAACTCCTGGTCATGTTCAAGTAATCCTTTTGAGATGATTTGAGCTTTTTGACATGGCTACTTCCAGCAGGATAATGCACCATCGGAAGATGGGTACACTGTGGTCGTAAAGGGATGGATTCCTCACACCATTACACCACCAGCCTGTTGATACAAGGCAGGATGGATCCATGCGGTTTAAGCCAAATTATCACCTACAATCTCAATGTTGCAGCTGAAATCGAGACTCCTCAGACCAGGCAACCTTTTTCCAATCTTCTATTGTCCAATTTTGGTGAGCCTGTATGAATTGTAGCCTCAGTTTTCTGTTCGTAGGTGACTGGAGTGGCACCCAGTGTGGTCTGCTGCTGCTGTAGCCCATCTGCTTTAGGGTTCGATGTGTTGTACGTTCAGAGATGGTATTCTGCATAACTTGGTTGTAACGACTGGAGTTACTGTTGCCTTTCTATAATCCCTAACCAGTCTGCCCATTCTGACATCAACAAGGCGTTTTCGTCCGCAACTGCTGCTCACTGTTATTTTTTTTGTTTTACCATTCTCTGTAAACCCTAGAGATGGTTGTATGTGAAAATCCCAGCAAATTAGTGATTTTTAAATACCACTAATACCCGTCTGGCACCACCAACCATGCCATGTTCGAAGTCCCTTAATGGCCGGGGTCACACAAGCGTTCAGGGAATGTCTCAGAACAGAAGTTCTTTCCGCTCGGACCCCAGTGTGTGACCACTTCTGAGCGCACATTGGCACGCTCAGCCCTACAATGTGCACACCTCCTATGGTGGATTGCGCTTTGTAGACCCGTCCAACGTACGCTGTAGCGTTTCAATGGGGAGGATTTCAGTACACCTGTTGTAACGTTTGATACTATTCCACACGTTACACCTTGTGACCCTCCTAGTCAAGCTGTCATAATGTTACGAAGGCCACTGGAAGGATGGGTCACTACGGATGCGCACATGTAACCTTGGCCTAAATCCGCTCTCTTCCTCATTCTGCTGCTTGGTTTGAACTTCAAGTTGTTTTCACCACGTCTAGATGCATAAATGCATTGAGTTGTTGCCATGTGATTGGCTGATTAGCAATTTGCGTTGAGCAATTGAACAGGTGTACCTAATAAAATGGCCAGTGAGTTTATAGAATTTAAATTTTATTTGCCTTAAATTCATTCACTTTATTCGGCAAAACAAAAAAATCGGATGATTTGAATGTCTGTCGGATGCACTTTTGCCTCAGGCGTCATTTATTGGATTGTTTCCTCATTGCTTTGGAACCCCTGATTTGTTGGGAGAAAAATATGCAAAAACTCTTCTTGAATTGGCAACCCTTTAGGCTGTGAAAAAATAAATCACAAAATCTTTCAGTGTACATCTTGGAGGCTGCAGGGAACGCAAATGTTTACATATTTTTGTGTTTTGAAGGCACGTATCCAAGACACTGAACAGGCACGGTTTCCTTGTGCTACACTGTAATATGCTGTCTGTTCTCCGTTCTACAAATGCTTTGCCTATCCGCACAGAAGATAGAGCTATAAACTTTTTTATTTTTTACATATAATTTTTTTATTTTAGTTTTTAACAATCCTAACTGCAGGTTCAATAGAAACCATCCTGTAGAACTGCTTTTGTTTCGGTGACGTGAACCAGGAGGAGGAAGTCAGAGTTGCCGAACTGGTTTAAGGAAACCCAAAAAGTGCATGTTTGCAGTGTCCTCGACTCCTCTGCCCTCGCTGTTCTGTCAATTACACCTGATAGAACTGCTGGTATTTTCACAACAGTTATGATGGGACTTCTTCCTTTTTTTTCCTTTCTTTCCCAGATCTGGTAAAAGGAAAACTGGCCACGCTCTAGGATTGTCGGTTGTGTAAAGTTGATAAGTAAAGTCAGCAAATCTAAGACTTGTGGGTTATTCAATAAGTGCCGGCGATTGTCTGTATCTGCAACATCAGCAAAGACTGGCGCTTACTGAATAACCCCCCTTTAATCCTTAGTCGGCCCTTCTAACAGGGATTCAAACCAGTGTCGGATAGTCACAACTCCCAGTATGTGGCTTTGCATCAACTTTTGAAGTCCTGATAAACTAAACTCCTAAATCATTTTAATGTCTCTTCCCTCCCCCCTCTTTTTCTGTTGGTTCGTTTTGCTGTTTGGTTTGTAAAACCCATTCTGGTAAAAATACATTTTAAAAAACTGACAACTAGGGATGTCCCAATCTGATCCCTGGGATCGGTGTTGGGACCAGATCTTGGCGTTTTCAAGCCAAAGGCTTGCCGAGCAGAGAGACTCCCAGGTGAAGTCCCGCAGCCTCCGTAGTGACTCTCAGCATCTTCTCTAACTGATGCGAGTCATGGAGGAGGCAGGAATCACACTATGGGCCGCCCAACTTGGATCCTGGGGCTTCTGCCCCGTGGGTCTTTGAGCAGGCAAGGGAGTGAATGCCATCTGGGAAGACTCGCATGAATGCCGAGGCCTTGGGTTCCCTTTAGCAAGGGAGCTGCTGTCTGTCGCCAAGTGGTATCTGATTGGGACTCTGTTGCCCAATAGCAATTACCGGGAGGCCCGAAAATGGCTATTGGCACATCACGAATTGGAGCCCATTTGTTCTGAAGCCCCCGCAGACCTCCTCGTGTTATGAATATTCTCTTACTGGTTCACAGCAGGAGGTGGGGATTTTTGCCTTTTCGGTGCTAAGGAACTAGACTATATGTAGAGTACAATTAAATGCTACTCAAGGGAAAGTGTGTTGGACTCTTGCCTGTAATTCTAGGTATTTGTGTTTCCTTGATTCGTTTTGAAGCCTGGATGCATTACTGCGTCTGTCTCTAGGATACATGCCAGCCAGGCGAGGTGTTTTTGTTGTGTTTTGTCAGGAACTTTGGTGACCATCTTTACAACAACTTTCTTCACAAAGCTGTCAGAGTTGCTTAGCTTGATGAGCCTACAGCAACAAATCAGGACTTAAAATCCTACCTCCCCCCCCCCCCTTCATTTATGGTCCACTTTCATTTTGTTCACAAGCTGCATATTTCATATACATTCTAAACTTTACTTCAGTGTTTTCAGATTGGCACAAAATCCAGGAATACCAGTTTTGCAACGATTACTGTAATCGTGTGCTCAAAGGAAATGACTGTGCTGTGACTGAGCGGAAGTGAAGCCAGTCCCCCCCCCCCCCATGTATTAAATGAAGAAATGCTTCTCAAGCTGTATGAGATTGCATGCTTGTTAGATCCTTCACATCCTGTCACGCGTGACTTTTTATATAGAAATGAGGTGCTTTCACTTAATGGATTTACAACGCATCATTTTGATAGATTAGCCGTTACATAAACATGGCAATTGCACATCTGGATTCTTCCTGAAAAATGTAAATGACTGTGGCACCTAGTGATCTCAAACATCCCCTAGTTATTTAGAAACCGAGCAGAGAGCTACCTTTTTGGACACTCGGCTGTTGAAAGGGAACAGCCAAGAACGTACATTATTGGCCAAACACTGAACGTGGTTGTTGATGCAAATGTGCGGTGTTTGGACGGGTCAGATTTGTAGTATCAGAGTGGCTCCTAAATCTCTACTACACATTCGATTTGTAAACAGAACGTGTGTTTAGTAGGCCTAGATATTTTTAGGGGCCCTCATCAGTTACTCCAATCCTCCTCGACTCTGACATGGAGAGAGACCATGAAAAAGCTTTGTCATTCAGCCAAGGTTAGTGGTTTCTTGAACTTTAGAAGCTTCCAAGGAACAGCATGTGAATCTGTGTTCCCCTGGTCTTTAGGATGATGTCATGCTGCTTCATAACACGGTAGTAGTCATGCCCATGCGATGGAGATATCCTTATGTCACCCTCATCATGTTTGGATCGTAAACTGACTTACATTTTTTTTTTAAATTCTATTCATGTACCATATAACGAAATGGACTTTTGTTGAACGGTACCTCATCATTCCTGCTGACCTTTGTCGCTTGAGAACAATTTTGTGGTTTGTCTAATCTATTTTGGTGCAAGCAGTTTCATATATTTCAGCCTTGTGATTTCATTAATATTGAGTTCAGCACCTTATCTGCCCACAAAGATCAAGATACTCTATTCAATTCATTCAGTTCCTTATTTTGAGGTGTTGTGATGTAATCTAACAAATCCTGACAGGTTGTGCCAACGATCGAAGGCCTGTTTTGTATATATGGATTAAGTGGCAGCTTGTGTTTAACAGGGTTATTCAAAGAGAATCGCAAAGTCACCACATGTTCGGTGACTTTTCGTTCTCTTCAATTCGGTGCAATTTGGCAATCCCATTTCGGCGACCCTGCGGTGTATTCAGCAAGCACCACAGGGCTGCTGTAATGCAGGGAAAAGTCGCCGAAAACTCACCGCAAAACGAGGGTGACCGCACACCGAAACCCGCTAAAACATCTGGATTGACCCGCCGGAGAAACCCGAGCAGGAGCAGATCACAGCGCAGAGCAGCCGCCGGATAAAGCAGGCACCGCAGACGAAGGAGGTGAAGAAAAAAAAAACAGTACGCTTGAATGTTTGAAAAGTGAAACGCTGCTTGCAAACTACTGAGCAAAAATGTCTGAAATTTACATATGAGATCCAATGAATGATAATAAAAAGCGCTGTTACAGAAAGAAAAAACTAATTTAGAAAAAGAAACCCGAAAAAAAAGTTTGCAAAAAAGTCCTAAAATAAATAGACCTTTTACTGCACAATATTCTAATGAACGGTTTATTAGATATTGAATTAAAAGGGGAATATTTTTGACATTGAAGCCTATGGGATTCGCCTGAATAAACCTGTCGCATTAAACCACCGAATGGCAGGGCAATTCGGCAACTTTTCCCTGCTGTTTTGTGTGCTCTGAATAGACGACGAAGCATTGCTTCTCTATGGGGATTTCACTGCCCTCGAACAGGCACTGTATGTGCAGGCGATTTGCCTGCTCTCTGACTGGCCAAGAAAGGTAACCGAACGCTGATTTTCAGCATTTGGCTGCCGAAAGGTAACCGTTCAGATCTCTTTGAATAACCCTTTTAAGTCTTCTGCAACCCATGAACACTGCTCTTTGGACAGTACCACCATGGACCAAAGTATCTGTATACTGTACTACTCCCTGTACCTCCATAGCGATTTTATGGTTCGTGGACACTTTCTTCCATGATTCTATCCTAGCTAGTTTGCTGGCAAAGGGTCACAGATTTTGCAGTTTCACATTGTGTGTGTGTGTGTGTTAGTGTTAGAAACGTCTATCCTGGAGAAGACCAGATCTCTTGCATGGTAGACCATTTCATGCTACCTTTTCCAGGTCTCTCTAGATCCGTGGTTTTCAACCCTGTCCTCAGCTACCCCTAACAGGCCAGGTTGGCCAGATATCCGAAGCAGAAGACCTACGATTTGCTGCTCAGTGATTGCTGTATTTGGACTACATTTCCAAGGTAATCCTTAAAATCTGGCCTGTTAAGGAACTTGAGGACAGGGTTGGGGGTACCAGAGGTAACTTGGATCCTTGGTCAATGTGAACTTAGTTCCTGGGCCTTGGCACATTATCATCGAATTATCTGTATAGAATTATGTTTAAAATTAACTTGGTCCTTGACGTTCATTAGGGGTAAGCAGAAATATTTATTTTCAGTAAGCTAGTGGGGCCCATGGCAGATTTCCTACTCTGTATCAATGTCATGGAGAGCAGTCCTCTGTAGAGTGATATAAGGGGTGAGGAGCCTGAAAAAGAGTACTTAAAAGGACATCTTGACCACCATGACCATTTAATGAATCTTAATGTGTGTGTCCTCTGTCCCAATTCTGCTCTGAGGGATCAACATCTTGGGATTTAGGGCAGAAGTGTACAGTTCAAAGCATTCCTGACCAGCAAGTGGTATGGGATCCATTTGTATGGTGGGACACTTGGTTTGAGCATTGGGCTCCACTTGAACACATGCGGCTACAGCATCAGAAGCTGCCTCTGAGTTTTGGATCAGCACCGGGGCAGTCAGACACTTGATTAATGAAGCATAAAGGGTACTCTAGGGTTTAAGCACGAGGATGTCACAATATCTTTGAGTGTAATCCTTAAGGCTGGCGGCACACTAGCAAACATTTTGCGTCCGTCTGACCGTACTGTTTGCTGTCCGTCGTAGCTTTTATAAAGGAGTCAATTAAATACACCACACAAAGCCCCTGCGCATAAAGCCACGGACGCAAAAATAACATGTTAAAAAGCTAAACGGACGCAGAAACAACGCTGCCATGTATTTTCCTAGGGTGTGGAGACATCAGACATTACGGACGCACTTTATGCAGTGCTCACAATATCTCCCGTGAAAAAGTGCGTCCGTAATGGACGCAGTACAGTATGCTCGTGTGCCGGCTGCCTAAAGGTCCTTCCAAAGGGTAGCAATTCCAGCTTTACATATGTGTTGTAAATGCCCCAGCAACTATGGAAGATGTAGAAAGTCTTTTACGCTTTGACAATGCTTCCAAATATCCTGTTTCGCCCTCTATTTATCCTTCAGAAAAACATGGGATGTATATTACAATTAATCTGACCCTTCCTGCAACGATCAGTGACCCAATATGGTTCCAAAACCATTTAATTTCACGTTTATTGCGTTGTTTTATACATTGTTGCTGTTGTCTACCCCAACTCCTGTAAACACATTCAAGAGGTAATGCTCCAGAGTCTTTCCCATCTCCTCTCACCCCTGGTTACTGAAGTAGGAATGCAAGGGAGCTACTCCATAAGGAGCGCTGATAGAAGCAGCAAACATGGTGAAAATCGCTGTTGTAACACTGGCACCAGCCGATGTTTCACCAAAGTCTGAATCCAGACCGTGGCAGCAGAAGATACTCTGTGAATCCTCTCCTGTCACTGTTCAGATCTTTCTTCTGTGAAACACCAATGTATGTCGGCGCTCCAACAGGAAGATGCACCAGAATTTACAGCTTGGGAAAACAATGGAGCTTATTGAATGACCTCAAACTTTTTTCAAACTCCTCTTGGTTTTCGAACATCTAGGGTACCATTTTATGGAGAGCAAAGTAGGTGCCAGGAAGCTTAACCTGGCTGTAATCTTGTAAGGAAATGTTGACTTGTGATTTGGCAGAGCCAAAAGATGTGTTTTCATCTTTTAATTTTTTCCCATACCAACCTGCTGCATTTGCATATTCAGCACTCTGTTGGTTTAAGGAGTTGCTTAACGTGTAATTTAAGCCAAATGCCAACACACACAGAATGTCTGGCTTGTAGACGGCCCTGATTGACCGGTGTTTTATAGTCATGTGTGCAAAGACATGCATATATAGCCAGGGATGGGATAACCACTGCGTGAGACAGCCTGCTCTGACTCTTTCTATTGCTATGTATATGAAATGCCACAAATGCCTCCTGTTGCGTGTTCCCCTGTTGCGTGTTCCCCTCTTGTAGTAGATCTACAACATTCATTACGCTTTGCCAGTTCTATGGTTGATAGAATTTCATGGGATGGGATGGGAGATCTGGTTCTGCAACTGGAGCTGCCAACCCTGCTGTAAAACGTACATTGAAACAAAACCGTAACTTGTTGTCACACTTCATGGGTAAATATTATATGGGTAATAAAATGTAATCCCTTTTTATTGTGCTTCACCAAACCTTTAATTTGGGGAGGGGGACGTTCAGACTTTTAGTATAGTGTGTATATTACATTTACTCTGAAAAGTAAATATTTAATGTTGCTTCCTGTGCCTTTCAGGGTACACGCCCGCCCGGCAGAGGGGATGGGTTGATTGCACATACAAGTCTGTTCACGAACAGGTGAAACCCAGGAGAAGAGAACAATCTAGACCAAATAGCCGATTTGGAAAGTGAGATAAATGGGAGACTTTTTCTGGTTTGGCTATTTTGACCTAGAATTTTCACTTCTCCTGCAAATTCTCCTGAGTTTCGGCTTTAGTGACTAGACCTGACAGTCTAAGCTACAAGCTGACCCCTGCTAATGATTCAGGTGCTATGGAGTACAGAATCTGATTTGCCAGACCAATTGGGAATGTGTCCAGAGAAGCCGCCTTAGGCCCCGTTCACACTGTGCGATTTGAAAATCGCGCGACTTTCATATTCGCGACAAGGTGCAATGATGTCGTGCAACATCGCTGCTTTGTGCGTATTTTTTTTATTTTTGCAAAGCACCACCAATACAAATCGCAAAATCGCAGATAGCCAATCGCAAAAAAAGGGTCATGTACCAGCGACATGCTTCTGCGACATCACGCGGCAAGTTGTGAACAGCTCCATTGAAATGCATTGGAGAAGCTACACAGTGCGACGTCGCGTCAAAATCTGCGCGATAAATCGCAGTGTGAACGGGGCCTTATGGGACATTCTGGTCAGGATTGTATCGATTCAATGGGTGTTACTCATATGAAGACTTGGACCAGGACACCATATAGTCCAGTCCTGATGCATGCATCTTCTTTCATGGTGTTCCCTGTAGAGTCACTACCTCTGCTGGTGCATGGTCTTCATAGTCAAGTACCAGTAGGGTTTATTCGGTGGGCCTGACTATTCCAGAGGCCCAGGCTCTTAGAATATTACCATATGCTCCTAAATGGCTTGCTCGTTCTTCATAAATCTACTGTACAAAACTTTTTTTTCCTGGCACATAAAAATTGTCTGTTGGCTCCCAAATTTTTGTAGAATTTAACAAGCCCTGCCTATTGACTTATCCTTCTGCTCAATCTTTACATGATGGCTTCACAAGCATCTATCAAACGGGAACCAAGGACACAATTTGCAACATAATTAAAATGAATGGCGCTAGGACAAAATTCTAGGAACCTGTGGCTACCTGGGTTTGTCAAGTCTTTCATATACTGAATCTCCCCACCTTTCACAGCAGTTGCCTTTTTGCTATATGACGCCCTATGCTTGGATACCTTATATACACCCCCCCCCCCGATAGTGATGCAGTAACTGATCTCACTTCTGCAAGACATTTTCTTTGTTCTGATCAACCTCAACTCCTTTTGTAGGCCCGTTTGAGCAGGGACCAGTTAAAGCTTTGACTGTCCATTATGATTGCTTTAAATACTCGATTTTTTTTTTTTTTATAATGCAAATCGTTTCAGGAAATATATAGATAACATCAAGTTTGTTCAGTTTTCAACCACATGCCTCCAGTTTTCAGGCCCTTTCCCATCATTTAAAGCAGTGTTTCCCAAACCTGTCCTCAGGACCCTCCGCATTGCCAGGTTTGCAGGATATCTGAAGCACAGAACAGGTGATATGATTTGCTGCTCAGTGATTGCAGCAGTGATGGCCTGGTTGTGGGTCCCGAGGACAGGTTTGAGGGACACTACCACATATATAAGCTGTAATTGGAGAACTTTTGAATTACAAACAAAACCACATTCTAAAACCCATGCTGCAGTTTCGTCTTTCTTTGAAATAATTGCATGGAAAAAAAGTTGGGTTTTTATCTCCTGCTACATACAATAGTTTTTTTTTTTTTTTTTTTTTGTAGTGTCCATTTAATTTCTAGTGTTCTGGGTGCATTGAGTAGCATCCCTAGCCCCTCACCCTCATAACAAAATGCAGTCTAGGTGTACTTAATCAACCTGGGCTCACCCTGCTCCCATCATGCTTCTTGTGCATGATGGCCAAAATAGTGAAGAACAAAAAGATAGCATTCAATAATTATAAAGAAACTCAGAGTGAAGAAGATAGGCAAACCTATAAGATTAGGCAGAAAGAGGCAAAGAAATTTAGAAGAGCTTCCAAAGCACATGCAGAAGAGAAAATAGCTCAGTCAGTAAAAAAGGGGACAAAACATATTTTTTAGATGCCTAAACGAGAAAAGTAAAACTAGGATTAGTTGGATTAAAAACAAAGGAAGGTATGTAGAAGAGGCTAAGTCTCGCTGACTGCCTCAATGAATATTTTTGTTCAGTCTTTGCAGAAGAAAAGGAAGGAAAGGGACCTCAGTTAGGAGAGAACACTAAAGAGACATTTAAATATGAGTTTACAGAGGGGAGGTTCTACAGCAGCTGTCTAAAAGTAAAGACAAATAAGTCAATGGGGCCTGATGGGATCCACCCTAAGTTATTAAGAGCTCAGTGGTGTAATAGCAAAACCGTTAACAGATTTATTTAACCAATCCTTGTTAACGGGAGTCGTCCCAGAAGACTGGAAATCAGCAAATGTTGTGCCCATTTACAAGGGTAGTAGGGAGGAATCAGAACTATAGGCCAGTTAGTCTTACGTCAGTAGTGGGGAAGTTAATGGAAACCATGTTTAAAGGAAAGGATTGTTGAACATCTAAAAACACATAGATTACAGGATCAGAAACAACATGGGTTTACCTCAGGGAGATCATGCCAAACTAATCTTATTGATTTTTTTTTTTTGATTGGGTAACAAAAATAATAGACAAAGGTGGTGCAGTAGACATTGCTTACTTAGATTTCAGTAAGGCTTTTGATACTGTTCATAGAAGGCTTATCAATAAATTGCAATCTTTGAGCTTGGATTCCAATATTGAATGGATTAGGCAGTGGCTGAGTGACAGGCAACAGAGGGTTGTGGTAAATGGAGTTTATTCGGCGCAAGGTCTTGCTACCAGTGGGGTACCTCAGGGGTCAGTACTTGGACCCATTCGCTTTAATATTTTTATTCGTGATATTGCAGAAGGTATTAATGGAAAAGTATGTCTTTTTGCTGATGACACAAAGATTTGCAACCGGGTTGACGTTCCTGGAGGGATCAGCCAAATGACAAATGATTTAGGTAAACTAAAAAAAATGGTCGGAGCAGTGGCATTTGAGTTTTAATGTGGATAAGTGCAAGATAATGCACCTGGGACGTAAAAACCCAAGGGCTGAATATAGAATATTTGATACAGTCCTAACCTCAACATCTGAGGAAAGGGATTTAGGGGTTATTATTTCAGAGGATCTAAGGGTAAGTAGTCAATGTAATAGAGCAGCAGGAAATGCTAGCAGAATGCTTGGTTGTGTAGGGAGAGGTATTGGCAGTAGGAAAAGGGAAGTGCTCATGCCACTGTACAGAGCACTGGTGAGACTTCACTTGGAGTACTGTGTGCAGTACTGGAGACCGTATCTCCAGAAGGATATAGACATCTTAGAGAGAGTTCAGAGAAGGGCTACTAAAATGGTGTACGGCTTGAAGGAGAAAAGTTACCAGGAAAGGCTTAATGATCTTAACATGTATAGCTTGGAAAAAAGACGAGACAGAGGAGATATGATAAACCTTTAAATACGTAAAGGGAATCCACAAGGTAGAGAGAGTATATTTAAAAGGGAAACAAAGTAGCAAAACAAGAGGACATAGTAACATCAGGAAGCATTATTTTACTGAGCGGGTGGTGGATACATGGAACAGCCTTCCAGTAGAAGTGGTAGAGGCCAAAACAGTAATTGAATTTAAGCAAGCATGGGATAGGCATAAGGCTATCCTAAATAAATGATAAATCCAGGTAAAGTATCCATGTAATTGGGCAGACTAGATGGGTCGAAAGGTTCTTATCTGCCGACCTTTTCTATGTTTGTTTTAATAACTTACACTGTTGGTAGAACCAAAGGATATTGCTTGACGGAGATAGTAAGTAAAATTTAACTTTTATTGGAACTAAAAAACCGAACCACATAATGACAAACCAAGGAAAGGATAAAAATTCTCTGTGGCTCCAGTCAGCGTAATAAATAGTGTCGGATATAATTTCTGCACGTGAATACAACACGATATATATTGGACTTATCAGCCAAGCCTCCAATATGTCTATATTGGACTTACTGGATCTATCTCGGCAGTTGCCTCCAATATATCAGGGATTATTATTTCATAAGAAACTTATACGAGACACAAATATCAATCGTTTATATTTCCCATAAATTCTCCTGAATTCTTTTATTTGTCTGTTTTGCTTTGAAAAATACAATAATCAGATAAAAAAAAATATATTACGCATACAAAAAAAGTTTCAAATCTCATATCAACAAAAATTTATAAACCACAATCCATCAGCATATAAAAACTAGCTTCACAATATATGTATCTCCGGTTAGTAACTGCATTAATATCATTTACCTTATCAGTTAGTAACTAATACACAAATGGTTAATAAACATTTCTGCTTAATACAACATGCATTTCCCAGCAAACAATGTTTAACCAGCCAGCTCTTATAGAAATTATATATATATATATATATAATCTATGCTACATGGATCAACAAAAGATGAGCTAATTTAATACTAAATAAAAACTTATTTAGTGAATCCTCCCCTAATCTCGAGAATTAAACTTCTAATCTTTTGCTTTTTATTTTGTAGTTATATAATTCCTTGCTTATTAATTTTAATCACAGTAATTTCCAAATTCAATATATATATTGGTATCAATCTTACAACATTTCTTTTAGGAATAAATCCTTATATCCACTTCTTCATATTTCTATCTGCAGAATAGAAAATACTTAGAAATTGGATCTAACCGTATCATCTGAGAAGTCTCAGTCTACATTGCAAGAATATCTACAAATATATATATTTACATTAATTCCTTAATTTCATACATTACCTGTCCAATTTGGATGTTAAGTCTGCCTTGAAATTCCTGATATAATCTTTTTGGAATGTGTGAAGATTATCTATCAGATAATCAATGCATGTGAGTTAGAGATTTGGTGAGAATCTTGATTTGCCTCATGTCTTGGGATCTGCCTGCATCGTGGTGTGAGTCTGAGTGTTGGGATCTTGGACTCTCAGAGGGTCATGTGTAATGTATTGCAGTGTGAGTCTGAATGCTGGAATCTCGGACTCTCAGTGTCATGTGTACTGGACGTCTGAATGCATTGCGGTGTGAGTCTCTGAATGCTGGAATCTCCGACTGATTTGCAACCAACATTGCCGCTTATTATAGCCAATTTGACGTCACCGTCAATATTATTGGTATATCAATTATAATATTTACTATCCTCTAGAGGGCAGTATTGCACTTAATTAATGCCACCATTTCTTTTTAATATTCTTATCTTGGGTCAAAGTTCAATCTGACTTAAAGACTCTCGATCTGTCATACCTGATTTATATCCTCACTCCCTTTTGAAATTACTATCAGCTGGATTCTTTTCCAGTTAACTCAACAGAATCTATTCTTTAGTAATTTTTATTATTTACCAATTATATACTTTCTACAATATTTATTGGAGTATATATTTCCTACTGTAAATATAATAAAATATACCTTGATTATAAACATATATTTTGTGAATATAAATCTATATTACAGAGATATTAACTCTTATTCCTATACCCAAAAGACAAAATATCTTATGTTTTAAGACATAAGACAGACCAATAAATTTAATTATGACATGTCTTAGCACCTAACTCTAGCCTTATCACACAAAAACATTCTAGGTTCCTTCATGTCTGGCACTTCTTAAAAAAATATAAAAGACTTCACCCAGGAATGAACTCTGTAAAAAAAAAAAAAAAGTAAAAAAAAAAAAATAAAATCTCGTTCATTTCTAAACCTAGAAAAAATTTTAAAGAAAAAAAACTGTCTTTAAAAACAAAATGTCTACAGACATCCATTTTAATTTTTCCTTTGTGTAATATACCCGACAATAGGGTACTAGGTGCACCTAGATAAGTCTCTCATATGGGAAAATAGGTTGAGGCCCAAAATCAATGCTGGGAGCACTACCAGCTTAGAGCCAACCCACCCAAAGATTAACACCAAGCCAGAGACTTAAATATTTAAAATCAAAAACACAATCTGCATGGGAGTAAGCAGAAGAAGGTTCTGCTTATTTCTTGTTATGCTGCCAGACTGGGCATTACTTCCTACATGCTCCTGAGGACGCCAGTGTTTATAGCGAAACGCGTCAATTGATGGAGTGATAACACAATCTGCATGGGAGTATTCATTTTAATATATTTTTTTTTAGTCTCTGCGGCTTGGTGTTAATCTGGGGGTGGGTTGGCTGTAAACTGTTAGCGCTCCCAGCATGGATTTTGGGCCTCAACTTTAATCTATTGCAATTTCACTTGCCACTCATCCTATTGGGAACTTTCTCTATAGCAGCTTCTCTCTGTCCTATTGTGTGGAGCCACGAAGACCCATTTTTTTCACTTTGATAGGAGTTGACAAAATTTAGGTTGTTTGTATCCCATATGAGAGACTTGTCTAGGTGCACCTAGTACCCTATGTGGCATTTATTACACTGACTGGAGCCACAGAGCATTTTTATCCTTTCCTTGGTTTGTCCTTATTTTTTTATTAGTTTCCGATATAAAAGTTAAATTTTACTTGCTATCTCAATCAATATCCTTTGTTCTATCCATGTTCCAGGGTTACCCCCATTTCTGTTCCTGGATCTTGAGTTGACGTCACTATTCCTGCAGGGTTTTTCTTTCGTGCTTCCACTTATTTTACCTGCCTTTTTTTGTATAGACCATATATTTCCAATTCTACATGGTTGGTAGCACTGTGGTGGAAGAGCAGATTAGTTCAAACCACTTGTGGATATTAGGAGCAGGCAAATAATCTGTCGTGAAATACCCTAAAATTCCTGCGGTTTAATTTCTATGCCTTTTTGACAGTTTGCCATATCACAAAGCCAGGCAGCAATCCCAATATCTTTCCACATCATACAGTGTATGTTGTGTTAACTGAATGAGATCATTATCATTAGCACAATGGATTACTTGTGCGCCTTTTTAATTTGTAAACAGTGGCGTAGTAAATGGATCTGTGCAATGGTGGCAACAGAAGAGAATTGACAATAGGGGTATTTTTTATTTTTTTTACTCCAATTGTTGCCCATGCACTGACTCGTCATTGTCTTCTTACCCCTTGCAGGTAAAACGATGGAACTCAGAGTGGGAAACAAGTACAGGTTGGGCAGGAAAATCGGCAGTGGCTCGTTTGGGGATATCTACCTAGGTAAGTGTCTGTAGATAACTTTATTTTTACATTTTGATGTACCCTAGCATGATGGAGGCATTGGGTTGGGGCCATTCAATGGACTGCTCCAGGAATGGCTTTCCATTCCTTTACCCATGGAGAGCAAGCCAAGCTGCCCCTTGTTCTTGTAAAGGGCTTGACTAGAATAGTTTAAAGTTAAGGTTATTTATTTAAAGAAATATGCTGTCCCTTGCCATCATGATTATCTTCCAGATTTGTTCAATATTTGCTAAATATTTTTAGATTACACACATGTATTCCCTTAAAGCGTTAATTTATTTGCATAAATGTGTACTCATCAGGGGTCTGATATGTAAGAGTTTATTTGTGGGTAATACCTTTTTATGCATTAATTCTATCTCTACCACAAATGTAGATGTACACAAAATTGCATTGGAGAAAGGATATTGACATACAAAACCCATTTGGATCAGTTTTTGACACAAGATTAGTGTTCTTCCAGGGGAGAACTTAAATTATCAAATCTCGTTCTGCTCACCCTAAGGCCCCGTTCACACCTAGACGTTTTAAAGCGCGTTCCTGCGTGCTTTAAAACGCATGGACTGGGAAATCCCATGCTTTTCAATGCAACCCGTTCACACCTGGGCGTTTTTAAAGTGCGCAGGACCACTCTTTGAAACGTCCTGCGCCCAAAGAAGTCCGGGAGCTTCTTTTGGTGCGCATAGCAGCACGTTCGCAGCCATAGACCTAGCCGCGATCGCGCTGAAATGCGTATTCGCGTGTTTTTTCATATGCGCGAATGCGTGTACAAAAATAAAACGCACGTTTGAAGAACGTGCAAGTGTGAACCTGGCCTAAAGAAGCTACAAGGAGCAGCTCCCACCAGAAGGCCCCGTTCACACGGTGTGATTTATCGTGCAGATTTTGCAGCGACGTCGCGTTGTGTAGCTTCTCCAATGCATTTCAATGGAGCTGTTCACATCTTGCTGCGCGATGTCGCATCGCAGAAGCATGTCGCTGGTACATGACTTTTTTTTTTTTTTTTTTTTTTTTTGCGATCTGCGATTTTGCGATTTGTGTTGGTGGTGCTTTGCAAAAATCGCACAAAACAGCGGCGTCGCGTGACATTATCGCACCATGTCGTGAATATGAAAGTCGCGGAAAGTCACGCGATTTTCAAATCGCACAGTGTGAATGGGGCTTTACTGGAATAACAAGCTCAGCAACCTCTACTATGGCATTACAAAAGTGTGTGTGTGTAAATCTCTATGCTTTAATAGATCAATAATGGATCGTTTCGGCTCTCACGGAGCCATTATCAAGGTTGATTATGGCTCCGGTGAGAGCTGAAACGTTGGTCTTTTTTTATTGATGTAAACCTATTAAAGCATAGATTTTGATTGCACTCCCTTTCATATTTTGCTATTTTTGGGCTAGGCACTACTCTTTTTTTCTGTTTTGGTTATGAGGAGAGTGTGCTGGATTGCTGGTTTTTGTGATGCAGATATCTCCATCAATATCCTGTTTAGTCGCATGGTCCGTATTCTTTCCATAGATGATAGTTGACCTTAAAGGCCTGTTAAAGTGTGTGAAAGAATATAAAGCATAATCGAATAGAAGCTCTTGATCTGAGCTAAATCCTCAGATTTCCCTCCAACTTCAGATCAGTATATTTACAGCCTGAGACAAATAGGTGTCACACGTTAAGCCCACAGGATCCTTTTTATAAACCAGTGTGTACAGCCATTGCAGGGTGTCCGGGGCTGTTATTTATGGTCTGCTGTTCTTTGCACAGATGTTATTCTGGCTCAGACATCTCCTGGTCCTGTTTCTATTTTGGTGTGGTCTTGGTCAAGATCATCTGCCGCTTTGCTTTTCTTCTCCTGGGTCCTGTAAGTTTGTAGATGCTGCCCCAGGTTTCAGCCCCCTCCGATGGAGGATATTGTGTGGGGTTATTGGAGTCGCGCAGGATTACATTCTCTGTGCAGACACTAGACTTAAGGTATTGGCTGCTGACCAGGGACAGACGAGGAATGTAAAGACGGCTCAGACCTAACATAATCGGGTGTTTAGCTCATCCAGTCCCTACGTAGCTGTGTATCTGCGTCAGACACAGGACAGACGGTTCCTCTGCTTTCTTAGAAACACAGGCTCTGGCGTTTCACTAGAAGAGCTGCTCAGCCCGCCCTGTCTGCTGCTTTTCTCCAGAATATATATAGATTCTCTCAAACTATACCTTTTTTTTTAGTTATACTTCAAAGAAAGCACCAAGTGACACAAATGCTACGAATTTAATCCCTGAACTTCGATTCTCACTTTTGGCAGATGATGTCGGTGGCGCAGATTAATGACAAGGTTCTGTGAAACTAATAATTCAAAGGCTTCTGTAAACATTGTGACCCTGTATTACAGTGTAGTCCATATAGCATGTTAGTCATTTGTTTTGTGTATACTACAAAATGTTACTTTTGGGTTGGTTTAAATTCTTAAATTTCTGAATCCTGATTAGGCTAGGGTCAGACTGAGGCAGTGCGAACGCGCGTTCTGGCGCACATAATCACGGCCGCACTAGCAGCAGATGCCGGGCAATGACGGCCAATATACGAAGTACGGTCGCACAAAAGTCCGGCCGCGCAACGCAAGTGGAAAATGAACGCATTTTTTCGAGAACGTTAAACCGCTGGTACTGACGTACAGAGTGCGCTGCGTCCGCATAGCAGCGTGTGTGCGTGAATTGGAGATGTCAGACGCTGCTAGTGTGCGGCCAACATAACGTTCAAACAGCCGGATTTCCCTAGACTTCTTTTCACCCCATCGTCATGAAATACGTCCAGAATTGCGCATCGTCTGACCACTTAAGCGTATTCCGTGAAAAAATGCGTGCGCACGCATCGACGTACATTTTGACGGTGGCCGCAGAAAATGCGCTCATCTGTCCCTAGCCTTACTCGTTTACTACTTATTGACATTTCAGTTACGATTTCTGCTTGTTCTTGGATTAGGACAGGGATCTCAAACTCTGGCCACCCAGATGTTGGTGTCCTATAAATCCCAGAAAACTTTGAATGCATTAAATGGACAAATAATCATGGTAGATGATTAGAAACATCTGGGGGGCGGGGTGTAGAGTTTGAGATTCTAGGGTTAAGGTTAGTATTTCTGCTTTTTAAAATTAGGGTTGGGAATTCTATTGCAGAATGCATTTATTTATTTTTTCCTTCGGTAATCAAAATGCTCTGAATCGATCTGATTATTTATCAGACTGATCTGAATGTAAACGGAGAAAGATTCCATTCCTAGTTTCCAATATTTGGCCGAATCGCAAAGTCTATTGTAAATGCATATATAGAGTTTTTTTTTTTTTTTTTTTTTTTAGATCTAACTTTTTGCAAAAGAGCCTGTGTCTTGTTTTTAATGGGTTTTAAGACTCCCTATGATACCACCCAGCTGATGTAGCATGAAAATCTGTAGTAGGAAGTTTAAAATGGTCACTGGGATGCTTTATCCAAAGCTGTAATCTCCAGGGAATGCTTCTAGGAAGATTACGTGCTTGTATCCTTCCCACAGCTTCCATGGCAATCTGATTTCTGCCACGCAGTCACACCATCGCATCATGGTCCCGATTTTGTCTGCATCAGAAATTTCACTGCCCAAAATGGACGCCAAATACCAGACAAAGCTTTCGAATCTTCTGGTTGTTCTAAATTGATCCCTCAGGTTTTTCTACCTGGTTCTTTCAGGTTGCTCTTTGGTGGGGTTTATCCATTTCTGTGGTTTCAGAGGATTTTTCAGGCCTGGGTATAACAAAATCTATATAGAAAAGAAACCCGGCCTAGACTTTGTTGTCCTGGTTAAAACGAGCACGACGTAAAGACTTGCTTCCTGGATCAGTCAAGGTGTTTGGAACAATGAGCTGCTCGATAAATGTTTTTATTTGTAGATGAGCAATGGGGCAGACAAAGAGGATCATGGGGTGTCTTTCTACTTCTTGTTACAAATATTTGCTCTGTATTTAGCTTAACATTTTTTTTTTTTTTCCCTTTTTTAACTTTGGTAGCAGCCATACTTGTCTTTATGAACAGAAATCTCTACCATCCTATGAGCATCAATATTAGAGGGCACTGGGCAGCATCTATGACAGAAAGTGGTCCTTGTCCCACACACGGCCTTTTCGACCTTGTGCAAGGAGGAAGGATATCCCCTGTACTCCCCGTGGCATGTGAGGGTCACTAGCATGCCCTGAGATACATGTGTGCATTGCATTGGAAGAAAACAGGATGTTCTTTCCCTGGAGAGCGCGAGCAAGTGAGGGGAAGGGAAGACAGCTGCACTGAGGGGGCTCCTGCTGGGGGCTCACCAGCTGCTCCTCCTCACGCCCTGCGCTCAGGAAGGGCACCGTGCGATTTCTGTAAGGGGCTGTGTTTGGGAACCATGGGGAAACGATGATCATGAAGTGGAAGAAGTAGGGCAGGGAGGAGTCCTGTCTGGATCTGCGGGCTATTCTGAGGAATGAGCGTCCAAGGAAAAGGCGTTGCAATGCATTTTGTTTTATTGAATCCTTTTCCTACTCCATGAATCTATATCTCTTGATTAGCTGAGCAGGGCTGCTAGCTCACACATTGGAAGCGCTATGGGTAGTAAAGTTACATAGCCAGTTCTTTTTGGGGGTTTTGTGTCCTTGTATATAGGCTTTATTTTCCGTCATATCATTTGTACACTTACAATCGTTTTACAGATACATATTCAAAACATTTGTTTTCTTATTTTAACACACATAGTTAAAAACGAACTAAAGTCCAAAATAACAAAGAAAAAAAAACACAACACAACAAAAAAAGTCCAAGCGCTCATAGCAGAGTGAGAAAGGTGGGCACTGCACACAGCCTGATTACATTGTAGCAAACTTAAGCTTATTTAACTGCTGTCCCCTCAAAATAACCTGACACACAGCCATTAAGGTATAAACCACTGGCATTGTACATTGTAGCAAAGTGTCATTTTTTTCAGTGTTGCCACATGAAAAGATATAATAAAATATTTACAAAAATGTGAGGGGTGTTCTCACTTCTGTGAGATACTATAACTTCAAGAATAAATGGAGTGGGGGGGGGGGACCAGAGGTGGAAGAGCTTGAGTTTAGGCAAGAGACCAGACCTGAATGTGGGAGGGTGTTTAGGGGAAGGGACTGGACCAAAAGGGAGGGTGCGTCTCCAGTGGGTACTGAGGTCATAGTGTGAGCAAGAATGAAATGTGCCATGGAGGGAGCTTTGATTTAGTTATGGAGGTTACGGAGGCTGAAAAGACATGCGTCCATCGTTTAGCCTTTCACAAATCACCTGCTGCTGTTGATACAAAAGAAGGCAAAAAACCCAGTCTGGCACTCTCGCCAATATGCATCATAAAAGGGAAAAAAGTCCTAGAACCCAGAATGGCAGTCAGATTTCTCCTTGGATCAAGAAGCTTTTACCCACATATTAAATATTCTAACCCTTAATATTCTGTGTCTGCAGGAAGTCATCTAGTCATTTTTTTTTTTTTAAAGTCTCTGACCCAACCACCTCAACAGGCAGAGCATTCCACAGCTTTATTGTGCTCACCGTAAAATAGCCCTTATGCTTTAGGCTGAATTTCCTTTCGTCTCTGCACTTTTTCTAGCACTATAATATCCTTTAACCACTTCGCTGCGGAGGACGCGCTCAGCGTTGGCTGAGCGCGTCCTTCCTTCACAGCCAGCGATCGGCCGGATTCCGGCCGATCGCTGTGCCCCCCCCCCCCTCCGGTGCGGGCTGACATCCTTGATGTCAGCCCGGCACTCCGGGACCGCCGCGGGCACAATAGATGTCATTGCGCCGCCGCGATGACATCTATTTCAGGCCCCCCCCCCCCGTGTGTGCGGAGGAGGTGCCTGAAAGGGAGGTCCTTCGGACCTCTCTCCCTCCCGATCGCCGGGGACCTGAGCTTAATGTCAGGCCCTGTTTGGAAGGGCACAGCCTGCCCTTCCAAACGGTACCTGGCATTGACCCCCATGGGGGCCGGATCACAATTCGGTGCCGAAAAGCACCGGTTCGTGATCCTTTCCTGGAGCTGACCGACATCTTGGATGTCGGCCAAGCCTCCGGGAACTCCCCCTGAGGACTGGCGTCATCGTGCATAGCACGATGACGCCAGTCCTGGAGTTAACCCATAACTGCCACCAATGGTGGAGATAGGGGGTTCCAATGAACCGATCCGTGGCAGCTAGGGGTTAATGTTTGGTACTGTTGAATCAGCCAGAGCTTGGCCTTTCCAACGATATCAAACATGACCATGTAAAAAGTTTTGTGTAAAAATAATAAAAAAGTTGTTTTTTGTTAATGCACCAATATGGTTCCCATTTAATTTATAATGTGAACAATGATGCTGCACTAATGATTTTTGTATGGGGTGCGTTTGTTAAAAATAGCAAAATTTTCCCCCAAAAAAAGTAACACGACACAATTTCTAATTTTTTTAACAAGCCCACCCCATAGAAAATATAACAACGATCGCATGTTAAAATGTGAAAAAAAACCACTTTACACGTTGTAAATTATTGAATTCTAATTTTATTGCATATTTTGTTATAATATACAGACAGGACATAATGTATACATACAATAATGACATATTATGAATCTGCCAAGTCTGCCGGAAAGAACGATATATAATATGTCTGGGTCATATAATAAAATAAGGCTTCAAAACGCGGTTAAACATGATGAGCAAAACCGGTAAAAATGACCTCAGCACAGAGGAGGGAAATGCCTCAGCAGCGAAAGGGTTAAGACAGGTGTCCAAAATTGCACGGCATATTCAAGATGCGGTCTTACCACTGATCTATGAAGAAGCAGAATTATGTTTTCATCCCGAGTGCATTCCCTTTTTACTGCATGCAAATACCTTACTGGCCTTGGCGGCTGCTGTTTGACATTGGTCATTGTTACTTAGTTACGTAGTCTGATTATTCCCAAATCCTTCTCCTGCTTTGATTTCCCTAAATTGCTTACGTGTTCGTCACTCCAAAGTGCATAAATGTAAAGTTATCTACATTAAATAATTGGGTAATTAAGGTTAAAGTCTCTGGAAATTGACATTTCTATAGGGCTTTTTCACGACATGCCAATGGTAAAATTCACTGTTGCTGGAAGTATGAAGAACTTTGGCTACACAGAGAAGGAAAATTCAAAAAAGCGACGTTAATCATTGTTCGGCTAAGATGGACAAGTGACAGCTATTCTCAATTCAGCATTGTTGCATGGTTGTTTGCTACACTAGTGAAGTAATAAACTTTCCACGATCACTTGTCTCAAACAATGGTAAACGCAACATTGGGCAACTTGAACTGAAACTGAAGTTAATGAACTCTGGCAGAAACTACTATTGGAACAAAATGGTAAAAAGTAGTGAACCAAGGAAGAGTGTTCCTTGGAGAATTCCATGTACTTAATCTACCATAGTTTGCCAACCTAAACTCACCATTTTTCATCAAAGGTGCGGTGGTTTGTGAATAACCCCTTTTTTTTTTTTGCAGGCCTAGGTAGGGCAATTTAAGTTCTCAATCTCAGCAGTCTTTTCATCTTGACTGCATAGGCTTATTTCAAAAATTCATGGTTTAGGGAAGAATTGCCAATGAATACACTTACTATACTGTATCGTGTAATGTTGGTGCTCTGCAAATAACGCTCGGGCAGACCACCAGGGTCACAAAGACAGAGTTAAAGAGCACTCACACACTCTTTGCTCTTTCTGAAGTATTAAACTCCCTAATAATAATCCGCATAAAATGAGATCGGTAAATATTCTGTTAAGACCCCCCCTCCCCGGAACATAACGGTGTTGGTACTCTCCTGGAGCACGTCTGCTACAAACTGAATATTCAATGTGCAATTACAGTCATGGCATGTTGTTGGTAGTACAATGGTCTACCGGCAGTCTCACACGCTTCTAAGCCGGCTAAACAAACCACTAAAACTGTTTCTTTATCGCTTGTAAATCATTGGCATTCACAGAAGTCTCTAAAAACCTTCAAGTCAGATTGTCCCGGGTACCTCCTCTTGAAGTGAAACAAGATGGCAAAACTATTGCACTGAAAGCATATAGCATAAATGTAATATGTGACTCTTTATGCTATAGAATGTTCTCCCTCAGGATAGCAGACAGAAATGAATTCTAGAAGAATTATAACCTGAGGCAAAGTTTGCAAACTACAGCTTCTGTAAATGTCAACATTTTAAACTTCTTAATTCTAGATTTACAATTCTCTCCTTCGCATCCTACAAATCTAAATTCTGTTTATAGCACGGCTAACCTACAAACCATGGCAAACTTTACAGAAAAAACTGACGTGCCTGATCCCTACCAGGGTGGCTGCAACTACCATAAGTATCCAGCCCAGTAACATGTATAAAACCTTACAAGAAAAGTGTCATCTGCGCTTATCCCTATAGCTCCATGTGAAACAAAACACTGAGGATTTTGGTTTACTTGAATGGCCATTTAAGTGTAAGCCCACCTGCCCCGTCAAGGCACGTCTGAGTCCTACGTAATGAAGCCAAAAGCTGCTGTCTAAGCAAGCCACATATGCTCATAGTGCTTCTCAGTCATGAATAAAACTGGGTTTTCATTTATACTCTCCACAGAAACAACTCCACTTTGGGATTAAAAACAAAACCGCGGAAGGGGACAGCAGCAAGGAGGACCTGGCTGGAGATGCAACAAAATTTACGTACATACAGAAAAAAACTGTCGCGCCTGATCACTACCAGGGCGACTGCAACTACCAGAAGTATCCAGCAGAGTAATCCCATAGTGGAATCGTTTCTGGGGAGGGTATAAATGAAAACCCACCAGTCTCTCATGACGGAGAAGCAGCATTTACACATGTAGCTTAGAAAGCAGCTTTTGGCTTTAATAGGTAGGACTTACTAGAGGTGCCTTGACTGGGCAGGTGGGCTTACACTTCAATGGCCAATGAAGTAAACCAAAACCTCCTAATTGTTTTTCCCCACATGGAGTTCTAGGGATAAGCGTAGATGACACTTTTTTTCTTGTAATGGAATACTTAATCCGTATATGGCACATATTCATTTAAACATATAATCGTTTCTATTCAGAGTAATCATCAGGTACACCGTCATGGTCCCTTTACTGGCCCACTGATCTCTTTGCAACAGGATTCCTCCAGGGAAACACTAGGGATGCCCCAAAGTTTCAGCCACCGACCTTATCAGCCGAAAATGGAAACTGCTGAGAAAAATCGGCCAACAGAGTCCTGAATTTCCAGTTTCGGTATCTGCCTGAAATTTCAGTGTCGCTAGCAAACACCTGGTGTCAAGGCAACTCCTGTATTTTCCTATTAGACTGGGTTCACACCTGGGCGCAATGCGCGCGTTTTTTACGCGTTGCAGCGCGTTTGCGGCTATGATATGGCCGCGAACACGCTGCATGCCCGAAAAGAAGCTCCCGAACTTCTTTTTTGGGTCGGCCGTTTTAAAGCGCGTTCCTGCGCGCTCTAAAACGCTTGTGTCTGAATGGGGCCCATAGCAAAGCATGGGATTTCCCCGTTCATGCGTTTTAAAGCGTGCACGAACGCGCGTTAAAACGGCTAGGTGTGAACGGGGCCTTAATGTGATAGCCCCGATGACCATTTTTCCTTACTTAAAGGAACAAGCTACTCATCCTGACCACTTTATCTTTTTAAAGTGACCAGGATGTGTAGTAGTCCCCCCCCCCCCCCAATCCCTGCTGCCCCGCTCTAGAGAAAATGCTGGGTAAAGTGGAGTTTTCCCCACCCAGCATAACCATAAACCTGCTGATGTCACCAGCCCTGGGGCCACCTGCTGTAGCGCACCTTCTCAGGTAGCGATCAATCAGATCTGTGCATGTGTGCACATCCGATCCATTAAGGCTAGGGTCAGACGAAAGCAATTTTTCCCCGCGAACGTGAAAAAGTGCGTCTGAACGCATTGATGTATTTTTTCACTGCGCAAAAACGATCAAACAACGCGCATTTTCGGGCGTGATTTTGTACGGATCGTCAAAACTCTTTTTTTGCGTCTGGACGTTATGTAGGCTGGACATTAGCAGCGTCTGACATCTCCTAATCACGCACACACGCTGCTATGCTGCAGCTGCGCACTCAGTACGTCAGTACTAGCGATTCAGCGTTCTCAAACAAATGCGTTCAAATTCCACTTGCGTTGCACGGCCGGACATCGTATATTGTCCGTCATTGCCCGTCATCTGCTGCTAGTGCGGCTGTAATTATGTGCGCCAGAACGCACGTTAAAAGTGCGCTGGTCTGACACCAGCCTATGTAAAGCGCGCATGTCTGTAGTGGTGCATACTTTGTGTTTCTTAACACTACACAAGTTGAATAGGAGCACGAATTGCATAGAATGGCTTCAGGGTTCAGAAGCCCCTGAGGTGAGGAGCTGCATGTGTCAAAGGATACAATCACCCCCCCCCCCAAAATGGGTAGAGGCTGTCTGCATCAAGAGAAAACCCCCTGCTATTTTTAATAAAGTGTGTGCGTGTGTGTACACACTGTCCCCCCTGGCTTGTAAAATAAGTGGTGACATATTTATTGGCCAGACAGTGTTATGATCTGGGGTTGCTTTTAGTCAGGTCATAGTTCAGCAACTTTATGTGCCCATAAATTCATTCTCTTCTCTGATGGAATAGGCATACTGTAAAATGACAGTGTCAGGATTCATTGGGTTCATTGTGTACGAGTGTTTTAGGGAGCATGACATGGATTGGCCACCAGAGTCCAGACCATAACCCCATTGAGAAGATTTTACAGTGCTGATATTTAATACAAGATCTTGGGGAAACTAATGCAGCTCTGGATGGGATGTTGGGATACTGAATAAGCTGTTCTCCCCTTCTAGCTTTTGAATGCTGTCATCCACTCTAGCCGTGCTGCTTCTTGTAGTTGTTGATTTTAGATGGGGTATTCTTATACTTATTTATATAGCACCAACAGACTCTGTAGTGCTGTAAAAAGATGGACACCAGGGTCACTACTAATATTAGAATATATAGAAATATCAACACCTGACAAAGTTTAAACTATGGAATGGCAGGACCTTGTTGGCAAGTATTAATAGTTGATGCTTAACTGATTCTTCAATTTGAGCATTTTGCCCTCATACACCTCAAATTAACAATCTTGTACAGTGGGGTCATTAAAAGCAACCACACCCATTGGTGGATCCATAGAGGTGGCACAGGGCCCTTTTTAGCTGCAATCCATTGTAGGTGATACAGGGGACCTTTTTGAAAACCTGAACACCTGCATCTCCAGTTTCATACACCTTACATGGTCCAGCCAGGTGTCATTGGTAAGGGCAGAGTCTGACCTTTCCAGTGGTACCATGACTATATAATGTAGGAAGAAAGGTGGTAAACCCAAATCCTAGCAAACATTGTGTGCCCCCCCCCCCAATTTTGATTAAAATTGTGTATTTTCATAGAAAACTGCAGTATCGTGTTTTCCATTTCTCATGTTTTTTTTCTTCCCAAGAAAGGTTTCCTGTCTATATAAACACTAAGGTTTGGATAACATGTGAGAAAATAAATTTAGATAGTGAAAATGATTGAAATCTGAATAGAAATTGACAATGCTTTTAGATATTTTGATGTATTTTGATATGGCACTCTGATGTGAGATGACATACACATACTGTAATTGTATATTTTGAGTCTCTTTATTGCTGGCGGGGCTTAATGCTCATTGACAGCTTGTGCCAGAATGCAGACTACAGAACATTGCTGTGTGGGTTCTGTCTGTTACCGGAGCAGCAGGAAGACAGACCTGGCACAGCAATGTTCTGGGAGAGTGAGTGTGATGAACTTATCCAGCGTTCCAGCGCCTGCTCTGCCCTTCAGGGCCGTGTCAGACGAGCGCACTATATGCGCTCCTTCTGACGTGCCTCCTGGCGTCTGTCGCAGCGTGGATGCTTCGAGGCCGGCCACACACTGTAACGCGTGCTTCTGCGACTGTGCTGTAAGCCTCCCTGTCGAAGCGCTACGTTGCACATTCGACGGAGCTGCAAAGCACGATCTTGCATAGTGCGCTTTGCGCTGCAAGGATCGATCCGAACTGACAAATCTGCAAAAAAGTCAGTTTTTGATTTTGTTTTGGTGGCTTTTTTTCGTCTTCTGCAGAGCAATTTGTTGAACCACGTTCTTTATTCGTCGCATCTGTAACCGCTCATGAGCGATTTAATGTTACTAATTTTACTACTGCTTTATGTTCCCCCTGTAATTAAAAGCAGCGTATCTTCTGTTTTGGGGGGTCGCCTGGGTGTATAAATAATAAAATGTATTTGGTTGTTTCCACAGGTGCAAACATTGCCACTGGGGAGGAGGTCGCCATTAAACTGGAATGTGTGAAGACAAAGCACCCACAGCTACACATTGAGAGCAAATTCTACAAAATGATGCAGGGCGGGGGTGAGGAGCTTTCTGCTGTATGCTTAGATTTTGTCCTAAAAAAAAAGTGTTAATGAAAATTTCCATGGTTTCAAAAAATGTTATTTTTATGAAGTAGAGCCCTTTACATGTTTACATGGAGTCGCAAATGCTTGGAAACAGTTTTGAATCTCTTCCACTGTAAGATCAGCAGCGACTCCAAATTTTTGTATCCAAGGAGGTCCTCTTTAAGACGTGTTGGTGTCTGTCAATCTTTCTGTGCGCACTACTTCTGTAAACCAGGATCTAATTTGGCACACTTGCACTGTGTAAGGATGCCAGAGCCTCAATTTTCCTCCATAGTATTCGTGCTGACTGGCAGTGCATGAAACTTTATACTGTATGGGTACATTATGTTCTTATTGATATCTGCAAGGAGGAAATCAGGAACTCTCTCACTTTTCTGTCCTGAAGTATACCAGAGCTTTTTATGTGTAACAGCAATTTAGTTATGTTCTACAGTTGCTTACCTGACACACGAATATCCTTTTCTGACAGTGGGGATTCCATCAATTAAGTGGTGCGGAGCAGAGGGAGACTACAATGTGATGGTGATGGAGTTGCTGGGCCCCAGTCTGGAGGACCTCTTCAACTTCTGCTCACGCAAATTCAGCCTGAAGACTGTTCTCCTCCTAGCAGATCAAATGGTAAGTTGAACTAAAAAGTGTCTCAGACCTGGAACAAAGTTGGGGCAAATTATTTTTTAATTTCCGTTGGTGGTCTTGGGTTGAAGTCATGCGTTGGGGGGCTCTTTTAAATCAGGACTTCACAAATTCTGGAGGTAGCTGTCTCTGGAATAATTACATGTAATGCAGATATTTTTAGATTTGTACATGTACCAAGGGTTGTCCGGGGGGGGGGGGTCGTCATCTGCTTAATATGAACTTAAGGCCTAAATCCTACCCACCTAACTAGTTAATCTTGAATTGGAATGCCACATTACAGCTGGATACCAATGTGTAAGACCTTTGCTCTTCCAGGCTTTTGTGTTTTTTTTTTCTCTTTCTTAAAACACAACTATATAAAAGTATACAAGGTGCTCTTCCCATTACTACTTGTAGTAGTTTCTTTCTAGCTGTACACCTTAAGCTGCAGTCAACGTGGGCACACAACTTCTCCTGACATTGTAATGGATGGCATGTGCTTCCTTTATGTGGGCATTTGGTTTATACACTAGTGGGAAATTGTGGATACACCTTCTTCTGATTTTGTCAGTTTTGCTTGACAAGAAAATTCCTCTGCTTCCCTGGCCTGGAAATGGCCCTGACTTGAATCCCATCGAAAAATCTGTGGTCACGATTGAAACGCATGGTCTCGCGCAAGAATCCAAGCAACAAGCGTGGACTCATCGAGGTTCTAATCAATGCCTGACATTTGATCACAGAAGAGGATGTCAAAAGACTTGTAGAGTCAATGCCTAGAAGGTGTCGGGCAGTAGCTGAGGCCAAAGGCTATCCAACCCGATATTGAAAAAACACATTGTGACAAACTTGAAATTGTCATTTTTATGCTATATAATAGCCAAGATGCATTCTGGTACATTTCCAGCCAAAACTGAACTTAAAGATGATTTTTTTTTTTTTGCCGTTAAGGCATTCATTTACTATATTATATTTTACTTGTGCTGTGACATTTTTAGAGATTATTTTTTTTTTTTTATAAAAAGTACTTTAAACTGCAAACGTTTGTAAAAATATAAGGTGTATCCACAATTTTTGCCACCAGTGTAAACTCCCCACTTTATCGACTGGATGCCACATACAGATTCCTGACACCAATGACGCTGGCTTTTTGAAAGTGGAGGCTCAGGTACTGAAACTGTACAGGCCTGATGGCTAAACAATTATTGGGACCATTAAGACTGTTGGCAGCCCAAGAGTCCTTTCATTCAATTGATGATGAGCTGCACTACGTAGCTTCATGATTCAAAAGTGGTATACTCTGCTTCTTTATTGCCAGCTGTAAGATGATTACTTTCTTGAAGGTTTTTTGTGGTCACCAAAGTAATCTGGAGTAAAAGATTGTGTGTGTGTATCTCACACTGGTAGGTACAGCATAGGATGAAAAAACTCTCCATTTCATCTAGTTCATCCTTTCCTATCTTGTTGCTGGTGATCAAGACAGCAATGAAAAGTGAAGACTTTCTTTAAATTAAAAAATAAAAATCATTTAACTTCTTTGAACTTGGCTTTGTTTGTAACTTGTAGATGGACAGAATAAAACGCTTTCTCAGTAGTCAACTGTCGGGGGGTATAGCTGAATAACTGTTTTAAAATACTTTAAACAAAATAAATAAAAGTGACAGCAACATGGTTAGAGGCTGAAAAAAACGCTTTCGTCCATAGAGTTCAGCCTTTCACACATTGCTACTAGTGTTGATCCAAAAGCAGGCAATATCCCAATCTGAAGCGCTCTCAAAATATGCAACACGCTGGGCAAAGATTCCTTCCTGACCCCAGATGAATGTCAGAATTTTCCTTTGATCAAACAGCTTTTACCCACCTTAAATCTAACACTTAATATTATGTGTTTGCAGGAAACTAGTCTTTGTATATAAGTTAGTAGAGACTCTGACCCAACCACCTCACCAGAGCTTTAGTGTTCTCACTGTAGGAAAAAACTTTCCTGTGCTTTAACATGTTAATGAATAGTTAAATTGTGCCCAAACAACATATGCACCAATAATGCCATTTATGTTTGACTTTGTATTTGCAATTTGTTTTCTCCCTTAACAGATCAGTCGTATCGAATATATTCATTCCAAGAACTTCATACACAGAGACGTGAAGCCTGATAATTTCCTAATGGGGCTTGGTAAGAAAGGCAACTTGGTTTACATTATCGACTTTGGCCTTGCAAAGAAGTACCGCGATGCTCGGACACACCAGCACATCCCTTACAGAGAAAACAAGAACCTAACGGGAACTGCTAGATATGCATCTATCAACACCCATCTCGGTATAGGTGAGTTGTGGGACTTAAAATTTACAAAAATGTTACTTTTTTTCTTAAACACGTACGAGGTCTGTAGTAATAATTTTCTCTTGGATATATCTGTATGACTGAAGCTCTCCGGCATGCTCAATGAAATGAAACCCCGAAAAGGCTAGTTTCAGTTAATTTTTTTCTGGTATTTCTTTTTATTTCAAGTGATCTGGCGCATGATCTGTCACTTACCTTCCATTCTCCGCTGTTAGTTTATGGATGACCCTCAATTCACTTCTTGGGCTAATGAAGAATTAAGGAATACTCCTCTTCTAATACAGTGCCAGGATAAATTTTATATCATTAGTGCAACTCAGATCTTGCTTGCAACATGCTTTATATTCTTTGGATGAGTGTCCATGACGCCTATCGTGAATACCGTAGAACGGTTTTGGCACTGGGTTGTATCTTGCTGTACAGGAGTATTATCCTGTGCTCTTAACCCACTTTAAAATACCTCATCATTCATTAAAAATACTCTGTCTGGAAGGGGACCTTAGAGTCGTTGGATCAGAAGACCTGGGATGACATTATTGACCTGCCTGTAGAATGACCATTTGCACAACAGGAAGAGAACTGTTTCAAGATCATGTTGTGCTGGTACTCCCCCCATGAAGACTGGCCAATATTCTCCCATTAAATCCCTCGTACTGTTTTAGGAGATGCAGGGAATAGGGCTCATACTTGCTTTCTTTGTGGTCATGTAGCATGGTGGTGAGGCCTGTTTTTTTTTTTTTTTTTTTTTTTTTTTGTGACCTTAGTGAATGCCTATACAGCCCTTGACCCCCTGACAGCATTACTCAACAGACCCCACATTCCCTGATGTGAACCTAATCGATCTAGAGTTTGTTGCGGTGGTCAGATTGTGCTTGGCCCTTTTATGTGGAAGACCCCCTCTCCATCCCTTGTGGCTGTTGTCTCCAAAACCTGGTTTATTCTCACGATGGAAAGGCTTATGGCAGTGGTTCACAGTAGGATGCATCGTTTTCAGAGGCTTTGATCTTCCTGGTTTGTGGCGTTTTTCCCTCCCTAGCTTCTAAGACCATGGCCTTCTAGGAATGAGGCTGCCCTGCTTTGCTGGTCCCTACACCTGGTTGTTGGTGGCCTTGACTGAACCCCCTCCCCAGCACTCTGGAAATTTGCTTATTCCTGTTGTGAGACTGCATGTTTTGTTTTTTGTTTTCATTCTCCACTCTATTTTCTCATTTTTGTTCTTTCTTGCTATTTTGGCCCTCTATTGTTCCTTCTTTCCACACTTCCCACCTCCAGGCTTGTTTCCCTTCCCCATCCCCATATTGGGTACTAGGGAACCGAATAGTCTCCGATGCGAATATGCTATTTTGTTTTCTTTTGATGGGGTGTGGACGTCCCAGTGTCAATTGTTGGCACTTGCTATTGTAGGGGTACCACCCCTGTTTTCAATAGTAACAGCTGATAATCATTACCTTGTTACAGTGGTTGGGTGGGAAAGTTTACAGCAAACTAAACATCAACCGTATCCTATGAAAGAAGGCTGCATGTACCCAGCCTATTCTTATTTTCCCTCCTTTTTGTTCTCTTCTGTTCCTTATTGATTTGATGTGGAATAAAATGACCAAAAAATACACACTAGGTTTTTTTTTTTTCCTTCTGATGTTCCTCCTATGTAAACATGTTTGATCCTGTAAAATATGCTTCATATAATGTTTGCAGAGCAAAGCCGCCGTGATGACTTGGAGAGTTTGGGATATGTGCTTATGTACTTTAACCTTGGATCGCTACCTTGGCAAGGGTTGAAGGCCGCAACCAAAAGGCAGAAGTACGAAAGAATTAGTGAGAAGAAAATGTCTACGCCCATCGAGGTCCTCTGCAAAGGCTACCCATGTAAGTAGCTTACCAATATGGTTACTTGGGCTCAAACCATTAATATGTGTAAAATAACTAAAAATGAAGAATATTAAAGCTAAATTGAAGGTGCTTGGCCTGCACCCATAGAATGCATTTTCTTTTACCATTTTGTCGGTACCTCCATATACACCTCATTTGAAAACCGTTTGCAGATCGTGCTTTGTTGACGCTGTGGTTTCACATTTTGATGCGCCTGGTGCGTAGAGGATGAATGGAGGCTAAATGGTTTGTGCTTAGAAGGGGTGGTAAGGAGTGTAAAAGGTTTCTAACCGCTCTCGTACCCCCCCCCCTCCCCTTCCTTCCTCCTTCCCCTCTATCAACGAATGACAGGCTGCATATAGATGGGTAACAAGCTTTTTGATTTATTAAACGATTTTACGTTATCAAGTTCTTTGTTTTTCTTCTGGTAGGAGCGAACAGTTAAATGGGAATAGTTTAGTTACATATAAACAGAACTTTTGGAACAATTACAAGAACCTTTCAAGCATAACCTGTCACGTTGACCAGACGCAGTCATTCATTCAGATGATGCAACATATCCGCAACCCACTTTCTTGCTATAGTTCTACAGACAGGGATGCGTTCACGCCAGCTTCCCTGCTTTCAGCTGGAAAGTAAGCCTCCGCACATCGGCTCTGATTGCAGCCCAGACTACTGTGCTGAGGTTTTCATTAAGATTGCAGCATCTTGCACTTGTTTGTTAATCAGTGCAGTTCATCGCTGGCAGATTCCATTTGCTTTTACTGGTTTTTGTGACCCCCCCCCCCCCCCAAAGTGCAGGGCTGCATCTTAAGTTTCCTTTATAGAAAGTGAATGGTTTATGATGACAAATGTTTGTTGCATGTGAAAATGTGTCTCATTTCACACAACCCCTCCCCTTGTTGGACACTTGTAAAAGGAAGTGGGACAGCTACTAGTAGAAAATGTAAAGGCATACTACTCACATAGCTACCTTTTTAAGATGCATGAGAGGTGAGTTACTGTCTCGTGTCACAGAGCTACATCTATACTTTCTTTGGGACAAGCAGTCTCTTGATCTGCTAGATTTGAATCTTTCCCACTTGTTTCCAACATATGATATGCTCTAAAAGGCATGATTACACAAATTGAAGCTTGAATGAGAAGTACTGATGGAAAGCTGGGGAGAGATTAAAGGGATGCTCTAGCCACCATGACCACTTTTAATTTCACGGATCCTGGTAGTTATGGTGGTTTGATGGCACATACACTAACAAACACCCCTGGTTGTCTCTGGCACCTTCAAAGACGGGCAGCTTGACTCTAGGATGGCAACACTGAGGGCATCCGTGTTGGTTAAGAAGAATTGAGCTCTCCTTGGAGGTGCTTTTTTTAATTCTAAAGTTTGGTTATGAAGCTGTAAACCATGAATCATGTGGACAGTTATGGACAAACTAAGGTTGAAGAGGGGCTTTCAAGGGTGTTTTTCTAGTTAAATCTATTAGTTTAGCAAATTCTTTTTGGTACGTTTTTTAAAAATGTTGCTCAAAAAATCTCTAACATTTATTTGATCCATGGGATGCGTATAGAACACTTCAATATATGGTGAAATGACCGTTTTTCATATAGATTGTTTCTGAGATTGCCATAATTTCAGTATGTAAAATTGTTTCTTTTTAAGATTGTATCTGTACTGAACAAGAACTATAACCTCCTAAATCTTATCCCTGTACAACAGTGAGTGACCACAGAGCTCTCCCTGTATTCTGCCCTCTCCCTTGCTTTTGTAATGCAGCAGCAACATTTGTTGATTTTTGTTACAGTGAGGGTTTTGGCTGCTCCTTGTGGCTTCTTTACTGTAATACCGGGTGACGAGTGAGGTCTCAGAATTTTGTCTTTCCTCCGGGACAA
Organism: Leptobrachium leishanense; assembly: GCA_009667805.1. Classification (NCBI taxonomy): domain Eukaryota; kingdom Metazoa; phylum Chordata; class Amphibia; order Anura; family Megophryidae; genus Leptobrachium; species Leptobrachium leishanense. The sequence continues at coordinate 82,565,231 of CM019070.1, read as the reverse complement.
CCCTAACCGTGCATTATAAAGATATGCAAATTGTAGATTATTTTGCATTAAAATATAATGAAAATGAGAGTATCGTAGATGCAGGAGTCTAGCGCGACCTTGCTATAAAGCGATGGATAGAGATTTATTATGGAAATGAGACAATACTCAAGACTCTTATAAATTTTGCTCCTCACGTTATATTAAAGTATGCAGTACTGGGAAACAATCCTTCCAGATTTTCTTAAGTCAGGCTCCCCCTCAGGCCAGGGTGCTCTACTCTAGAATGATTGCAGTGGTTACTAAGAATGAAGCCACAGAGCACCCGTCTTAGGCTGGGGTCAGACGAGCGTAGTGTTCACGTCCGTGATTGCGCCTAAAAGTACGTCCGTGATAGCATGAAAGAAAGTCCATTGGAGCCTGTTACACAAAGTACGTCCGCACTGAACTGCGGATGCACCATGGCCGCGGCAAACGGACGCAAGGCAGGCAAGAACGTACAACCACTAGAACGGCCGCACAAAGTGCGCTGCGTCCGCAACGTCTGCATAGCTTTGTGTGTGAGTGATGGAACGTGGTCAGACGGACTGCATTTATACGTCCAGCATTTTTGACGGACAAAATGGTTTTGCCTTTTAATTTATTTTCCCTCCTACATCCGTCAAAATATATACGTCAGTGAAAAAAACGGACTGTCTGGCCACTACTGCGTCTTCCGTACTGACGTACGTCCGTGTGCACGGACGTACAGTCCGTAGAAATCACACTCGTCTGACCCTAGCCTTAGTTGCGATAAGATTGCCGGCGGAGCGAGATGACCGACAGTGAATTATTCACCAATAGCCAGCACGCCGGGAGGTGTTGTTTTCTGATCTCCAGCAGGCAGGCTCATCCACTGTATCGTCCGCCGATGGTCAGGGAGACTTGGGATCCATGAGCAAGTCCAATTTTTTTAACACTCGATGCAGATGTCTCGAATATAACATGACCCCTCCAATTTTAAGGTAAATTTGTCACCCAAATCTAGCGGTATACTCGTAGCTATACAGGTTTTTGCAACTTTAACCAACCAAGGGTACCAATCAATTTATTTTTAAACCATACTTGGTTTTAAAGGGTTACTGTCCCTTTCATTTGAAAGATGACCTGTCCTGTTATGTAGACCACTTTTCAGACCCCACTTTCCAAAGTGTCAATAGTATTAAAGTGGTGGTTATGTATATTCTCTTACGTATCCACTTCTGTCAGAAACGGGGAATCCTTGCTTCCTCCCAACAGGGTAGGCTGGATGCAGTGAGCCTCCTGTCTTGGTTTATGTAGTCTTCATGTGTGGCAACTGTTTTCATAGCTGGACCGTTGTCAGCCATCGCTAAGCCTCATGAGGTAGGTATATGCATTCACGACGGTGTATGCGATTCCCTGAATTATGGTCTTCACTCACGTTTTGAAGTACTGATAGTGATGGTTTCCTGAATGTCCACTACAAATACAGGATGGGAAAGGGGATGCTGTTTAAATTTAAAATCTCAAACCAAATGTCCTATGATGTTATATGGCTTAATTTCTTGAGAAAATGTGTGCATCACATTAAGCCATATAGTTATGGAATGATGAACTTCATATCTTCTTGCAGCGGAATTTTCAACGTATCTAAATTTCTGCCGCTCCCTGCGGTTTGATGACAAACCTGATTATTCATACCTAAGACAGTTGTTCCGGAATCTCTTCCATCGACAAGGCTTTTCCTACGACTATGTGTTCGACTGGAATATGCTTAAGTTTGTAAGTACAATGTTGACCACACTGATTAGTACCAAGGTCTCCATCCAAAACCATGATGATTTCTTTAAGGTGAAGGAACTGGTTAAAAGATTAAAGGCCATTACAAAATGTCTAATTTTTTAGGGTGCAGCTCGAAACCCTGAGGATCTAGACAGAGAGAGAAGAGAGCATGATAGAGAGGAGAGAATGGGGCAGCTCAGAGGTTCAGCCACCCGGGCATTGCCCCCTGGTCCTCCTACAGGTACAGCCCCCAACCGTCTGAGAAATGGGGCAGAACCTGTAGCCTCCACGCCAGCTTCCAGAATCCAGCAAAGTGGTAAGTAAAGCTCTCCACACATTGCTTGAACTTGAAGAGTCAGCTGTATTCTATTTAATGGCTACATCTCATGGCTTGTCCAGGCTTGATGGTAAAACCCACAGGTTGTGCTGTGCCCAAGCTTTTATATTGTGCATTAAATTCTATGCCTGCCTGTCCTGGCACAGTTAATGTCATTCAAATAAGCTAGGGATCCCTGCCTCTGTGCATACAGGTGCTGAAACAGCTCATCGAAACGTAGAATGTCAGCATGAACCTTTCGGCCCATCTAGTCTACCCAATTATATGGATAACTTTCCCTAGCTTTATCTTAGGATGGCCTTATGCCTACTTAAACTCAATCACTGTTTAGCCTCTATCACTACTACTCGTGTGCATATGTGACTCTACTGAAACGGTGTAAGCAGCCACGAGCTTTTATGCCAATTAGCATACTGCAATACCATTAGAACTGGCAAACCTCAATGTAAAATTGTTTTCGGCTTATCTAGTAGGGTGTGATAAGGAACACTAAAGGGGTTATTCACTAAACACCGTGGTTTTACTTCGGAGAACTACGGTGGATAGAGTGCGGCAAAGATACGGCAAATTCACTGTTTAGAGAAAGTCTACCTCTTGGTTCTCTGTAATTTTCACAACAATGCCGAAGTTGTCTTGCGTAGTTTCTATGGTGTTCCCAAGCTTTTTGCCACAAAAGTAAATCCATAGATTTCAACGTAGTTTCAGTTGAATTTGTCTGGGATTGTATATTACCGTGGTTTCCCCTCATAGTTTGTGATTAATGAAGATCCTCAATTTAAAATCTCTGTATTCATTAATGATGCAAACAGTAGAACAATGCAGAGATTAGCTGTAACTGTTATTTTACGTAGGGGTAACGATGTTTGAATCCACTTCTCCGGCTGCTGAATTTTTCTGTGGATAGCCGAAGTCCACTGTAGTTACAACAGTGATTAGCGCTGAATCGACAAACCCTCTATCGTTTAAGTGCTTCTTTAATAGGTAAAATGTCTGATTTTGTTGTAGGCGCATCTTACGGTGTTTTTATGTTTTGCTTTTTCCCCCAGTCAAATATAGCGTTCCATTGTTTTTTTTTTTTTTGTGCCACCTCTGTTTTTGTAGGGTAATGGAGTTGAAAGTTGCATTCTCACTTGTGATTTCTTTACATGTAGATTCAATCTTTTGGGGCTACTCACCGAGCGCCGGTCTTTTGTCACAGTCGCAGCGACAGTTATTTTCGGTATTCGCAACTACTGCAGGCTTTGGTGTTTCACAATAGAGAAATTTAAGCAGCGGCAGGAGAGCATTCATTGAAGCTTCTCTTGCAGTACTTTGAATCCCCTCTTTTGAAACACTGAAGTTTGTCGTGGCTGTGACAAGCGCCTGTTCAGTTACTAAAACTACAGCCAAAACCAATTTATGAATAAACCCTTCATGTGAAACTCATCATTGAAAACTTACACATTTAAAGATGGCAGGGGGACTAATTTCCCTCACTTGCTTGTCGGAGTTTGGCAACGTAAGGCTGAGTTTTAATGAACTTCCTCTTGCTGCTTCCCCAAATGATGACATTCTATTGAGCTATGGGAAATATGTCAATGAAAGATCCTTATGATGGATTGTTCCGTTTCTTCCATAATCCTCTATTCATGCTTTGGATGTGCATGGATGTATGTTTATGACACCTCTACTGGTGTGTACACTAGATAATGTTGAACAAAACCGTGGCATTACCAAAGAGGAAGCAATTAAAGTAAATCCACTTCACCTGTAGCAAATCCATGCATACAGACCTGTTACACAAAATGTTTGGCAAACTGCTTCCATGTAACAAATCTATATATTTCTTTTCGAACATTCTAAATATAATCGAATTAAAGATCTTCTGCTTCAGAAAGTGGGTTTCTGGAAAACGGCCCATTTTGTTTATTCAATGTGCAAATAATGCGCTTAACCCCAGGCCTCTGCCCTGTAGATCTGACCTATTTCTCTTGACCATCAGAACTGTATATTTCTTTCCTGATTACATGTCTCTTAAATTCTGCAGGTAACACGTCTCCACGGGCAATTTCACGGGTGGACAGAGAGCGGAAAGTCAGCATGAGATTACATCGGGGAGCTCCAGCCAATGTTTCTTCCTCTGATCTCACAGGGAGACAAGAAGTTTCACGAATTTCAGCATCACAGGTAAGCGTTTCGGATTTTGCCACTGTTGGACTGCACGGTATACATACATTTGTGGATACGGCGGGGTCACATGACAAGCAGGATACGGCGGGGTCACATGACCAGCAGAATGATTCCCGGAGGGAGAATGGACTTTTTTGGGGGAGGGGGGATCCAGCCGCAGCTAACTGATCCTGCAGAAGTTGAATCTGTTAGCACCAGCTCTTAGCTTTAGCAAACCTTTTCAGGTGATGGCAGCGGTTCGTAATTGGCATTGGGAGTTTGTGATCCTAACGCTTATTGCTGATTGCTTAAGCTTTGCGCTTCCCATGTTAATCATAGGGAGCACAAAGTACAGTAAACTGGAGCTAAAAAGCGCTAATAACGATGCGCGAATAGATTTTTTTATTTTTTTTTAACCCGTTAGCATGCTGCACAGATTACCTTCCGATCGCTAAGGAGGTGATGGGGCCCCTTGTGTCTGTATATTTAACATATATGCTGACAGCAGATAATACAAATTGTGCTGAGTGAGAAACCGTTGCCTTCTGATTTTCCGTGATGTTCGTTCATTTTGGTGATGAGCAGCTGTCTAGATCTGCTGTGTTGGCCATCATAGAGGATGTGGTTGCAAGCTTCAGGAATTAATTTACTAGCAACTTGCATAAATAGGACTTGTATTCCAAAAGACACGTCTAGCAAAGTCTCAGCCGTGCTTCCATGCATCATTTAGCGCTGATAGGGGGCTGTCTGGGAGACGCAGCAGAGCTGGTAGCAAACCATTGCGCCCGCAGCCATCCTCTAAGATCTGCAAATCAGAAATGGGGTGGCCACTTCTAAACCTATAAACTCAGTCTAGCTGAAAGGCGTATAGTGAAGTGTCTCTGTATAGTAACTATATATATATGAAACCCTCTTATATTTGCAGGCTAGTGTACCTTTTGACCACCTTGGGAAATGAGAATTGTCACTGGAACAAGGTTTGCATAGGTGAGTTTTTTTCTTTATGATTAATCACTTGTCCGTCTCCGGTTGCTGTGCGCTTTTATGTGTGTGAAATTAATTAAATAGAAGTAAAAATTAACCCCTTGTAGTAAAAAATGCAGCTGATCACTGTTCTATATGGTGAGCAGAAGAGAGAAAAAACTTTTCTTTAACATCTTAACTTTAAATCAAAACACATGCAAGACCAGGTAGCCGAAGGCTCCTTAAATGTTTACCTGTGGCTCCTAAATTTCTAGGTTTACTAATCAAAGCTAGCAATACTGGAAGTTTGCGTATCTTCTAAAATGTGTGCCGTTGGCCTTCTAGTTGTCCTTGGGTTTGGTAAAATGTACCAAGCCCTGCCTTTTGATATCCTATGTATAAAAAAGACCTTGATGCAAAATGGCCATTATCAATATAATGATAGTGCTCCCCACTACTTGGTGGCTGAAAGCCTAGACCCCAAAAAAAGTCTTTACCCCTCCTGATATTGAACAACCATTGAGTGGTGCCCGCTGTGTCTGTATTCCTGGTCACAGTGCTTGCCTACACCCTCCTCAGAAATGTGTATCCCATAATTTGTTTTTTTGTTCTAAAATCTATTTTCCATGCGTCGAGCGGGATTACCGTTGGGTTCTTCTTCCTGATTTGGACAGGTTGCAATGGAGGCTTTAGTAACCTATTAAAAAAAACAAAAACACACCTGGGGGCAGGTAACCACCCCCCCCCACCTGATGCGTAGCTCCTCCCCTAGCCCATATAACTCCCAGCAGCAACTCCACCTCACCAGACAATAACCAAGCAGAAAACACTAAAATAGCAAAAATAGAAAATCTGTATTGGGAGGTAATGAGTACTGCTACTACGGCTATGGAAAAAAGAATTTACGCTAAGAAATACCGTTTTTTGCTAAACTGCTAATGTCTACATTTTCTTTTTCCTTCTAGTGTCTTCACTGTATCTTTTTTTTCTTAAGACAATTTTAAGTTTTTTTCTGTTTTTTGTCTTTTATTTTTTTTCTTCTGCCAACGAAGATGGCCATGCTCAAGATGCTGGTCCAGGCACGGAGATAAAGAATTGATGCGTCCATGTGGATGGTATAGGAGTACCAACTTGCCTCACAAAAATACACTGGCAGTCCAGGACAGCGGATGTTCTTCCTGCTTTCTCTAAACCGAACACTACATAGATATATACTGTATATATTTTCTTTTTTAAACTTTTTTTTTTTATTGTACCCCAGCGCCCCCCCCCCCCCTCCCAAAAAAAAGCAAAACTAGGAACATTGTGTCCTATAATATTTTAGCTGTAACTTTTCCTCTTGATAGAAGGGATGGAAAGGATTTGTCTGGTAAGGGGGTAAATACTTGGACCTCAAAAGCTGTGGAAGGTCATCTATTTCTTCTTCAAACTGGGCCTGCTACTCCCTCCTCCTCTTCTCTCACGCCTCCATATTCTGTTTTGACAATGGAAAAAATGCATGCAATTCTTTTTTCTGTTGGATGGGTCTCTCTGCAAGTGCAGGTCTGAAGAGCAGGAGAAAAAGATTTGCCTTCTTTCCATTCTTATCCACAGGGGAAGCTGACCTTGTTTTTAGCATCCGCTATGTTTTTGGAAGCCTGAAAAAGTCTGGGGTTTCCATAAAAGACATGGTTTGCCGAAGCAGCTGGTGATCCTGGCTGCTTGGCAGTTTTAGTTGTAGGTCATAATGTATTTTAGTAGTAGGTTTATCGTTGGGTATCTCCCACTGTGGCTGCTAGTGGTTTGTGGTTTAATGCTTTTGAAACCTTTTTAAAAATATATATATATATATAAAAAACACCCACAATTGCTCCCCCTCCTTCATTAAGACTTTAGTTCAGTGGCTGCTTTCTGACTTTCCCAATGGAGACTGTGAAGGTGCACAAAAAGATGTTTTATCAAGGATTGTATAATATACCAAAGGGTCAGGAGGGCCCTGGGTGGTGGGATTCTGAATGTGGAAGCTCCCTTTTCCTTCCATGTCCTGGACAGTGCCCATCCAGCACCACTAGATGGCGACATGTAACTAGTTTAATTTAGATACCCTCCAAACTGTTTCAATATTTAACATTTATTTTCCTAATTTATTTACAATCTTTTTTTATTTGTGTTTAACTTTTATTACTTTATAATTTTAAAAAAGCAAAATGCAAAAAAATCCATTTTTGGGGGGTAATACGCAACTTTTTGGGGGGTTTTGTACTTGTGTAAATATAGACTTTTTCAGCTTTAATGTGTTTGTTAATTTGAGGTAATAAAGTAGAAAATGATAAAGCGGTAAAACGATGTCTGTCTTTTTGTCAAAATTGCTGACCTGTTAAGGGAATGTAGTTTATACCATACTGGGTTGCCATTTGTGTGCTTGTAATGTGGGCTCCCATACCCACGTGTAGAATGATCCCGAAGGAGTACTGATTCCGGCCCAGACCCACCCAGTCAATAGCCTGAGCTCCTTGCAGGGTGAAAACAAAACTGGGAATGACTTTATTCAGGATTTACAATTGGAAAATGCGCCCCAACATTTCCATACTGACTTGCCTCCCAGTAGCTTCCGCCTACCACACACACACACACACACACACACCCTGGTGTAATAGACAATGGCCGAGGAAGGTGGCAGAGAGATCTGATTTAAGCCAGTTCCTGGGGTTGTTGATGGATGCCGGGAAAGACCAAGGAATCCATTCCTTACAGATGCACATAAGGGAAAAAAATGTGTATATAACATGACACTACAATAAATAAGAGCATAATACCACGCAGACACCTGGGAATAGGGCACAGAAAACAAACACCCTGTACCTAGATTTGTAGGTACAGGGTGGCACCAACATGCATCTCTAGGCCTATGTATCCAAAGTGACTACCATCCCAGTGCTACCACATACCCAGGAGCGGCTAAATCCAGTGGCGTAGCGAGGGAGGGCATGTGCCCCTGGGCGCCTTTCAGCAAGCAGGGGTGAACTGGGCAGGGGGGCTGCTGCAGTTTTGCCGGCCGCCACGTGCTTTTCGTCCTACGAGCGGCATGAAACTCTACCGCTCGCGTGGGTTCCACCAGCCCGCTGGTGGAACCCACATGAGCGGCAGAGTTTCATGCCGCTTGTAGGACGAAAAGCACATGGCAGCCGGCAATATTTTCTCGGAGTGGTCTGGCAGAGGAGCGGTGAGCTGGAGTCAATATATATCCATGTGTGAGCTGCTGGGGCAATATATATCCATGTGTGAGCTGCTGGGGCAATACAGTCTGTGCAAACGTTTTAGGCAGGTGTGGAAAAAAATACTGTAAACGAAGAATGCTTTCAGAAATATCAATGATTGTTTATATTTGTCAATTTTCAACATGCAAAGTGAGCGAACAAAAGAATCTAAATCAAATCAATATTTGGTGTTACTACCTTTTGCCATCAAACTAGCATCACTTCTCATAGGTACACTTGCACAAAGTCAGGTATTTTGTAGGATTATAGTCAGGTGTATGATCAACCAATTATACCAAACAGGTGCTAATGATCATCAATGTCACACATAGGTTGAAACCCAGTCTTGAATTGTAACAAACAGCTGTGTAGGAGGCTTAAAACTGGGTGAGGAACAGCCAAACTCTGCTACCAAGGTGAGGTTGTGAAAGACCATTTCATGTCATGGCAAGATTGAGCACAGAAACCAGACACAAGATAGTTATACTGCATCAACAAGGTCTCTCCCAGACAAAGATTTCAAAGCAGACTGGGGTTTCAAGATGTGCTGTTCAAGCTCTTTTGAAGAAGCACAAAGAAACGGGCAACGTTGAGGATCGTAGACTCCGTGATCGGCCAAGGAAACTTGGTGCAGCAGATGAAAGACACATCAAGCTTATTGCCCTTCGAAATCGGAAGATGTCCAGCAGTGCAATCAGCTCAGAACTGGCAGAAGCCAGTGGGATCCAGGTACACCAATCTACTGTCCAGAGAAGTCTGGCCAGAAGTGGTCTTCATGGAAGAGTTGCAACCAAAATGCCATACCTCTGACGTAGGAACAAGGCCAAGCGACTAAAGTATGCACGAAAATCTAGGAACTGGGGTGCAGAACAATGGCAGCAGGTGCTCTGGACTCTTGAGTCAAAATTTTAAGTATTTGGCTGTAGCAGAAGGCAGTTTGTTCGTCGACTGGCTGGAGAGCGGTACAAAGAGTGTCTGCAGGCAACAGTGAAGCATGGTGGAGGTTCCTTGAACGTTTGGGGCTGCAATTCGAGTTGGAGATTTGGTCAGGATTAATGGTGTTCTCAATGCTGAGAAATATAGGCAGATCCTTATCCATCATGCAATACCATCAGGGAGGCGTATGATTGGCCCCAAATTCATTCTGCAGCAGGACAACGACCCCAAACATACAGCCAAAGTAATTAAGAACTATCTTATGTGTAAAGAACAAGTATTGGAATTGATGGCATGGCCCCCACAGAGCCCCGGATCTCAGCATCGAGTGTGTCTAGGATTACATGAAGAGACATAAGGATGCAAGAAAGCCTACATCCACAGAAGATCTGTGGTTAGTTCTCCAAGATGTTTGAAACAACCTACCAGCCGAATTCCTTCAAAAACTCTGCAAGTGTACCTAGAAGAATCACTGCTGTTTTGAAGGCAAAGGGTGGTCACACCAAATGGTTATTTGATTTAGATTTCTCTTGTTCGTTCACTGCATTTTGTTCATTTATGAACATAAATGTGCAACACTTCCATTTGTGAAAGCATTCTTTGTTTACAGCATTTTTTTCACACCTGCCTAAAACTTTTGCACAGTACTGTATATCCATGTGCGGTGTGTATGAGTGAGTTTTATTGCTGTGGAGCTCTGATATGCTCATACACACTGCACATTACTGTATCACAGCTGCACAGCAATAAAACTCACAGTAATGTGTGGTGTGTATGAGCATATCACTGCTCCACAACTGTAAAAGTCACATTCAACACACCACACATTACTGTGAGTTTTAAAGCTGTGGAGCTCTGATACGTACACACCATATGCAGCCAATGTGGCATGTTGGCTAGTCTTGCCAAAACCTGCCCCTCAGAGGTTAATGATGCTCTCCTGTTAACCTGTTTTGTGTGTTGCACCTTTCGAATTGTTATTGAAAAAAAATAATTATATTTTGGATTTAAAAATTTTGTATGCTTTAGTGATTTACTTTTGGAGGGGGGGGGGGCCCTACTAATGAAAGACTTGCCCCCGGGTGCCACATGATCTCGCTATACCTCTGGCTAAATCCGAATAACACTTGTGACAAACGAATGGGCACTCCACTTCTTCCAATGCAGAGCTTTGAGGGATGATATCTCCAGAAACAGAAAGGGTTTATGCTTTAACACAAATATTCACTGTAGTTGCAACTACTTTGAACATTGCTGGATTTCCCGTCTCTGGAACGCCAATGGCAGAAGTTCCTGCAAAGACTGAATTACAGTGAACAACAATGCCACTGTATTTTCTTGTATAAACTGCAGCTATTCTCCAGTCACATTTATTTCTGCAGTATGTACACCAGTGAATGTATTTTGAAGCGATCTCGAGACCTCCCACGCAACTACATAGATGGCAAAAGTGGAAGCCAATGCTAAGTGGCTTGGACTGAACCCCTGGTGGAAACTACTACAGCAAAACCTAACAATGGAAACTCTATTAATTGCTACTGCAGAATAGGGCAACCATTGTTTTAAAGCCTTTATAAAGGCATTATGGGCTGCGGAGCTAGACTGAAGTGCAATGCTATCACCATGGAAAGGGATCTTAAAATGCCTCAGTAGCACTCCCTTAAATATTACATGTTGAGGGGGTAGTTTAACCCTTTACAAATAGTTTTGTAATTTTTATGAGAAATCAACATTTTTTTGTATTTATTTTGCGATAACCCCAGTGTGTTGTTTTGCCCAAGTCATAGTTTAGTGTAGCTTTAAAAATTTAGAAAGTGGGCTGCATGCTGCATTAGGTAAACTTGCTAGTTTTGCTCCACTGGGACTCTGTTCTTTTCTTGATATTACATAATCGCTGCTTGTGACAGACTCTGCTGTCACTGGGGCAGTTGGAGGAGCTTGGGGGGGGCGCTAGCCTCCTTACTACTGACTGGGCCAAGCTGCTAACTGGTTTGCCAAAAGGATTGCCCAGGAACTCCAGGATTTATGTTGAAATGTGTCTTGGCATCCCGGTGGGCACGCCTCACTTATTGTGGACATGTTTTCCATCATGTGGACTGGGGGGGGGGGGGGATTTCTCTAAGCAACCAGATTAAGATCAAGGTTGCCTAGTGACAGTTTACAGTCATTTGCTTGAGTGTTTCTTCTCCTGTTATTGGATCTGTTGATCTAATCCTTGTTGTATTCCTGAAGGGGGTTGTCCCTTAACTGATATACAGTATCACACAGAAGTGAGTACACCCTCACATTTTTGTAAATATTTTATCTTTTCATGACAACACTGAAGAAATGACACTTTGCTACAGTGTAAATTTGCTGTCCCCTCGAAATAACTCAACACACAGCCATTAAGGGTGTACTCCCTTTTGTTGCCAGCAGTTTAAGTGTCAAATTTTGTGTGGCTGCCATTATTTTCCAGCACAGCCTTAACCCTCTTGGGCATGGAGTTCACCAGAGCTTCAAAGGTTGCCACTGGTGTCCAATTCCACTCCTCCGTGACAACATCATGGAGCTGGTGGAGGTTAGAGACCTTGCACTCCTCCACCTTCCATTTGAGGATGCCCCACAGATTCTCAATATCCTTTCAGGTTTTTTTTTGTATTGTTTTTTGACAATTTTTATTGGAGGTGCATCACATGTGAAACCAAGCTTGTGCAAGCGTATGGCAATCCAGGGGGGAACGTACGACACAAGGGCAGAACGAGAACAGCGGACAGTTCTAGTGTTGGGTACAATCAGCGGTAAGTGAAGGTGCCATAAGGGCAGCACTTTTGTAACACCTCTCCATATTTTACATAATGATAAACAATAGTGAGGGGGTAATCTGTAAAAGGGAGGACACCAATGGATAACTTTAGTCAACCTGTGTTTTTTTTTTTTTTTTTTTTTTTTTTTTTTTATATCGAGTAAGGGAGGAAACGGTATCTAGCAAGCAAGAAAGGGCACCAGCAGATCCCACTAGCCACGGGCGGGAGCGCAGCCACGAGTCCACCAGGCCTAATGTTTCATTGTCAAAATTAGTGCTGGGGAGTGAGCTAAGGTATATTCTGGGGTGGGGGGGGGGGAAGTGGGGCAAGAGCGAGCGAGCCGCTGGCAAACAAGCAAAGCAGTACAAACACGGGCCACCCCCCCCCCCCCAGGTCCCACGCTGCAGTCAATGGACAGATGTGTCCAGATCGGGCCAACGCCGACCAGCGGGATGTGAAGTCTACCCAGAAAAGGCAAGATGAGCAGAGGTCGGGGGGGGGGGGGCAAACGCGGCCGGCCATGTGCCCACACCCTCTTGAAATCCCCCATGCGAACGAGGACGACTGCCATCAGGCGTTCCATCGTGAGCCTGTGCCAAATCTTTGCCTCAGTGACTAGGGTGGCGGGGGGCCCTTCCAGGTTTTGGCCAGGCAGATGCGCACTGCAGCGCACACCCTGGGGATCAGAACACTGGGGAACATATTTTGTGTTGCGTTCGATATTTCAGCTGTTTCAGACTACATTAGCAATGCGGATTTCAAAACTGGTTAGTTTTCTTCTATCATGTCAGATTTTTTTTCTCTACAGCTTATCTGAATGCAATTACTCCCACCCGGATATATGGGAGCACGAATGCTCTCCTATTGGCAGAGTGGACCTCCCTCGAGTGGGGGGGGACCTTGACGACCGGATGTTACAAAGGGAACATGTGATAAGTTGCCATTTGATGTTTTAAGGATTTTACCAGGAAGGATACATTGAGATTTCTCTGATTTTCAAGTATGTACCATTAGGTGTCTTGCCCAAGGACACTTACTGGAGAGGTGCTCGTCGGGATCGAACCCATGACTCCATAGGCTCTCTCCACGCAGAGCAGTGATGTTACCTCTACTCCACCCAGCCGGTACCTTTTGGTTTGTCGAGAGCCCACAGATCATTCCAGTGACTGTTACTCCTGTACGATTCCATCAAGATTTGAAGGTCAAAGAGGAACGGTATCAGGGTAGATGGGATGAACATATGATGGCTGACTATTGTTGGAGTATCAGGCGAGATTGTCCAGAATGAACACTCCAGGAAAAGCTATGAGTAAATTTGTATCTTAAGTGCTACCTAACTTGACTAATTGGACCCAATTGGATTTTTAGGTTAAATTTGAATTTGACATACAGGTAATGTTCATTTTCCATTGTGTGCACATTTTGTATGGTTTTTGAGACCAAGGGACAAAGGGTATCCTGTACCTTTTTTAAAAAAGATTGGGGTCATTTTTGTATTCAGATGCTACCAGATAGATCTGACACTTGTTTTTGACTAACTCAACAAAAATGCTGTTCCCCAGTGGAATGTTTGCTACGCGCAAGGTGTGCTGACGGGTGTGGCCTGTTAAAGAGCACTGTCTGGGGGAAGGGGGACTCCCAGTGCACTGCTCAGGTCCGGAAACGCTGCCTCCCAGATGGGCCGAACAGTGCTGCAGTCCCACCAGGCATGTAAATACGTTCCGTCCTCCCTGCAACCACAAAAGCACACCAAAGGGGGCTCCAGGCCACATCCTGGCCAGCCTGCGCAGGTGGATATACCACCGTGACATGACTTTGCAGCCATTCTCGCGGGCAGAAGTGCCTAGTGTGACCCGAGACGTTTTGTCTATAATATCGAGCCAGTCCTCCTCCTCCTCCAGGGAGTCTGCCAGATCCACCTCCCACCGTGCCCTGTAAGGGGGGGGCTTCGTGCGGGTATGCTACCCGGAGGAAAATCATGCCAAATCGGCGCCATGACAACCTACAGCTGGATTTGTAGAAGGTAACTCCCGGACCAGGACCCCCAAAAAATGCAGTAATTGGGCAGCCCAGAATTCCTCTGACCGGCCTACCCAGGAGGAGCAAGTCCCGCATCTCCGCAATGCTGGCTCGAACCCATCAGCCGAAAGCACTCGATGGGTCGCCCTCCGGAAACTGTGGGTTGTGGAAGAGGGAAAGCCGGCCCGAGCTTGGTGGTGATTGCCCATCCCGATGGAGGTTCCAGAGACGTAAAGAATGTTTCAGGGTGGGGCTAGCATGATTGACTGGACTCTGAGGTATTCACATAAGAGTATGGAGCGGTCTGGGGCCCACCATGGCCTGTTCCAGGAGGGTCCAGACAGGGATCTTGTGGCGGAGATTGATGGATCTGAGCAATGCGAACTGAGCTGCCTTATAGTACGAGAAGAGGTGCGGAACCCCCCCCCCCCCCTCATCCTGGCCTGGAACATGAGACTCTTGGGAAACCTCCCACTATGGACCCCCCCCCCTCTACAAAGGAATGGATTGCTGACTGAAGGTACGTAAGATCCGCTCATCGTACTGGAATAGACAGCATCCTGAAGTACAGTAACTTTGGGAGCAGGGTCATCTTCACGTCATATATGCGGCCAAAGAGGGAGAGGCGCAGATGGGATCAATGGTCAAGGAGAGAAACATAGAAAAATGTCGGCAGATAAGAACCTTTCGGCCCATCTAGTCTGCCCAATTACATGGATACTTTACCTGGATTTATCTTTTGTTTAGGATAGCCTTATGCCTATCCCATGCCTGCTTAAATTCAATTACTGTTTTGGAGCATGGAGTTTGGGAAGCAGAACCCCATAGTTCTTTATAAAGGGTATCCCCCAGGGAACACAGGGAGGACTGGCGCCAGCGAAAGGGGAACTGGTCCCGGAATAATGCTGCGTCCCGTCCCCCCCGATAAGGGCGAGGTTCTTAACCTCTCCCTATCAGCGTTAAGCTTATATCCCAAGGGAATTCAGCACTCACTGACTGCGAGCAGGTTAGAGAGGTTCGAGGCCGGGGAAGACCGAGTGAAGAGGACGTCATCCACGAAAAGGGCTAGCTTATATTAGCACCCGCCCACCTCAATTCCACGTATGTCGGGATGGGACCTGATGTAGGCTGCCAAAGGCTCGATAGATAGAGCGAAGAGGAGGAGAGACAGGAGCAGCCCTGCCGCGTCCCGTTCAAAATCGGGAAGGTGTCTGACAGAAAAAACCCCTGTGTCGACCCTGGAGAGGAAGTGGCGGAGGACAGTCTCCTGGGTAGGATCCGGGCCGGTGGTGGTACCGCCGTACAAGGCGGCGTAATAGGAGGAAAAGGCTCTCGATCTCCCCGGGGTCCCGGGTCAGCTCCCCGCCCTGAGGATACACCAAGCGGACCATATGCTCCCTGGTCTGTTGCTTCAGCCAACGGGCCAAGAGCGTGTCCGGCTTGTAGATTTTTCAACTAATGTTTGACCCGTCCACTGAAGGATGGCCTGCACCTGACGTGAGTGGAGCAGGTTAAGGTTCCCCTGTACCTCTACCAACCGTCAGAGCACGGCGGGGTCCCCTGTGTGGTTATCACGTTCCAGGTCGGCCACCTGGGTCTTGAGGAGGTCCATGTCTTGCGCCCTCTCCCTCTTTTATGGTGAGAGGCCAAAGCTATGAGGGTGCCGCGCATATAGGCCTTATGAGACTCCCACACCGTGGTGGTGCTGATGTCCAGTGTAAAATTACGTTCGAAGAAGTCCACCAAGTCGTGAGTCAGCTCTTCTTTCAGTCCCGGGTCAAGGAGCAAAGAGGCCTTGAACCACAAGACCCTTGGGGAACAATGCCAACTTATCTCCCAGGGCTCTCCAGAAGGCCCTGTCTGGAGGGAGCATAGACCCTGACAAAGGTGAATGGGTGACCCCCCCCCCCCACTGTCCCCGACACACTAACAGAGTTATTCAAAGAGATCTGAATTTGTGGCCGAAAGGTAACCGAACAGTGAAATTCAGCGTAGTTACTTTTCCTGGCCATTCGGCTATTCAGAGAGCAGGCAGTTTGCCACATCCTGGTGAATTGCCTGCACATACGGTGCCTGTTTGGTGCCCTACCATCCGAAAGGGGGGGTATAAAATGAGAAATAAAATACAAGGGAAGTGGGAGGGGGTGTGGAAAGTGGCAAAGGCCAGAGCTGTGACTCTCCTGGTGCGCTCCCGGGGGAGGCCATGGAGGGGGGTACTGTCACGAGGTCCCAGGGCACGAGGGCCAGGCATGGCAGTTAATACCATGATGGCGCACCTCGTGGCCTCCCGGTGAATGCCAAATAAAAAAAAAAAAAAAAGGAATGGGGAGAACATCATCCCCCGCAGGGCGAACACCCTAGGGGGACAAAGACGGGGAGAGGGAAAAAGACAGTACGCCAGAGAGGGTCAGGGTATTAGCCACAACTTCACAAAAACCCAGTCTCAATCTGGATCGCCTGAGAATAGGGAAGAGTCCACAGGCGACTGCATGGTAGCCTGACACGCGAGAGCGGGAGGTAGGCCTAGGGAATGCAGATGACCCTCAGCCTCGGTTGTTGAGGCGGCCACCAGTGCCCGTTCACCTTCCGGGGTGATGAGGGAGCTGGAGGCGCCCCACTGATAGCCGATAACAGGCCAAAACTGTCGACAAGTAGCAGGAAAGGCAGGTCCCAGAATATGGCGATGGAGGCCCCCTCAAAAAGGACCGTAGGTACATTCCACACTGCACGAAAGACCGAGGAAGGCAAGGCCGCATCTCGGAGCATGACGATCACATCGCGTGGAACTTTTGCTGGTGCCAAGGCCGCTTTCCACACGCAGAGGGCCGTGAGGACCAAGTCCCGCAGATGTTCCGTTGAATGGAGAACTGACTCCAAGAATCGCGTAGCGTAGGGCAGTACATCACCAGGCCGAAATGGGGGACCTCCGGAACTTCACTCAAGCTGAGAGCTGGCTGGCTGCTACCTCGCGACGGCTTCAGCGCCCTGCCCTGTCTGAAGCGGAGGACATGCAGGTATTGGAGACAGCGGGCACCCCTCATGTTTCCCACGTGGCGCTATCGACCCTAGGAGCCGATGCTCTTCCTGCCACGAAAGGAGATATTTGCGCCCTCCTGGATGATGCCAGGAAATCCTGGCAGGCGTATTTTCAATCGCTTAGCGCAGCGCTGAAGCCGTCGCCCCGTCCCTCCAGCCATCGAGAGCCGGATATCGGGAGTGCGGGTGCCCTCCGTCGGTCTTGGTCTTCTTCCCCATCCGGGGACAGGATAGCACCTCGCAACACGTTAAAAGTACAGTCACCTCAGGCCTCCAAAATAGCTGCCGTGAGACCGGGGATGCAGCAACACAATGACCCCGGCTCGAGCGCCGGTCCGGAGGGGTGAGCAAACGGTCTCCGGAGGTCCACACACCGATGACTGACAGCAGCTCCACCGCTGTAGGGATTGTTCCGGGTCTGAAGCCCCGCTAGGGCAGCTGAACAGGTATTCTGTATTGGGCCGCTGCCGACTACGCCCCCATCGTGTAAAAATTTAATGTTCTTGAACCCAGGACATATTTGAAAACGAGAGAAATTTCATTGTGTCCTTCCTGGTAAAATTATTTATGAATACTATAAACAGGGAAATATAATTTTTAAGGATGCACAGATACTTGTATCGGTGCCAATACCGGCATTTGCTCGAGTACTTGGTGCTTGTGCAAATGCTTTTAATGCATTCTGCCAGCAGCCCGGTGTCTGTGGGTATGTGTGTCAGGTCTGTGACTATACATGTATCTGAGATTTGAGTGAGTGTGTGTACTCACAGAAGTGAGTACACCCAGGGGTCAAGTCCTGGGAAAAAAAGTGAGAGAACTCACCCAAGAATTCCACAACCCCCATTACCCGAAGAGAAAAATATAAAAATATATATATATATATATATATATATATATATATATATTATATAATATATATATATATATATATATATATATATATATTGGCGCAGACCCCCAGGAATAATTATACCCAGGCAGACCCCCAGAATTAATTATACCCAGGCAGACCCCCAGAATTAATTATACCCAGGCAGACCCCCAGAATTAATTATACCCAGGCAGACCCCCAGAATTAATTATACCCAGGCAGACCCCCAGAATTAATTATAGCCAGACCACAGACCCCAGAAATAATTATACCCAGGCAGACCCCCAGAATTAATTATACCCAGGCAGACCCCCAGAATTAATTATAGCCAGACCCCCAGAATTAATTATAGCCAGGCAGACCCCCAGAATTAATTATAGCCAGGCAGACCCCCAGAATTAATTATACCCAGGCAGACCCCCAGAATTAATTATACCCAGGCAGACCCCCAGAATTAATTATAGCCAGACCCCCAGAATTAATTATAGCCAGACACAGACCCCCAGAAATAATTATGGCCAGGTACAGACCCCCAGAAATAATTATGGGCAGGTACAGTCCCCCAGAAATAATTATGGGCAGGTACAGTCCCCCAGAAATAATTATGGCCAGTTGCAGACCCCCAGAATTAATTATGGCCAGTTGCAGACCCCCAGAATTAATTATGGCCAGGTACAGTCCCCCAGAATTAATTATGGCCAGGTACTGTCCCCCAGAAATAATTATGGCCAGGTGCAGACACCCAGAAATAATTATGGCCAGGTGCAGACACCCAGAAATAATTATGGCCAGGTGCAGACACCCAGAAATAATTATGAGCAGGTACAGTCCCCCAGAAATAATTATGGCCAGGTTCAGACCCCCAGAATTAATTATAGCCGGCAGAGACCCCTCTAGTTATACTTACCAGCATGCAGACCTCAGGACTGCATCTTCCTTGCAGCTCCAATGTGCTCCTGCACGCGGCTGCCTGCTTCTGAAAGCTGAGACGCGATCTCGCAAGATCTCGGCTGTAGGCTGCATCACAGCCTTCAGAGGGCTGAGGAGGCGGCCGCGCGAGGAGGGAATCACGCAGGGCTTGGGGAAAACGCGGCCAGTCGAGCGGCTGCTAGCGGAATGCTGCTAATGCATCCTGCTAGCAGTCCCGGCTGCCCACAGCGGGAACGGGAACCTGTGTTCCTGCAGCGTTCCCGCTACGGGAGAGTGCGGGAATGCCGTTCCCGCAGAACTCGAGCCCTGAGTACATCCCTCACATTTTTGGAAATCTTTTATCTTTTCATGTGACAACACTGAAGAAATTACACTTTACATTGTAGCAAAGTAGGGAGTGTACAGCTTGTATAACAGTGTAAATTTGCTGTCCCCTCAAAATAACTCAACACAGCCATTAATGTCTAAGCCACTGGCAACAAAAGTGAGTACACCCCTAAGTGAAAATGTCCAAATTAGGCCCAAGGTGTCGATATTTTGTATTGTATTTTGTAAGAATCAGAATTGTTTTGTTGGTACCAAGTTTCTTCTGATAAACCAATCGCTTACTTAGTGCGTTCATCTGACCACAGCTTATGTGCGCCCGTACTGACGTGCCTTCCCGTGTCCGTCGCAGCATTGTGATACAGCGTCGGGGCCGGCCACACGCTGTTGCGCACGCATGAATTGCGTGCGTGGCACGGCCTTGCAGCATCCGTACAGCAAGCCTCCCCATCAAAGCGCTAGGACACGTGTTGACAGGGCTGCAAAGCACGATCCTCCATAGGACAATCAAGCCTTGCAGCGCACACTAACTGCGCTCAGCGAGGCCGTCAGATGGGTGTCGAGTGGAAGGAACGTCCACTCTCACGCATGTTCTTTTCCGCTCTTACTACTGCTCGTCTGACCCCAGCCTTAACACCCCACTGCGTGCCGGGAGACAGTCCTTTTAGAGGGCTTGGGAAAAGGACCTCTCGATAACGTTGATGCCCTCTCAATGGGTATCTGCATATGTTTGCTGTGGGGGCATCCCGGTGTGCTACATTGGTGGAAACACAGAGGAAAATATTATACCGCTGGTATATGACCCTGGACAAGATCAGCCGTTTCGCTCCTCCAGTCCCAAATCTTTGTTGGAGGTGCGCTTCCGCTGAAGGAATGATGGGACACATCTGGTGGCATTGCCCCTTTGTGGCAGGGGATCTCCTTGCTGGCTACAGTAGTGCTGGGCAAACTGATTCCTTGCACCCCTGAGGTTATGTTGCTGCGTGTGAACCGGCTTCCTCATCCATATTTGCGGATGTGGTTTATAGTTATCTCTGCTACGGCGTTGCAGCTTGCCAGGCGCTGGAAGTCCCTACACAGAAGCAGATTGTGGACGCCCTGGATCAATACTGCCTCTTTGACTCCCGGGTGACGACGGTCTGCGGTCTTACACTGCCCAGGCATGACACCTGGGTGCTCTGGGACATTCATAAAATATATAAAGCATGTGCACTGTGATGGATTACAGTTTGTTCTGGATATTTGAGCCCTCGATCCTTGATTTGGATGAACACCTGCCCGATATGTTTTACATGCAACGTTCAATGTTTACTCTGATACCCTAACCCCTTTTTTTCCCCCCCCCCTCTTTTTATGGCCATTGACTGTGACAAAATCACAATAAAAAATATTTTTTATAATAACCTGCTTAATGTGGGATCTCTGCCCCAGGGGTAAAGTGCTGTGGTTGGCTAAGGAGGGTTGCAGCCCCGTCCTGTGGTGGGAGGCAAATCTCGGGCTGACAGCTCTGAGTCACCAGTAAAATAAAAATTAAAAATACAAATAAACTCCAGGGACACCCACTGAACTGCCATGCACATAGGTATTGTATGGGCTTGGTGCAGGGAGAGGTGACTGGGCGGATAGGACAGACACTGGGCTCCTGTGACAGGACCCCAACGGTGACTAGTCGAAGATTGCTCTTTTCGTTCACTGGCCAGTTGAACACAGTACCCGGGTACCCTAGACACCACATTTATATATTTGAGCCATTTCACGGGACTTACACTCCAGAACTGAGGGGGTTAACCGTTTCTTTTCCACCGCTTGTTTTTCCCGCGTTATGAATTCCTGCCATTCAAATACCGTATATGTGTATTATATGCTGCTTTATTGGGATCAGTAAAGTATATAATATAGAAAAATCCACAACAGTGCTGGTGTATAGTGATTTCCTAGTGCGGTGAGACTATCCTGGGGTTAATCAGCGGCTCCTCCGGGGGTGAGCGCTACACATGCTTTCTCAAGTCTTTTATTTATTTTTCTACTGTACCTACACATAGCGCAGGAGGCAGAATCCGGACCAAGTGAAGCAACAGAAGTGCATTAAGTGAAGAGGAGATGGTGCAAATGCCTGACTAAGGCTGAGGTCAGATAAGTGTTTTTTTTTAGAGTGGAAGGAACGTCCGTGAGAGTGGATGTTCCTTTCACTCTGACGCCCATCTGGCCACCTCACTCAGCACTGCAAGGCTTTGCTTCGCCTATGAAGGATTGCGCTTTGCAGCCCTGTCTACCACGCGTCTCCCATTTTAACGGGGAGGCTTTCAGGACGGCCGCTTGTAGCACGTGCAATTTGTGCGCGCGCTACAGTGTGTGCCCGGCTCCGTTGAAGCATAGAAACGCTGCGACGGACGCCAAGACGCACATCGGTAAGGGTGCACATAGTGTGCTCGTCTAACCCCGGCCTTAGCGCTTCGTTTCATTGCATGACTTGGTCCATAAAACATCAGATCTCTATTCTTCATAGGCTATACTGAGAACTTGGCATCTTCTCTCTACTTATATTATTACACCCGACGCACTGTGTATACACTTTAAAAACACAATTTTGTGTATTTCATGGATAACTGCTCACTGATACAGACAAGCATGTGGAAGAGTACTTCACTGATTTATTACAGCATAAAACTAAAACACAGACATACACATGAGACACTAACCACACGAACAAATACATTTACTATGCTGCCATCTGATGGATGGAGGACAACATAATAACTCAATACATAAAACACAATCACATGAAGCTAACTTCCCCGTCTCTCTCTACTTAAACCGGAGTTCCTCCCCTTTGTTTCACTAATATATATAATGTCCATCGCCACGCATCCGGTTTCTGTTGGCTGCGCGCACATCCAACAGAAACCTGATGCGCCGCTTCGAACAGACGCCGGATGCGCTCGCAGCAGACACGTATAGGCTGCGCACGCATCCTGTAGAGCCGGATGCACTCGCAGCAGACAGGTATAGGCTGCGCGCGCATCCAGTTGAAGTGGACTCAGGTTGGAAGCTGGCCGCCATTATAAGCCAGGCGGCCATCTTGTTCATAATATTGGTTCACTTGAAAATAACTAGGTAGGTTTTAGCTGAAACTAGAATGAAGCATACGTAGAAATTTAGGAATGTGTTAGATTAGCAGAAAAGCAATTAAAACCTGAGAAAGATCGAGGCTGTTCCTGGCACGAAGGGATAGAATGAGAAGTGGATACAGCAAGGTCACAGAGGCCCCAGCAAGACAAAGGGAAGCATAGAAGATAGAGCAGGTGTTACCCGCAACAAATAAACACAGGCGCTAGGGAGGCGAGCATAGCCCGGACTGAATGTAGTAGCTAATCACGTTCTGTCAAACTAACATGAAGTTTGCCAATTTACGGCCAATGTATGGAATGTCTTTGTAATTGACCAAGGGAGGTACTCACCCACGTGGGGTGGGATAGTGTCACGGGAGGTGGGTTAATTGGGATGTACCTAATTATGTATTTGGGGTATAAGATCTCCTGTCACGGTGAGTTCGATGCTCACTCTTTGCGATTCAATCCTGTGTGAGCATTTGTGTGATGACACAAATAAAGTTTGCCTTTCCTGAAGAGACTCGTGTTCAGACAATCCTTGCTCGTGTCCGGTCCGGCCTCGTCCCAAGTGAACCTAGCAGATTCCGGTTACATTTCTTGGGGGCTCGATAGCCGGGATACGGGCCCTTGCCGGCATGGCAACGACTGCTGAACACTGTAGCGGTTGACTGCAGGTGCGAGTGATCCCGCTGGTTGGGCGTCCGTTGAAGGCGAGCTGACATCTGCAGGCGCCAAGCAGGATTTCCTGTTCAGTGGACCTCGTCTCGTCCCAAACGGACCCCCGGCCCGGGAAGCTGGGACACCATCGAGTCCGAGGAAACAGCGAACAGCGCGGCGATAGGTAAAGTGTCTATGTTTGTATGTCTAATGGAAATACCGGTATAAAGGGAAACATCTGCCCATAGTCGGATAAGGAGACCCGCGGCCACGGTCTCGTTGACATACCGAACCCGCCGCCGAAAGCACGGACAAGCAAAGGAGCCAGAGTGGCTAGCGCATGTCTGGACCCGGGGGATCGGATGTTAACTAAAGGGTAGAGTCTGTATGTGAGGGAGAAGGGAGCCACATTGAGTTGCATAGTCGTAGTCAGTGTTTGTAAATAAAGCTTCTGCACGTGGACAAAGGAGAGATTTCTGTGACCGGGCTGAGAGCCCTGAGTCAGTGCTAGTGTGTACGTTGCGTAGTGAAGAGGGCCCATTGGGGCCAGCGGTAGCTGCAGAGGAAGTGGTGCCGGGTGGGTAGATTACCCATAGGCAAATTGGAATTGCAGACGGAAGTGTAGTTATAGAACGGGGTGCACAGTCACAAGCAGACAAGAGTTAGAGTTCAATTAACGGGGTATAGGGAGCCAAAAGGAGGGACGGTGTGCCCTCGGCTAGTAGAAAGAGTTGAATTGTTTATGTATTGTTTTGTGCTGAAAGTATCTGGTACAGTATGGGTTGTGAATGATTGCTGAGAGTGCTGTGAATGATTGAGCGCCTACTCGCCTAGCGAGAAAGCAAACTTGAGAGTGGACTCCCAAGGTACGTTTCCGGCTCAGGCGACTGCAGTCTGGCTACTAACAGAGGAAGCGAATCCGATATATATGAATTGTTGACTGAAGTACCAGACAGTAAATTTCAAGTGTTTTGTGCTAAACGTAATATCTGCATTGTGAGAAGGTTACCGCCCGTAAGCGTAACAATGGGCAACGAGTCGTCCAAACCCAAGACAGCTAAGAAGGGTGAGACGCCCTTGGGGTATATGGTGCGGAATTTTGAAGTGTTGTATACAACACATGATTATGGTGTAGAGTTAACTAAAGAGAAATTAACAGGAATGTGTACACTTGTATGGCCACTGCTAGTTCCAGATTGGCCAGAGCAGGGGTCAATGGACCCGGAGTTAATACATAATTCCCAAAAAAACGGGAAATGCGGACATCCTGAACAGTACCCATATATAGATATGGAGGTATTGTGTAAAAGATAAGTCATTTTATAATGATGGCGGGACGTAACAAGAAGCAGGTACCCCCCAAATAGAGAACATAATAAGAAAAAGAAACCGGTGTTAGTAGAACAACCGGAGGAGATTGATTCCCTGTCCCCGCCCTATCCATCATATTATGGGGCAGCGAGAGAAGCTCTGCGTGCCGCGGTTGCGCTGGCGGAGGGGGGGGGAGCGGGCGGCTGCTGCTGCTCCGCCGGCTTCCTCCGCTCCGGCAGACGGTATTGCGGAAGAAGATGAGGGGGCAGCGGGTGGAGGAGACAGAGGTCCCACCAGGAAAGACTGAAATGCCCGATGGGAACGTATATAAACTAGTAACCCAAGAGGACAGCGATGATGAGGGTGAAGATGCAAAGCAAGGTGCAACCACTCGCGCAGCGAACAAAATATATAAACCCCGAGACCCATATCAGCACAATCCCAGTAAAAGTAAGATGCAAATGCCCCTACGGGAGGGGCCAGGCCCTGTACTGGAAAACGGAGAACCTGGGCCAGTGCAATACACATATGTCCCATTTACGACAACAGACCTGTTCAATTGGAAAACACACACACCACTGTATTCCACTAACCCCGCAGCGGTGGCCAGTATGATAGTCAGTCATGCTCACACATAACCCCACATGGGCAGATTGTCAGCATTAGTTGTTGACAATGTTCACAACTGAGGAAAGGGCCCGAATAAATAGTAGCGCGTGAAAAATTCTACTTGCCCAAGCCGTAGATGATGCTAGAGCCCAGCCAGAAGCGTGGGCAGAGGAACACTACCCCAAAACAGATCCCAAATGGCCGTACAATACCACGGCAGGCATTGCACACCTGCAGACGTACCGTACAGCAGTGATAATGGGTGTAAAAGCGGGAAGGAAGAAACCCACAAATATGGGGAAAATAGCGGATATTGTGCAAGATTCTAAAGAAACCCCAAGTGCATTTCTAGAAAGATTACTAAATGCATACAGGATGTATAGTCCTAGTGACCCGGAGGCGGTGGAGAATCAGAGGTTAATTAATTCTTCCTTTTGTGGGTCAGTCACAGAGAGACATACGGAATAAAATACAGAGACAAGATGGGTTTTTGGGTAAAGGTATTAGCGAATTGATAGAAATTTCTAATAAAGTGTATCATAACCGGGATCTGGAAGAAAAGCGGGAGGAGATAAAGAGACGACAAAAAGGGCACACAGGGGTGGTCGGATATATGGGAAATGGAGGGAGAGGTGCCCCGGACAAAGGGAGAGCGAGAGGTCGGGGAGGCAGAGGTAGGGGAACCCCTGGGACCCAATCAGTGCGCCTGGTGCCGGGGCGAAGGTCACTGGAAAAATAATTGTCTGGCATTTTTGGCTAAATTTGGGGTACAGGGGGAGGCTAGGGAATTGGGAGGTCAGGCCTCCAATGGTCAGGTAACAAACGGCAGATATGAGAGAAATGATGATGCCGGTGCAGGGTTTGTTGGTCTGGCGGGAACGTCATTTGAAGGGCAAGGTACATATTGACACGGACCTGGGCCCATCCCACTCGGTAATCACGAGCCCACGGTCACTATGAGGGTGGGAAATAAAGATGGAATTTTTATGGTTGACACCGGTGCCGAATATTCTGTCGTAACAACAAATTGCACCCCCAATGGGAAATGAAGTTGATATTGTGGGAGCAATGGGGGTGTCCGCTAAGTACCCCTTCCTTGCTTCACGAAAATGTAGTGTGGGTGGGCATAATGTTGAACATGAATTTCTGTATATGCCCGAATGTCCCATCCAACTCCTGGGGCGGGATCTCCTTTGCAAATTGCAAGCCCAAATTACGTTTCTCCCCGGGGTCACGCTAGATTAGACCTGCCTGAGAGTGGCAACTCTACACGGCAGTACAGCCCAGCCAGCCAGAATACCCAACCTGTCAAAATTGCAGTAATTATGCCAAGAGAAGAAGAATAGTGAATGGCACCAACCCTGCCGGCCGCCCCAGACCTGTACACACTACTCCTTGAAATTCCTGGAGTCTGGGCAGAGGAAAACCCGCCCGGATTAGCTGTAAATATCCCTCCAGTGTACGTCGATTTAAAACCTGGTGCAACACCTGTGGCTTTAAGACAATATCATATCCCACAAAAAGCCAAGCAGAATATCCAGACACATTTGCAGAGACTTAAAGACCATGGCATATTGAAATTCTGCGTGTCACCGTGGAACACATCCCTGTTACCAGTACTGAAAGAGGGCACACAAGAGTACCGCCCAGTCCAAGATTTACGGGCCGTCAACGAAGCCACAGTAACTCTACACCCTGTGGTTCCCAATCCATACAATTTATTGGTATTAATTTCTGGTGATATAAAATATTACATGGTGCTTGATTTCAAAGACGGTTTCTTTTGCATCCGTCTGGCTCCGGCAAGCCAACCCCTTTTTATTTTTCAGTGGGAGGAATCTACAATGGATGCGCGCTCAGCCCGGACCTCCTGTCCTTCAACGCTCAGCCAGACAAAGTTGTTTTACTACAGTAAGTAGATGATTTATTACTAGCTTCTCCCACAGAAAAAGACTGTCTCTCTGCCACAAAAGCCCTGCTACATCTGCTATGCCTTGCAGGTTAGAGTGTCCAAAAAGAAAGCACAAATATGTAAACAGACTGTGAAATATTTAGGTTTTCAATTAACCGGTACCAAGCGTGCACTGGGGGCAGAGAGAAAAGAAGCAGTATGCCGAATACCCCAACCAAAGACAAGGAGACAAGTCCGTGAATTCCTGGGAGCTGCAGGCTTCTGCCGCCTGTGGAGCCCCAACTTCGCAGACATTGCTGAGCCCCTCTATCAAGCCACCAAGGAAAAAGTTCATGACCCCTTCCTCTGGGAAGAAGAGCAAACAGCAGTTTTCCTGAAATTAAAGACTCTACTAATGGAAGCTCCAGCACTGGGACTGCCAGATCACAGCAAGCCCTTCCAGCTGTATGTGCATGAACACAATCAAACAGTTACAGGAGTGCTGATTCAGAATTTTGGCTCCTGGCCAAAGCCTGTGTCCTATCTATCCAAGCAACTTGACCCTGCGGCCTACCCCCATGTCTGAAAGCTGTGGCAGCCACCGCAATGCTGATAACAGAAGCAGACAAGCTGACCCTTGGACAAGTTCTTCATGTCAAGGTACCACATGCTGTCAAAGCCCTGCTGGATGTAAACGGAAGCTACTGGTTCAGCAACAGCCAGATGACAAAGTACCAAGCTATGATGTGTGAGAATCCACGGGTTCATTTGGACCTCATCGCTACCTTGAACCCTGCTACTTTACTGCCTGACTGCGAAGAGGATCCAGATCATGAATGCCTCCAAGTCATGGAAGAAGTGTTCAGTAGCAGGCCAGATTTGAAAGATGTACCCCTAGACAAATACGATTTACAGCTATTCACTGATGGTAGCAGTTACATGGATGATGGGAAGAAAGTCTCCAGCTATGCAGTCGTCTCAGCAGAAGAAATTATTGAAGCAAATTCTCTACCAGGCCATACATCTGCACAGTGGCGTAACTAGAAACCTGAGGGCCCCCCAACCCCCCCCAAAAATTATCCATATTTTTACCTTTTTTTTTTTCCTGCAATATAAAAAAGATAGTATTGCCCCCAGCTCACATGGACATATATATTGCCCCCAGCTCACATGGACATATATATTGCCCCCAGCTCACATGGACATATATATTGCCCCCAGCTCACATGGACATATATTGCCCCCAGACCACACATGGATATATTGCCCCAGCTCACACATGGATATTTTTGCCCCCAGCACATGGATATTTTTGCCCCCAGCACATGGATATACTGCCCCAGCACATGGATATACTGCCCCAGCTCATGGATATACTGCCCCAGCTCATGGATATACTGCCCCAGCTCATGGATATACTGCCCCAGCACATGGATATACTGCCCCAGCTCATGGATATACTGCCCCAGCTCATGGATATACTGCCCCAGCTCTGCCCCAGCTCATGGATATACTGCCCCAGCTCATGGATATACTGCCCCAGCTCATGGATATACTGCCCCAGCTCTGCCCCAGCTCTGCCCCAGCTCTGCCCCAGCTCATGGATATACTGCCCCAGATCATGGATATACTGCCCCAGCTCTGCCCCAGCTCATGGATATACTGCCAGTGCCCCAGCTCATGGATATACTGCCCCAGCTCTGCCCCAGCTCATGGATATACTGCCCCAGCTCTGCCCCAGCTCATGGATATACTGCCCCAGCTCTGCCCCAGCTCATGGATATACTGCCCCAGCTCTGCCCCAGCTCATGGATATACTGCCCCAGCTCTGCCCCAGCTCATGGATATACTGCCCCAGCTCTGCCCCAGCTCTGCCCCAGCTCATGGATATACTGCCCCAGCTCTGCCCCAGCTCATGGATATACTGCCCCAGCTCTGCCCCAGCTCATGGATATACTGCCAGTGCCCCAGCTCATGGATATACTGCCAGTGCCCCAGCTCATGGATATACTGCCCCAGCTCTGCCCCAGCTCATGGATATACTCACCTCCTCTGCTGCCGCCGTTGTTCCTCTGAGGTGAGCGGCTGCTGAAAGCATGCAGCCTGGCCGCTCACCGGAAACCACCTGACCAGCGCAGCCGAGTTCTCGCGAGATCTCGTGCGCTGGTCAGCTAGTTCCCATCCCACGCGAGCAGCCAAGCTGCAAGCCAGCGGGCCGCTCGCAGGGAGGGGAACAGCCAGCGGCGCTGCTCCCAGATTCTGGCGCTTTTTGCCGGAATCTGGCGGCGGCGCTGGGCCCCCCTCCAGTGGCGGAATGCCAGGGCCCGGTCGCAACCGCGACCGCTGCGACCCTGGTACTTCCGCCACTGCATCTGCACAACTGGCTGAGATAACCGCTTTAACCAGGGCTCTGGAAATCTCCGAAGGCAAAAGAGTGAATATCTACACTGACTCCAAATATGCCTTTATGACTGTCCATGCACATGGTGCACTCTACAAAGAAAGAGGCCTACTTATTTCCTCAGGACAACAAATCAAGTATGCAGCTGAAATCGCAGCCCTCCTAGAAGCTGTATGGAAACCAAGTGCTGTCAGTATTATGCACTGTCGTGGCCACCAGAAAGGTCATGATGAAATCCCAAAAGGCAACAGGCGCGCTGACCAGGCCGCAAAAGCTGCTGCAAAACCATTGCTAACAACTGATCAAGCAAGAGGCCCAACCTCCCATGCCAAACTACGAATTCTACATGAATTGGAGAAAATTTGAACCCAAAGGTGAATTCATTGAAATTATTCTGCACAAATGGCACAATGATTACGGACTATTAGAACTCAATCATGATTATATCTAGTGGCTTTTCCCAACACGGCCCCAAGGCCGAAATTTCTACTCCACTTCTCTGAACCCTCAAGAGACACGTCTTATGATTAACACCTCAGAAGTCCAGCAAAGACTCCGCAGAGTATACAAAATGATGCTGAAATTCTTCGGCGTAAAATTAATGGGGTAATGGAGAAGATACAAAAGTAACCGAAGTTGAACGAGCAGAAAATTTCGCCTCACGTTTTGACAGCCTAACAGCCAACCCTTATAATAATCTGAGGATCACACGAATACTGCTAAGTTTGGGAGAGTTGGGAGCAGAAGAATATCAAGCTCCGCTGGTGAGGTTCTTTCTCAAAGAGACCCTTATCAAAAACAAACTGCCAAGAATGAAGAAAAGTCTGAAGGAAATAATACCACGCTATGGACTTCCTCTCGAAATAGGGTCAGACAATGGCCCCGCATTTATACAGAACTGTCTACAACAGCTTGCCCGCCTGTTGGGCATCACCTGGAAGCTACATACTGCTTACACGCCCCAAAGCTCGGGAAAAGTCGAAAGAATGAACCGCACCCTAAAGACTTTGATGTCCAAACTGTGCCAAGAGATGTCACTAGGCTTGTTGGATGTGCTGCCGATAGTTCTATTGCACATTAGGTGCAGGCCAACCCCCCAATTGAAGCTAAGTCCGTACGAACTCATGTTTGGACGGCCTACCCCTCTGATTAATGGACTAAGGGGGGGACCTTCGGGCATTGGGGGAAACTAAATTAAATGATCAGGTTGTGCTGTTGGGTAAAGCAATGCAGAAATTAAATACTTGGGTGGGAGATAATATACCTCACTTTTTATACCCCCCACTGCATAAGTATTGTCCAGGTGATTCCGTATGGGTGAAGGAGTGGAAAAATGATCCACTAGGCCCAAAATGGAGAGGTCCTTATTTTGTCCTGTTATCAACCCCTACAGCAGTAAAGGTTGCCGAGGTGGTCCCGTGGATACATCACTCCAGACTGAAGGTAGCTGCAGCCAATCCTGAACCAGTATGGAAGGTCGTCCCCAACGAGACCAATCCACTGAGGCTAAAGCTAACAAAGACCACAGTCATGAGCCCCTGAGAGATGCCCCTGAGAGATTCGACTGAAAGCATCCAAGATACTCAACCCGTGGGTGTTTTGATGGATACGAGGTCTGATTATCCCCTGATGCTGAAAGGGTTATTTTTAGGGGCCCGGCCCTGACCCGAGATCAACCGGAAATGTCTTTTTGTTTTTGAAATTCTGGCGGGGAGGGATTGGGTTTATGTGACTGTGAAGAGAATTGCCCAAGGGTTTTTGACAGTTGGGGCAATTTTGGTACTGATTTTGTTTCTTGCACATTTGATCCATGGACTATCACGTGGAGCATGCCCCAGGTGCCCAAGCACCACCAAGAAAGTGGAAATTTCCCATATCTGGAATGGTACGCACCCGGTGATGGATATCGCCTCCTCATGGTACGGTTCTCCGAGATTATGCGAAGAGGATATTTACTTGTGCAATTTAAATATGACTATGCTAAAAAGTCTGGGCAAACCGCATGCTGGGTGTGTAGTAGACTGCACCCAGAGACAATTCACATACCATTTGCCTCTGCTCCAATGAATGAGTATGTTTGCGTCAGGAAATGTCACAATACATGCTTTTGATGCACCAAGGGAAAAACCAGAATCATTCAGTCCCGGGTATCCCATAATAGGGCCAGTGTACCCACCAGAATGGTGTTTTCAACTAGGACCAGATAAAGAAACAAATAACGAGGGTGGGTTGTGTTACTCAAGTAAATTCAACTGGACATCATACATTTACACATTCAACACAAAAGAGAAGGCAAATTTTCTATACATAAGATGTAGAAAGCTCACAAGCGATCAGGAGGATGTGATTGCGAATGTGACAAATGGGAGGCAGAGTGCATTGGATATGATGAAACGACTGAGACAACTGATGATAGAAATATCAAAGGGAACACCAAATTTGTCACCATTTATATTGAAAGGGGGATACCAGGTGTGTTGAGAAAGGGTGTGTTACACATGGGTACCACCTACAATAACGGGAATGTGTTATCTAGCTAAATTGATCCCAATCCAGAGGGTAAGGGGAGAATACACTAATTCAGACACAACACTCCACCCTAGGTACCCACTGGTGTTTGAGAGACAGAAGAGAGAGTTGTTCAAGAAAGCGGATCGAATATGGGCATGGCTGCCAGCATGGACTGGATGGGGAAGAGAGTTGATGGTAAGAATGAACAGTTATGCCAGTCTGATGGACGAGATTTTGAATAAAACTAGTATGGACATTCAGTTACTGAATCTGGAAGTACGGGAGATACGAAAGGTACAAATGATACATAACATGGCACTGGAACAGATCAGTGCGGCTCTGAATGGATTGTGTGAGATGACCGATGCATTATGAATGTTGCACTTTCATCAAGAACACTACACATGACGTCCCTGACTATTACCAGGTAATCCAAGATCACCAGGAGAAGGTAGCACAGTTGCAGAACACAGCAAGGAGGATCGCTGCTGAAGGCTGGAATCCACTCTGTGGGTTCGGAGCAATCGGAGATTGGTTCGGATCCATTCTGAGATTTATCTCACAGATTGGATCCATGATTCTGATGGTGGTGGTGATCTTGGTCATAGGGACACTACTGTACCGCATAGGGCTCTGTCTCTGGCCACTATGCAAGAGGACACTGACACCCACACAGACACAGAAGATACCCCTGATTATCCCACAAGATATAGGTCCCCCAAAGTATGAGGAACTTAAGAATAATAGTAGTGAGGTGTGATGGCTACAAGTCTCAGGAGAAGAACCTGAGGCTTGAGTCAAGGGGGGAATGAAGTGGAATCAGGCTGGAAGCTGGCCGCCATTATAAGCCAGGCGGCCATCTTGTTCATAATATTGGTTCACTTGAAAATAACTAGGTAGGTTTTAGCTGAAACTAGAATGAAGCATACGTAGAAATTTAGGAATGTGTTAGATTAGCAGAAAAGCAATTAAAACCTGAGAAAGATCGAGGCTGTTCCTGGCACGAAGGGATAGAATGAGAAGTGGATACATCAAGGTCAAGGGGGCCCCAGCAAGACAAAGGGAAGCATAGAAGATAGACCAGGTGTTACCCGCAACAAATAAACACAGGCGCTAGGGAGGCGAGCATAGCCCGGACTGAATGTAGTAGCTAATCACGTTCTGTCAAACTAACATGAAGTTTGCCAATTTACAGCCAATGTATGGAATGTGAAAGGGGAGTACAATGGAGGTGCTAATGTTGTGTGGATATTTATGTTATGCGGCCGACAAGGATTATAACACAAAACCTCGACAGAAATGTGCAAACAGTAGAGAGAGGGGGATCCTCGTGGCGCAGTCCCTTCTGAGGGTGATCTATATACTGTGGGTACAGGTATGGTGTTCCTATTGATCCAATAAGTGCACGGTCGAAATGACCGCTAAAGTGCTGTTAATAAAGTGCAATAGTAGCAATGTGCAGAATAAAACCGTTTTCGTCCTGCTCTATACAATAGTTAACGTCCTGCTCTATACAGTAATAATGGCTGTCTTAGTGCATTCAGGAACCAAATAAATGCATAAGAAGTGCAAATGCAATAATAGGGAAAAAAGGTGCATGTATAAGTGCACGTGCAAAAAATTTTCTAAAAAGAGTCCCGTATTCCAGTTCGTTATGAATAAAAAGGGGAGAAAAATATATAAAATAGTTCGGACCGTATGTTATATGGTGAAGGTCAGGGTGATCCAGTAGAGTCTCTGCTAAGATGATCCGGAGGTTTCGAGTGAGATCCTGGGGTATTGTCCTCTCCTAGGTCCTATACAGGCTCGCGATTCCCAGAAATTGGGAAGGGGAGGGAGAGGGAAACAGAAAAGGAAAAAATGGTGCAATACTGATAATTATATGGTCAAGTGCCCAATGACAAGGGGACACTTACAGTGTATAGAGCCTCTCGTACCGGCTCTGGTGTGAAGTGCCTTGGGCCTAATCGAGGGTGGCCTCTGCCCTTCTTTATAGTAGTCCCGAGGTGACCTTTGCCTCTTTTCTCTAATGCTTACAAAGAGAACATCCTCATAGCGCAATATGCAGCCAATGGTTGAAAGAGGTACGTAATAGTCAAAAACAAACTCACAGATGCTGGAGCCTTAAAATGCAGGCTCAACTTGTGGGCATATGGTACTACTATGGTGGGTACCTGCACCTCTTTCAGCAGCAGACAGTCTTCTTGCAAGGAGAAAGGGGGGAGACAGAGTATATACAGCATACACTGTACAATAAAATCTCTCAGATGCAGATGGTAAAGAAAAAAGGGTTTTAATGGTTTTAAAAGCAGTGGGGTATCACAGATACGCGTTTTGGCTAGCAAACGTAGCCTTCCTCAGTCTATGTGAAGGATAGTCTCAAAAAAGGGGGAGACTATCCTTCACATAGACTGAGGAAGGCTACGTTTGCTAGCCGAAACGCGTATCTGTGATACCCCACTGCTTTTAAAACCATTAAAACCCTTTTTTCTTTACCATCTGCATCTATCTGAGAGATTTTATTGTACAGTGTATGCTGTATATACTCTGTCTCCCCCCTTTCTCCTTGCAAGAAGACTGTCTGCTGCTGAAAGAGGTGCAGGTACCCACCATAGTAGTACCATATGCCCACAAGTTAAGCCTGCATGTTAAGGCTCCAGCATCGGTGAGTTTGTTTTTGACTATTACGTACCTCTTTCAACCATTGGCTGCATATTGCGCTATGAGGATGTTCTCTTTGTAAGCATTAGAGAAAAGAGGCAAAGGTCACCTCGGGACTACTATAAAGAAGGGCAGAGGCCACCCTCGATTAGGCCCAAGGCACTTCACACCAGAGCCGGTACGAGAGGCTCTATACACTGTAAGTGTCCCCTTGTCATTGGGCACTTGACCATATAATTATCAGTATTGCACCATTTTTTCCTTTTCTGTTTCCCTCTCCCTCCCCTTCCCAATATCTGGGAATCGCGAGCCTGTATAGGACCTAGGAGAGGACAATACCCCAGGATCTCACTCGAAACCTCCGGATCATCTTAGCAGAGACTCTACTGTATCACCCTTACCTTCACCATATAACATACGGTCCGAACTATTTTATATATTTTTCTCCCCTTTTTATTCATAACGAACTGGAATACGGGACTCTTTTTAGAAAAATTTTTGCACGTGCACTTACACATGCACCTTTTTTCCCTATTATTGCATTTGCACTTCTTAGTGCATTCAGGAACCATATAAATGCATAAGACAGCCATTATTACTGTATAGAGCAGGACGATAACGGTTTTATTCTGCACATTGCTACTATTGCACTTTATTAACAGCACTTTAGCGGTCATTTCGACCGTGCACTTATTGGATCAATAGGAACACCATACCTGTACCCACAGTATATAGATCACCCTCAGAAGGGACTGCGCCACGAGGATCCCCCTCTCTTTCTCTAATGTATGGAATGTCTTTGTAATCGACCAAGGGAGGTACTAACCCACGTGGGGTGGGATAGTGTCACCGGGAGGTGGGTTAATTGGGATCTACCCCAAATACATAATTAGGTACAAGATCCTTCTTTTTTTTTCTGTTGTGCTTTTTGGTTGTTTTTTTTCCCTGAGTGGCTGGTGACTTGTAAATTGGGGGCGTGTAGCCTGTCAGGTGATTTCACTTGTATGGCTACATAAACTCAGTGGCAGCTCACTGAGCTTGCTCACAAAGGGCTTGTTGTCAGTGGTCTACTTCCTAAGTGGGCTATTTTTAAGTGGAGTTTAAAAACAGGAGTTTAAATAACAGGTATCAATTGTTGTTTATATATTTGTTGTCTTGTTGTGGGTATGAGTGTTAGCAAGCTTGAAGGTTTGACCCAGTGCACATCCTGCTGCATGTATGCATGTCTGGAGGAATCCTTCCAGGCTCCATATCTCTGTAGCAAGTGTGAACGTGTAGCTCTTCTGGAAGCTCATATTGGAGATCTGGAAGGGCAAATCGTAACGCTGAGGCAGATTGACAATCTTGAAAAGGCCTGCTTCGCACAGAGCAAAGTATAGTTGAGGAATCTAGGGGTGTGGGAGGAGTGGAGTTAACCGGGAACAGGTTGGTAGCTGGGTGTCAGTGACACGTGGTAGCAGGGGGGGAGGGAAGAGGAAAAGGTTGGCTAGTCCTGATCTTGCGCACACCAACAGATTTGCCCCTTGAGCAAAGATGTTGGGTGCATCAGCTCAGCTGTAGCAGTACTGGAGGCTGCTCCCTCTAACAGCCGGGGGATCAGCCCACCAAGTAAGGGAGGGATAAAGAGGGCAAGTAAGCCTAGACAGGTTGTGGTGGTAGGGGACTCTATTATTAAGAGAGTAGACAGGGTAATCTGTCGCGCTGATCGCCTTAACCGGACAGTTTGCTGTCTGCCGGGTGCCCGTGTTAGGCATGTGGTTGACAGAGTTGATAGATTATTGGGAGGGGCTGGAGATGACCCAGCTGTCATGGTCCATATTGGTACCAATGACAAAGTAAGCGGAAGATGGAAGGACCTGAAGAATGATTTCAGGGAATTAGGAAGTAAACTGAAGAAGAGGTCCTCCAAGGTAGTATTTTCGGAGATCCTACCTGTGCCACGTGCTACAGTGGAAAGGCAGCGGGAGATTAGGGAGGTCAATGCGTGGCTTAAAGCTTGGTGCAGGAAGGAGGGCTTTGGGTTTTTAGAGCACTGGGCTCATTTTGCACTGGGGTACAATCTGTATAGTTGTGATAGATTGCACCTGAATGGAAGAGGGTCTGCTGTGCTAGGGGAGAGGATGGTTAAAAGGTTGGAGGAGACTTTAAACTAGTGGAAGGGGGAGGGATACAGTATCTTACAAAATGGAGACAGAGCAGATAGCGCAAGGGTTTCAGCTCAGACTAAGGGGGTGGAGCCGGGGGGATGGGAAATGTCAGAACAGTGGAGACATGTAATGTAAAGTCGCATTCAGCATGTGTGGGTAGAGACAACATTAAATGTATGCTTGCTAATGCAAGAAGCCTTAATAACAAGATGGGGGAACTAGAGGTAATAGCATACACTAAGCAATACGACATTATAGGAATAACAGAAACGTGGTGGGACGAAAAGCATGACTGGGCTGTAAATTTAAACGGTTATACATTGTTTAGAAAGGATAGGAAACATAAGAAAGGGGGTGGAGTGTGTTTATATGTAAATCAGGATTTAAAGCCTAATATTACACAACTGGAAAGCGATGAGGGAAATGTGGAATCCTTATGGGTAAATATTTCGTTGGGGAATAAACAGGGAAGTCAACTATTGGTTGGCATATGCTATAAACCACCTAATATAGATAATGATGAGGAAGAACAACTGTTAGAGCAAATTAGGAAGGCTGCAGATCATGGTAGCATTTTAATTACCCGGACATTAATTGGGATAGTGGGACTAGTAATTCAGCAAAAGGGAATCCGGTTTCTGAATATTTTAAATGATACCTTCATGTCACAACTGGTAGAAACACCAACTAGAGAGGATAACTGTCTGGACCTGGTTATAACAAATAATGTGGATCTTTTCTCAAATATTAATGTAAAGGAACAGTTGGGAAACAGTGACCATAATATGGTGACTTTTGAAATAAACTCAAAAAAACACATTCATAGGGGGCATGCTAAAACATATAATTTTAAAAAGGCCAACTTTATTAAAATAAAGGAAGCTCTCAATGTCATTGACTGGCAGAAACTCTTTCACAGGAAAAACACTGAGGATAAGTGGAATATCTTTAAACTAACATTAGAAAAGTACACGTCACAATATATTCCACTGGTTAATAAATATAAAAGAAACAGACTGAAACCAATGTGGCTTAGTAGGAAGGTAACTAAGGAAATGAAAAATAAAAAGAAGGCATTTAAAGCTTTTAAATCTGATAAATCTGAGGCATCCTATAAAGCATATAGGGCAGCCAATAAAGCATGTAAAAATGCGATTAGATGGGCTAAAGAGAGCAAGACCAACCCTAAAAGATTCTTTTGGGTTTTTTAGAATTTATGTACCTAGAGTGAAAATGTAGGTTCACTAAAATCTGAGTCAGGGTTATTGTTAACTGAAGATCAGGATAAGGCAGAAATTTTGAATGATTATTTTTCTTCAGCATTTATCAAAGAGAAACCTATAACAGGAGACATGCAATTCATTAATAAAAACTTACTAATACAAAGTGACTGGTTGACTCAGGACAAGGTTTTGCAGAAATTAAACAATGTGAATGTGAATGTGAATAAAGCCCTAGGGCCAGATGGAATTCACCCGCGAGTACTGAGAGAGCTATGTGTTGAAATATGTAAACCTCTGTTCTTAATCTTTCAAGATTCTTTTCTTTCAGGAATAGTACTAGAGGATTGGAGAAAAGCTGACGTCGTCCCTATATTTAAGAAAGGTTTAAAATTTGTGCCTGGGAATTATAGACCTGTGAGCTTAACATCTGTGGCTGGGAAAGTATTCGAGGGGTTACTAAGGGATAATATTCAGGAATTTATTGGGAGGTATAATGTTATTGGCAAAAATCAGCATGGTTTCATGAAACACAGATCATGTCAGACTATCCTAATTACGTTCTATGAGGAAGTAAGTAGAAGTATAGATCAGGGGGTCGCAGT
Source organism: Leptobrachium leishanense (assembly GCA_009667805.1). Taxonomy (NCBI): domain Eukaryota; kingdom Metazoa; phylum Chordata; class Amphibia; order Anura; family Megophryidae; genus Leptobrachium; species Leptobrachium leishanense. Next base: position 82,526,761 of record CM019070.1, on the reverse strand, counting down.
GGATGTGATTTACTTAGATTTTGCCAAAGCTTTCGACACAGTTCCACACAAAAGGTTACTATTTAAATTAAGAAAAATTGGTCTAGATGAAAATACTTGTTCTTGGATAGAAAACTGGCTAAAAGATAGGGTACAGAGAGTGGTCATAAATGGTACATTTTCAAGATGGACACCAGTGGTAAGCGGTGTCCCTCAGGGGTCTGTTATAGGACCAATACTATTCAATTTATTTATAAATGACCTTGAGATAGGCATTGAAAGTCATGTATCAGTGTTTGCAGATGACACAAAACTAGGAAAAGTAATACAATGTGAGCAGGATGTTACTTCGCTGCAGAGGGATTTAGATAGATTGGGGGACTGGGCACTTAAATGGCAGATGAAATTTAATGTAGATAAATGCAAAGTTATGCACTTTGGAGTGAAGAACACACAAGTAATTTATACCCTAAATGGTACGGAGTTAGGGAAATCCAAGCAGGAGAAGGATTTGGGAATAATCATAGACTTCAAACTAAGTAACAATGTGCAATGTCAAACAGCAGCTGCCAAGGCAAGCAAAGTATTGGCATGCATTAAAAGGGGAGTTCACTCACGGGATGAAAACATAATTTTGCCTCTGTATAAATCAATGGTCAGGCCGCACCTTGAATATGCCGTGCAATTTTGGGCACCGGTCTTAAAAAAAGATATTCTAGCGTTAGAAAAAGTGCAGAGACGGGCAACTAAATTAATAAGGGGAATGGAAGGGTTAAGTTATGATGCAAGACTAACAAGCTTAAACCTGTTTAGTTTAGAGAAACGGCGCCTTAGAGGGGATCTGATAACCTTATATAAATATATACGGGGCCATTATCAACCATTGTCTGATGTCCTATGTATAGTCCTGTTAATGAATAGGTTAAGGGGTCATCCATTTAGACTGGAAGAAAGAAAATTTAGCTTAAAGCATAGGAAGGGTTATTTTACGGTGAGAACAATAAAGCTGTGGAATTCTCTGCCTGTTGAGGTGGTTGGGTCTGAGTCTGTACAGACTTTTAAAAAACTATTGGATGACTTCCTGCAGACACAGAATATTAAGGGTTATAATATTTAATATGTGGGTAAAAGCTTCTTGATCCAAGGAGAAATCTGACTGCCATTCTGGGGTCAAGAAGGAATTTTTTCCCAGTATGTTGCATATTGGCAAGCATTTCAGACTGGGTTTTTTGCCTTATGTGGGAGAGGCTGAACCCGATGGACGCATGTCTTTTTTCAGCCTATATAACTATGTAACTATAAGATCTCATGTCACGGTGAGTTCGATGCTCACTCTTTGCGATTCAATCCTGTGTGAGCATTTGTGTGATGACACAAATAAAATATGCCTTTCCTGAAGAGACTCGTGTTCAGACAATCCTTGCTCGTGTCCGGTCCGGCCTCGTCCCGAGTGAACCTAGCAGATTCCGGTTACACTGTAGAGCCGGATGCGCTCGCAGCAGACCGGTAGAGGCTGCGCGCGCATCCTACGAAATCCGGATGCCCTCGCACCCCGATAGGGATCCGCCGCACGTCGGACCCTCCGCACGCCGGACCCCAGACTCGCCGCTCAGTGGACCCGCCGCTGCTCAGTAGAACTGAACATGGGATGTGTGTGTGTGGGGGTTTAATGAACTGAAAGGAGTGGGGGAAGGGAGGGAAAAAAAAGACTGGACCAGCCACACGCCGGACACTATACCTGCCACACACTGGACCCTCCGCATGCCGGACATGCTGCACACTGGACCCTCCGCACACCGGACCCCAGACTCGCCGCTCAGTGGACCCGCCGCTGCTCCGTAGAACTGAACATGGGATGTGTGTGTGGGGGTTTAATGAACTGAAAGAGGATGGGGGGAAGGGAGGGAAAAAAAAGTCTGGACCCGCCACACGCTGGACACTATACCTGCCGCACACTGGACCCTGCGCACGCTGGACCCGCCACACACTGGACCCCCCGCATGCCGGACACGCCGCACACTGGACCCGCCGCCCCACCGCTGCTCAGTAGAACTGAACGGGGGGATGTGTGTGTGGGGGTTTAATGAACTGAAAGAAGATGAAGGGGGAAGGGAGGGGAAAAAATGAAGGGGGAGGGAAAAAAAACGCCGGCGTGCGCACAATGAAAAAAAAAACTGATTAGCCCTGCTGCCGGTCAGTGGACGCCGCTTACTGGACCTGCTGCTCATGGGAGCTTACAATCTAAGAGAGGGAAGAGGAGCCCACTCACGGCAGCCAGGCCAGTCATCAGAAATTTTGGGGCCCCTTACTGACCCTCAGAATGGGGCCCCCCCACGATCCTCTCATCCCATAGGAAATCAATATTTACTGTGAATCGTCACATTACAGAGTGTTAGTCCCAATCTCTTAAAATCATCCATATTGCTCGCACAACAGCACATTTAAAAAAGTATCTATCTGGCTCAAATAATTTAAGACAGTATGAAATTCAAATTGTGATTAAAAAATAATACCAAGATCGTATTAGAGTGTTGCTCCCAATACCTTAAAAATCACATAAAATGTGCATTAGTACAAACAATGTAGCACATATCAGAGCACCACAGCAATAGAACTCTCACGGTAAAGGCAGGGACTATGAACGTACACAGAATCCAAAGCAAAGGACCTCTAATGGTAAAGGCAGGGAATATGAACGTACACAGAATCCACAGCAATATACCTCTAATGTAAAGGCAGGGAATATGAACGTACACAGAATCCACAGCAATATACCTCTAATGTAAAGGCAGGGAGTATGAATATACACAGAATCCACAGCAATAGACCTCTAATGGTAAAGGTAGGGAGTATGAACGTACACAGAATCCACAGCAATAGACTTTTGACGGTATAGGCAGGGGGTCTATCCTTTATCATGTCCATCTCCCCACCTCCCTTTTCAGTTCATTTCACCCCCTCCTCCTCTTTTCATGTCACCCCCTCCTCCTCTATTCATATCACCCCATCTCCTCTTTTAATTTCTCCCCCTCCTCCTTTCATTTCACCCCCTCCTTTCATTTCACCCCCTCCTCCTCTTTTCATTTCATCCCCCTCCTCCTCTTTTCATTTCACCCCCTCCTCCTCTTTTCATTTCACCCCCTCCTCCTCTTTTCATTTCACCCCCTCCTCTTCTTTCACCCCCTCTTTTCATTTCACCCCCTCCTCACTCCCTCCTTTCATTTCACCCCCTCCTCCGCTTTTCATTTCACCCCCTTTTCATCCCCCTCCTCCTCTTTTCATTTCACCCCCTTCCTCTGCTTTTCATTTCACCCCCCCTCCTCCTCTTTTCATTTCACCCCCTCCTCCTCTTTTCATCTCACCCCTCCTCCTCTTTTCATCTCACCACCTCCTCCTCTTTTCATTTCACCCCCTTTTCATCCCCCTCCTCCTCTTTTCCTTTCATCCTCACTCCTCCTCCTCCTCTTTTGATTTCACCCCCTCTTTTGATTTCACCCCCCTCCGGTTTCATTTCACCCCCTCCTCTGGTTTCTTTTCACCCCCCCTCCTCCTCTGGTTTCATTTCACACACCCCCCTCCTCTGGTTTCATTTCACAGCCCCCCTCCTCTGGTTTCATTTCACCCCCCCCCCCTCCTCTGGTTTCATTTCACCCCCTTCTCCTCCTCTGGTTTCATTTCACACACCCCCCCTCCTCTGGTTTCATCACACCCCCCCTCCTCTGGTTTCATTTCAAACCCCCCCTCCGTTTTCACTCCCCCCCCTTTTTCATCCACCCTGTTTAATTACCTTCCTTGGTCCTGTCATTGCAGGTGCTCTCCTCCACTCTCCTCCACGTGCATCATTAGCGCTGGAAGGAAGTGACCTTCCTGATCACTTCCAAGCGCCCAGAGTACACAGGAGGAAGCCAGTCAGCCAGGAGTTGGGTGGAGCATGGGCTACAGACCTCTGGCGAGCTCTCTCTGACAACATCAGAGGGGGCCCGCCGGCGGCCATATTGGAGTCCCTGCTCCCCGGTGGCTGGGCCCATGTAGGCCGCAGTACCTCTTCCGAGGCCTGCGGTCTAAAGTTAAAATAGTTGCCGCCGATGGCGGGCCCCCCCTCCCCTCCGGGCCCCATACAGAAACATGGGCTGTAATGCCCTGATGGCGGCCCTGACGGCAGCTTAGAATCTAAGAGGGGAAAGATGAGCCGATCACTATATATAAAATAGTTTTCTCCGTCGCCGCGCTGGATGAAACTGGGTGCAATAAACAGCCACATCATTGGGAGCACTGGGCAGCCATATCCTCTACAACAAAATAGCAGGCTTTATACCTAGTTAAATAATAAAAACAAGTTGCTATATTAACTCTTTTTGAATTGTGTGAGCAATTCTCACACACTGACAACTTGTGGAAGCTCCATTCCATGCAAATCAAGGAGTGCAAATAATTTAAAACCTTCAACAGATAAGAGTTTGACCATTCTTAAATGCTCAAAGAAAATTATTCCATATGGCCCCTTTTCCAACCATGTAACAGGGAGCTGCAAAAGGGAAACATCGGCGTGCACTAATAACCCTTACCAGCTCCCTGCCTCCAGCTCTGTTACTACCAAGACACCACTAGGACTCCATAGAGCAGGGGTCTTAAACTCAAATTACCTAAGGGCCACTAGACAAGTTTTCATATTCTATGGGGGCCGCATGCAAAATTTGAAACTTGTTTTTATTTTATTTTTATTAAACTTTTCTTTTACAGCGAAGTGTTTTTATTTCTGAACATCTTGTATTTTTGGTACTCTTCTGGTGAATTTTTTTATTCCTTAAAGGTGTTTTTATTTTATTCTGTAACGGACCTTTTCCCTTTCTCTCCATTCTCCTGTCCCTCCGTCCTTCTGTCCCTCTCTGTGTCTCCATCCATCAGTCCATGTCTCTGTGTCTCCATCAGTCCCTGTCACACTGTCTCCATCAATTCGTGTCTCTCTCTATCAGTTCGTGTGTCTCTCTGTCTCCATTAGTTCGTGTCTTTGTCTCCATCAGTTCGAGTCTCTCTCTCTGTCTCCATCAGTTCGTGTCTCTCTCCCTCTGTTTCCATCACTTCGTGTCTCTCTGTCTCCATCAGATCGTGTCTGTCTCCATCAGATCGTGTCTCTCTCCCTCTGTCTCCATCAGTTCATGTCTCTGTCTCCAGTCCCTGTCACTCTCCCTCTCTCCATCAGTCCCAGTCACTCTGTCTCCATCAGTTCATGTCTCTTTGTCTCCTTCAGTCCCAATCACTGTCTCTGTGTCTCCACCTTCTCTTTTTTCATTTTTTTCCCTCCTCGGTGTTCTGCTAAATCCTAAACCCCTAATCCGCCCCCCCCCCACATCACTCTACTTACCCAGGTTTCCCATCGCATGCTTGCCTGCCTAAGCCTCTGTGTGCAGAGAGCTGGTAGGAAGGGGGCGAAGCCAGCACGCAGCTTCACGAATCACTGTGTGGCTCTTCTGCCTGCTCCGCGCTTCCCTTCCGGATTTCACTGCGGCCGGAACAGACAGCCACAGCAGTGGACCGTGCAAGGGTCCCTCAAGGACATCTTGCGGATCCCTGTATTCTGCGGGCCATTTGTAACCAGTCCGCAGGCCACAAATCGCCCGCGGGCCGGTACTTTGAGACCCCTGCCATAGAGAGACACACGAGCCAGTGTAAGCAAGGTCACACCGGGGCCGCGAAAGAACACTAGAGGTGCTCTGCACTTCAGCGATTCAGTTTCACCAACCTTTTGATGAATTCACCGCAGGGTCAACGTAGTGCACCGAAGATGGAGTCACCGGAACAGTGCCGAAATGGTTGCTGAACTGCAATGAAAATTAACTCTCCTATTCGCCTAATAGGTGTTTAAACCAATAAAATGCATTAAAATGTGGCTAAATAATAAAAAAGATCCTTTAAAATATAATAAGATGGTCTGTTACAGAATAAAAAAAAAATTGAATAAAATTTTTTATCTGAAAAATACAGGTGTTTAAAAAAAGAACTAAAAACACTTTTTCTGGAAAGAAAATTATATATATTTTTTACATTTGAATCCTAAGGGTTCCTCCTAATCTAAGCCTGAATGTTTTTTTCTTTGCCAGAAAATGTAATTGAGGGGGGGGGGGGCGCTAACCACCCCTCATGTAATACACAAAATCTCTATTTTATGTTAAATATCTTTGTAATTGTGTGTGATCTAACGTTAAAACCACTTGATCATACTCGATCTATAAGCCTGAATGTTTTTTGCCAGAAAATGTAATGTGGGGGGCTAGCCCCCCTCCTTATGGAATATCTAAAACCTCATTTTTTTATGTGAAATATCTTTTGTAATTATGTGTGATCTAACATTATTACCACTTGATCATACCTGATCTAACAAAGATCTAAGCCTGAATATTGACGGGGCATTGGCAAGAGCTAACACAATGGCAAACCACATGCAAAAATGTCAAGCCACAACCAGTAGCAAGAAAGAGAGGGACAGTACGATGGGACAACCTCCTAGAAAGAGGGTAGAAAGAAAGAGAGAAAGAGAATATACTCCACCCCAGCAGACACCAAGGAATATAAAATAGCATAACATACCACGCTTGTCACATAACATTAAACATCATGCAGAAACCATGGAGTCCAAACTTTCAGATAAGATGGAAAATTTTCTTGAACATTTGCTGTCATCTCATCCATAGTCCTGATCTCCCGTAATTTAGCAAGCACACGTCTAACGGGCGGGCAAGAGGGGGATCTCCAGTGCCGTGCCAAAACCAACCTTGCGGCCAAAAGAAGCGTAGAAAGGAGTTTTTTGGCAGACTGGGTAATGTTTTCCAGGTGTTTAGAGAGAAGGCAAAGCCATGGATCCTTGGGTACCCGAATGCCAAACATATCAGAGCATATCAGGATAACAACCATCCAAAAATCCTGTATACACGGGCAGGACCACCACATGTGCAATATTGTACCCCAGTGTTAATTTTGACTGCAAATTTTGATTTAGTTTTAGTCTTAGTATTTGACTAAAATAGCATTTAATTTTAGTCATCTGAATTGTTAGAATTTTAGTCTAGTTTTAGTCGATTAAAATCGACTGTAAATTTGACTAACATCTAATGGGTTTAGTTAAAGTGTAATTAATGAATTATTTCAGCATGTCTCATTCTATACTCCTGAAGTAAACATCAATTGACCGTTTATTATTTATAGTATTAAGGTCTGAACATGCAACACAGGCGCAGATATAACTTATGTTATAAATAACATTTATCTTAAAATCCAGTTTCCATTTTGACAGCAAATTGATTTAGTTTTAGTCATCTTTTGACTAAAATGCCATGTCAATTGTATAAGGAGGGTTAAGATGCCATGTCAATTGTATAAGGAGGGTTAAGATACATGGCCTCAGATTTAGATACATTAATCTTATACTCGGCAACTGCCGAAAAGTCGCCCAGCAAGGACAGGAGTTTTGAGACTGACTGTCCTGGGTTTGTGACAGACAAGAGGGTCTCGTCTTCGTACACGGAGACGATATAATGGTTGTCCCCCCCCCCTGAATCGCCTGCAGTAGGGGTTCCAACGCCAGCGCAAACAGAAGGGGCGACAGAGGGCAAGCCTGCCTCATACCATTGGAACTGAAAGGGCTTCGCCACAGAACCCAGGACCAAAACCTGAGCAGTCGGGGCATCGTACATAGCCTGTACCTTGTTAAGGAAGGAAGGGGTGAGTCCTGCAGATGTCAAAACCGCAAAGAGGTAGGGCCACTCCACTCTGTCAAAGGCCTTCTCCGCATCTAGGGAAAGGAAAAGGGCCGGGGTTTGAGATTGAGAGGCAAACCAGAGCAAGTCCCCCCCTCTCCTAGTGTTATCGTAGGCCTGACAGGTGAGAATAAATCCTACTTGGTCTGCATGAATGAATTTAGACGGTTATCAAGGGCCTTAGCTAAAATTTTGATATCAGAATTGAGAAGGGATATCGGCCTTGAACTGGAAGGATTCTCCACAACCTTTCCCGGCTTTGGTATACGTACAATGGACGCCAACCTAGAGTCAGTCGGAAAAGACCCGCCTCGCATAATCAAAGCAAATAAACCGTGGGGAGATTTAATGGAGCCAAAAAAATGGTCTATGGCCCGTGAAATATCATGATTATCAAGGGTGTGAGATGGTGAGTGAGGGAGTCTGAAAAAAACATGTCAGTGCGTCCCTGATCTCATCAGGGTCAGACACAATGACCCCATCCGGCTTTGAGAGCCAAACGATGCGAGAAAGCGGGGTGCGGGGGCTAAGGCTAAGCGCAAGGAGAGTATCCATTTTATTTCCCTGCTCGTAAAATTTCTACTTTGTCCGCAACAAAGAACGGCTAGCATCTGTCATGAAAAGGTCAGAGATTGCCAAACGTCTTGGAAAGCTTGCTGGGTCTGAGGCGATCTATCCGATTCAGGTTTAAATTTGAGACGCCATAGGCTGGCCATAAGTGGTTGAATCTGAGCGGCCTTCCGTTTCTTATAAAAGGAAGCCTGATGAATAAAAACACCCCGAATCACGGCCTTATGGGCTGCCCACAGGGTCTGCAGGGAAATATCTGGGGAAGTATTCAGCTGGAAGTAAAATTACAATTCCTTCCTAACATGGTCTTTGTGACGGATCCCGCTACTCGGGGTGAGTAGATCCGCCGTCAGCGCCGAGTACACCTGGAGGTCGGTAGTGTGGTAGCGAGGTGCCTCTGGTCCTCGTAGTATACCCCTAGGTTGCAGCGCTGTAGAGAGGTCCTTCAAGCGTCCCGGTTCCCAAAGCCCTGTTATCCCCAATTACTAGCCGAGGCAGGAGTAAAGGTTCAAACAAGAGTGATTTATTTTGCATGGGGAACACAGGCGTATTTATGGGGGAAAAAGGCATTGTTCTCCCCTGGCCGCCCTCAGCCCTCCCGGGGTGATTTCTGCCACTGCCATTGCCCAATTTCCCTTTGTTAACCTGGGGCCCCCCCTGCTGGGTGCAGCCCTTATCTTGGGGCTCGGCGCCAGCTCGTCTGGTCCCCTCCCGGAGCCGCTCCTGTGGTGTGAGCGCTTCCCTTGTCTCGTGGCCCCCCTGCGGCTTTCAGCCCGACTTTGGGGTTACGTTGGTTTTGGGGGTGAGCCCCTTGGAGTGGCGGCACGCTTTGGGTACAGCCATGTAGCTCGGGCCCCTGGGCTGTTTCACTCCAAAAAGCGCCCTAATCGGACCATGGGGACCCGAGCGGTGGAGGGTAGAAGCTCGGCGGCTGTACACGAGCAAGAGTCACCATTTTCAGCCATGCTCCAGGCCGAGGGTCGCTGGTCGGTTCGCGGGGTTCCCGTGGGCGCTCCGACCCACAATTCACCCCCCGATAGAACCTATTTTAGGGGGCACACTGGCCAAGAAGCGCTCTTCTACGTGGTACCCGCTCCGCAGGGCAAGGCGGACAAGGTTGGGTGGCTGGACAAGCATAATTAGCGGCGGCTCGGGGGACTCATAGACTGGTGAACTTTCCGGGGCTCTGAACGAGCAGGGAACAACAGGGAAAATCACATTGAGGTACTGAGCCCTTATTTTTATAACGAACTTTTAATAACACACAAATAAATAAACACTTGAACTGTTGTACTGCGCTACGGCGTAGTGGCGTCCGTCCCGTCACAGTCTTTAACAGACTTATTATTAAGGAGCAGAGGGTCGAGGGACCTACAGGGTGGAGTGCCCAAGCGGGATAGCGTAGGGTCAGAGAAATGTCTGCGTGGTCAGACCACATGGAAGTACCTACTACCAAGGCCAAACGCTGAGAGGAGATCAGAAAACAATATATCCTGGAATATGTATGATGCACGTTTGAACTAGGGTTGCCACCTTTTCTTCAAGCCAAACCCGAACACTCTACTCTAGTGTTTGGATTGGGCGGCCATTTTTTTTGTAGCGTATACATTATGCGTATATTTAAATTATGTGTGTATAATATGGCATGTGGTATGCATGGCAGGCTGGTAGTATGGCAGGCTGGTATTATGCATGGCAGACTGGTAATATGGCTGGCACACTGGCATGCGTGGCACACTGGTATGTATGGCAGACTGGTATGGCACACTGGTTTTATGCATGGCAGACTGGTATGGCTGGCACACTGGTATGGCACACTGGCTTTATGCATGGCAGACTGGTATGGCTGGCACACACTGGCTTTATGCATGGCAGACTCACTGGAAAGGCTGGCAGGCACACTGACTGCTGATGATCTTCGAGCCCCCTGCGCGCCTCACTCACACTCACCCTGCAGAGAGTCGAGATGCTTTGCTTTTTGTGACGGTCCGGTCGGAGAGTGGATGGAGAGCGTCGCAGCACCAACAGCAGGTCTCGTTGGCTGCTCGGGACCAGTAGGGAGCCGCAGTGCCGCACGCACGCTAGGGCACGACGAGCAACCACGTGAACATTGTCACGTGAGTCCGTTGCGCCTGCACGTGCTTGCAGCGGCTCATGGGAGGCGGGAGGACGACACGTGATCGATGCACCGCCCAACCCCTCCCACAGTGGGTGGTGCATCTCCAAAATGAAAATAAATAAAAAGACGGAGGAGAGGACTGCGGCGCCGGGGGAACGCAGGAAATGTAAGTATGAGGCGGGACTTGTGCCGGCACCTCGGAGTCATGTGTCCGGGTGGCAGAGGGTGTCAAACCCGGACAGTCCTGGTCAAAAACGGACAGGTGGGAACCCTAGTTTGAACAAAAAGTGTAGTCAGGGAGGCTATTTCGGCCTGCACTGTCAATTTCCGCCACCAAAAAAGTCTGTACATCCCCTATCCTGGCCATCAAAGAGTAGCTGTCCGTCTTAGACACCGGGCGGGCGGTCGTCTCCAGCGGATCGGCCTCCGCACACGGGGATTGCGATGACAGATGATTGCCATCTTGAGGGACCTCCGGGAGGTGCCGCTGGATGAAGAGCGGAGCTACCTGCTTCTCTCTCTCCATTTTTCCTCTTTTCGGGGAGCACGTCACAGACAGTGGAAGCTCTAGGGCCTGTCAGGTAAATCCTGTGTCGCTGGGGGGGGGGGGGGAAACGCTAGGGTCACTTCAAAGGAAAGGGACTCAGGAGCTCTCCAGAGATGCGTCCGCCATCTAGGCTCCACCACCCGCCTGAATGTTTTTTGGCCAGAAAATATAATGTGGGGAGGCTAACCTGTCCTCATTAATCACTTAATAAGTCTGCAATTATGTGTGATCTTACGTTGAAACAAATTGATCATACACTATACTGCCAAAAGTATTCGCTCACCTGCCTTGACTTGCATATTTATTTATAAAGTATTTTACCAGGAAGGATACATTGAGATTTCTCTCGTTTTCAAGTATGTCCTGGGTATGAACTTAAGTGACATCCCATTACTAATCCATAGGGTTCAATATGACGTCGGTCCACCCTTTGCAGCTATAACAGCTTCAATTCTTCTGGGAAGGCTGTCCACAAGGTTTAGGAGTGTGTTTATGGGAATTTTTGACCATTCTTCCAGAAGCGCATTTGTGAGGTCACACACTGATGTTGGTTGAGAAGGCCTGGCTCTCCGCTCTAATTCAGCCCAAAGGTGTTCTATCAGGTTGTGGTCAGGACTCTGTGCAGGCCAGTCAAGTTCATCCACACCAGGCTCTGTCATCCATGTCTTTATGGACTTGGCTTTGTGCACTGGTGTACAGTCATGTTGGAAGAGGAAGGGGCCAGCTCCAAACTGTTCCCACAAAGTTGGGAGCATGGAATTGTCCAAAATGTCTTGATATGCTGAAGCATTCAGACTTTCTTTCACTGTAACTAAGGGGCCAAGCCCAGCTCCTGAAAAACAACCCCACACCATAATCCCCCCTCCACCAAACGTTACACTTGGCACAATGCAGTCAGACAAGTACCGTTCTCCTGGAAACCGCCAAACCCAGACTCGTCCATCAGATTGCCAGACGGAGAAGCGCGATTCGTCACTCCAGAGAACGCGTCTCCACTGCTCTAGGTTCCAGTGGCGGCATGCTTTACACCACTGCATCTGACGCTTTGCATTGCACTTGGTGATGCAGCTGCTCGGCCATGGAAACCCATTCCATGAAGCTCTCTGCGCACTGTTCTTGAGCTAATCTGAAGGCCACATGAAGTTTGGAGGTCTGTAGCGATTGACTCTGCAGAAAGTTGGCGACCTCTTTGCACTATGAGCCTCAGCATCCGCTGACCCCGCTCCGTCAGTTTACGTGGCCTACCACTTCGTGGCTGAGTTGCTGTCGTTCCCAAACACTTCCACGTTCTTCTAATACAGCTGACAGTTGAGTGTGGAATATTTAGGAGCGAGGAAATTTCACGACTGGATTTGTTGCACAGGTGGCATCCTATCACAGTTCCACGCTGGAATTCACTGAGCTCCTGAGAGCGAACCAGTCTGCATGCCTAGGTGCTTGATTTTATACACCTGTGGCCATGGAAGTGATTGGAACAACTGATTCTGATTATTTGGATGGGTGAGCGAATACTTTTGGCAATCTAGCGTACCTGATCTAAGTGTTTGCTTATTTTTTTTGATAAGGGGGGCTGATGACGGTTTAGCCCTCCCTTACAATAATTGTTAATATTTCTTCTTCTCTGTGTGATGTAATGCAAACAACAATTGATCTAACAAAGAACTAACCAACTGCATGAGTTTTGTACAAAAATGTTGATATGGGGGGCTAACGCGGCTAAGGTGCCATTAAGGGGTTAAATAACTATTTTCATACCTGCCAGCATTTCACATGGCCACAGAGGCACACTGGCATTTCTGAAGGGATTGCCAGATCGACCATGTTTTCCTGGAAGCATAATTTACTCATGTTGATGGGTAGTGTATGAAAAATGCCACCCTGCTGTATGTATAATCCATACGCTGCAGGTAAGAAATCATAATGGATTCCCAGGCGACCCGCCTTGATTCCTTCCTGCAGCATATGAACTATACACTCGTTGCTGGGCAGCAATATTCCACGTGCTCCCATTTAGCATCATGTAAACATGTAACATAATGACTGTTTCCTTCATATTTATTTTCTGTTAATCTGCATATGTGTTTTTTTTTTTTTAATATCTTGCATTGTATTACTTTGTATTTCTGTAACATTTCAATGTTCTTGAACCCAGGACATACTTGAAAACGAGAGAAATCTCAATGTATCCTTCCTGGTAAAATCCTTTGATTTTATTTATTTATATAGTAATTTGTGCCCAGGAAAACATAGCTGATCTGGCAGTCCTAGTTTTGGGTTATGTTGCTGGAGGCTGGGTCAGACATTATTATTCTCTATTTATTATTCTTTATTTATAAAGCGCCGGCATATTCCGCAGCGCTAGGCTATTTCCAGACTTTTTTATATCAGGATTTATTGAGCCATTTATAAGGAGGAGACATTAAAAAGTGGGGCATTTGGAGAGTAAAGCAGAACACAGAGAGTTGGGCTTCCAAAATAGGGACTGTCCCTCTTAAATCAGGTCACTCGGATGGAATGTATTTCCTATAACAGGATTAGGGCTACCACCTCCACGTGTGTCTGTTTCCCTGTCACATGACTCGCGTGTTGATCAGGATCCTGTCACATGACTCGCGTGTTGATCAGGATCCTGTCACATGACCCGCATATTGCACTCGATCAGGGTCACAATCACTTTATCGCGCGTTCTCGCCCGTTCCCGTTGAGTCACTGTTGAGTGAATAGGTCCCAGGCTCCGCCTCTCATCTCTGAGAATGGCCATGGGGCCCCTCCCACCACGTGTAGGCGGAGATTGCGTCACACCAGGGCCACGCCCAGTCACCAGGTAAGGCGGAGACTGCAGGGTTCTGATGACGTTGAATGGGTGTGGCCTTTCTCCTGACGTCGCTAAGCAAACAGAGCAGGGGAGGTTCGACTAGAGAAGATGCCAGCGTGCGGCGCGTGCGCTGAATAGCGGACCCTGAGCATTCACCTCATAGAGACGGATAGTGGCGCCGTGCAGCATCTCTCCTGCGCTGCCCGGGGATATCACGCCGGACACGAGCAGCCTGGAAGGAGTGGGTAAGCGCTCGCCCCCTCCCTCGTATCTGACTTTGTCCTCGTTCGGGATTCGGCTGAAGGTAAAAGCGTGGCGAACGGGTTCTGATTGGCTCTAGCCTTCGCACGCGACATCTCCTGTGGGCCGTGAGGTGGTCGAGGAGCTGCTGTGCCCTGGATACTGACACCTGATTGGTCAGTCTCTGACGCCTGGCACGCTTTTCTCGCCACTCCTTCTGCGCCGAATTCTGTGACTTTTGATTGGCTGCTTGAGGGGATCCTAATGTCATTACATTTATGGCGCCTGTTCATATTGTCTTTACATGCTCTATGGGTCAGGTCCGTAATGAATGCTAATGACCCTCTCATGGGGTCTGAGTGTGTGCACAGGTGACAGTGCAGAGGCCCTTGATTGCCCTGGGGGTCAGCTGCAGGCAGAGCATCATGGGAGCTGCAGTGGTGCACAGTTTGTTCCTAGATCCTACCTCACTGGCCAGGCTGTGGTCGCTCCCCTCCCCAGAGGAGCATCCTGGGCACTATGGTTCAGCCTATGCATTTCACTACAACCTTTTTCATGCATTTTCCAAATGCCAGTTTCTAACGTGTCTACTTTCTTGCCCTCCTTTTTCAGCACGTAGCACCTTCCAGGACTGAAGGACACGTATCCGCTGACATGGGCTCCTGATCGTTGGCTGGCGGGGACGCGGCTTTGCTCCACCTTTACCGCCATCCTCATTTTCAGTGTCCCAGAGACTGATTCCAGAGGTGAGACTTCGCGCAAAGAGCTGAAAAAACATTGTATCAATGATAGTACTGACAGATAATTGACACACCTAAAACCTGCGAATTATACACTTTATCGCACAGACACATCCATACACAATAAAAACGGTGCCTGTAGAGATACTAGGAGAGTAATAAAGTGTTCCCATAAATATGTTGGTATAATGTCATTGTACTGCTCACACATCTATTAGTATTTATTAATGGGGGAAAGATCAAAACACAGGATGTAACTCCGGTGTGTAAATCCTTGTAGGGTATAATTACGTAATTGGCGTGCTGTTAAAGTTTTGTCACTCCCTTGAAGGAGCGCAGGCACTATTAGGTGTGGACCCATTGAACACAGAAAACTTCACAAGATTGTGCACAAAATACACATTTTTCAATCTAGAAGTGTTGGGGAGGACAGGACTGCAAGCTGAGAGTTACATAGTTATATAGGCTGAAAAAAGACATGCGTCCATCGGGTTCAGCCTCTCCCACATAACCTACTGCTGTTGATCCAAAAGAAGGCAAAAAACCCAGTCTGAAATGCTTGCCAATATGCAACATACTGGGAAAAAATTCCTTCTTGACCCCAGAATGGCAGTCAGATTTCTCCTTGGATCAAGAAGCTTTTACCCACATATTAAATATTAATGAGTGATGGACTGTTGTTAGTGATGACTGGTTGGGGCAGTCAGGTGTATTAGTGAGTCGGGTGGTAGGCTTGGCTGAATACGAATGTCTTAAGGGGGTGTTTTTGAAGGAAGGGAAACTAGGGGAAAGTCTGACGGTAAGAGGGAGAGCATTCCAGAGGTTGGGGGCCTATGAAGATCCTGTTATCAGAGATGGTCATGAGTGTCTTGGCACAAGCCTCTCACCTTTTGGGATACAGGATATCTTGATGTGGTCTGAGCAGAAATAAATTGGCGGGTTTGGATACCCTTTCAGTTAGTACTATGTTATGTTTTTTGTGTTTTATAAACACTCAGGTGTTTTTATATATATTTTTTTTTAACCACAAAATTTGTTTAGATACTTGTTTGGGTGTATCACTAGCTGTTTGAGCTCCATGTCGAGGCTTCTCATGTAGGCTGTTTTTATGGCTACATCTCCCAAGATCTTCATTCACTCATTAGGTCGACAGAGCCTCAAGGGAATTGTTTCAGATCAAAAGAACTTGAATGGCCAAAGTTGTTGACCCTTGACCTTTTTAAAGAGTTATAATCTACTTGATGTGTGACAAGCTTTACTGAAATTTGGGCAACTGTTAAGAGGTCAAACCTTGTCTCTTTATAACTGAAGTGGGATCAGGGATCCTCAGATATACACGTCAGAGCGCCCCATCAGCTACAAGGAACTGTGGTTGGTAGAAAGCCGGGAGTGTCCCTTTCAATCAGGATCGGCAGTCTTGGTGAATATTTATTTATGAAGTATTTTACCAGGAAGGATGAATTGAGATTTCTCTAGTTTTCAAGTATGTCCTGGGTTTTCCAGCTTGGGCTTTTTTTTATTTTTATTATTATTATTATTTTTTAAATTAACCACTGAGGTGATTCCAGGCGAGCTGAGCTACAAGGTTGTGGGTTTCAAGGAAAACTAAAAGGGCAGCAGGGGATGCTTCACAGTGCAACCTCTCCCGTCCATCTTCTAGTTTTGTGAAATGCTGGTGGTGTCGGCTCTGCAGTGATATTTCTATCATTGCATGTGGATTCACCTGATCATTGATTTTATATTCCCTTGTTTCGAGCATGTTGTGGTGGATTTACTTAAAGATGCGTATCAAGTGCCTTCCACAAGGAGTGAGGTGTTGGTCAACGTTTTGCTTGATTCATTCACAACCATATTTTGTGTTAACTTGAACAAGGCTATTAGACTTAACTTCTATTTCTGGGAAATTTGCCTGCACCACCAGTTGTCATAATCCGTTTCCATAGGAATAACAGAGGATCTCTAACGAAGCAATGCCATTAAAACAACATGCAGTCATTGTGCTGCCTTAGGCTGGGGTCAGACCAGCGCACTTTTAACGTTCGTTCTGGCGCACATAATCACGGCCGCACTAGCAGCAAATGACGGGCAATGACAGCCAATATACGAAGTACGGTCGCACGAAAGTCCGGCCGCGCAACGCAAGTGGAAAATGAATGCATTTTTTAGAGAACGCAGAACCGCTAGTACGGACGTACAGAGTGCGCTGCGCCCGCTAGCTGTGTGTGTGTGTGTGATTTGGAGACGTCAGACCCTGCTCGTGTCCGGCCAACATAACGTCCAGACACCCAAAGTTTCCTGGTTTGGATCTGTATAAAATCACGCACAAAAATGCGCATCGTATGACCGTTTTCGCGTATTCCATGAAAAAATACGTCAATTCGTTCGGACGCACTTCTTTACGTTCGCGTGTAAAAATGCTTTCGTTTGACCCTAGCCTTAGGATTGACGCTGCAGGGACAACCAGCAACTTGAAAATGTCATAGAAGCCTATGGCTAAGGAAAGATTATGTTTTAAAATTGTGGCTTTACTTCTTGTCCTATATTTGTTTCTACTGGAAACACACGGTTTGAGAACATTGTCTATAATATATATCTCAATCTCTTCATATACAATAATAGTTGTCAATGTCACGACAGAATAAGACACAGAGGTGCACAATATAAAACACATCTTGGTTAATAAAATTTTACGTAATTAATAAACAAAAATTTTATGTACATTAACTAAGATTAAAAATGTAAATTTATAAAGGAACAATGTGGTCCTTCCCTGGCTTTCTGTCAGAGTACAAACCTAGAAAAATACATGGCTTTTGTGGTTGGATGTGAGATAACATGTAGTATAGGCTCTTGATGTGAGGCAGCTGATAAAATTCTGTTGCTGGACCCTCAGATTCTGAGATGGCAATAAGCTTCGGGTCTGTTACAGATTGTTGTTCTTGTCTGCATTGGCTTGAATAACTACATGTTGAAGGAAAAAAAAAAATCCCAAGTGTGTTTTATAGTGGACATTTTCTCACATAATTGTGAGCTGATGCCGACGAGTGCAACTTGCTATTCTAGCCAAGTTATACAGTGGCAGTTCATCATTTAGAAGATAAGCCCTTGTGCTCAGTGGGGAACTCTTTATCCCTGTGCTGGGTTCCCTGCTTAAATTTTATTGGGGTATTGGCCTACAGGGTTAGTCAGAGAAAGGGGAAAATCAGAAGAGAACAATCTAGACCAAATGGCCGATTTGGAAAGTGAGATAGATGGGAGAATTTTTCTGATTTGGCTACTTTGACCTAGAATTTTCACTTCTCCAGTCATTCTCCTGAGGTTCAGCTTTCTTTGAATAGACCCGCTAGTCTTTTCCTCATTCACATCACGTTTGTAGATGTATAGAGATGTGGCTTTTTATCTTGCTTTAAATTGACTTTCCAAAGGTAAATAAATCCTGGTAAATCCAGGCTGTTGTGTGGTTATATGGTTTCAGTTGATTTTTTTTTAAAAAGCTTTCATTTAATTTTTATTATTCTTTTGGTCATTAACGGAGTGGTAATACAGTTGGTCAATGGCAAATAAGATGTTACATGACGAAAAGTCACACTGAATAAACATTCAATACACTTAGCCAAATGTCCTAATGGAATCTAGTTCCATGATCTGGTTGACCCTCCCGGCAGCTCAGTGGGCAAAGAAAATAAGGGAGAACTAAAGGGTTTTTTTTTTTTTTTTTCTTTTCTTTTCTTTTCCTCCTTCTACCTAATATGGAGATAATTCTCTTTATTCCACAACCTTCAGGTTTCTGCAAAGCCCGGCGGGGGTCTTTTATCACTATTTGGTGGGAGAGGGAATAATGATATCGGGTTAGATTAAGAGTCATGAAGACACATGCTCGATACAGTTAAAGTTGTTAAATGTAATTGGTGTACCAAGTTTTTCACAAAATCTGAATTGTGCGACTATTTTAAATGTCCCCAACAGGTGGTATGTGTGTGTGTACGTTACGATGTTTGAAAGCGCAGCTTGGCACAGTGTTTTTTGGTGAATTGCCACCATAATGTGCAGTGTAGAGATGTTTATCTCCACTGAAAATGCTTTCCGCTCCCTCGCAGAATCTGGTACCTGTCCAATGTATCCAAATGAGCCATACCAGATATCCTGCCACCTGCTCCAGCGAGCTTATATTGCTGGATTGTGATAGGACGTACTTGAAAACGAGAGAAATCTCAATGTATCCTTCCTGGTAAAAGACTTTATAAATAAATGTATCTACGACACTGAAGAGGGGAGCCCCCCCCCCCGCCCCTTTACCAGTTCTAAATGTATCCTCAGCTCAATTCTCTTGGCTGCTTTCCTGGAGGTGAGCACCAAAGAGGAGATTGGTACTGACCACTGTGTTTAAACACTTTGTTATGCTATAATGTCCTGTTACATGTTGGAAAGATGCATCATTTACTTCAATTGCATCTGTACTGCCCAGGTGCACTTTGTATGAGGTGTCCCATCAGGGAGGATAGGTCTCTAAGATCAAGGTGATATATCCTCCCATTTTTTGAGATTACATGGCGTGTAATCTCTGCAATCCAATGACGGGTGTCACCATGACATGGTGCCGTCACAAAATTTTAGACTTGCCTGCTACACTTTTTTTCGGGGGAATCTCCTTTTACACTCCAGATGCTCTATTGCGTGCCATCATGATATATGGAGGGCACTGATCTCGCTGTCATGTGCGAGGAGCCCACTTCAGATGATGCTTTTGTGACATGTTGCTACCTTTTAGTCACATGGTCTTGGTGTGTTTACGTCAACAGCCATCACATTATTGGCCTTTGACACAAGGCAATCTAGAACCATGAATTAATTTTACTTGTGCCTCATAATAACATGACTGTCTGCATTTTATTGGTTCTAGAATCGACTGCTGACATGTTTTTGTTTTCCCACTGTACCATAGATTCCAGTTTCTAGGTTGACAGGAGTCCATTGTGGTCCCACTTAAACGGTCACTTCACCTGTGTTTTCAGAGCTGCCCCCTGCTCGGCACTGAAACATGTGGTTCTGTGTCTTAGGTTTGACAGCTTAAGCCACTGCCGTTAACAACTATCCAGTGGGTGACATCCTGGAGGTGAAAACCCCATCTTAAAAGGGTAACCCATCTTAAAACCTTTTTAAGATGGGGTTTTCACCTCCAGGATGTCACCCACTGGATATGTATTTTTGTTTTGTTCTTTTGCCCATGGAACTTCTTTTAAGGATACCTGCAGGCAAAGAACATTTGTTTAATTTATGCTTTTGACAGAATTTCAGCTCCCCATAAATAAAAAGCAGAGAACGCGATACGGCTGGCAGCATACCAGTAATTTTTATTCCCTCTTCTTCGATTTGGAGTATTGATGGCATCACCAAAAACCCTTTGGTCTCCTGCTTCATTCTTCTCCTCGCTGTTCTACAAAGCACCACAGTAAGCACATTTACAACTAAATTTAACAGCTAGAGTAATTGGCCATTAATAAAACATGACTCTTGCTAGTGTCTATAACAGTCAGCCGGGCTATTTAAGCTTGTCAGTGTGGATAAGCCACAGGAAAAATTTGACTTCGGTCCTTCATGCCCTGGGGAGCCGTCATGCCAAGTATATCCTATCCTGTTACACCAATCAGCATGGAGTAATTTTTGCAAAAATGTTATATATTGTTTTGTTGTAGTTTAGCTTAGTTTAGCTAGTAAGTACCAAAAACATTAGTGAATGGAGTAATGAAGTTGTCCCTGCAAACCTCTAGGAATGGATGTCTGTATTGAAACTGTGTGTGATCATGTGACTGTTCGGGAAGCCTAAAGGGCCACTACCATCAAAAAAAGTCCCTATTTTATGTTGCTGATATATTAATTGTGCTTTGTTTTTCGCTTAAGGAAATATTTTCTGTGTCACTGGGTGCATACATTTTGTAATCTTTGGTGCTTTAATCTGTGGGGGACTCTGACGACCAACCGCTTCCTACCCTGTCGTCACGTGCGGAGGGAGAGTGTACAAGGTGTTAACTAGGGATAGACCGATATCACTTTTTAGGTGCCGATACCGATACCGATAATCGGCTACCTTTCAGGCCGATAACCGATATCGGGTGCCGATATTCTGTACATTAAAATTTTTCGGGGGGGGGGGGGGGAAATCACAATTTCTACATAAATCTGGTGTCAAAATTGTAAACATACCAGCTGAGAGAAATAAAGTGCTTGAAAAAAAGTGTGATGGTTAAGAAATCGCAACCACCCCATTTTTCTTTCTTTCAGAAGCTCCAGCTTTTCTTCTTTTTTGGTACAACAAAGCAACCTGCAATGCAAATAGTCCCAGATAAAGGGACTATTTGAGGCATTTATTTATTTTGTTTCCCCGCTCCTTGGTGTACTGCGCTGCGGAACCTGCTGGTGCTATAGAAGTGATGATCTGTAAAATGCTGGTCCCAGCCGCTCGGCTCACAGGAGTTTACAATATAGAGGAGCAGAGGGACCAGCTCACAGGACCTTACAATTCATTTAAGGGGTTTATTCACTAAACTGTTCTTCCTGTTGGCTGTCCTTGCTGCCATGCGGGTCATAAATTTCAGGTTTATTATATGCAAAGCATGCCTGGCCTGGCTCCTAGGTGTTGCCTCGACTCTGTCAGGCTCAGGTATGGTGGCTGCAGAGGTGTTTGCAGCAGGAGTCAGATGTTTGCAGGATGTACCCCCTCATTTGTAAAAAGTGCAGCACTACTTTATAGCAAACTTTTATGCAAGGGGCCGTGACACAGAAGCTGGCAGTCGGGTAGCCCAGGACCACTAAAACCCTAACTGTGGCTTCTATCATTACTAAAAACAAAATCTGCAAACTCAGTTCCTTGTCCCCAGGTGGCTCCCTAGAAAGCTGATTGTAAGCTCCTGGGGTCAGAAATCAAATTTTCCCTAATGTGAACTCAAATCCCTGCACCTGCCAAGACAAAACTAAATGGCTGGCAGATAAAGGGTGCCGTGAACTATTTGAGGCTTTTATTTATTTATTTAATCTCGGTGTCAGGGCAGTAGAGTTGAGCAAGATTTATGCTCCTATGCAGCCACTTGAAGTGGGATGGGGAGCTTTACAGACTGGCAGGTAGCACAGCGTGAAGGAGCAGACAGGGAGAGTGAGAGCAGGGGAGGAGCACAACAGAGCGGAACGGACCCTCCGTAAATCAGTCCGACCATCCTGTTTGTTTTTATTACAATTAGATGTGCTTCCTCCCCCTCTGTTTCTTACTGTGTTCGAGCCAGTGGAAGGGGGAGACCTCGAGGTGACCTCATCATTGCCGGCCAGAGTGCGGAAGTGCCGGGATGGGACGCATGCCCAGAGAGATCGCAGCTTCTCAGAGTTATCGGCACATCGGCAAGTGAAACAGCCCGATGCCGATAACCTGGAAATCACTGAATATCGGCCCCAAATATCGGTGGTACCGATAATCGGTCGACCCCTAGTGTTAACAGTTCCAAGCCTCTGGACTTGCTAACTCTCTCTGCTCTCAGGGCCCCAAGTTATGCCAACCTAAACCATTCACACCCTTCCGACTATACGCTGCCACCACGAAGGTTCTAGTGCACTTTCGAAACCCCTGTACCTGTATACCACCCCAATCCAGGAGCCTAACCATATACAGCTAATATATCTACCAAATGTTATATTCTACCGCTAAACCAAGCTATTCGAGAAACGTGAATCATCTAGAGCAAAACCGTACTGGGTTATAAAGTTTTAATGGGGAAAAGACAAAACTAAAACTTTACACAGTGCCAATATCACATAGACCAACGACATACAAAATATAATAAAATGTGAAAATACAGTTCTTGAAATAAAATGGGACTTACACAGAACCGAACTTGCATCGGGTAGCTCTTCCATGGGTATTTCAGATTTAAAAAGTCCCCAGAAGGTTTGTAGGGATGTTTGTCGAACCAACGTCCTTGAGAAATACCAATTGTACTAGTGAGTGCTGGCTCTTTGACTGTCCGACACCCCCCCCCCCCCAACCCATTTGGTTCAGGGTATGGACACCCTGATCAAGTTTCCATTCAGACAAAGAGCGCAGATCAGGTAAGGGGTTATAAATACCAGAGGCCTTGCCTAATCCTTTGGGAAGAAGACGGGGGGGGGGGGCACAAATTCTGGCACACAGAGTAGAAGCGATGCCGATGCTTGACAGACCCCACAGTATATTTGCCTCCTTTCCTCCTGTCTGGCATTGGCCATAGGATGGAATCTACGGGTCGATCACTGACTTACATCATTGTAATGGTGGAAGGGGTCTATTCAAAGGACATCACCAGGGATAGATTCAAAGTCTTTTAAGCTCCCCTGTCTTATCTCTGCCTGAAGAATAATGCTTTCCTGCAGCCTTATCTAAACATTCCCTCCTCCACCTCATTAACTGTTAAATAATGTAGATTGAATAAACAAGAGCCATAAAGCAAAGCTTTTGGTAAATGTTGCATCATGGGAAAACTGCACAAAAATGGAAACGAGATCAGTTACAAGTTTTTATAAAGCGTTAACCAGTTTTGTAGCGCTGCAAATGGGAGGCAGAATAACAAATATACATACAGGTTCAAGAGTATACAGAACCGTAGGAGAGTGGACCCTGCGCAAGAACTCACAATCTAAGATCAAATCCTTTTATTTTTCCTTTTTACATGCAATTCAATCAAAAAACAGCAGCATGTGTTTTCTAATGTGGTTTTATTTGTAACTAGGTATAACGCACACGCACACACCCCCCCCCCCCCCGGCTTGACTTGGGCCTAGAGGCCCAGCCGATCCGAGGACACCTGAGCAGGCAACTTGGCCGGCCTCCATGCTCAGGTGGGCCTCTAGGCCCAGGCCAAGCCGGGGGCTCGCCTGAGCATGGAGGCCGGGCGTCCTCCAGGCTCAGGCGAGTCCCCGGCTCGGCTGGGCCTCTAGGCCAAGCCAAGCCGGGGGCTCGCCTAAGCTTGGATGCCGGCCGAGCATGCAGGTTGGGGGGGGGGGGAGAGGAGAGCACATACTCGCCTACATCGGCCTCGAGTCCTCCACCGGTTCCACACATATACACCCCCCCCCCCTTTCGGCCCTTAGCTCCTCCAGCGATGGCAGTCCTGCGTCGGTCGCCGGTATGACGTCACGAAAGCCTTTGACCCAGCGTCAGAGGCTTCCGTGACGTCATACCGGCGACCAACGGAGAGAGGACACTGGAAGCAGGACTGCCATCGCTGGAGGAGCTCCGGGCCGATGTAGGTGAGTGTGTGCTCTCCACACCCACCCTGCTTGCTCGGCCTGCATCCAAGCTTGGGCGAGCCCCCGGCTTGGCTTGGGCCTAGAGGCCCAGCCGAGCCGGCGGCTCGCCTAAGCTTGGATGCAGGCCGAGCATGTGGGGTTGGTGTTGGGGGGGGGGGTGTGGAGAGCACATACTCCCCAACATCGGCCTTGAGTCCTCCACCGGTTCCACACATACTCACCTACATCGGCCCTTAGCTCCTCCAGCGATGGCGGTCCTGTGCCTGCTCTGTGTTGGTCGCCGGTATGACGTCACGGAAGCCTTTGACCGTCAAAGGCTTTCGTGACGTCATACCGGCGACCAACACAGAGCGGGCACAGGATGCAGGACTGCCATTGCTGGAGGAGCTAAGGGCCCATGTTTGTGTAGGCAACATCCTCCTACTTCGGCCCTGAGCTCCAGCGGCGACTGTCCTCCAGCTGTCGCAGGCTGCTCGGCCAGGCTTAGGCGAGTCCCCGGCTCGGCTGGGCCTAGCCGGGGGCTCGCCTGAGCCTGGATGCCGGCCCGAGCAGCCTGTGACAGCCGGAGGACCGTCGCCGCTGGAGCTCAGGGCCAATGTAGGGGAGTATGTGTAGGCAACATCCTCCTACTTCGGCTCTGAGCTCCAGCGGTGGCTGTCGCAGGCTGCTCGGCCGGCCTCCGGGCTTAGGCGAGTCCCCGGCTTGGCTTGGGCCTACATACTCTCCTGGATGCGCGCACAGCCGACGAGTAGAGGCTGCGCGCGCATCCAGCGTCTGTCTGTCCGCTGCACATCGGGTTTCTGTTGGCTGCGCGCGCAGCCAACAGAGACCGGATGCGCGGCGATGGACATTCGATTTTTATAGTTATAGATGCACAAGTAATCTAGTTACAGTTGGAAAACAAAATTACTTTTGTCAATCTGCTTCTTTGCAAACGAGAGAAATCTGTATCCTTCCTGGTAAAAGGCTAACCGGTCAGATGTGATCTGTCTCGCAGTTGGCTCTGCTGTTGCAAAAGTCGGTTCGTCATTATAAAAACCAAACCCAGATTTTTCAATGGGAAGATCAAGCTAGACCCAGTGTTTCCCAAACCTGTCCTCAAGACCTGCTGACAGCCAGGTTTTCCATATATCTGAAGCACAGCACAGTTGTTATGATTTGCTGCTCAGTGATTACAGGATTCGTCTGAATTTCCCAAAGTGATCCTTAAAACCTGGCCTGTTAGGGGTCCTGAGGACCGGAGTTGAGAAACACTAAGCAAGACGTCAAATTTGATTTGTTAACCCCTTCGCTGCGGAGGACGCGCTCAGCGCGTCCACCCGCAGGTAACGTTCCTTGCGGTGGACACGCTGAGAGCGACCTCCCTGTGGGGCCAGCGATCGCTGGGCCCCCCGGTGCGGGCTGACATCCTCGATGTCAGCCCAGCACCCGGAACCGCCGCCGGCCTAATTAGGTGTCATCACGGCGGCGCGATGACATCTAATTCAGGCGCCCCCCCCCCCGCATGTGCGGAGGAGGCGCCTGAAAGGGAGGGGGGTCCTTCGGACCCCTCTCCCTCCCGATCGCCGGCGTGCAGGGGGTTAATACAGGCACCGTTTGGAAGGGCACAGCCTGCCCTTCCTAACGGTACCTGGAATTAACCCCATGGGGGCTGGATCACGAATCGGCGCCGAAAAGCACCGGTTCGTGATCCTTTCCCGGAGCTGGCCGACATCTTGGATGTCGGCTAAGCTTCCGGGAATGCCCCCTGAGGACTGGCGTCATCGTGCATAGCACGATGACGCCAGTTCTGGAGTTAACCCCCTAACTGCCACCAATGGTGGAGATAGGGGGTTCATTGGAACCCCCTATCTCCCGATCCGTGGCAGTTAGGGGTTAATGTTTGATATTGTTGGATCGGCCAGAGCATGGCCGTTCCAACAATACCAAATTTGACTGATAAAAGTTTTTTTAAAAAAAATTAAAATAAAAATAAAAATATTTAAAAAAAATTATAAAAAAAAAACAAGCTTTTTTTTTTTTCTCTTCGTTAATGCAGCAATATTGTTCCCATTTCAATTATAATGTGAACAATGATGCTGCACTAACGATTTTTGTATGCGGTGCGTTTGTTAAAAATCGTGTAATTTTCCCCAAAAAAAATGTAATGAGTCCCCATCTCTAATTTTTTTAACAAGCGCACCCCATACAAAATTATAACCGCAATTGCTCGCAGGTTAAAATGTGAAAAAAAAAAAACACTTTACACGTTGTAAATTATTAAATTCATATTTTATTGCATTTTTTTGTTGTTATATACAGACAGGTCATGACGTATACATATAATAATGACATATTATGAATCTGCCGAGTCTGACGGAGAGAACGATATATAATATGTCTGGGTCATATACTAAAATAAGCCTTCAAAACATGTTTAAACATGAGGAGCAAAACCGGTAAAAATGAGCTCAGCAGAGAGGCGGGAAATGCCTCAGCAGCGAAAGGTTTAAAATAGAAAAAAAATCACCGAAGCTGAAATTGAACCACTTATTAAATGTGCCCAGAGTTGTTTTGGCTCACTTTAAGTGGCGGCTGAGCAGGTAGTGGGGTGCACGGGTGGAATTTCAACTGCAAAGTGAATATAAAATTACACTTAAAAAAATAAGCTTTGGTCGCTGCATTTCTTCCCTTCGGTGTTCCTGTGGATTTCAGTAGCTAGATGGGTTTTATCTGCCGCAGTGTCATTTAAAGGTGTGATCGAGAGAAGACCTCACACGCTGTGCAGCGACTGCAGCTGTAACTGACTGACATACGTTTTCCTGTGCGTTCTGCATTGTGTGTTCTGAGCGCACCTGTCAGCGGATTCTTTACTCTGCTTCGGGTGGCTTTTATTACCTGGCTGCCTCGCAGGGAATATGGAACAAGTCTGGATAAGTTACACCTCTGCTCGAGTAAGCACCGTGCAGTCAGCCGTGACAGTGTGTGAAACAGACTCTGTGTTTAGTTAAGGCTCGGATTCTGCATTTCTCTCATCTCATCCGCATTCTGTGTGTTTAGCGGATTTTACGGGCTTTGATCAAAAATGAGAAACTCCTTTACTTCCAGCCCTAGAGGGGAGGCGTTTGACCTGTGCCAAGTCCACAATAAAAAAAACACGCCTCATGTAATAGTCTGTTGTATGGCTTTTAAATGGTCTGCTAAAGGATCCCTCTACACATCCTGACCACTTTATATTTCTAAAACGGTCAGGATGTGTGGAGTGCCCCATTTTTCTTAAAATGCTGAGTGAAGTGGAAGACTTTCCTTCACCCCCCCCCCCCCCCCAGCCTCGTCATCAACCAGGAAGTAGAAATTGCGCAGAAAAGACTCGGACTTCCAGGTTCGGGAGTCCCTGAGCAGAATCGGAGCCGTAGCACCTGGCAAGGGAGAAAAGCTGAGTAAAACGGCGAAAAATAAGTAACTAGGCAGAGGTTGTTGGAGGCCTCTAACAAATAATAAGGGCAAAAAAGGATGCTCTATTTTCAGTAGTGTTCCTTTCATTTTTATTTAAATGGGATACACTGTTCATGGCAGGGAGGACAAACTCCAGCCTCCCAGATATTGTTAAACTACATCTCTGAATTCAATAGCCTGGTGATTAACAAAGAATTCTGGGAATTGTAGGCTGTCAACATCTGTAGGGCCAAAATTTGAAATTCCCTGTTTCTATGTTGTGCTGCAAGTCTGGTTGCACAAGGCTGATTTGCTTTGCTTTGCTTTGCTGTGCGACTCCGCTCAGGCCTGTTCCAATTCAAGCAATTTATGTGAAGGGATGTTGTTTAGAAAACTCTAATCCTCCAGCTAGGTTTTTCCTTTTAAAAATGTTCTTGAACCCAGGACATACTTGAAAACGAGCGAAATCTCAATGTATCCTTCCTGGTAAAATCCTTTTATAAATATCACAGGAAACAAAAGCCAGTTGTATAGAATTCTTTTTTTTGTGTGTATTATTCATCAGTCTCTAAATCGCCACGTATTAGAAACCACCTGGGTCCAAGGAGTCGGATTTCCCTTTGCACATCGTTGTTGATTTAAAGGAGTTGTGTGTAGCACTGACCATATAATGTATGCATCGAATACTGACTTGATAGAGAATCAAATTTCTGGTTCAGCTTATTCTTGCCTAAAAGTTCAGTTCTTTACAAATTCGCACCAATTCTCTATTCAGGAAATCATCTTTTAGGTGTTTACATGGTTGTTTTTGGCAGTGTCTTGCCTTATTACAATTTTTTTTTTTCTCCCTTCCACTGTTCTTGTTAATGAAAACCGTGAAAAGATTATCAGATTGTCCGTGGATCCTCATTGCAGGTTTGGGTGTTTATTTCAGCCCATATTTGAAGCTCCAATGTAGCAAGAAGGTTTTCTGAAATACTGTTCAGACCTCCCTGTGCAGAAGCACACAAGGATGTTAACCTCCACCTGCACAAGGATGCTGTCCAGATGTTGTTTTGTAGAAAGCCTTGAGGGAACCTGTTCCTACAAGAATTCTTCTGATCATGCGTGTAAACAACGAAGGGCTCGGCTCAGAAGCCATCTGTCTCTTCCTGACAATGCTATAGGTTTGGCTGAATGGAATTTGGATGCTGATTGGCTACCGAATGGTAACCTTTTTCTGGATTTAGAAGTTCAAATAAATTGTCAATGTTCAGTGCAATACTCCACTGAGATACAGTGGTGATGCATAAACAAAGTATCTGATCTTCATCATATTAAAATAGTTCTAGTCCCAACATACTATGGTGTACTGTACAACACGTAAGCTAAAACAAACACCTTGGAATGGCGCCATATTTAATATTATGCAATGCATTGGGGCTATTTCGTGTGAAATCTTCACACTATCTTGAATATACTAAGGTCTATTCCCATCTCTTCAGATTAGCATACCGCATCTCTGATGCAACTCCTCCCTCTGCTCACCTACTCACACTTGATTGAAGCCGCTTGTATGGCCCCACCATTCCCAAACCACTGGCACTAATGATACTGTTATCTAGTGCATTCCTCTTGTCTTCCTCAGCCCCAATCCCTCTAGACTATAAGCTCCTATGAGCAGGGCCCTCTACACCTAGTTTCCATCCTATGTCCGTTTTATATGTATTTCGTTCCCTTTGGTTATTGTAAATCGCTGCGGAAACTGTTGGCGCTATATAAATGATGACGATAATTAGGGTTGCACCGATACCGATACTAGTATCGATATCGGTGCCGATACCGGGTACTGCAGGAGTACTTGGTACTCGTGCAGTACCCCCGATATTTTTTTCCGATACCGGAAGCCGGCATTGAGCCGGCTTGCCGGTATCCGAGGGGCTGGGGCGGCTGTCCGAATGCTCTATCGGCATTCGGACAGGCCCTGCAGCTGCTCACTTTGTTTAATACTTACCTTCCTTCAGCGCCGCCGGGAAAGTCTTCGCGCGCTCCTTGGAAGGACCCCAGCCGCGACCACGTGGGACCATGTGATCGCGGCTGGGGTCCTTCCAACGAGCGCGCGCGGGAACTTTCCCGGCGTCGCTGAAGGAAGGTAAGTATTAAACAAAGTGAGCAGCTGCAGGGCCTGTCCGAATGCTCTATCTGCATTCGGACAGGCCCTGCAGCTGCTCTCCGGTCATACTTACCTGCCTTCAGCGACGCCGGGAAAGTTCCCGCGCGCGCGCTCGTTGGAAGGACCCCAGCCGCGATCACATGGTCCCACGTGGTCGCGGCTGGGGTCCTTCCAAGGAGCGCGCGCGCGCGTGAAGACTTTCCCGGCGGCGCTGAAGGAAGGTAAGTATGAGCGGGGGCCATATCCATGAGCCTGGGGGCATATCCATGAGCCTGGGGGGCATATCCATGAGCCTGGGGGCATATCCATGAGCCTGGGGGCATATCCATGAGCCTGGGGGCATATCCATGAGCTGGGGGCATATCCATGAGCAGGGGGGCATATCCATGAGCAGGGGGGCATACCCATGAGCAGGGGGGGCATACCCATGAGCAGGGGGGCATACCCATGAGCAGGGGGGGCATACCCATGAGCAAGGGGGCATACCCATGAGCAAGGGGGCATACCCATGAGCAAGGGGGCATACCCATGAGCAAGGGGGCATACCCATGAGCAAGGGGGCATACCCATGAGCAAGGGGGCATACCCATGAGCAAGGGGGCATACCCATGAGCAAGGGGGCATACCATGAGCAAGGGGGCATACCCATGAGCAAGGGGGGCATATCCATGAGCAAGGGGGGCAATTATCCATGAGCAAGGGGGCATATCCATGAGCAGGGGGGCAATTATCCATGAGCTGGGGGGGCAATTATCCATGAGCTGGGGGGGGCAATTATCCATGAGCTGGGGTCAGGATATCCATGAGCTGGGGCAATATCCATGAGCTGGGGCAAATCCATGAGACCTGGGGGCTTTATAGGAGGTCTGTTCTTATTGGAAAGCGTCACATGACATAAAATAAAAGTATCGGTAATTGGTATCGGTGAGTACTTGAACAAAAGTATCTGTACTCGTACTCGGTCTTAAAAAAGTGGTATCGGTGCATCCCTAACGATAATAATTCACAAAATACCGACATTGCGTGCAATTTCACCAAACCGGGAAAAAAAGGAAGTCTCCGATTCTGTTATCTAAAATAATAAAAGGTAAGATGCAAAATTAAAATACTTTTTAAATACAAAACAAAATGTTTTTCTTGTTACAAAAAAATTTGTTTTTGCAAAAAATAATTGGTCAAACCCGTTTTCGATTCCATTTATTACATTGAAACCTATTGGAATCACCGGTTTTAAACCAGTTGAATTGAGACACTGAAAATCGGGACATTTCGTTGTAATTTTTGCGCAATTCGGCGTTTTGTGAGTGTGAATAGACCATTTCGATGCCACCGAATTGCTGCAAATTGCACGGTTTTGCTGTCATTTTGCCTGTATTTGGCGAATTGACAGCTTTGAATAGCTGAAATTAGACACCGTGAAATTCACTGTATGGTGCGAATTCGGAGGTTAGTGGATAATCACTTTTTTTTTTTTTCTTGCCTAATTTGTATCTATAGGCCTTTTTTAAAGTAAATAAAGTTAACTAAAATCTATTATTTTTTTCGCATGCAGCTACAGGAGTAAACACACCGGACAACTTTTTTTTTTTGTGTATATTTTATACATGGAGCAGGCTTGGTACTTCTGGTCCATGCAGCCATCCTGTTAGGGAATAGGCACAAAATAGTTTTTTCCTGTACATATGTATTTTTCATTCTTGCGTTATTTTATGTTCCAGTGCTCCGAAGGGTTGGTATGAACACTAATCTATTTTAACATTCTAATGTATACTCACATCTTGATTCTTCTAATAAAACCATACCAGATTGCAGGAGCAAATAAATCTGCATTCCTTTCGCCCCCTCCTCCTGCTCGCCGCACACAAGTATTTGTGCTTTGCAGTTAATGGTTTAGTGTGAGATCTTCCCAGTAGGGCACCTGATTCTTTTTGGGCCCCCAGCCTCGGGAATTAGTGTCATGCTATTGTTTTTATGTAGATGTTTTAGAAAAAACTGCAATTTTTA
This sequence comes from Leptobrachium leishanense, assembly GCA_009667805.1. NCBI lineage: Eukaryota > Metazoa > Chordata > Amphibia > Anura > Megophryidae > Leptobrachium > Leptobrachium leishanense. The sequence goes on along the minus strand of CM019070.1, from coordinate 82,495,163 downwards.
TTTAAAAAATATCTTAAGACAGGTTTCATAGGGATAAAAAGGCAGAATAGCATGTAATATTGCTGTACAACAGAGCTCGACGATGCTACGAGCCTCCGTATTCCACACGTGACCAGTCAATCACTAAAAACCTCCACATCAGCAGAAAGGTAGGTGGAATACTGGACTAAACACTGGTCTGGGTAAAAGCTGCATCCATGCTGTGTTTTTTTTTTTTCGTTTTTGTTTTTCCTCTCCAAGAAATCACCTTTCCTTTTGCATTTTTCAAAAAAACACTTTCTTCAGGATCCACAACTTTGTTCCCCCAAAAATTGATGGAATCGAATTCAAAATCACTTGGCACCCCCTAAACCCCCCCCCTCAATAAATACAACTCACCTCTCATCCCGTGGCGAGAACAGTGGCATGACCCGCCGCTGCTTCTGGACTTGGAAATCTGAAAGGGAGGGGGTTCTTTGAACTCCTTTCCCTCCCAAATGGCTGAACATAGAAAAGAGAGGCATCACTGGAGAGGTGCTTCTTCAGTGACCCATAATCCATGCTTGTGCACCATTGGAATGGTCACTAACAGTGCGCACATCTGACACCAGCCTTATGTGCGCTCGTACTTACTTGCCTCCCGGCGTCCGTCATAGCATTGGCGCTGCAACTGGGCCGGCCACACGCTGTAGCACGTGCGCGCTACAGCTGGCGTGCGGTGTCTGTTCAAAAAGCCTCCCCGTCAAAGCGCTACGACGTGCATTCGGGGCTGTAATGCGTGATACTCCGTAGGAGGATTGTGCCTTGCAGTGCTGAGTGCAATAACTGCACTCAGCGAGGTGGCCAGATGGGTGTCAGAGTGGAAAAAACGTCCACTCTCACGGGCGTTCCTTTCACTCGTAAAAACACTCGTTGGACATCGGCCTTACAGATGGCAAGCAAGCAATTCAGGTCAAAGTAACATAGGACCCAAAGAGAGCTTTCTGCTGACTCTGGGGGGAAAATGAAAAAAAGTTGCCTTGGGCAGTGTTTCTCAACCTTTTTATGAAGTACCCCTGGAGGTCTAAAAATAAAAAATTCCCAAGTACCCCTGTCTCGAGAGTAATTTCTATTTATTAGGTGTGTGTGTATGATGGCTTCTGTGTGTACAATGTGTGAGTTTTTTGTGTCTGCGCGCTGCAGTAACTGATACACATTGATACACATAAACCATTCCGAACAAAGAGACAGACAGACACAGGGCAAAGTGGAGGTGTTAATATTAAACACCCAATTTATGCACTGCACAGGCCTACAAACCCCCGACATCAGGTACATGTATCACCCAGACACATCAGACCTCGGGTACAGACACTGGGGCAGCTGGCAGAATGCACCGACCGCATTCGACCAGGCCCTGCCAGCAAGAGCTCATGGACCCTGTATGCTCTTGCAAGAGCACTGCCCCAGCACAGCAACCTTTGCCGGCGGCCTCTCGCTGCAATGCAGCCAGCCGGAGGGGCCTGGCAGAATGCGGTTAGTACATTCTGCCAGCCTGCTGGATGCCGGCAAGCCAGCCCAGTGCTAGCTTTTGGTATCGGGGCATTTGCAAGAGTAGGTGTACCCCCCTGGGGTCCGTGTAGCACAGGTTGAGAAACCCCTTGCTAGGGTGCCTGCTCACCTTTTTGTAAGCCTGCTCCTGGAAGGAAGACTGCAGATGTGGCTAGGGCAATAAACTACAATATTTGCAAGACCTGCGACAGGAAGAACAGTGGATTGTCTTTGCAGTGGCAGACAATTTGTAATACCTGCAAGAATCAATACATCACACCTGCGGTACCTATACAGGATAACAACAAATGGCAGGAATGCACAAACCTCCATCAGACTGTCAGCAGTAGGCGGAGTAGCTGGACTGAGGCTTGTAGGGTGCACCAGGTACTGGTACGTTTTATATTGCCCCCATTTTTCTGGGACTCGTGTCTGTGAAACCTGTTCAGTTTATGTCTCAGTTGGTTAATCTCTATACTCCTATTTAAATGTTAAGTTTGCTGGAAATAACATGAAATTGAGAGGGCAAATCTTTTTGTGCGGAGTTTTTTAATATCTGCACAAAGTGCTCCACGTTTCTAAAGCGAGCGATTCCCTGTCATTGAGCCCGTCTTGCTGTGGGCATGACAGGTGCGCTTTAAAATGGTTTATCTTTGCCCAAACTAAATCCGGTTTCTGATTGTTTGGGAAATTCGTGTCCAACTTCATGGCCAGAAGCGGATCTCCAGGCACCTTGTGTTTATGGTTTAACGGAGATGCGATTATTACACTATCCCTGTAACCGGCCTGCTTGTATTTTCTGCAATGAGAAATGGCTTTTATGAACGAATTTTTATCTGTCAATGTGTGAATGTATTGAGCCAACAAGCTCTCTGTTGTTTCTGCACTAATAACTTATGTTTGGCTGCTTTTGACCCACATTCCTTTCGTCCTGCGAACCCAAATCGGCCTCACGCAGGCCGTGCTTTCTCTTCTTAATCCCCTCATGTTGAGTTTCATTCAGAATACTAAACCATGCCAGCTTCCAAGCTGTTCCTTTTTTATTTTTTTCCTGCCAGTATTTGTGTGTGGCAGCTGGAAGCATGGGCAGCTTTAACTCTTTTGGGATCCTATGCCTTTCACATTGTCACAAAATATTCTAGTTTTTTAACGTTCTCCCTAAAGCAGGGTCAAGAGCAACGACTATGGCAGTATCCTTACTGGTCAAACGTCGGTGTTCATTCAGCAGGCACATCTACTTCTAGATTGCCTTACAAAAAAGGACAGATCCAGGACCTAGACGAATCTGTGGGATAGGACCGGGATGGGGTTTGGGATTTTTTTGTGTCCTCTGTCCCTGTGTATGCGTCCTGTCATTAGTTATGCCTCCACACCAAGCCATGTTGCATATTCCTCTTGCCCTGCAGAGAATTTGTATGTCAGAACATTTGTCCATAAAGATGACTTGTGCTATAATCGGGGGGGGGGGGGTTGGGTTAACGGGACCGTAGCATCCATTGGATTTAGCAGTTGCAAGGTCATTGGTCAGTTTCGCAAGAGCCGTTTCTGTTGAGTGCAGTGAATGAAAGCCAGATTGCAGAGGGTCAGGGAGAGAGTGGGTGTTGCGGTAGTAGTCGTTCAGATGGGCTTACACAAGCTTGTCAAGGAGATTGGAGGCAAAAGGGAGCAGGGACGCGGGACGGTAGTTGGATCCAGAGACGGCATATTTGCGATCAGGACTACTGTGGCATGTTGTTTAAGGACAGATTAAAGGTGTGGGTCAAGAGAAACGGAAAGTGTTTTGGTAAGATATGAGGGAACAGGGTCGATGGGGCAGGTAGTGGGATGGGAGGATCATAATAACTTGAAGACCTCTTGTTCAGTCGCAGTAGGGAATGAATTAAACATGTGAGGATAGACCTGATGAATATCTTCCTGCATGGGTGATTTCTGTTCTTATTTGACGGTATTGTGGTAAAGTTGGTCCATAGGTGATTGAACAATAAATACGGATTTTGCCAGCGCCTAACAATAGTTATTTTGTTTCCCTCGTCCAAAGGTCTTTTGGTATGTCAATCATATTGTGTTCACAGGTGAACTAGGTTTTAACACAGTTGCAATAAATATTTTCTCTTGTATTACTGTACCCGCTCTTCTGTTAGCGCTGCTTTGACATTATCGCCGGTCGCTGTGCATCCAATAACTGACAAATACCTTTTTTCCTAAAATGTGTCGGTTAAGCAACATCAAAAGCAAAGTCCTGCTTTATGAAATCGGGGACTTTATCAGAGGTTGGTCCAATCCCTGTGATGTCATCAAGCATTCCTGATTTCACAGTGCAATGAATGAACTACTTTTAGAGCATCAGATGACGCGGAACATGTACAGAGAATAACACGTCATTTATCAAACTGTATTTCACCCACACACCTTTATCATTCTGACGCATCTTGTTTAGCTCATATACTCCATGACGTGTACAATATGTAAATCAACATGTACACAAACTCCTCAATCTATTCTGCTATATACACATCTCCCCAATTCAGATTTAAAGGTGCTCGCCTGGAAATACTTTGCTTGTCCCTGCCATGTGATCCATGTGTTAATTCATAGCTTTCTGACTAGACTTCTCGTACAGCTGCAAGTTCAGTCTAGAGAATCCTGTTTTGTTAAACTGATCAGAGTATTCGTTCCCAAAAAGCACAGGCAGTATCTCGGCAAAATAACAATTAAAATCCAGCTTGATCGGTTAATTCGGTGTATGGGTTAAGGAACATCTTTCAGCCTGCAATGGTCTTTGAACGCACCTGCAATTGGAGAACTTGTGCATTACAAACACTTGCTGCTGATTGTGGGTTTTTTCCTTGGGGGGGAGTTCTCTCTGAAGTAATTGCATGTAAAGAGGAAAAATAGTTTATCTCCGGTTTCCATTTTTTTTGTGAATTTTTTTTTTTTTTCCACAATGCAACATTTTACAAAATGTTTCCAACGTTTTACTTTACAGATGTTGCATTGCTTCTACGGTATTTAAAAGACAATGGCGTGGAAGAGAGAATACTTGGCTAAGGCTGCAGGGGTTATATTGTTGTCTATGCTACCTGTAATAACAGCAGCTGAATGAGATGTGACAGGAAGCTTAAGACTTCTAATCTACCCCCTGTGCTGTCCTTTGACTACATCCCACAAAATACAATGATGTGAGTAGGAGTCCATAATTTAAGACTAGGGATGCACAGATACCACTTTTTTTTATTTTTTTAAAGATGGAGTAAGAGTAACAATACAGCCCCCCCCCCGGTACTCATCGATACAGAGTACTGATACTCCTATTGTCATGTGGCCGCTTTCCAATAAGAACAGTCCACATATACCCACAGACATCATATATAAACATGTGTTTTGATGGTCTCTTTCCCCCTCGCTCCTTACATATGATTGCATTCTTCATCGCATGTTTGCTAATGGGGGGTTAACAGGTTTCCTGGAAGTTAATCTGATACATGAAAAGAGGAGAGCTCTAAACGAGGATGCTGTCATTCTATAAATTCTGTTCTCGAACACATTAAAAGCTTCAAATAAATCTCCCCTTAGGATTAATTAATAGCGAATTGAATGCCTCCTCTGAGATCCTCGTTTGCTAACTGTAGTGGAGTGGATGACCTCTCTGCATAATGGACCCCCCCCCCCTCCATTCCCCTAAATGCTGATGCAGTAATCTTTCTCCGTTATTGTAGTATTTTAACCCCTCGTGGGGGATCTAGCCGCATACAACTCTATTTCAGGATGTCTAGTTTGGGGAGGAGGGGACTTGATTGAGACGCCAAGTGAGCACGGGCTCCTAAATCTCCGTATTCTATATAAATCTTGGTTGAAATTTACCTATACTCCTGAGACGCAGCTTCTGGACTTCCTTACTAGCTCCTTGTTTATATATTTCCTGAGAGATGGTCTACTTTTACTTTGTTTGCATCCTTGTGCATTGGTTGATATTGCATAGTGACCAGAAAGCTACACGAACAATACTCTGACAATCCAAAGACGTATCTAATAGGTTGCGTGCACATGGATGGCGCCTGACTCTTCCTGTAGCAGGTGACGGCCGGCTAAAACCTTTACCTGGGGAAGAGGTGAGTTTTATACCCTCAAAGCTTAAAGGGATACTCTAGGCAACATGACCACCTGAGTATGCCCTTTTCTTCCTCCCCCCCCCCTCCTCCGCACAGCTGATCGGCTGAAACAGATGAGAGATGCGGAGGACTTTCCTCCGCCCTCTCAGCTGTCAGTCAGCAGAGCGGGATTTGTATTTCCCGCTTCTGCCGACTATTGCTGAGTAGGAGACGTCATTGCGCTTTCAGCGCGATGACGTCTCCAACTTGCCACAGTAGCTTCTTGCGCATAACACTAATCAAAGAAGGTGGAGCGTAGACCTTGTGCCAACTTCCGGGTTCCAGTGAAAGAGGGCGGCGTGGGATTTGAAAGAAAAAAAACCGCCGTGCGACAATGCCTCCGTTTTTTTAAGGTAAGTATAACATTTAAAAAAAAATGTAGAACGACTAGGTAGGGCAGTAGCATTTGCATACTGCAAAAAAAAGGGGGGGTCATTTTCTGCTTAGTGTTCCTTTTTAAGTAGAAATTGGGACGATGGGTACAATTCGGCTTGTTCTTTCAAGGAGTTTAATAACAGAAGCACGTTTTGTAATGTTGCTTTTCTGTTAAAGTTTTAGATTCTGCATTTGAGAGAATCTACTCCTTGGCCCTGACTCTAAATTTCACTCTGTACTCAAAATTCGGGGGGGGGGGGGGCGGTGCTTACCCACACTGAGAAGTAGGAGGAATAGTTGGGATATGTGGAGGGTTCTGACCGGAAGTACGTTTTGGAAGCCATTTCTAAAACATCCGCTTGTGTAGCCCACAGGGAACCATTAAACTGCTTATGAGATGGTACGTTACTCTACATAAAATGTGGTTGACCCCCAGGTTGGAGAATGTGTCCAAGGACTTGTGTGTCCACATGTGGTTCTGCCCAATTATCCTTCTGGATTCTACTCCAAGCGTACCGATCTTTGTGGGAGACCCATAGACTTTGGGCTTTTTGCTCTCTTGCCCTGTGGCTGGCTTCAGCTTACTTCAAATGAGGTTATGTAACATAACCACACTGGGTGCCTGCAGGACTAAATATGTCCCTATCTTCAGTGCCAGAGGCTGCTCAAAGGATCAGAGACATTCGACTTATGGACCACTTTAATGCACGACCACACAATCTTATTTGTTTAAAATTTGGGATTTTTGTGAGGCATGATGGATACGTCAGATTGTATTAATGTGTAAAATCTCTAAGATCCAGTTACTGGGGTGTATGACAGCCCTTTATTCTGGTTTTACCATTACATGGTTCAAATGTGTTCTTGCTGCCGATAAAGGAATTGCCAGGGACCTGCTTTTTTTTCCCAAATCTTTACTTCCATTTTTTTTATTTTTTGTTCTAGTACTCCTGATACTTTTTCAGTAACTGCTGAGGCCAAGCTTTTAGCTCGCCCACTTCTAGACATTCAAATACCTCCTGTCTATCTCCAGGTTTACCTTTTTGCTCTTCCAGAGCAGCAGTCTTTAATATGTCCTCGGTCAGAATCGCCAATAATTCCTTTGGGCGTGTGTAATTTGGGAGATGACACGGAGCTTGTGTGAACCTGGAACACAGCATTCAAGATTTGTGAATGATCAGCAGTCCTCCCTTGCATAATTGGATGAATATGTACAGCGTTGGACCAGAGACTAAAGATGGATAATGTGGAGATTCAATAAAAGAGGGGGGATGTTACTTCCAATAAAATTCAACCATATGTATTACCATATGCAAATCAGTCTGCCATTATGCAAAAATGCCTTTTCTGTAATTGTGCCATCAACCTAAACCTTTTGAGACCTGATCGGGTACTCTCCATATGGCAGGCCACTTATGCTAATGCCCATTCTCTGTAATTTCCTGTGGCTTGGCTCATTATACACAAACCTAACAGTGGCCATATTCCTTGAAGTTCTTTTGACCTCATCCTTCATGCTGCAGAGAATAAAGAGAATCCATTTCTGAGGTTAAGGCTGGTGTCAGACCAACGCAGTGCAGCCGCACTTTATTTCAGCCGTAGTAGCAGCAAATGACGGGCAATATACGAAGTCCGGCCGCGCAACGCAAGCGGCAAACACATTTTTTCGAGAACGTGATACCGCTAGTACTGACGTACAGAGTGTGCTGCATCCGCTAGCGGCATATGTGCGTGATTAGGAGACGTCAGACGCTGCTAATGTCCGGCCAACATAACATCCAGACGCAAAAAGGGTTTTATTGATGATCCGTACAAAATCGGGCATCGTATGACCGCTATCGCGTATTCCGTGAAAAAATCCCTCCATTCGTTCGAACGCACTTTTTCACGGACGACGCGAAAAATGCGTTGGTCTGACCCTAGCCTAAAGGAGGGACTCTACCACTTACATAAGCTGTAACTAGATGACATGTGCATTACAAATAGAACCACATTACAAAACACATGCTAACCTTTTCTTTTGAAGTAATTGCATGTAAAAAGGAAAAAGTTTGATACTTGGTTTCCATTTTGTGTAATTTTCCCATGGTGCAAGAGTTAATAAAAACTTAGCTTTGTGGCTCTTGTTTGTTCTACATTATTTAACAGTTAATGAGGTGGAGGATGGATGTTTTAGATAAGGCGGCCTAAATAGTAGAAAAGGATCTTTTAAAAAGCATTAAAAAAAGGCAATATTTTCATAAAAAAATACAAATAAAAAATGGCTTTTGGCCGAATGAATGTTTTTATTTAAAATATTTTAAAAATATATATATTTTTTTTTTTAACATTGAAACATTTTGGGATTCGCCTATTTAAACCTCCCGAACTGAATCACCAAATAATATCGGCTCATTTTTTCGACACTTTGGTGCAGTTCAGCATTCTGTGATTATACCGACCATTGCTTCTCTATGGGAAGATGTCACTGCGGCAAACTGCACGGTGTTTGCCGCCAATTTGTCAGTATTTGGCGAATTGACAGTTTAGTGAATAAACTGCCCCAACATTTCACCATCTGGTGAAATTCCACCAGTGCCCTATGGCAAGTTCGTTGCTTTGTAAATCCTATAGAGTGAAATATTTTCTTAACCCCTTCATGCCACAGGACATTCGATGACGACACATGCTGGGTGGTCCTGAAAGCTGCTGGATGGCCTGGCATTCAATAGACTCCTACTGCCCCCCCCCCCAGCTGGCACGCATCATTGGCTGCCGTGGGACGTCATGTCTCCCTGCAGCCAGTGACGTGCAGGCTGGAGGAAAGCAGTATTGTTAAACCCTGCCAGGCACCACCACCTCGTGGCAAAGGGTTAACTATACAAGCAACATAAAAACAAAGCACATGTAAGACATCAGCAACATAAACACAATAAGAACATTACATTTTTTTGGTGGTAGTGGCCCTTTAATGCAGGGGCTACATCAATGCAATGTGCAAGACTTGATGGACATCCAGGGCCTAATCAGCAGTTTCCAGATGATGATTGCATTAAACAGACGGACTACAAAGGAAATCTTATCTGACCATTATTAAAAAATGCTTTGGGTTATACAGATCCCTCAATTAGGTTGGCCACTAATAATGGACTCCTTCATGCTGACCTGACCACTGGTTCTAAGGAGGTGGAAGGTAGGAATTTAAATTGCGCCTGTCACCTGAAGGACAGGATTCCTAACGATACAGAATGTGATCTAAGGCTAGGGTCAAACAAACGCATTATTCGCAGCGACCGTCAAAAAGTGCGTCTGAACGCATTGACGTATATTTTTCACGGAATGCGTGAAAACGGTCATACGATGTGCATTTTCGTGCGTGATTATTATTTTTTTTTATTTATTTTTTTACGGATCGTCAATAAAACACTTTGCGTCTGGAAGTTATGTAGGCTGGACATTAGCAGCGTCTGACATCTCCTAATCACGCAAACACGCCGCACTTTGTACGTCAGTACTAGCGGTTCTGCGTTCTCGAAAAAACTTTCGTGCGGCCGTACTTCATATATTGGCTGTCATTGCCCGTCATTTGCTGCTACTGCAGCCGTGATTAAGTGCGCCTAAACGCACGTTAAAAATGCGTAAGTCTCACTTCAGCCTTAAAGATTAGCAACCATCCTGCAGCCCAATCCTTTTCCAAGATAGATATATATATATATAATTATATATTTTTTTTTTTTATTCTGTGTCTCCCATTGTACAGCGCTAAGGAATTTGGTGCTTTATAAGTACTTGTAACTGTTCCTTATGATAATGGGACTTTCTACAAAGAGTTGACTGTATTAACGTCTGCAGCCTGATTCTCAGCCCGGCAGAGTGACTTTCTGATTTGAAGGGCTGACAAAACAAACATGGATAGCCTGGCGGGAGGAGACCCACACCATGGCCATTTAATAAAATCAATGATGACTTGTCATGGTGGCATGTGCCCCTTTGTTCCCTTTTTTTATTTAAAAAAAAAAAAGTCTTAAATCCCGTTTATAGCTAGAATGATGTGGAGATAAAAGATTGTGGAGTATCGCACCGGGCCACCATTACCAGGTCTGTACAGAGATCTTCTTTCGATATGTGTGAAAAAAGGTTCTTTAGGCTAATGTCAGACGAACGCAGTCTGAGCGCACTCTGCGTGCGTGCATAACGGACAGACGTACTGACGGAAGATACAGTAGACACCACACTTTTTTTTTTTTTTATGAATATAGAACAAAAAGGGAAACATGGGAAACCAAAATTAATTAAAAGACCTGTACTGTCAGCCAGACCAAATAAACCTGAGCGTCAACGTGATGTCGCATCATCCTGCACACAGGCCGCGGCGCACTCTGGGCGTCCGTCGTAGCGCTTTTACGTCGGCCAAGAGATGTAAAATTTCCAGAAATTTTGAAGCCATGGGGAAAAAACATTTTTTCCGGGAAAAATTGGAAATATGCACCGTGGAGTAGGTTTACAAATTAAAGTTAAATTTTATTTAGTAACTTGAATTTGCTTTTTTATAATTTTATCTTTTTTGTTTTTAAATGGAAAAACAAGCAAGGACTGGTATATAATAGCATGAGAAGTAACATCTATGAGAACAAGTAACCAGCCCTGTTTCCTAAAGAGCAACAATAAAAGCAAGAAACCATAAACATAAAAACATAGAAATATATAGATTTTCATATCAAATTTGTCCCTTAGCACCAATAGCAAAAGGAAATAACTGCATTATTTGTGCCTGTAGGATATGGATGCATCAATATTTAAGCTCCACGTTGAGGTTTAGGCTAGCGTCAGATGAGCGCATTTTGTACGGACTGCGCGTCCATGCAGTACGGATGTACTTTCTGACTGACAACAAGGTAGTGGCCACACAGTTTTTTTACTGACGTGTATTTTGACGGATGTAGCAGGGAAAATAAATTAAAATGCAAAACAATTTTGTCCATCAAAAATGCTGGATGTATAAATGCAGTCCGTCTGACCACGTTCCATCACTCACACACAAAGCTATGCGGACGTTGCGGACGCAGCGCACTTTGTGCGGCCGTTCTAGGGGTTATATGTTCTTGCCTAACTTGCGGCCGTTGTGCGTCCGCAGTTCAGTGCGGGCATACTTTGCGTGTGGGACTCGATTGGCCTTTATGTCATATTATCACTGATGTACTTTTGTGCGCCATCACGGACGTGAACGCTGCGCTCGTCTGAGCGTGAACTTTTGGTGCTTTAAAAGAATAGAAAAAAGGAAACAAGACACAACATATACAATACATGCAATTTAATCTCATTTTATGATCTATCATTTCCTGTTGTTTCTTCCTCTCCATATTTGTCATCTTTCTCAATGATTGAAACGAGTTTCTCCCCTTTCACAGGTTAGTTTGTTTCTTGATTTGGTATGCATATTATATAGAGCAGATTCTTTCACAGCAGCAGCAGAAGATGCAGAATCTGCAGGAAGCGAGATGCAAGAGGTCAGAGGTCGTGTTCTGCAGAGACCTTGCCACCATGTTGCAGGAGGGATATGTTTTTCAGAATCCCAGACTGTACTGGAGAGAACATTAGCAGGGCTCAAATAGGGACAAATTTAACCTCTTACCTGTCAGTTTCTGTCTTCTCAGGCCTTAATTAACAACCACTGTAGGAGGTACAAGATGGAGCTCACAATCCTGCTAAACTGAAGCCTTTTCCCTGTAGCGCCCCCTAGAGGCTGAAATGCATAATTTTTGTTGCTTTCGTATTGCATTGAGACGTGCTACTTGAATTGTATTCCAAGATTTGCTCGTCTTCAGCTCAGAGAAATTGTAATGATTTAAGACTTTAAAGTCTGTCTTTCATTAAGGTCCTAATGCTATATGGTATTTATATTAGACATGTTCTTTTACAATGATATATAATATATCGCATGCTTTTGTTTTTTTAAAAAATTTCCTGGGGGGAAAAACAAAAAATGGCTTTGGGGGGGGGGGGGAGAGAGGTTTGTTGATGGTTTGTTAAATGGCGTTCGTTGCCACCTACGTGGTGCGTGCGCACTTCGTATGTTGATCACAAATCAATGCTACGACGGACGTTAAACTGTGCGGCAACACGGTCGTGATGACTGCGTTCGTCTGACGCTAGCCTAAAAAAATCACTGTAAATTTTCTTGCCGCCTTTTTCAAAATTTGAAAGTCATCCAAAAATGGTAAAGTTCACCTTGTGCATGACCGACTCAGAAGCTGGGATTTTACCTCGTGCTCCTGAAATGTTGTATTATCCTACAAAACTGCAAAGCGGTCTTTTATGTTTTAATATAAACTTAACATGCCCTACAAGGGACAACAAATGGCATAAAAATGCTAGAGGTAAATTATTAACCCCTTCTGGCCAACCATCAGTTTTTAACCAATGGGCCCCTTGCTCTCCTTTTCAGTTCAGCTCTGGCTGAATCTTTGAGCTTGGATTCCAATATTGTTGAATGGATTAGGCAGTGGCTGAGTGACAGACAACAGAGGGTTGTGGTAAATGGAGTTTATTCGGCGCAAGGTCTGTTACCTCAGGGGTCAGTACTTGGACCCATTCTCTTTAATATTTTTATTAGTGATATTGCAGAAGGTATTAATGGTAAAGTATGTCTTTTTGTTGATGACACAAAGATTTGCAACTGGGTTGACGTTCCTGGAGGGATCAGCCAAATGACAAATGATTTAGGTAAACTAAAAAAATGGTCGGAGCTGTGGCAATTGAGTTTTAATGTGGATAAGTGCAAGATAATGCACCTGGGACGTAAAAACCCAAGGGCTGAATATAGAATATTTGATACAGTCCTAACCTCAACATCTGAGGAAAGGGATTTAGGGGTTATTATTTCAGAGGATCTAAGGGTAAGTAGTCAATGTAATAGAGCAGCAGGAAATGCTAGCAGAATGCTTGGTTGTGTAGGGAGAGGTATTAGCAGTAGGAAAAGGGAAGTGCTCATGCCACTGTACAGAGCACTGGTGAGACCTCACTTGGAGTACTGTGTGCAGTACTGGAGACCGTATCTCCAGAAGGATATAGACATCTCAGAGAGAGTTCAGAGAAGGGCTACTAAAATGGTGTATGGCTTGAAGGAGAAAAGTTACCAGGAAAGGCTTAATGATCTTAACATGTATAGCTTGGAAAAAAGACGAGACAGAGGAGATATGATAGAAACATTTAAATACGTAAAGGGAATCCACAAGGTAGAGGGAGTATATTTAAAAGGAAACAAAGTAGCAAAACAAGAAGAGGACATAGTCTTAGATTAGAGGGGCAAAGGCTTAAACGTAACATCAGAAAGCATTATTTTACTGAGAGGGTGGTGAATACATGGAACAGCCTTCCAGTTGAATTGGTAGAGGCCAAAACAGTAATTGAATTTAAGCAAGCATGGGATAGGCATAAGGCTATCCTAAACAAAAGATAAATCCAGGTAAAGTATCCATGCAATTGGGCAGACTAGATGGGCCGAAAGGTTCTTATCTGCCGACATTTTTCTATGTTTGTTTGTTTCTGGCTCCCCCCACCCGGCTGTTGATGTGGCAGGGGGCTGGATGTTTGCTCAAGCATCCAGCCAATCCCAGGGAGCGCTTTATAGCCACTGTCTGATTTTTGGGTTACTTTTAATGGGCATGGTGGCTATATATATATATATATATATTTCTTTTAAAAGGAGATGGTTCCCCAATTATTATATTATTGGCATTGTATATTTTAATACTTGAGACACAATCCAGTTTAAGAAACACACGTTCCTTTATACAGATTAACTCACAAACGTATCTGGAGATATACAGTGTGTGGGAGTGAATTTTAATCAAGCAACCTGACGAAATGTGCCCATCAAACTTCTAGGAAAGTGAGAACTATAAAATTGTGTTTTTATTAAAAAATATATATTTCTGGGTGGAGGGGGATGCTTTTCCCAAGAAATCATGTAAGATGCTGCATGTTCCATCTCTCTGGGCCTGTTTGGATTCACAACAGTGTTTCAATGGCAGTCAAAAATATATTCTCCCTCTTGATTTAATGTTTAGACATTCAAGTACAGTAACTGAAGCTACTGTAGGTTGCATTTTCCTTTTCATGTGTCCAAGCTGTCAACAGGGGTTTTATGTATATCCTGTAGTGGCTCTGGTAGGACCTGCCGAGGTTTAAAATGACCCTGTAATGCCCAGGTGCACTTTGTCGACGATGACCCCTCAGCTTTTCAATATCGATGCGCTATCTCATTCCTTGAGAGATCCGTTTGTCCTCGCCGGGCACTGTAATGTTTTACCCTTGGTAGGTGGAGCTAATATCGCAAAGCACGATTGGCATTCAGCCGTGACCTCTGTGCACTGACGGTCAATCGGGTGCATGTACTGAGCAGAAGGCCGTCCTATAGCACTTCTGAGTTCACAGCTGTCCCTTCGTGGCATGCCGCAGGGATAACACTTTTTTGTTTTGTTTTTCTTCTTCTCCTACTGCTATTATGTCATGAAAAATGTTGGCGCATATAAAAGTAGTGATTCCTTGTTTTGGATAAGATGGCGCACTTTAAAATAAACACTGTCTCCAATCGATTCTCATTCCTTTTTACAGTAGTCCCACACTGGAACTTGGAAGAGTTTTTTTCCATTTATATACAGTATATGCCCTCATTTGAGTCATCTGCCTGTACTTCCGTTCACCAGCTGATCCCATAATGCCCCTCACTTGAAAAGCACTGCCATTCCCAAGGTAGTAAAACCTACGAAATTTACTAATGGTAGAGTTTCTAGCACCATCAAGGGTCGCAAGCAGGCTTTGCTTGTTCTCGGTCTTTGTTCTGCTTTTGCTTTATCCATTGCATGCTCCAAACATAAGTATTTGCGTTTTAATTGCAACCTTAATGCTTTTATTTTCCAGATCATGGATACCAGGGCGCCTGCTCCCACCATTCCTGGTACTGCCAGCTCAAATGATTCATGGACTCCAGAGGAGCAGCCGTTGGCCTTGGAGCAGCCCATGTTCCTCATGACAACCACTGCACAGGCCATCTCAGGATTCTTTGTATGGACCGCTTTGCTCCTCACATGCCACCAGGTAACCGGCACTCTTATCGAACCAAGCACAGGCAATAGACCTACGAATGCTGGAAAGCCGATTTGTGATGCTAAATAAATTGAATGCAGACCTTTTAGTTCAGGTTTTGCAGACAATTACACAAAGTATTTTTTTAACCTTTCACAGCTGACTGTAATAAACCCAATAGTTTATTATCCGGTGTCAATTTACAGTGCATTCCGAATGCCACTTATGGGTGTATTTAGAGGGAAAATCTACTGAAAACTAGAGTTCCTCTGTTCCTTTTTTTAAAATTTATTATAGTAATTATAATAATAAATTGGGCAAAGACGACAAATTATATTTTTTTCAGTTATTTTTACTCTCCTTTTGTCCCTCGCAATGTGCGCCGCCTCCTCTCTGGTTCATGGACACCTGAACACGGAAGTCCCTTAAGCTTTTGTGCTCCTACGAAACCAGAGTAGCCTAAGAGCTACAAATTATGCAGTGATACAAGGCTTGCACACTTTACGTACGTAAGTTCCGTAACACCTTTGCAGAACAATGGATAGGAGCTGTATGCCTGCACAGAGCTGATCCATCAGCTGTCCCGGAGACAGCTCGCTACAGCGATTGGTCTGAGTGACTTCAGCACACTCTGTCTCCTGCTGGTGAAGCTTGGTGGGGGGGGGGGGAAACCCCTCCACTTCACCCAGTGTTTTCTGATAGATCGGATGGGTGGTGGGGCACTCCTTACATCCTGACCACTTTGAAACTATAAAGTTATCAGGATGAAGAGCATGTTCCTTTTAAGCTGGAGATGCACTGAGTGCGAAGCCCCCGCGGAGAAGCACTCAGTGTAGCCAGTCTTTTCCATCTCCATTGCTCAGGCCGCATTGCGGCGCTGAGCGTCTGAAGATGAAAAAATTAAACTTCATCACAGTGCGTGCGATGATAGGAGGGGTAGGATCTGCAGTGCGCAGCCCATGCACAATCCCCGAGACAGGACCTTTCTTCTCCCCTGCGCGTGCGCCGTGATCTCCTAGCGCCACGCTGGTCTGAGGTCTGTGTGTGGGCATAGGTCACTGAGGTTTGTGTGTGTGTGTGGGCATTATATTATATATATCTATATCTGAGGTCTGTGTGTGGTATTGGTGCATCCCTACACTCTATACATAGTGCTCCCTGATATATCTAAAAAAAAAAAAAAAAATTCTACCGATGTTGTCTAGCGTAGGCTTTTATAGGGATTTCACCATAGCTTCCACCATAATTTTCAGTTGGTGTTGTCAATTTGTTTTTGTTTGTATAGGAGGTCTAAGGAGAAGCCCCACTTTTAAAATTGCAAACATTGGTTGAACAGTTGTAAATTGAGAATAGTCAGTTTTTGTTTTAGTCATGGTGGAATTTAAATGATCAGAATTATATAAAATTATTTGCTGTACCTCTTGGTAGTAAATTAATATTAAATGGTAAGATTTGTCATCGGGGACATCTTAATGATGCCGTAGGCTGTAGTAACCCTGGGACTATGGGTCTTCAGACTTGGGCATGGTATTGCTGGAGCAGGACAGCGCTGGGCTGGCAGGGCCAGAGCAAGACTGGGAATTGATGAGGAATGAGAATTTTTTTTTCTTTTAATAAAGTGTTTTTATAAGCTCCTGGATATACCGTGTTTAATCAATGGATGTTTCCTGGGAATGTAATGCTGCTTTGTGTAATGTGGCAGTGTCTGGTGACAGGCAGTACCAAAGGTATGCAAGGGTTGATCAATGTATAGTGAATCATTAGCTGTAAATGATGCGTTAACGCTTCAGGATTTTCTACGGTGTCGTTCAATAATTTTTTCCAAAGTTAAGAACAAAAGAATAGGATCTCTGGCACCTGGCTTTCCAGAGAGCCAGAGGGGCAGGACACCACTGCCAATCCCAGTATCTCTTTGATAATTGTTATAAAACTAGAACAGTTAAAGAAATAAAGTTTGATTAGTAGCATATTTAAGTTTAATTTGCCTTTCTCTAATACTCCATTCTACCCATGGTGTGGGAACTGAAACAATATGGAGATGGCGAAATCTAGAATCAGGGCTGAAACAACTAATAGTGAGATTAGTTGACCACTATTTTCATTATCGATTTTGATCGGTTTGTGTACAGCACACACTGTTCAAACGTTAACCTCAGACACTACTCTGGAGCTGGTTGGAGAAGATGTGCCACTGCTTTACTCTGATTTAGGATTATTTTAGACCTAACCACTTTATTTTTTTAGTTTACAACAGTAGCAGAACCATGGCACAGACTCTGGGGTACAGCCTCTGGATGGAAGCGCGGTACTGCCTGTGTTATATGTTTACGTGGAGCTGGAGTCCTATGGCACCACCCCACCCTCCCTGCCTCCCTCTCAGATCTGGAGCTGCCATTATTCCTTTTGGTCCGTTCAGTTCCCCCAAACTCTCTCCCACTTTCAGATATGGTCTTTTGCCCAAACTCACTCCCTCCCTACACTCAGTTTCTTCATGAAATCAGTTTAAAAAGACACTCTACCCACCCTGACCAATTTAGCTAATTAAAGTGGTCAGGCTGTGTGACATGCGGCGTGCCCACACCTTCTGCCCCGGCTCTGCAGGCTGACCTCATGTCTGAACCCTCGTAGCAGCATTTGTTCGGAGAGAAATCAAACATGTGCTTGAGCTGCGCATGCAGCATCAATCCATCACTCACACCAGGCGCTCCAACTAATTATGAAAATAGTCGTTAAAGTTGCAACTATCTGGAATACTGCTCAGACGTGTTGTATGAAGGAGTGTCAAGTGCTGTGTAGCAGGGCTCAGCATTACAATTTGCAATGATATGTGAATGTATGGAAGCTGGGGGAGCTTGATTATACCATAATCTACAAAGAACACAAGTGTTAAATGTGCTTGAAACCTCCCTTTCTAATGTCACCAAGGAGTCTATTAGTGAAATATTGTAAACATTAGCATTACTATTGTAGGTGTTTTCCAACCTGAGCATTGCTTTTGCTTTGCCTGCAGTAATAAAGCATTCCTAGGATTTCTCTTCCCATTAATCAATTTAAGGCCTCTCCGTTCTGATGGTTTCAGGGATAACTTGGCTTATACATATAAATGAGGTATGTCTAGTCTTGGTCCCCCAGTGGATAATTAGACTACAGTTACCATAATCTAAGGCAAACCCTTCACTAGCAGAGAATAACAGACTGTATGGCAGACCAAGTGCATGTGCGGCTATGGTCATACTACAGATAATGGGGGATTGTGTCTGTGAATTCCATAGTAGCAAGGAGGTATTCAGTAATAGATGAAATACCTTGCGTGCATTAAAAAAAAAACCCCGACAAACTAGGATTAATGTTTCGGCTCTCTGGGAGCTTCTATCAAGATGACTGACTGCGAATTGCCGTATTCGCTTCCAGCGCCGAGCACACAGCTGTCTTTCTACGAGCAGTTATGTGAATGCCATATGCAACCACCTACAGATCTTCTCTCCGTATGAGCAGTAATGAAGAGCTGCACTGTTCTCGATGCACTGCTTCTTGGCTAAAAATAAACCTTGATCACTTCTGGATGTGAGCAGTTTGTCATTTCCCATTAAATAAAATTACAGAATACAAATCTACCGCAGACATCTGCAATATAGTAATTAAAGTTACGTGACATCGCGGTCGTCTTCCATCCTTCAAATGCACGTCAGATCCATTCTCTAAATTCTCTTTACCAGATTATCTTCTAGCTTCAGTGACGTCTAGTGCAGGGCTCCAAATTTCAAGTCCCAAACTACTAACCAGGCCATAAGTGTTACTCTCCACCTAACCCCTACCCAGCCCTTAACCCCGCCCCTAAACACACACCCTTAAATTATCTTCTGAAATTACACTGTTAAAGGTTTTAATTAGAATAAAGTTACAAAAATAACATTAATACGAAGTCATCAGACCCCAGTGTGAGCAGAGTGAGGAGGCAGGGAAGCTCCTCTCCACCCTCTGCCAGTGACAGAGACGAGCTTGGTCAGGTTAGTCAGCTGATCCCTGCCACCATGCAGCCTGGGGAAGGGGGGTGCTGCACAGTGGCACCGCTGGAATACGCAGCACAAAATAATTTGTGATACCTGCGTGTACATTTTTCACTCGCCCTCACTTAATTTCCACTCGCCAAATGCTAGTAGGCGAGTGGAGATTTTGAGCCCTGGTCTAGTGAATGCGGAGCGTGAACACAAGTTTGGATAATTGTGATTTAAAGGATTGTCGTTATGGATGTGTATGTATTATTGTGTTCTAATGCTGACGGCCATGCACTCTCCATCCTCGTGTCATTTTCTACCACAACCTTACAATCTCCATGATCGTGGGCCTGGCAGCTGCTTGCTCCTAGATGTTTATCATTGGCCCCTTTTTATGAGGTTACCAGAACAAATCTGCTACAACAGCTTTTTTTTTTTTTCTTTTCTGTCATTTATTGCAAAGAGAACGATGGTAACGAATAATGAAAATGGTTGTTAAAACACAGGTCTATTCAAAGAAAGGTGAAACTCAGAAGTGGCAGGAGAAGAGAATATACACCAAATAGCTGATTTAGAAAGTGAGATAAATGGGAGGATTTTTCTTGTTTGGCTATTTTGACCTTGAATTTTCACTTCTCCAGCCATTGTCCGTAGTTTCACCTTTCTTTGAATAGACCTGTATGTGTACAGCTCTACAATGTTACGGTGTAGCTGATTGGAAAAGCCTGCTTTACATGTATTGGTTCTAGGATCTTGTCTTTACACCTAACCAGTTTGCTTTTTATTTAGTTTGCAACGGTAGCAGACGTATAGCACAGACCATAAGGTATTGCCACTGGATAGAGGAACTGAACCACTGGTACTTTATCCTTATTTGGAACTGGAGTTCTGCAGCACCGGCCCACCCTCCCTGCCTCTCTCTGATCCAGAGCTTCTATCCATGTTTTTTGGTCTGCTCCCTTTCCCTAAACTTCTTCCCACTCATGTCCTATACATTGAGGGTATGCTACAGCGAACATGGCAAGAAATCGATGCAAGAAATGTTTACATGCACTTGCCAGGGATATTTGTTGGGCGGATTGCAGGCAGTCTTCTCTCCTGCTGCAGAGCCCTGCATTCTGTATGTACCTCAGTCTTTCGACAGGTGCTCCTATTGAATCCCGTAACGCAGTGCTGCCTAAGCAACGCAGCCGAAACCCAGCAACAGGAGGCAGGTGTGTCGCCAACTGACGTGGGTTTACCATTCTTTCAACGTGATCTAAGAGTCTGCTATATGAAATTAAATACCTTGTGAAACTCATCTGTTAAATAGCCGTGATCAAAAGAACACATGAAAGACAACTCTGAAATAAATCCACTTTATCAAATAAAACAGACTGCTAAATGCTTTGGGAACATGGCGCCACGTTCTGTATAAAGTGTCAAGCTGTTCCTTTTCTTATAAACATGCAAATGGCCGTGCATTGTGTTTTTAACCAATTCGGGCTCATAGGGGTGCTCCAGGTGCCTTGGAGTGGCCAGACAAAACTGCACATGAAATTAAAGATGAAAGAACCCGGTACAGTAATTTGCAAAAAAAAATATAATTTCTTAAAAAATGGGCCAGCAGCAAAGTTGTGGCTGATAGGACAGCCTTTTTATCCAAGCTCAATACTGTTACTTGACCCGTTGCTGATACCCCAATAAACTGGTCTTTTTACAGATTGGAGTGCTGGGTTCCTTCTATTTCATTTCCCGTGGCGCAAATGTACCACACGCGAGATCTAAGCTAGGGATAGACCTTTTTAGTCTTAGTTTTTTTACTTATTCTCCAGCCGATACAGATTATCGGCAGCCATATGGCTGATATCTGGTGCAAACATTTTTTACATCGGCAAATAAGACTGCTGATGATCTGTAATTGCTGTGAAAAAAGATCTCTGTCCCTAGTTTAGATCAAGCATTTTGGTTATTTGTGCCATAAACTAGGGATATAAACAACCTGGCTATGTCTAGGTCTTTGCAATGATGCCTCATATGACCATGTAGATAAGGGGTCAGCAACCTTGGCCTCATCGGAAATGTAGTTCCAAAACATCTGGGGGGGCATTATTGCTGACCGCTGCCATAAACATTCATAAAAGATGAAGGAAAGCCAGTTACACCATCATGATAAAAGAGCAGCTTGTTTATTGGAGTAAAGATGGGTTTCGGTACAAATTGGTCTTGCTTAATAATAGTTCACTATTTCAACAGAAACGTTGCATTGGTTCAACTAAGCTGCTTTTTTTTTTTTTTTGTAATGTGACCGGCCTTTACTTTATTTTTTTCCTGTAAGAGTCTCTGCTGTAGGACATACGGTCCCTGAGATCCAGGGGTCCAAAAGACCGCTGCAACTTTGTAGAAGAAATTCCATGAGAGGTTTCTGTTCTCAGCCCACTGACCATATTGTACATTGGTGTGATGTCATAAAAGATCTCAGCCTACTCTAGAAGCCCCGGATCAGATCCGACCTGTGGGATGTCACAGCTGCAATAAGCCACTTTGGCGAATTATCTGCAAATAGAAGACCAATACAGATTATCAGTAATTTGCGAAACATCGGCTGCCGATAATCTGATTATCCCTAATCTAAACCACCTCCAAGCTGCCGGCTTGCTTTCCAAAGAGCTCATCACGTAAATGTTCACTTTGACTCCTTTTTTAATAGGGAATTTTGTTTTAACCCCTTCACTGCTGACGACGTGTGGGACACGTCCTCAGTTACTCCCGCTGTATGCTGAGGACGTGTCCCACACGTCATCAGCTTTGTGGGACCCCCGGCGGAGATACTCACCTCTCTGTCCGGGGTCCCGCGGCGGTCTGACTTCAGCGTCCTCAGACCCGCCCGACGTCCATGACCAGGCGAACCCCCCCCCCCCCCGGCAATGCCGGGAGATCGCCTGGAAGGGAGGGGGGAATCCGACCAAAGCAAAGCCAGGCACCGCTTAAAAGGGGAGAGTCTCCCCTTTTAAGCGGTGCCTGGCTTTAACCCCTTAGGTACCGGGTCGCACTTCGGCGCCGAAGTGCGGCCTAGCTCCGGTGGGGGCCGCCATCTTGGATGGCGGCTCCACCCCCGGGTCCCCCCCTGGCTGCCTGACGTCCTCACGCATAGCGTGATGTCAGATAGCCAGGGAATCCCTAGCTGCCTGGGGATTTCCCAATGAAATCCCCTGGTGGAGATAGGGGGTTCGTTTGAACCCCGATATCTCCAGAACCTGAGCATGGCCTTTCGAATGATACCCAACATGACCAGGTATAAAGTAAAAAAAAGTTTTTAAAAAAAATAATTTTTGTGTTTTTATTAATGCAGCAATATTGTTCACATTTCCATTATAATGTGAACAATGGTGCTGCACTAATGATTTTTTTCTATGGGGTGCGTTTGCTAAAAATCACATAATTTCCCCCCCCCCCCCAAAAATGTAATCAGTCCCCATTTCAAATTTTTGTACAAGCGCACCCCATAGAAAATATAACCGCAAATGTTCATGTGAAAAAAAAAACACTTTACGCGCTGCAGATGATTTCAAATTTTATTGCATTTCTTATTATAATATACAGGCAGGACATGACGAATACATATAAAAATAATATATTATGCATCTGCCGGAAAGAACGATATATAATATGTCTGGGTCGTATAATAAAATGTGGCTTCAAATCGCGTTTAAACATGATGAGCGAAAGCGGTAAAAATGAGCTCAGCACAGAGGCGGGTAATGCCTCAGCAGTGAAAGTGTTAATCTGTACATCGTGATAGACCAGTGGCTACCAAATGATTTATTATACCTTCTAAAGCACCCACTGTTTCTGCAGTTCCGTACAAGATTTATAGATCTTAATTCCCTATTGAACAATTACTTGCCCATACTCACGTTCATGTAGCATAGTGGTTTATATTAATGGAGAGTTGCCTTGCATACGCTTATCCTGCTGTCTTCTGATTGGCCATTACAATGTTTAGGAGATGGTTTGTCCATGGAATTCTCCTGTTGTGACTTGTGTTGGCATGGAGCATACATTGATATTTGTGAGCAGTTATCCCACTAAACGAGATTCTGTCACAACAGCCCAACTGTATGCACATTCTCATGTCTCTCATAGTATTGGAGTGAAACGCATCTAAATACATTGCCTGCCATGCCTTGGCGCAGGTGTGGGCAACTACAGCCCTCCAGATGTTTTGAAACTACATTTCCCTTGATGCTCAGCTGCTCATTAGGTTTGCAGAGCCTCAAGGGAAATATAGTTTCAAAACATTGAGGGCCAGGGCTGCCGACCTGATTTATAGGAATATTTTACAATATGTCATCTTGCTGCGCTGTCCTGGGATACTTTGTAATTAATAGAAATCCTGGTGTAATTTCGTTTTTGATGAACATTTTAGAAATATCAGAAACCAAATTACGCCAGGATTTCTATTAATTACAAGTATCCCAAGACAGGACAGCAAGATGATGTATTGTAATAAATATTCCTATAAATCAGGGGTCAGCAACCGTGGCCCTCCAAATGTTTTGGAGCTATATTTCACTTGAGGCTCTGCAAACCTAATGAGCAGCCGAGCATCACGGGAAATGTAGTTTCAAAACACCTGCTGGGCCGTAGTTGCACACACCTGCGTTAGAGCAAGAATCAGCAACCTCGGTCCTTCAAATGTTTTGGAACTACAAATTCCATGGGACACTGACAACTTATTGAGTGGTAGAGCATCCTGGGAGATGTAGTTCCAAAACATTTGAAGGGCCATACATACAGAAAGAAAATGGCGTCGCGCCTATACTCAGAGCGGCTGCAACAGCCAGGAGTAA
Organism: Leptobrachium leishanense; assembly: GCA_009667805.1. Taxonomy (NCBI): domain Eukaryota; kingdom Metazoa; phylum Chordata; class Amphibia; order Anura; family Megophryidae; genus Leptobrachium; species Leptobrachium leishanense. The sequence goes on along the minus strand of CM019070.1, from coordinate 82,471,238 downwards.
CAGCCCAGTTCATGTATAAAACATAACGAGAAAAAAGATGTCATCTGCGCTCGTTTCTATCAGGAGGTTTTAGTTTGTTTTAATGGCCATTGAAACGTAAGCTCACTCGCCCCTTCAAGGCACCTCTTTGTAAAGTGAGTCCTAACCAATGTACCAAAAGCTGCTCTACTGAGCAACTACATGCCCCTCCTGAGTATAGGTGCAACGCCATTTTTTCTGTATGTATATTATGCTGTAACACCAGTTGGTCATTTTTGCTGCTGTTCCTTTTTCCATGTTTTTTGTTTTCAACCCCCAAATGGGAAGTGTTTGGTGCGTGTATAAATGAAACCCACCATTTTCTGCCTCTCCTTAGCTGAAAAGCAGCAGGAGGGGCATGTAGTTACTCAGTAGAGCAGCTTTTGGTACATTGGTTAGGACTCACTCTACAATGTACCAAAAGCTGCTCTACTGAGCAACTACATGCCCCTCCTGCTGCTTTTCAGCTAAGGAGAGGCAGAAAAATGATGGGTTTATTTATACACGCACCAAACACTTCCCATTTGGGGCTGAAAACAAAAACATGGAAAAAGCAACGGCAGCAAAAATGCCTAACTGGTGTTACAGCATAATATATATACATACAGAAAAAAATGGCGTCGTGCCTGTACTCAGGAGGGGCATGTAGTGGCTCAGTAGAGCAGCTTTTGGTACATTGATTAGGACTCGCTCTACAAAGAGGCTCCTTGACGGGGCGAGCGAGCTTCCATTTCAATGGCCATTAAAACAAACTAAAACCTCTGATAGTGTTTTGTTGTACATGGAAATACATAGAAACGAGGGCAGATGACATCTTTTTTCATTTGAAGGGCCATGGTTGATGATGCCTGCTTTAGAATACAGTTGACAAAACTACTGTATATATCCCCCACTTTTTGAACTAAAATGTGCATGTGATATTTTACCAACTTCAAGGTTCATGCTGCTGTGATATGGACAGAATTTAGAAAAAATCATCATGCCTGGTATGTGTCGCCCAGTATTTATTACTTAATGTATATTTTACAGTAATTACTGCATGCATTATAACGTGACTGGGAGAGGTCAGATGCGGTATTTCCTCTAGATTACAAATTGACAACCTTGCAGCCCCCTCCTACCCTAGTTGTTTTGGAATCAAACCACTTGGCTTCATGGGAGATTTAACAGGTTGGCTGCGACTCATGGGAAATGTAGGGCCATGTTTGCTGACCTCTGTTCTAGCTTGTAAGCTTTTTGGAGAGTGTCCCTCTACACCTCTTGTGTCTGGTTAGGCTTGTGACTGTCAGTTTAACTCCCCATCCTTTACTGTAAAATGCTGTGGAAACGGCTCTCTATAAATAATAGAAATAGCTGGTTAGAGACGGCACATCTCCTTCCACTCCAATCGGACACACCACTCAAGTCTCTGGTCTTAACCCTGTACCGTCCTTCGCTCTATCCACATTACATGCACTCCACACCTCAATGTCCCTTACTGGCATGAATTTCAAGAATGGATGCGCATGGACATTTCTGCTAACAAATTGGCAAAGCTCCAAACTGACAACATATTTTTTTTGTGCTAGGAGTATTTTTGTGCGCTTATTGTGCTGTGATAATGGGATGCTTTTATCCCCCTCCCATAAATAAGATGCTGTGAGATTTTTTTCACTGTAGCACATGCATAACTGCAGAATAGTGAGTCCTACAGGGTTATTCAGAGATAGGTGAAAACCAGGAGACTGACTGAAGTGAAAATTCTAGGTCAACATTGCCAAACCAGAAAAATTCTCCCTTTTTATCTCACTTTCCAAATTGACTAGTTTGACCCAGAATTTTCACTTCTCCTGGTCATTCGCCTGGTTTTCACCTCTCTCTGACTAACCCTGCTAGTAGTCACGGACTCCTATAATAATTCTTCTGGTTAATACATAAAAATAGGAGTGATTAATCTGCAAGAACAAGGGACTCTCTGAAAGCCTTGATCACCAACGTACATGGTGCCCAGAATGATGGGGTTTGTTCCATAATCACATGGAATGTGGTTCCGTGCTAGGCTGTTTTGTTTGTTTGTTTTTTCTTGACTTGACACGCCAGCAGTAATCATGAATGAATTCACTATTACTATGCTTTAAATGGGAAAGGGAAATGCTGAACATGGGGTGGGCTGATCTGGAATGACCTGAGCCAAATAAAGTGTTTTTTTTTTTTCTTTCTTTATGCTTTGCATATTGTACACTTAATTAAACTAGGTGTATTTCATTTGCTTTGTTCTCAGTTTTTGTTTTCTTTTTTTCTCATTCTCTCTAGATCTACATGCACCTTCGGTCTTACAGCTGTCCTAATGAACAGAGGCACATTGTACGGATCCTCTTTATTGTTCCCATCTATGCCTTTGACTCCTGGCTCAGTCTCCTTTTCTTTACAAATGACCAATACTATGTCTACTTTGATACAGTACGGGACTGCTACGAGGGTAAGTAAAAATGGACTATTCCCCTTGTTTTACCCAATTATTATTATTCTTCTTGATTTTATAAAGCGCCGGCATATTCCGCAGCGCTGTACAATAGGCACAGTATAGACAGGGTTACAATACATTGAACAACATTTGACAAACAGTACAGGAGGAGATGAGGGCCCTAGAAGGGTTGGGGTTTGGAAACGGAAGGAGAGGACTGCAAGGTGAGAGTAATTGATGGTTGCCTGGGAATTAGAAGCCTGGGATTAGTAAGAGTAGTTAGAGAAAGAAGTCTAGACAGCTGGAAAGGATGCCCGAAAACAGAGGTGGGTCCTGGGTGGGGGGGGGTGGATGGGGGAGTGAGTGAGGGTGGGACTGCTGAGTGTGTGAATGGATCCTGGTTGTGTGAAGAGGAAATGAGTTCAGGTAAGTGTTAGGCATCAGAGGCCTTTGAAATGGAGGGGGGGCACCACAGGTTAAAATCCTATCGAAAAAAGTGGGATTTTTAGAAAATAAAACCAGCCAAAAATTAAGAAATGCAGATACAAAATACAATTGCGAGGATAGCCTATTGTGGAGTACCCAAGTGTACTTTTATCGGTATAATGGGTTAATTAACAGATCTCTGCATCCTGCCCTCAGGAAATTCATGTTTGTAAATGTGAATGATTAATATGCAAAATCTTGCATTGTTTGAAAACACAAACATAGGGTTGAGGCAAGCCAAAATTTCCAGACATGGCCAAGAATATAACACCTGCTTCAGGAAGAAAGATACACATGGTAATTCTGTATTTATAGCCGTGGAGCAAAGAATATCTAGAGTGTGCGTAGCTATGTGTGCAGAGGCGTAACTACCTGGGGTGCAGAGGGTGCCACCGCACCCGGGCCCTTGAGTGGGGGGGCCCACACTCGACTGCCTGGGCCTAGGGGCTTGCCTATATTTTATATATAGAATTCTTTTTTTAAATTATTTTAGAATTTTATATGTGAGTTTTACTTTGGAGCTCTGTGATCCACTCATACTCACCGCATATTTTTGTGAGTTTTGTTTCTGTGGAGGTCTGATTTACACTGATACACACTGCATAATACTGTGAATTTTATTGCTGTGGAGTTCTGCGCTCATACACACCGCACATTACTGTAAATTTTACTGTTGTGGAGCCGTGTGATACGCTCATACACACTGCACATTACTGTGAGTTGTATTGCTGTGAAGCTCTGTGATACGGTAATGTGCGTTGTGTATGAGTGTGAGTTTTATTGCTGTGGAGCTCTGTGATATGCTCATATACACTGCACATTGCTGTGAGGTTTATTGCTGTGGAGCTCTGTGAGATACACATAGTGCACGTTACATAAAAAATGGGATGGACTGAAGACGTCATAGTGGACCTGGAAAAAATGGGACACTGATTGTCTGGAGTCAACATTGTGGACCTGGAGGGGACCAATGCATGTTGACGGGAGGGGGGACAAAATATGTTTTTGCCTTGGGTGGGGGGGGGGGCCGTCATGGTTCCTGCACCTGGGCTCTGAGGTTTCTAGTTACGCCTCTGTGTGTGAAATATATACATAATTTACAGTGTTTGTATATATTAACATATTTAATGTTTTGGGTTTGTTTTTGTTTTTTTAATTTAAGAAAATCCATCTTTTAGCAGAAGCTCAGGAGTAAAACTTTAACAGCCTGATTTAAGGACGGCGATATGTATTGTCACAGGTTTAGAAAGGCGATAACGGGGATTGGGAGGATTGTAACCGTTTTGGAAGGTGCATTTAAAGAGACAGGTTTAAGGGGAAATTGGCTGGAATAAAATTGGGGTATACTATAGTGACAGGGATGATGGGTCCATGCGTAAAAGAAGTACAATGATGACAACAATGTTTCCATAAAGGCTAGTAGCTTCAGGGGACACACCTTTTGAATCCTGTACATGTCTTCAGGAAAAGTGGTTTATTTCTATCCTGAGAGCACACATTGGCGTTCTAGTAATAAACGTAAACCTATGCAGTCTGACTGACTGGTTCTGGCCAGTGACTAGCTGTTAATCTCACAAGGGATTTACGGAAGGAACATATCTGCTATTGGCAAACGGTCTCTGGCCATACTAATCCCCGATTGGATAAACAGTGAGACTTCTTATCCACAACAGATTTTGTTCATAAGCAACCGGGATACAAGTATTCACTGGTCAAAGCCAAGCTTATAAATCTTTATTTCCAATATAAATTAATGGATTGTTAAAGCATAAAGTTAATATTATATATACATATAATCTCCACGGTGTGCATTGCATTGATTTTCAGGTTCTGTGTAATAACAGGCCCAGGATGCAAACAAGTGAGACAGATGTCATTTGCATATCCTACCCAGAATTCCTTGCTGCATATGGGGAATGTGGCACAGGGGCTCTGGGTTGCAATTCATCGAATTGCTGTGATGTGCAAGTGGCTTCTGCAATAATAAACACTTGTACTGTGGAGGCTTTTTAGCTCAGTTTTTGTTCTCCACCACAACTGTTAGATTTAACAAGGTTTTGGATTCCTGCCCCCCCCCCACAGCCTAGCTTGGATAATAAACAACGTGAGTTTAGTTCAAAATATATGGCCATAAATTGATTAAAGGGACATGCAGGTCTAGAATTTACTTTTTTCCAACTGACAGTTAAACACTTTCTATTCAAGTTCATCTATTGGTATAAATCAAAGTTATAAGAATATGTAAAAAAAAGAAATCATTTTTTTTTCTTGCTTTAAACTGATTTCATCTTCTCTGGCCACGCCCCTCAGCAGAGGGGTGTTTTTTCACCCACTTCCTGTTTATTCCCCATCAAAACTTCACATGAACTAGCACACGTGAAACCCTGTGCACGTTCAGGACCTCAGACTGGGGGAACTGAATATTGGCCATCTCTGCAACTGTGAGGGCAAGGTGCACACGCCTGGTCACTCGCACTTTTTTTTTTGCTGGCCCTTTGTGTGTGTTTGTTCTGCTGTCTTTTTCTCTGTGTGTATTGCTTTTCTTCCCTGTCTCTGCAGTAGCTGGGGGTGAAAGTGTTAGATTGGAATGACACTAAGCCCCACCCTCCTCATCTCACAGTGCAGGAGGGGGTGGAGCAATGGTCACACATGCTCAGTGCCTTTTTTTTATGCATTCCACAGAATACACACTGGTTAGCTCAGTGTGTCTCCTGCGGTGGGCGTGGAAAACGCCAAGAAAGAAAAGCAGGTAAATATGAAAAAATATCATTTTCTTTATGCCTGCTGAATGAGACTACTGGCTCATTCAAAAGGCATTGCACGTTTTAAAGGGACATGCATGCTTTGTCAGTGTGCCTTTTAACCCCTTAGTGACCATATTTGAAATTGAATAATAGTGCTGCATTATAAAAAATAACAAAAATAAAAATTCTTTAAACATAACCTGGTCATGTTCGGTATCATTGGAAATTCCATATCTCCTAACATAGGGAATCCTTTGCACGGCTAGGGTGATTCCCTTTCAGACTTCATCGCGCCCATGTATGACGTCAGTGGACAAGGGGAGGCCCTTGAGGTGGGGTTGACATCAAAGATGCCAGCCCCCACCGGAAGATGGCTGCATCTGGTGCGTATGGGGTTGAAAGGGCATCACTGGAAAGGTCAAACTGCTGTGACCTTTCCAGCGACGCCTCTCTCGTGGTCTTACCCATCCCCTTCAGGTACTCTCCCTGCTCTGGCGGGGGTGCCAGAAACTGATGTCATTGTGCCGGCCAGGGTATAAACACGAGGGTCTGACTTCAAGGAAGGCAGACCACCACAGGACCCCGGCCAGAGAGGTGAGTATAGGGAGGGAGCACTGGGTTTATTGAAGGATGTACCAGGTACATCCTCGGTCGTTGAGCGATCCTTTTTCGTAGGACGTAAGGGTCTCTCCTTGGTCTTTAAAGGGTTAAAGCTTGTTACAGCCTCAATGTTTCCCATCTCCACAGGTTCTAATGACCTCATTTATGGGATTAATGCATGCGTGTGTGACTGTGTATATTAGGGTTGCATCGATACCGATACTAGTATCGATATCGGTGCGATACCGGGTACTGCAGGAGTACTTGGTACTCGTGCAGTACCCCCGATATTTTTTTCCGATACGCGGAAGCCGGCATTGAGCCGGCTTGCGGTATCCGAGGGCTGCGGCGGCTGTCCGAATGCTCTATCGGCATTTGGGACAGCCGCCCCTGGAGCTGCTCTCCGCCTGTGTTTAATACTTACCTTCCTTCAGCGCCGCCGGAAGTTTGCGCGTGCGCGCTCCTTGGAAGGACCCCAGCCGACCACGTGGGACCATGCGATCGCGCTGGGGTCCTTCCAACGAGCGCGGGAATTTCCGCGCGTCACTGAAGGAAGGTAAGTATTAACAAAGTGAGCAGCTGCAGGGCCTGTCCGAATGCAGATAGAGCAATGGACAGGCCCTGCAGCTGGTCTCCGCTCATACTTACCTTTCCTTCAGCGACGCCGGGAAAGTTCCCGCGCGCGTGCGCTCGTTGGAAGGACCCCAGCCGCGATCACATGTCCCACGTGGTCGCGGCTGGGGGTCCTTCCAAGGAGCGCGCGCGAAGACTTTACGGCGGCGCTGAAGGAAGGTAAGTATGAGCGGAGAGTGGGGGGCAAATCCATGAGAGTGGGGGGCAAATCCATGAGAGTGGGGGGCAAATCCATGAGAGTGGGGGGCAAATCCATGAGCAGGGGGGGCATATCCATGAGCAGGGGGGCATATCCATGAGCTGGGGGGCATATCCATGGGCGGGGGAGCCAGGGGGGGGCATATCCATGAGCAGGGGGGGATATCCATGAGCAGGGGGGCATATCCATGAGCTGGGGGGGGCATATCCATGAGCGGGGGGGCATATCCATGAGCGCGGGGGGGCATATCCATGAGTGGGGGGGGGCATATATACCATGAGCGGGGGGCATATCCATGAGCAGGGGGGGGCAATCCATATGAGCACAGGGGGGGGCATATCCATGAGCAAGGGGGGGGGGGCATATCCATGAGCAAGGGGGGGGGCATATCCATGAGCAAGGGGGGCATATCCATGAGCAAGGGGGGGGGCATATCCATGAGCAAGGGGGGGGGCATATCCATGAGCAAGGGGGGGGCATATCCATGAGCAAGGGGGGGGGCATATCCATGAGCAAGGGGGGGGCAATATCCCATGAGGCAAGGGGGGGGGCATATCCATGAGCAAGGGGGGCATATCCATGAGCGCTGGGGGGGGCATATCCATGAGCAGGGGGGGCATATCCATGAGCAAGGGGGGGCATATCCATGAGCAAGGGGGGGGGCATATCCATGAGCAAGGGGGGGGGCATATCCATGAGCAAGGGGGGGGGCATATCCATGAGCAAGGGGGGGGGCATATCCATGAGCAAGGGGGGGGGCATATCCATGAGCAAGGGGGGGGGCATATCCATGAGCAAGGGGGGGGGCATATCCATGAGCAGGGGGCAATTATTCCATGAGCTGGGGGTCAGGATATCCATGAGACCTGGGGGCTTTATAGAAGGTCTGTTCTTATTGGAAAGCGTCACATGACATAAAATAAAAGTATCGGTAATTGGTATCGGTGAGTACTTGAACAAAAGTATCTGTACTCGTACTCGGTCTTAAAAAAGTGGTATCGGTGCATCCCTAGTGTATATAATTTATATATTTCCAACCAAAAATGTTATACGCAATAAAAGTTCCGACAGAAGAAGCGATCATATCTTTTTGTTGGAAAAAGAAAAGTCATATGAATTACTTTGGTTTTTGGACGCATGCTTTCCGAACGTGCGTAAAGGGTACAATTCTAACGTGGAGACAAATGAGATGTTTCTTTGAGAAGCAGTAACGGGATGACGTCACTCAGGTACAATGCAACAGTGCTTCAGAGCATCAGTAGAAATTGGGGGTCCAGGGAAGCCCACCCCTATGTAGACAAAACATCAAGCGGGGATCAGCAAGGATGTATTTTATTTACAACAGTGATGTTTGGGCTGAACACTGAGCATTTCGTAAGCTAATGCACAAAACTCCCACCCAGTGTTAAATAGAGCAAAAGGATTAATTTAACAGCAATAAACGCCGCGGGGCATACTATGCTGTCCCCGTGGTGGGAGGGTCTGAAACCCAGGGGACTCCATAGCATGCCCCGCTGGCATCTATGGACTGCCTCCCACCCATCAGCGAGCATGCGCTGCGCATCGTTCAATGCCGCGGGACGACCTCAACTCAAGCCGTCCCCACTGCAGCCAGTGACGCGCACTGCATGTAGGTGGGCCTGAGCAGCTGCAGCAGCCAGAGAGCAGGGCATACTAGTAAACCCTGCTGGCATTTAGATCCTGTGCCCAGCGGTAAGGGGTTAAACAATTGGGTATTAAACGCATGAGACAAAAATCAAAACAATGTAATACAATGACATTGTTGATAAAGTATAATATTCAAGTCTTACGTGTAATTATATAGTAAATAATCCTTAAGAATATTCTGTGAAATTATAAAAAGAACATTTTAAAGACATATGATGTACGTAGTTGCCGATCTGGTTTTTGGACGCAGACTTTCCAAACGTGCGTATTGTCTGAAACGTATGTGTGTAAAGGGTACAATTGTAATGTGGTGACCTGTTTCTCTGTTACAGTGTCCTTTAAATGTCTTGCTCATTGTTCTATCTAGAATGGAAGGTTCACTTTTTAGTTTCTGTGAGAATTGATGAGTGATGGGAGGCTGATTGTCTTCCTTACTACATGTGGCCACTTGGTGTCTCCTGGCAACATGTCCTTGCCATCTCCCGAAGGGAGGACTACACCCCGGTTAAACCTGCAGGGCGTCTCTGCAAACGATCACGCTCTCTATATTTTGCTCATGATCCACAATAACATGATTTTTTCCTCTAATCCAGTGTTTCCCAAACCTGTCCTCAGGACACTCACAGGCCAGGTTTGCCAGATATCTGAAGCACAGCACAGGTGACATGATTTGCTGCTCAGTGATTGCAGGATTCAGTCTGCATTTCCCCGAGGTCGTCTACAGAATCTGGCCTGGTTGAGGGTGCGGAGGACAGGTTTGGGAAACACTGCCCTAGTCTATCCTTGTTGCCCAATATACACCAACAAATCCAGCAATCATACTACATTATTTCATGATGCCACAGAAGGCATTTGTTGTGTGGGAACTGCATCTGGGTAAAAATACTTTAAGGTCTTAGTGACATCACTGTATTTTTCTAAGGCAGAACTAGTCAATGACTGGTTAAATTGACGTACTCTTGAAATGAGACGTGATTTTCCATTATAACATTTAGGCCCCTATTACATTCTTCGCAATTTGGTTTGCGCAGCGCAAATTTTTTTGCGCTCATCGTCCACCGTTATTGCGCGAAAATTAACGTGGTATACCGATCCGAACGCATTTTCTCATCAGTCAAAAAATAACGTTCCTAAAAACGACACGCAAAACTAAGTGTAATGCACGCGTATATCAGTGTGCGGACTGTTTTTTAGCGGCATTCAGCCGATCAGAATGAAGAACCTTAATTGACATCATTTTACCTTAATTGACTCACTTAAGTTTTTGCGCCTGTCAAAGTAAATCTGAGTATACATGCTGCAGCAATAAAAAAAAATATGCACGAATTCACAATTTTATTGTTTGGGTATGTGTGGAATGTGTAATTATACTGTGCAGTATTTTATTTTATTTTTTTCGGGCTGGTGATTTTCATTTTGCAGTTACCACCAGCTTTTCAAAAACGTTAACATTATGCGCGCAAATGTCGTTCATAAAAAAGCGCTTTGATCGAAATACCATCAGCGTACCAGCGCACAAACGAATTTGCGCTCACAATCTTAAGTATAGGACGCGCACAGGTCCATCCGCGTTAAACGATAACGCACATTGTTTGCGCGAACGTTGTAATACGGGTTTTGCTCCTCGCGCAAATGTGCATTTGCGCACGCAAAACGCTCGGCGCGAAGAATGTAATCGGGGCCTTAGAGATCTCAGAAAACGTTTGGGTTCTAAATGGAAAAACACACTAAGATTATTCCGGTGTCACTGGTGTTTGTTGTTTACAAACATCTGTGAAAACTGTCCAAGAAAAGCCAGCGGTTCACAAAAGTGAAATCCAAATGGCGTCAGGAGAAGCTTCACATCGCAACATCTCCTGCTTCTCGTTAGAATGAACTTGTATAAAGTGCTATTTCTGGATTTGAAACCCCAGTGATTTTTGACCATGTGAGCAACTTCGACAAACACCAGCGGTAGCTAAATAACGCTCATTAATGAGAGAAAGGGGGTGTGTGAGGATCCTGAGGACGAGCAAAAGCACTAATGGCTGCTCTACGGTGGGGCCCGCTCAGGTCTCACAAGGTTTTAGCTTGTATGTGCCATTACAGGGATGAATGCTCCATATGCAAATCCGTCTGCTCTCACCCAATGAGGGTGGCCAGTACTGATTGCCATTCCCACCATGTGAGCAACTTCGACAAACACCTGCGGTAGCTAAATAAATTCAGGTTGGTCATATTCAACCCCCCCCCCCCCCCCATCTTTAACCAGGTCACGCCTGCTCTACCCTTCCCGGCTGATGTGCTCTCTTGCAGTAAGCAGCAGAAGTCCTCGCTATGACAAGTGTGTGGCTAGCGTACAAGCAGACAGTAAGATGCCCCGCAAAGTAAAAGCATTGAGAGATCAGCTTCAGCTGAGTGCAATGAAGCTGTCTAAAGCCTCGGATGGATGTTCTGTTCAGCAGGAGCTAGTTTTCAGGCTACATGGCCAGCCAGAGTGCCTCAAGTAGCTTGTCACATAGCGTTGCAGAAGGTGTCCTTATGTGCCCAGGCTCATTGTAATGTAGGATGATTTGGTCAGGTCCCGACCTACACTATATATACACAATTGAAAGGAAACTTACAAGCACTCGTGCAAGTTACTGTAATGCCATGAAGCAATTCATATATATTGTATTTTCATATCAAAGAAAAGGATAAAATGTTTTGTCTCTGAAGTAGAACACCTTCTATAGCTGATCTATCGTACGTCTCCCGCCCACACATACCCTGCAGACATCCAATTCATTTACTATCGGAAATGTCCTGAATACTCCATATGGCAGATCGTTTTCCTGCCATGACAGCCTTTAATTCTTGCTTACTTCAATGATCCTGACATCTGACACTGACGGTTCATTCTGTGCTCCAGTTACACCTGCTTTTCCTGCACTGCTTGTCCTCGGCTTTGACCGTCCTGTTGACCCGGCACTGTGCACTTAGGTTCTGCCTGTAGTTCCTATTTTATTAAATGGATTACCTGTGCGGTTTTAGGCGTAGTTGTAAAGCATGTTAAAGATGATCCCTTGCATTAACTGGGTTCACTTTGAAATAAATGTGTATACACACAGACACAAACCAAAGGTCTAGCACGCAGCCAGAAAATGATCAAAAGTCTTTATGAAAAAATGCCTGTGCTAATCTTGAGGACACACTCGAGGGCTTATAGGTGGAGTAAAAATGCTTTTCAATAAAAATCCAGATGATACAGTGACCTTTCCACCTGCAATCATACCTTGATAAAGACAACTATCTGGTCCACACTTCCGTTAATATCATCTGAGTGTTTAATAAAAATATTTTTTACTCCATGTCCTTGAGTGCATCCTCAAGATTAAATTATATACGTGCTTGTATTGCACAATCACTTCAGTTTTGTCAGGGCTTGCTTTGATTACATTGAGCTAGGAGTTTATATTCAAACACTACATATTCAATTTCTTAGTGATTTGGTTCATTGATCCATGTACCACACGTTGAAGCTGGCTCAGGTCTTTATTAAACATGGAGTCTGAAATCCACTTCACAAATGCTAGCCTGATGGCAGCGGGTGGCTAAAAACACACACAAAGCATATATGTTTGTAATAATGCAAGGCTTGACAATCAGCAGCCAGGTAGCCGCAAGACCTTTAATCCCTTCACTGCTGAGCCATTTCACGTCTTAAACACATTTTTTTTTTATTATTATTACTTTTATTTACTTTAAACATGGTCATGTTTGGTATCATTGCAAAGGCCATGCTCTGGCCTTTCTAATGATACCAAACATGACCCTGCTAGAAGAGTCGGGAGATATCGGGGTTCAAAGGAACACCCTATCTTTCCTTAGTCAATGAGGACATTCCCCACACATCCTCAGCAGTGAAAGGGTTAATATGATACGTCTGGCTCATAAATCCCTGGCTTATTTTACATTAAAAAGGGCCCCTTGAACCAAGCATTGAGCATACACACACAGACTGACCTGCATCTCTTCCCTCTGTGCCCTGAACCACGCATTGAGGTATCCGGCATTAAACATGCCGTCCAACACTATATTCCAGACTATTTTCTTGCAATTGTATTTTTGTACGCATTTATTTACTCTAGTTGATCAGTTGTCTTTTAAATCTCTCTCCTTTTCTTAGAAAATCCCCTCTGCTTCTCCCTCCTCCCTTATGTCTTAAATGGTTAACAATCACAGCATACACACACCTGCATCTACCCCCCCCCCCATGAATGGCTGAATGACGCGTAGGAGATGGGTAATTGGTGGGAATATCAAGTCGCACAATGATTGGGTATCTAATTGAGGTTACCAGAATCGGTACATCATAAAAGGCAGATGGGACATAAACACATTTCGCTCCTGATGAAGCTGTAGTATCCCTACAGCGAAATGTGCGTTGAATACCTCGATTCGAGCTATACTCTCAGATAATGGTTACCCCTAGAATTGTATTGAGTTGGTATCGGGCTGGTGCAATGGCACCATGAGGGTTATGAACTTGCTTATCTGCCTTTAAGACCGGAGTGGTGGTCTATATTATCCTGGCATTATTATATTGAGTACGGTCCCACTACAAGGAGACCAGGCGATATTTGGCAGAGTTACAATGTTATCCAGTATCCACATGCGCGTTCTGTGACGATGCCCTACGAAGAAATCGACTTGTATGTGTGGTGTTACTACAATTAGAGTAATCATCATTATGTGAAGGCTAAGATCGGGAAGTTAATGGCCCGTTGAGGCGATGTATTGATATACAAGGTGTAACCTTTTAGCCGCCACTTTTCTTTCTGGTGATTTTGATTCCCCTTAGCATTACGAGTGTCTACATGATGTGGTCCTATTCTAAGGAGACCAGTAGACATCAGGTTTAAGTGGAAAGTCTACCTGGAAGATGTTCTAAATATAGGAGATCGTAAACTGGGGCAGTTTTGGGAATATGGTGAGGAGGCTGCAATAAGCTAGGCTTGCGATACCACACCCATGAATGTATCCCTTCTGGAGAAATAGCCTCTATCTGGCAATTGAGCTGGTATCAATACACTTAAGTTGGGGTAACTCTGAAGAATGCACTAAGCACATGAATGAGGCCTTCACAATTGTTTTTAAACACATTTTAATTTTGTTGCTACTAAGATTCAATAAAGAATGTTTTGTAATTGTTCTAATTGAATGTCTGTGGTCATCTGGCAGCTATGGTGAGCTCCTCCATTTTTGGTCTCACGGAAGGTTGCTTATCGCCCTCAGTTGACAGTGCACAGATCCCTAACTTTTTTGAGAGGTTTTGAGCAAGGGGTTTCCGTTGTGCAAGTAATCTCTAACTATGACTGTACACATAATCTGCACACAGACTTGGTAAAAATGAAATGCATCCCTCATTAGAAACAAATAGTAATTGCGGTTTCATGACTTGTTTCCTTACAGCGTTTGTCATCTACAACTTCTTAAGTCTTTGTTATGAATACCTTGGTGGGGAGAGCAATATCATGACTGAGATCAGAGGGAAGCCCATCGAGTAAGTATTGGGGAGCAGATACACTGTAAACAAGCTACAGATCTAGGAGTTTGCTATAAATATGCCGAGTCTTCAATAAACAGTTACAAGTATTTATAAAGCGCCAACAAATTCAATAGTGCTGTACAATGGGAGAGACAAAATAACAAATATACACACATACATGTTACACACACGAAACCGAAGGAGAGTGGACCCTGCTCGAGAGCTTACAATCGAAGAGAAGATGGGTGACCCATTAGGTGAGAGTGAATAGTGTAAGTGAAGTGACAGATTGCAGGAGGGCTAACTGGGAAGAGGAGCAGGAAATGACAGTGGGGAGATCATGGAGTGAGCTGATGGGCTTCTATAAAGTAATGCGTTTTCAGAGACTTCTTGAAGGACTGGAGAGACGGGAGTGTCTAATGTTGCAGGGGAGGGAGTTCCATAGAAAGGGGGCAGCTCGGGAGAAGTCCTGAAGGCGAACGTTGCGGGTGCGAGCTACTGATAGCATCAGATCATTGGCAGAGAAGTGGTCGGGACGGGATATACCTGCTAATAAGGGAGGAGATGTAGGCAGGGGCGCGGTTATGGAGAGCTTTGTATGTGAGCACCAATATTTTGAAGTGAATTCTAAAGGAAATAGGGAGCCAGTGAAAAGATTTGAGAGGGGCAAGGTGCTGGATGTGAGGTGGAGGAGTCTGGCACAGGCATTCATTACAGACCTGCAGAGGCAGAATCTGGGATCTCTTATGGCCAGACAGTAGTAGGTTACAGTAGTCAAGGTGGGAGATCAGAGTTTGGACGAGCAGTTTAGTGGAGTCTGGATTAAGGGACGGATGCGTGCAATGTTTTTTTTTTTTTAGGTGAAAACTGTCATTGATCACGTGTGTGGTATTTAACAGCCCCCCCCCCTTGAAATTTGTTAACAGAAATAGATTTTCTTGCATGTGTGCCAACAATGTGATACCTGGAGATGACTGCGTTGAAAATTACTCCGATTTCACTACCCACACTGTCCATGCTCATCCTGCATGCGAGGTGCACTCAAGTTTCACAAGGGAGCTCTTTTAGCTTGTGATCTACCACTTTCCTTTATCTGCCAAGCTGCATTACCAGTCTGATGGTTTTACCAGCTGTGCTAGCCGCTAAATCTCAGCTGACTGCACGCATGCAATGTCGCATTCTTTCTCAAAGATCATTTGGCTGTTAATGCTATCCAGCTGCGAATAGCAACCTGAGCTGATACAGCATGGTCTTTGTGTTTAGTTTGTGCTCTATGATCTGGGTTATTTGCACCATCCCCTAAACCTGCTGTGTCTAACTTATATACAGTAAATATACTTGTATATCCTGTCTCACCATTGTACAGTGCTACGGAACTTGTTGGCGCCTTTATAAATACTTGTAACTGCAACTTCAATTTGTGACCACCCCGTTTTCCTCAGCTCCTCCTAGTTAAGCATGTCTTATTATGTAGCCTGCACAAAATACTATGGGGAAAGCCAATTCCTGGGAAATCCGCTGTGCCAAAGGTAAGTATATTTACACAATAATTTATGTATATGCTTACCAGAGGGGACAGTGAGTTTGTGTCCGTTTTCCCACAATGTTTTTTTTAATTTTGTATCTCCATGTGCCATTTAAAGAGCTATTGTGGGAGCTGGACAAGTGGTGTGACATTATTTTATGATGGAGGGCTGTTCGTGTGTTAAAGTATTTTTTTTATTTCTGTGCACAAACCGCTTAATCTGCTACACTGGAAATCAAACTTTATGCAAATTGGTTGATTTTTAACTTTTAGATTGCTCAATTTAAAATAGAAAAATGACTCTTCCTTCTTGCTGTATCGGTTTGTAATCAAACCACTGTTTGTGTTCCGCCTTCAGGTCCAGCTGTATGTATGGAACATGCTGTCTCTGGGGAAAGACTTATTCCATTGGCTTCCTGCGCTTTTGTAAACAGGTGAATTTTGCCTAGATCTTTTTATATCAAACGATGAAGCTTGACTGCATTATGATAATATCAGATATGTTGAAACAGGGCATCCTTGTGCCAGATACTGATCTCATACGTTCTGGAAAGTTGCTAAATCTCTTCTCTGCATAGCATAACACTTTCTATAGTTTAAAAGACTAGTTCATACTTGCCACCAACGTGTTTAATTTAAATGCACATTTTATTTGCACTTTTTCGCTCTTCAGTGTCCATTGGAATAGAATAAAGTTGCCGTTAATATTTTCATTCCTTGTGCAATTTTGCGTGGTATTCAAAGTTTGCTGGTGTTCTAACCACCGGAGGGAATCTCCATTGTTGCACAGCGACTAACGCTGGCATTTCACAAACGTGATATCCAATCGGCAGCAGGAGAAGCTTCACTGTGAAGCTTCTCCTGCCTGTTTGGATTATTCTACTGTGAATCGCTGGTGTTTGTCGCCATTGCAAAACAGCAATTTTTCACCAGTTTTTCATACTTTATCACCACATTCCAATAATGAATTCATGTGTGATACAGAAGAGGAAACCTGCTCTTCTGAGTAGAATGATGTCTCCTCCTGTTTCCAACCTTTCTAGATTGTGAGTTGCCACGGAAATAGGGCCTTCGTTTCCTTCTGTGCCGGTTTGTCAATTGTTGTTCAATGTATTGTAACCCGGTCTATATTGTGCCCATTGTACAGCGCTGCGGAATATGCTGGCACTATATAAAGAATAACAACATTGTGGGCATTTAGATATATTGGACCTGAGCATTGAAGCCTTTTAAAGGGGGAAACCTTGCCAGCACTCGATGAGCATGGTTTAATTTTTATGCTTTCTGATCTAGGCATATGTGAAGCTGACACTTTTTAGATACATTTTTTGTTTGTCTACTTGTCTTTTGGAATAGGTGATGGCTTTGTATTGCAATGTTTATTGTGAACGGTTATGGACTTCAGATACTCATAACAAAAATGTATAAATTGGCACTGAAACACAGGGTAATTCAAAGAGATCCGAATTGCTTGAATGCTGAAAATCAGCGTTCGGTTACCTTTCTTGGCCATTTGGCTATCCGGAGAGCAGGCAATTCGCCAAATCCTGGCGAATTGCCTGCACATACGGTGCCTGTTCGAGGGCAGTGAAATCCCCATGAAAAAGCACCGCTTCGGCTATTCAGAGAACACAAACCAGCAGTGAAAGGTTCCCGAAATGCCCTGCCATTTGGTGGTTTAATTCGGCAAATTTATTCAGGAGAATCCCATAGGCTTCAATATTAAAAATATTCAATATCTAATAAACCATTCATTATAAAATTCTGCAGTAAAGAGTCTCTTTATTTATATTTTTTTAGATTTTAAGCATTTTTCTGTTTTTTTTTGTCTTCTGTAACAGCCCTATGTAAATTTCAGACCTTTTCGCTCAGTTGTTTCTTTGCAAACAGCGTCTCACTTTTCAAACATTCAAGCAAACTGTTTTCCTAATTTATTCACTTCACTCTTCTGCAGTGAAGGCTTTTTCCAGCAGCTTCCCTGCTTGTGATCGGCTCCTGCTCGGATTTTTCGGTGGGTTAATCCAGATGTTTTTGCGGGTTTTCGTCGGGTTTGCGGCAGCCTTTCCCTGCAATTCGGGGACCCTGTGGTGTTTGCTGAATACATCGCAGGGTCACCGAAATGTGATTGGCAAAACGAACCGAATTGAAGAGCACGAATAGTCACCGAACGTGCGGTGACTTTTCGATTCTCTTTGAATGACCCTGACAATTATTGGGTGTGACGAACCGAACTAGCTACGTGGCAGATCTAGACACAAGTTCCGGGAGGGGCATTCTACCGATTCTTTTTAAACTGTTCAGTTTGCAGTGACATGCAGAGCACGCAAAACCACAGGTTGCGCTCATCACATTCACTCTCTCCAGAACATTGCCACACAGTGTCTGACAGAACCTGCACATATACACACACCCGACAGGCTAGGGCATACAGTATACACACTGTAGAGGTTTATAGATTTTAAGTGTATCAAAGACATAGCCTTCTCAAGTCAATTCCAGAGATTAGACACACAGCATTTAACCCTATCACTGAGCCCTTTCATCCCATGTGCTGTGCTCATTTTTATTTTTTTTTGCTCATGACAGTTAAACCATATTTTAAGTTGTGCTTTATTGTAGGACTTGGACAAATTGTATTTTTTGTGAACTTTGCAGGTTCAAAATATATCCGGATTATGTGTATATGCCATGTAACCTCAGAAAGCCATATCAAAACATGTCAAAATATTGTAAATTTCTATTCAAATTTCTATAATTTCCACAATGTAAATTTTTCCACCTTATCATGCAAAACTTTTGTTAGTCATTTATATACTAATATATATATATATCGCCAGTATATTCCATAGCGCTTTACAATAGCGTAGCATAAACATTAGACTTAATAATGATACATGAGGAAAAGACAACCCTGCCTGTAGGATAGCTGTCCTGCTAATACAGCACTTTAACCAAGTGCTCAGCCAGATATCCCAAGTGAAACAAATGGGAGCAGAGCGAAGGTGGAGCTGGTGGTCAGAAAAAATATAGCAGGGCTTGCATGGGAAGGACCAGAAGTTTGGGCTTCATAAGGCTAATCCGAGAGAAACGTGGAAATCTCTGGAAAGGACACAAGCACAATGGAGTAATGATGGTCAGTCAGAGTCTATGATTGGTCTTGGTACTTGTTTCTTGGTTATATATCTCACAAGGTACCTTTTTTGTTAAAAGAAACACACTCCGAAATGGAGAACCCATTACTGCATTTTTCAAAGAAAATACGCAAGTTTAAATAGATTTGAAGGAATTTTTTTTTTTGTTCATTGTACAGTTTACATGGTCTTATTTGGCATCTCTGGAAAGACTTTTACTTCAAATTGAAACCTTATTTGGTAATGACACCTTTTAATTCACCGTGTAGACTGTATGGAACAAGAGATACAGTGGCTCAAATGTCCAAAATTCCCCCTGTATCTCCGACAGTGGTATTGCAGCTCGAGGGGTGGCTGCATATTCCCCCAGTGTCTGGTATGTGCACAAAGCAACAAAATTAAATGTCACCTGTACTACACCGAAATCCCAATGTGTACTTGCATGTGGGCATATAGAAATATATTTAAAATTATTCTGCACTTTTTCATGCTCTTTTTTTTTTTTTTTTTTTTTTTTTCTTCTCTTCCTCCTCGATAGGCAACACTGCAATTTTGTGTAGTGAAACCATTAATGGCAGCTATTACTGTAATACTGCAAGCCTTTGGGAAGTACAAGGATGGGGACTTCAAGTAAGTATATTGAGCCTCTTCTGATCTAAAGGAATACTGATATGCTTACAATGAGGCTAGGGTCAGACGAACGCATTTTCGCGTTGTCTGTGAAAAAGTGCGTTCGAACGAATGGACGTATTTTTTCACGGAGTACGCAATAGCGGTCATACGATGCGCATTTGCATCCGTGATTTTGTACGGATCATCAATAAAACACTTTGTGCATCTGGACGTTATGTTGGCCGGACATTAGCAGTGTCTGACATCTCCAATTCACGCACACACGCCTCTAGCGGACGCAGCGCACTCTGTACAACCGTACTAGAGGTTTTACGTTCTCGACAAAATGCGTTCGTTTTCCACTTGCGTTGCGCAGCCGGACTTTTGTGCGACCGTACTTCGTATATTGGCCGTCATTGCCTGGCATTTGCTGCTAGTGCGGCCGTGATTAAGTGCGCCTGCACGCGCGTTCGCACTGCGCTCGTCTGACCCTAGCCTGATCGGACAAGAACTGCGTCGCATTTCTCTCAGATTAGTGAATTTAGAGAGAAGAAAATTCAAACCTTTACAAAAAAAAGAGAGAAGCTGCTTTATTGGACCAATGCAACGTTTCGATTGAATTCGTAAACTTTTCTCAAGACCAATCTGAACCGAAACATTTCATTACTCCGTAAACAAGCTCTTCTTTTTTTTTTGTCTGCATGGTCTATGGCAGGGATCTGCAACATTGGCCGTCCAGATGTTTTGAACTACACTTGCCATGAGGCCTTGCCAATCAAATGAGTAGCTGAGCATCATAGAAGATGTAGTTCCAAAACCTCTGGAGGGCCATGGTTGACCACTGTTCTATGGGCTGGCGGAGACTTCCATACCAAAAAGTTAACTGACGCATGTTGAGGGTTTCTTATTTTGAAAATATTTTAACTTCTGTTTATATAGTTTGCTGGCGAAGTTAAAATCCTGTCAAATTAAGTGTAACTGTGCATAACGGGTTCACTTTAAATTCTAATGTTTGAAACTCAATGTATCTTTCTTTATTGCAGTGTGGCCAGCGGGTACTTGTATGTGACCATAATTTACAACATCTCAGTCAGCCTGGCATTGTATGCACTTTTCCTCTTCTATTTTGCTACACGAGAATTGCTGAGTCCCTACAGCCCAGTGCTCAAGTTCTTTATGGTGAAGTCTGTTATCTTCCTCTCTTTCTGGCAAGGTGAGACACATCTTGGTAACATCCAGTGATTTGGGCTGATGACTAATCCGATATGTTCAGACTCCAAATTGCATCATTTCATGTGCTCAGAGAATGAATTGTAAAGGTCAAAAATCAATACGTTGTTTCTTTGCTTTTCATCAAAATGTCAATATATCTGGAGACAAATCTGTGACTCATAAGCAGCAGATCATTAGTGATGTCACTGCCAGTATCCTCCGCCAAACAACCAGCAGCATGAGACACATGATTATTTTAATGGAAGTGCAAACATTGTCACGAACAGATAAGAAAATCTGTGGGAATTGTCTGAATTACTGTTTTTGCTGTCATTTCAGGGCTATTATTGGCCATACTGGAGAAGTGTGGGGCCATACCCAAGATTAACTCTGCCGAGGTGACCGTCGGGGAAGGGACAGTGGCTGCTGGGTACCAGAATTTTATAATTTGCGTTGAGATGTTCTTTGCAGCTATAGCTCTACGTTATGCATTTACCTACAAAGTTTACATGGACAAACGATTGGATGCCCAAGGTTAGTGCAGACCTTTCTATGCTCCCACGTTCTTAAGTGCTCATAGACCTAACATTGTATTCTGAATGAGGAATGCATGCCAGATCCAGCTGCTGTTCTGGTTCTTCTATTACTTTTTGATCCAGCTAAGAAAAGTTATTAACTCTTTCATACCCTATGATCATCGCCTAAACAGGACTGTTGAGCACTATTCCATGAAGGCAACAGACTGCTTGGTTAAACCCTTACAAACGGTTTAGGGAAATCGTATAATTTATGCAAGTATCAACCCTTGCAGATGGCTCTGATACTTGTCTTTCTGATTACAAAGTGGACATGCATGTCAGTGTATAAATCTTTTGTAGCTAAGGGCTGCCAGTGTGCACACAGTATATACTCTAATCAAGGAGAGCACATAATTCCTTCATTAGCATAATTCCTTCTTCACAAGTGCATGAGCCGCCGCTGATCCGTTGTGAAATGCTGCTTAATCTGAGGAGCCGTTTTCTACAAGCTGTGCAGCATTGGACTACGTTGTTCAGTGATTTATTTTTCTTTTCTTTAAAGGGACACGCTACTCATCCTTTAAAACAAAGTGGTCAGGATGAGTAGAGTCTCCCTTTCCAGCTATCTGTATCTGGTGAAATCGCAGGGGGAAGTGGAGGAGTTTCCTTCACTCGACACAGCGTCACCAGCAGCAAGTATATTTAAATTTTCTGGCTTCTGATCACCAGTGACGTCAGCATACAGAGCATGCCAACGTCACCCTCTATGCGACCACTCCCTCTAGCGGGCGGTCTCAGAGATTAAGCAATGGATTGGATCCGCGAGTGCACGCACTACACCAATCAATGCAGACGCTATTGATCTTGTGTACAGAAAGTGCGCAACTTCAGTAGCGGTGCGCAATTTGTGGTTCCTACACTAAGCAAGTTGCGTAGGTGTGAAAATTGCGAAGAAAAGCTTCAGGGACTTCAGTGTCCCGGAGTCAAAGTGGAGGAGCTGCGTGCGGTGCGGGACAAAAGGTGAGCAAAATCTCCTACAAAGAAAAATAATTTGGGCAGAGACAGTCAACAGCATCTGCACAATGATTTAACCATGTCTGGTTCACTTGT
Source organism: Leptobrachium leishanense (assembly GCA_009667805.1). Lineage (NCBI taxonomy): Eukaryota > Metazoa > Chordata > Amphibia > Anura > Megophryidae > Leptobrachium > Leptobrachium leishanense. Next base: position 82,448,830 of record CM019070.1, on the reverse strand, counting down.
GGCAAAGAGTGATCTCAACCAAAATCAGAAAGATATTTGATTTCTTCTGTTCACTCACTGTGCTTTCTATAATTTTTAATAAGATTGTACGCTCATCTGAGCAGGGCCCTCTACACCAGCATGTGTAATTTTGACTGTTAAATTCCCCATTCTATATTGTAGAGCACTGAGGAAACTGTAAACAATGAAATCCTAATATTGATAAAAAAAATGAGCATAACTGTAAATAATTGACAACCTTTTAATAGCAGATTAAAACGTTTGCGCAGTGGTTTATGGTACCTATGTTTATTTCTATAGTATATTCTTCAGATTAAAAGCAGGTGTCAGTGTTGCCCATGTTTGCACTACAGGTCGCTGACATTCTGGAAAATCTTGACATCTAGTGGTGACTGTTGGAATGACCACATAAGTGTCACATCTTTAAAGGAATATTCTTTAATAAAAAAAAAAAGAGGGGGGCCCCCCTTTTAATTGGGTAGAGGTAGTCGGCAGCATCTGCCCAATTATTTTTTTTCCTCCAGGTTTTTTGTTTACCTCAATTCGTGAAATTCCTCCCTTTTGGCTCAGGGACTCCTGAACCCAGACGTCTCTGAAGCTTTCTGTTCTACAGGATAAACGTTTTCACCTGCACTCAAATCCCTATTGGATTTTTTCTTTTTGTAGGGCTATAAATCTTTTATTGTAACCATATTCCCCTCTTAATCTCCGCATTTAGGAATGGTTTTATTTGCATATTAATATAGTTGCACAGACTGAAAAAAGACGTGTGTCCATCGCGTTCGGCCTTTCAGACATCTACTGCTGTCAAGCCAAAAGAAGGCAAAAAACCCAGTCTGAAGCGCTCACTGAATATGCAACATAGTGGGAAATAATTCCTCCTTGACCCCAGATGGCAGTCAGATTTTTTTTTTTTTTTTTTGGACCAAGCAGCTTTTACCCACATATTAAATATTATAACCCTTAGCGCCATATTACATAGTTGGTGCTAACTTAACCAGAGCTGTTGTAAACTTAAAACCTCCATAGGCTATAATGGCTCTGGGAAGTTTACAACAGCTCTGGTTAAGTTATTTATTTATAAAGGATTTTACCAGGAAGGATACATTGAGATTTCTCTTGTTTTCAAGTAGGTCCTGGGTTCAAGAACATTAAAATGTTAGTAGTTACAGTAGTACAATGCAATGTTTAGTTTAGAGAAACGGCGCCTTTAGAGGGGATCTGATAACCTTTATATAAATATATACGGGCCATTATAAACCATTGTCTGGAAACCTACTCCTTAATAGGCCCATACAAAGGACACGAGGTCACCCATTTAGACTGGAAGAAAGAAAATTCAGCCTAAACATAGGAAGGGTTATTTTACAGTGAGAACAATAAAGCTATGGAATTCTCTGCCTGTTGAGGTGGTTGGGTCAGAGACTGTACAGACTTTTAAAAAAACTACTGGATGACTTCCTGCAGACACAGAAAATTAAGGGTTATAATATTTAATATGTGGGTAAAAGCTTCTTGATCCAAGGAGAAATCTGACCGCCATTCTGGGGTCAAGAAGGAATTTTTTCCCAGTATGTTGCATATTGGCGAGCGCTTCAGACTGGGTTTTTTGCCTTCTTTTGCATCAACAGCAGTAGGTGATGTGTGAGAGGCTGAACCCGATGGACGCAAGTCTTTTGGAGACTATGTAACATGGATGTTTCACTCTTCCCCATCTTTCCCATACGAATCACATGGAACATAACTGTAGATTAATCCTTTTTGCTGTTTGTTAATGGGCATGACAGCATTTTTCTCCCTAAACTAGCGCCATGCAACATGTTCGTACATAAAGCCTCGTATGTTCGGCTTCTTTTTTGTGAGGAATTCTTCGGTCCTTATGCAAAAACGTGTTGTGGCTTTTTTTTTTTTTTTTTTTTATCATTTTCCATTCTGTTTAACTGTCAGATGACACTTGCGACACAAGTGCCTGGGATGTCCCATTAAAACCAACTCTGTCCCCTCTCCCAACTAAATTAAAAGTGAAACTGAGCAGTATTACCCATCTGATAACCCCACTTGGTGGGGGGGGGGACTTCTAAAACCTTGTAAATAAGACAACAATCTATAGGGTGTTTCGTAAAGTACAAAGGTTTTAAAAATGTAATAAACCAAAGTTGCATAAAAAAAAATTATTTCCTGCTATATATCCTTTTATTTTTTAATAGTGAAAACCGATATGTCCACCTCCACTTTCTCGGCAGGCAGTTACTCGGTCGGTGAAGTTCATGGTGACCCTTTCACAGATGTCTGTTGATTTCACCAATGACCTGTTTCGCCCATTTGTCTTTAGTTCAAATAGAGGTCACGTGTCCAGGGAATTTTTTTGTGAAGCAAGGTTCTTTCCTCACTGGATGTGTGGCAGGGAGCCCCGTCCTGCTAAAGAGAAATTCATTGGGTCACGGACAAAATCAACAGAGACGTCAGAAAGGGTCATCGTGAACTTCACCGACCAAGTAACTGCCCGCAGAGAAAGTGGAGCTGCACATATGCCAGATACCATTTTTCACTATTCATTTTGAGTGTATATAGAAAGAAATAAAACATAAATTTTAATGTTTTTTTTTTTATGAAACTTTGGTTTATTGCATTTTTAAAACCTGGGCACTTTATGAAACCATATATAGAAGTATTGGGCATAATCGGAATATTTTATATCTGGTGTTTACAGTCCATGGCAAAAGTTTTGGTGATTAGAAAGTCCTATAACAGACACATTAAAATACTGTACCTGCAGGTAATGGGAAATAGTAAAAGAATGAACTGTATAACCAATATTATGGGTTATACACCAATATGGGAAATGCCACACTGGGTCCTCGATGGAGCAGTGGTATTTTATTCCATCTCTGTATTCTATCCTACGCTTAATATTCCCGATTAGGTTTTATAATATTCTTGGGCATCTGTTCAGTAGGGCTTACTCCTCTCCCTAACATTTGTCGTATTGTTTTTGTTTTTTTCTCCACTTCTTTAACTTGTAGATCAGCTTCTGTTGTCTTTTTTTAAGGCCAGCGTCAGACGAACGCAGTCATCACGTCCGTGTCGCCGCACAGATTAACGTCCTTCGTAGCATTGATTTATGATCAATAGAGACCAACACCCGAAGTATGCGCGCACCACACCACGCAGGTGGCAACGGACGCCATTTAGGCCTCGACGTAAAAGCGCTACGACGGACGCCCAGAGTGCGCCGCGTCCGCGTAACGGCCTGTGTGCGTGATGATACGATGTCAGACGCAGCGCATTTGCGACGTCAATCACGTTGATACTTAGAAGGTTTTTTTTTGGTCTGGCTTACTGTACCTGTCTTTTAATTTTTTCTTTTTTCTTACATCAATAAAAAAAAACAGACCGTGTGGGGTCTACGGTATCTTCCGTCAGTACGTCCGTCCGTCCGTTATGCACGCAGGGTGCGCTCAGACTGCGTTCGTCTGACAGCCTTAGAGGTTTATTTTTTGTTTTGTTTCTTTTTTACTTAAAATGCGTTTCATTTCGGTTCATGGTCAATGACCTCTAGTGAAGGCACGGGTAACACATGCAGACCAGTCGGCTTGTTTTGTTTGTGCTTCTTGGAATAACTGTGCTAGGAATGACATTGTGCTGAGTCATGGCTGGGTGTGCATCGACTGGGCGGGTGGAGAAGCGCATGTGGTTCTTGTGATCATGGCAGCCTTGTACTGTGCTTGACTCATCAACATATGAGTCTCATCTGATGTGTATGATCTTATGTCACCTGATACATGTCACTATGTAATCTTTCTTTGTATTGCTACATGTCTTTTATCTGTCCTTTCTCTCTCCTTTTTTTTTTTTTTTTCCCCCTCTCCTTTGCTATCTATGCTGCAGCTGTTCCAACCTATGGGCCATATGGTAGGTACAGCTCTGTCTCTGCAAAACTTTTATATTTTTCTGGCTGATCTTTATCTGCATTAATATTCACATTTTAGTTTTTTGCCCAATTGATGTCATATCTCCATACATTTTTAAAAGCCTCACTAACTTTATAAAAACAATAAATTGTTTACTATGTATTGTTTTAATACCCCTTGGAATCTGGTGTTATGCATTGTTGGGTCAGGGAACGTAATGCTTATTTTGATATATTTTGGTGGTAGAAAATCTTTTTGTTAAATAAAGCCACCAATCCATTTTAACTCGCATATCGACCCATTTTTATATAATGGAGGTTTAGCTTCTAGAGCAGGGGTTTCAAATTTTGGCCACCAGGATGTTGATGGCCTACAATTCCCAGAATTCTTTTGAATGCAACAGATGGCCAGAGTTTCATGGGAACATCTCAGGAGGCAAGTTTGAGATCTGTGATCTAGAGGTTATAAAGGACAATGAAGAAAACAGTTTTCCTTTAAAACTAGTTACGGGATTGTAAAGGGAACTCTTTGGAGCGTCATAGGCCGATACTAAAATATTTGTTGCATAAATTTGTTGCACAGGTCGCTGCGCACCAATGAAAAGCATTTCGAGCAGCCTGAAAGAGACCATGAATCCCCATGACATTGTACAGGACGCCATCCACAACTTCTCTCCTGCATACCAGCAGTACACCCAGCAGTCCACCTTGGAGCAGAGCACGACCTGGCGTAACGGGCAGATCATCTCACGCTCGCAGAGTCTCTCGGGGGCTCGAGATACAGAGAAAACCCTTCTCCTGAGCTCTGACGACGAGTTCTGATTGAAGTACGGGAGTCTAAAACAGCCTGGCGGCAACCAAATGGACAAGCAGAATGTCATCTGTAGTTTGGCTAAAGGAGTATCTTTTACTTTTGATTCCTTTTACTCCCAAAGGTGACAGCGGTGGTTTTCCTGTTAACTGCATTATATACATAATGATTAATAGAGAAATCGAGCGGCATTTGGTTCCGTCCTTTTGCTGCATTTCAAGATGTTCCAAGCCTTGCTGCCATTTCAATCTGTGCCACTTGTTTATTGCAAGATGTTTATTTACTATGTTAACAATAGCTGTGCGATGCTCAGAGGTCATCCCTTCAGCTCAGAAATGTGCTCCATCACATGCTTTATTGCGATGTCTCCAGGATAATTCTAACATAATGAAATCATGTTAGTTCAGCAGCACATTGCTACTAATGGGATTATCCCTGTAATGATAAAGGGGTTTATTCAGTATGTGCCCATGTTGCAAATACTAGGCAAAATCATTGGCAATTCACGAACGTAAAAATCAAAGGGTCACAGAAGCTTCTCTCCTGTAGCGCTTTGGATCTTATATTTGGGAAATACTGGTTATTATCCGTAGTATTTGCAACACCAACAGTTACTTAATAACTCTAAGTATCATCCCATGACCACTGATACATGTGTCCAGCGTTGTAGCTGATGTTTAGCAGTTTGAACTCCTAGTAGACTATACATTTTCTAAAAGATCTCTATTAACGAGCTTGGAAAAATGGAGATGCAATCTGGAAATTACATACACACGCCAATTATCTGGATATATGTATACACATGGAAACAAATGTATATCCACACATCAAACATTGAGATGCAGGAGAGTAGTAAAAGGAAAATCCTTTCTCTAATTTTCCAGGTAGGGGTACAGCAGTATGCGCTTTACAACCCATGCATGGGATTTTGTCTTTAAAATCAACAGGGCAATGGTAGGAATTAAGGTGTACTTCTAACTGGAGCAATCTAGCCATCTTAGCTTTTGCTCATGGAACCCTGTGCGTGCCCAGGCTCCCAAAATACATACACCATGAAGAGGGTCCTGGCACTCCATAACTTTCAAATGGTAGTGGTCTGTTGGGAAGTCGCCTACGTTTCAGCCATACCATAGTCTTTCTCAAGCCCTTGAGAAAGGCTATTGTATGAATGACACATAGGCTTCAAATAGGTTTATTGGGAAATCAATGTGGCATGTCCGGACCCTCCTTACTGTGTATTTGGAATCAATGGGTGAATGTGGTTCCTCTTTCTTCATTGGAATGGCTTCTATTGCATTTGTTGGCAAAGGTCTTGGGCGAGCATCCACATGTCTCCTTCTTAATCCAGAATCCTAAAGAGATTAAAAAGGGCACACATGAAAATTCCTATGAATGTCTTCTCCTCCGCCCCCCCCCCCCCCCCACAGTTAATTCATACCTAAAGGCTTCTTTTTATCCCTGAGGTAAATATGTTGGTGATAACCTGCAAAAAATCTTCAGTAGGATATGATGTCATCTTGTTTCTTGCAGCTCAACAGATTTGGAGTGGATCGGTTGCTGAAGTTCAATGACTTTGACAACCTAGTGATTAATATCCGGTGTAAAAGATGTATGCAAATATATCTGCAAACGAGCATTAATTGCCACACATAGGCCTGCCATTGGAGGATGTCACACTAAAACCTAGTTATGAACTGCTAGGTCAGTGATGGCAAACCTTGGTACCCCCATATATTTTGAAACTAAATGTCCTATGATGGGCCAATAGCTTTAAGGCTGACTAGGCATCATGGTACATGTAGTTCACATCAGAGTTGCCAAGGTTCACCATTACTGCTCTGTTTTATCTAAAAATGTAAAAAAAATTGCACCTTAAAGTAAACCTTTCATGAAAGATAAGACAAGTGTTTTTTTTTTTTTTTTTTGCCATAAATATATTCTCACTTTGAAATTCTGCACTTTCCCAAGACCGTACAATTGGATTGTGCCTATTTGAGCTGCCTCCGCTTCCCACCAGTTCTTGCACATTCCTTCTGCTCTCCGATGACGCTCATCTGACCCTAACCTTAGCAGGGGCAGTGTGTCATTTGCAAACAGTGTGTTTGTGTTTTGGGGATCTTCTCAGTCTGTTCCAAAAGACTCCTTTCCACTCAAGTCATTAAAATTGAGTGAAGGTTAATGATGACCTCTCTCCCCTACTAACCTAGTTGAGCCGCAAACCTGGGAGGGGGGACATATTAACTTGTGGTCCATCTCTCACTGCAAACCCGATTGGCTAAACCTCCTTCACTTCCTGCTTCAGAACGAACTCCCTGCAGAAGCAGTGAATTTTGGGAACGTGCAGGATTGTTCAGTCTTTTTTTTTTTTTTTTTTACACCCCTGCTGAAGGGACTAACGTTTCTTTTCGCGACCATTGTCAATGTTAACCCTGCATGTATACCTGTTTTGCTTTATTTGTTGTGACTCTCTGAAAACAATCCCCATTTCGTTTCACTGTAAGGCGTCAGGAATCGGCATTCAATTGAGGTTGTTCTCCTTGTTCACCCTGTGAAACAAACCCATCAGGCATTGATACTGACATTTTGTCATTTGCATTCTGCTGAGATTGGCAGTTTTTACAGAGTTTCCCAGCTCCATTGTCCCATCAGCTGACATTTGCCCAACCTTCCTTCCAGCGGGCGGATCTGATATGAAGCTGCATTGTTTACATTCATAAAATCCTTTTTTAACATAAAGAACTAGAATGACCGTTTCTAAATTCGGAGGTTTAAGCTGCAATCCATCTTTTTTTTTTTTGGCTGGTACTGTTCCAGTGGCTGTAACTGTGCTCCTTGCTATTCCTGTCCTGCCATGATATGCTTACTGAGGGGATCAGGTTTAAGTGGGCTTTCAGAAGGTTCTGCTGGGCTCTGTAGATTGTTAGTTTGTTTTTCTTGAGATCCTAGTGTAGTAAGTCCCTTGAGAAATAATGAGGAAATGCCTCGGACTATTTTTAGGTAAAAGGCCATTACTGAGAATCGGCTATTTTAAGCAAAGTTACACCGGCCGTCCCAGACGCACAATTGTACATTGGTTTTAGTGAAATCTGGACAGACCTGAGTATTTTCCTTTTTCTTCCCTACTTAAATTGTGATAAAACCTATATGAAAATCTAACTGCCCTTTTGTTATGATGAACATGTGCAGATATCTATCTTTGTTGATTACAAAATATAAGCTACTTTTTAAGAAAAGCAAGTCTGATGCTGCTGTCCTGAAAAAAAAATTGTCCACAGCACTTCTACAGAATATAGATTTCACAGTGTATAGTATAAAAGATATTATGGCGCGCAATTGTAGTGCAGGTATACTGTGCGTTGCACAGAAGAGCAAGAACAAAGACCTGAATACTACAAATTATATAAAAAGCAGAGATAAATGAACGCATCAGTCGATTATCGATTCAAGTAATCTTTATGTACCTTTTAGACTAACAGCCAGATATTTCACAAAAAAGGAAAAATAAAGGGTAAAAAACTAAAATTACTATAAATATTCACTAGTCGTTTTTTCTATGGTGAAACAGTTCGTTTTTCAAAACAATTTTAAAAGAAAAAACAGATCTGTTTAGATCAGGGATCCGCAACCTTGGCCCTCCAGATGCTATGAAACATTTCCCATGAGTGTCTGCCAAGCTAATGAGTGGCACTGAGCATAACGGGATACGTCATTCTAAAATCTCTCTAAGGCCAATGTTGTTGACCCCTGGTTTAGGTCTAAATACTAGAAAGTGGCAAAAGCAAGAAAAACCGTCTTCTGTCAAAGATGACATTCGTAACATGTCTCATTTATATTTTTGTGATTGTATTTGATGTCATAGTTAAGGCTATAGAGTGGAATGTTGGGCCTGATACTAGGTGTGATACGCCTCAAAATGTTGTAATTTTTGTGGTCTCTCAATTTGCAGCATTTACTGGTAAACAAGATGACTGTAAATACCGGCATCAAGTTCATGACCCCAGATATGATGTTTGACATGAAGGAAACTGAAAGAATGGCATTTTTTAGTCCGTCTATTATTTTCAGTAGTTATTACTAAACTGTTTACTGTTTAGCCTATTATCGCCCCCCATCCTCGCTGTATAACTCTGTACCTCTGCAGCTTTGTAATGGAAAATCTGTACTTACTGGGATAGATCTGAAGAACGTGGAATCTCTGTTCCTTGTAATATTAAGCATATTTACTTGGCGACAGTGCTAACTCAATGTAAATTAAAGATCTCCTTTTAGCTCTTGTGATGTTTTGACCTGACACCAAGCTGGACATCTTCAAGCAATCGAATGTGTCCATGTTGCGTTTTGGTGTCCTAGAGCTCTTGAATTCATCTGATGCTGCCTGGTGACAGGCTGGCTTCCTGTATCTTCTATATATATTTTTTTTCTGTTAGAAAATATTTATATTTATTCTAAAGAAGCGAACAGATGTAGTGACTCGTTATGTCCATTCGCTTAATCCTCGTATTTAACCCATAGTTGCTGGGACTGGCTGCAACAGATCACAAAGCAATGTGCTGCAGTTTTATGCTCTGGCACAGGAAAGATTAAGTGACGCGGGTATATTTTTATAAATATCTGTAGATACATTTTTTTTCTCTACCATGTTGCAGTGAAGAGTGTGCGCTAATGGTTCTTTTATATGTAAACACTATAGACTTTTAAACCTTTTGATTGCCAGTGGGTGGGTCCATACACCTGCAATGACACTAGATGCTTACACTCCTTCACTGCCAGAGAAGCAGGAACCATCAGCTTAAAGTATTTGCATTGTTCCAGTCCACGTTTCATGGTAATCTTATTCCACGTGATCTGGAGTTCTAGACGTTGGTGAACCCGTAATACAATGTGATAATGCTTGGACTGTTACTGGTTTCTCTTGCAGTGAAAAGGTTAATGTTGGCAGAATGTGGTAACTGCCACAAATGCATTTTGTAAGAGGTGATTGTGTTTTAAAATTGGTGAAACTGGAAAATGTTTTAGATGGTCCCTGAAAAAAGGGCCCCCTGTTAGGTGCAATATTGGAAATGTCATTGGGGTAATGTTCGAGATTGTCTGGAATTTTTAATTTTTTTTTGTTTGTCATACCTTATTAAAAGACTGGGGGAAAAAAAATGGAGTTGGCGTATTTATTTCTTAACATTACTACTTTTTTTTTTTTTTTTTTACTTACAGCTCCTGAATTAAGCAAATCCACACAGGGTGATTTGGAACTGCACTTCCAAGTACATGGGGCAGAATAGGCCATGTGCCTCTGTGTTGAGAAAAGACAAAAGTTCTAGTCAATTTTTTAATATTATTTTTTTTGGGGGGGGGTTGTTTACAGTTAGAGTGCTAAATTATCTGTTTCACAAATGGCATTCTGTCCCAGGTTGGAAAGGGCTTTGGGGATGTTTGTGCCGGCTGGGTGGAGTAGAGGTAACATCACTGCTCTGCATGGAGAGAGCCTGTGGTGTCACGGGTTCGATCCCGGCGAGCACCTCTCCAGTAAGTGTCCTTGGGCCAGACACCTAACGGTACATACTCGCCACCCAGGACATACTTGAAAACGAGAGAAATCTCAATATATCCTTCCTGGTAAAAGCATTTCTCCAACAAAAAAAAATGGCGTCTTGAGTTAGATTCTGTTCCTGTCTAGTCCTTTCCCTGCAGAGCAGTCACAGGATCTTCAAGGAGGGCCACAAAAATATGCTGCCCTGGACCAGTGAAGCCATTAAGGAGATAGTCTTGGTTAAAACAGGAGCGGGAAACAGCAGGGATAATATTGGCCCACTTAAAGCTTCATGCTATGCCACAGCAATCCTGTCACTGCGGGAAGGCTGGCCACTTGCTCGAGCCTCCAGAGTACATTGAGTGCTGTTGGTGGGAGCTGTATCCTGTAGATCCCTAAATCTGGGAACCAGGGTTCAGTGCTCTGATTTCCGGTGGGACTAATGCCCTGCTTGCGGAGGAGCTGATTCAGCCCAAGATCAGAGAGGGGAGGACACTCAGGACATTGTGACAACTAGAACTCAAAGAGATGAAAGCCTGTGCTATATGTCTTGGGTTGTGTTGGAAGCTGGCATGATCTTTAAAATGCTGCAATTGCAGGAATGCTTCTGGACAGGCAAGTCAATGTTGTGATAATAAAAATCTTCATAAAAAAAAAAAAAAACAAGAGACAGCAGAATGTACATATGGCAAGAGGCGTCGCAGGGCCAATATGTGTCTTCAAGGTCAAATGAGAAATGGTCGCGCAGGACCAACATACGTCAGCTGTTAGAATATAATATATGTTAGTAGGATATATAGTCTCAAAAGTAACGAGCGAACCTCTATATACTCTGCATGAGAACAGGACATCAACATAAGAGGGAGTCAGCTATAGGCATCTAGCATAGGAAGGTGGGGGAGAAAAAGGAAGAGGGAAAAGAAGAAAAAAAAGGGGGTTGGAAAGATGGCAATGGCCAGAATTGTGCCTGCCCAGGTGAAAACTCCTACGGCCAAGAAGACCGCGTGGGGGCCACAGGGGGAGAATGGCACTTAGGCCCGGGCATTCGGGGGCAAAGACGGGCACCAGGTCACGTCTGTGCCTCCCAAAAGATCCCGAAAATAAACAGAGGGGGAGGGGGAAGCAACACAACAAAAGAAAGTAACATCAGCTGTGAGGAGAAATTAAAACAATAAAAAGCAATAGCTACGAGGCGTCTCAGCATGTCATCCAAAACATGAATGTAAAAATCACAAAAATAAAGTCCACAGCAAGTAATAGACAGACAGCGGGGGGGGATGGGGGTGTCATCAAAAATTGGGAGAGGGGGAACAGTGTGCAGCCAGGGATCAGCATCTAGAAGGGCAGGGTGGAGAAGCCACAGTCATGGAGAGTCAGCCAGTGTCCAGCAAAGGAACGAGGCATGCAGCCCCCACAGGAACAACAGCCAGCGGTGACACTCCACATCCCGGTACAGAGACACGTGCTGCTGTGCAACTCCATCCACCAGCAACTGGAGACAAGGCCGCAGACGGTGCCATAGCGGGGGACAGCAGGAGAGGCTCAAACAAAATCTCCGTCATCACGGAGACGAGGGGGAACTCCATTGCCACTAGACTCTGGTCGGCACCAGGAGGCTTCACCAGGACATCCACCGGCTCCACTTGGACAGGTGATTCCCAGCATTCGGGCACTCCCGAGACATGCGGCGGGAAAAACTCCTCCATCTTGCCATCTGGTGCACCAGCCTCTTCCCACGGAACTCTGGTCACCGGTACCTCACAGCTGCGCAGGACAACAGCAGGCCGTCTTCCACTAGGAACACCGCCAGTCGAAGCTTCCTCTTACTCTGCAGTCTCCCGTCCAACTCCCATCACTGCCATAAGCCGCTGCCATGCGCCTCGAGTAAGTGGCGTCTCCTCGTCCCCTGGCAGCTGTGTCAAGCAGGCCTCGAGTGCCGCAAACATAGCCTCCATTCCACCAGCAGGTGGGGGGTGCTTCAAATCGCGCAGCTCCAAGCGACCCTCCGTTTTACCCACCCAAGGGACATCAAGCGCAGCTGGAGGATGGAGGCCCTCCATCCTCGCAGCCTGCGAATAGTAAGCTCCCTGTGAGGGCTCTCTCTGCAGGGGGAAGCAGGAGGGACAATGAGCGAGGCGTCCAAGCTTAGGCCTCAAAATGGCTGACGGCCGCTCAGGTCTGCCGAGGGTTTACAGCAAAATACTCGGCTGTGCTCCGGAGGGGGGGACAAGAACGGGCCCGGAGCAATCCCCGTAATGGCCAGCCGTGCAGGGACTCCACTGGTGGGCATTCACATAAAAATTCAGGCAAAAAACCCTTTTTATCAGGAGAATCATGCAGAGCTCCACAAAAGCACGTCTTCTCCCATGCAGAGCCAGCCACGCCCCCCGGCAAGTCAATGTTTTAAACTTATATCACTTTTAGATTTACTTGATTAGGTAAAATAACAGGTATATTTATCAAAACATGTTTTGCCTTGGTCAGTGCAGCGTGTTCTTTTTTTCCTTTTTACCATAATTTTAAGATAATACACATAAACTGGACTTTGAAGCTTCTCTCTAACTATGCCTGGGCCATGGTTCTAGAAAAAAATTCAACTATATCGAATGGTCCTTCCCTGAGAAATCTGATTAAGATTTGAATGTTTCACAGCAAGTCACGTGTATCTTAACATCTGACATCTCTAATTCCATAGCCCTGAACCAGGTTTTTCATTGCCCTGGATACTGCTGTCGGTGCAACTATAGGGTGACATCACAGCAGCAGAAAGCCTTTTCAAGAGGTTCCGCGATTATCTTTGGTTACATAGGCTGCCCTAAAAAAAGTGCAGAACTGTCCATAGGCATAGCAGTTCTATTTAAAGTTTTTGATTTGGGGGTATCTAGTTTATATGGTGCTGTCCCAAATCTTAAAGTTGTTTTTCTTTAATGAATAAATCTTTGATAATTAGCATGAACGTAAAAGATTCCCCCAGAGCAAACACCAACATATTATTGATATAGAGAATTTGCTGCTCAGCATCTTGCAGGTCTCCGTCAACAATTTCTTGCTCAGGAATGTCTTCCGGTAAATCCAGAGCTTTCCTGACTACCGGTAGTCCATATTAATTAATCCATTATTTTACCATCTAGGACAGTGGTTCCCAACCCTGGTCCTCAACTACCCCTAACAGGCCGGGTTTGCAAATTTTATGGAACAAAGCACCGGTGCTATGATTTGCTGCTCAGTTATTACAGTAATCTGTCTACAATTCCCCAAGTTAATCCTTAATATCTGCCATGTTAGGGGTATGTGAGGACCAGGGTTGGGATCCACCGTTTCTTTTTTTTTTTTTGTGCCAGAAATACTTTATCCTCTGGTTCAGATTGTGGAAGATTCCCTCTCTATACCGCAGGTTACATCTACCAGAATCTCCTTGGGATTCTCTGGTACATTTCCTCAACTCTCTCTCCTTTTTTTTGTCTTGTCCTTGAAGCAACATATGGAGTCATTACAAACGAAGCATTTGGTGTCGCTTTTTAGATTTATTCTTAGTCCAACGGCCTCAGCTGGTAAGTGGTGTGGCATCTTCCAAGTTGGAAGCAAATTGCTATATCAAACATTTCTATACATCAAGTACATGTAGTGTTATTTTATATAGCTCCAACTGTTTCCACAGCCCAATAGGGGTTGAGGATGACCCAGGGGAGTTTTAGTGGATGTCATGATCATTGGTGCCAGCGGTTTGGCAATGGAAGCAGCTACAATCATATGGGAGTAGTTGAGCAGGGGGATGAGATGCATCAGTGATGTTACACGTTTACATAGGCTGAAAAAAGACATGCGTCCATCAAGTTCAGCCTTTCACACCTCACCTACTGCTGTTGATGCAAAAATAACCAGTTTGAAGCGCTCGCCAATATGCAACACACTGGAAAACATTTCTTCTTGACCCCAGAATGGCAGTTGGATTTCTCCTTGGATCAAGAAGCTTACCCACGTATTAAATATTATAACCCTTAATATTCTGTGTCTGCAGGAACTCCTCCAGTAGTTTATACAGACTTTTTTATAAAATAAAAAAAAAAAGTCTCTGACCCAACCACATCAACAGGCACAGAATTCCACAGCTTTTTTTCCTCACCGTAAAATAACCCTTCCTCTACTTTAGGCAGAATTTACTTTTCATCCAGTTAATGAATAGGTTTCCAGACAATGGTTTATAATGGCCCACATCTATATATATTTATATAAAGTTATCAGATCCCCCTCTAATGCGCCGTTTCTCTAAACTTAACAGGTTTAAACTTGTTAGATGGATGTGGTACTCCGATCTGAAGAGATGGGTTTCGAGGGATTCCTTGAAGGCCTAAAGATTGGGGGGTGGGGGGGTTTGATGGGACGAGGCAAGTCATTCAGCAGGACGGGAGCTGCCCCAGAGAAGTCTTGAAGGCGAGAGTTGGCAGCGTGGGTGTAGGACAGGCCGAGGTCTTCTGCCGACCGGAGTTGCCTAGACAGGACGTGCTTGTGGAGTAACAAAGACACGTAGGGAGGGGTTGAGTTATTGAGCAATTTTGAGCGTAAGTGTCAGTATTTTAAACTGTATCCTGAAATGTACAGGTAGTCCATGGAGGGACTGGCAGAGGAGAGAGGTGCGTGAAGTGCATTTGTTTTGAAAAATAACCCTTGCCCCTGCGGTCGTTAGATTACAATAAGGGTATTGGGGAGGCCAATAAGGAGCGAGTTGTAGTCGTAAAGCTGCAAAATGGCAAGCAGATGAACCAGCACCTTCGCAGTATCTCGGGCAGACACGAGCAATGTTCTTGAGTTGATAGTAACAAGATTTTGTTGCTGTGTGGATGAGGGGAGAGAATGTTAGGTCAGAATCGAAAGTGACACTGAAGCATCGAGCTAATGAGCATTCCATTTATTTGTAGAGAGATGGGTGGCATTGGCTTTTTCTTGGTGGGAGGAACGAGAATTTGAGTTTGAGCAAGATTGAGATTAAGGCTAGGGTCAGACTGAGGCAGTGCGAACGCGCGTGCAGGCGCACTTAATCACGGCCGCACTAGCAGCAAATGCCGGGCAATGACGACCAATATACGAAGTACGGTCGCACGAAAGTCCAGCTGCGCAACGCAAGTGGAAAATGAACGCATTTTTTCGAGAACGTAAAACCGCTAGTACAGACGTACAGAGTGCGCTGCGTCCGCTAGCGGTGTGTGTGTGTGATTTGGAGATGTCAGACGCTACTAATGTCCAGCCTACATAACGTCCAGATGCACAAAGTGTTTTATTGATGATCCGTACAAAATCACGGACGAAAAATGCGCATAGTATGACCGGTATCGCGTACTCCGTGAAAAAATACATCCATTCGTTCGAACGCACTTTTTCACAGACAACGTGAAAATGCGTTCGTCTGACCCTAGCCTAAGGAAGGGGAAGACATGCAATTTGAGACCACAGAACAATGGTCAGTGACTCGATCCAGGAGAGAGATCAGGGGAGGAGAGGTATATTTGAATGTCAACATCTAGGTGGTACTGGAATCCAACTGAGCTGATCAGTTTGCTTAGAGAGGCAGTGTAGATTGAAAAAAGAGGGCCCAGTACTGAACCATTGGGCACC
Source organism: Leptobrachium leishanense (assembly GCA_009667805.1). Taxonomy (NCBI): domain Eukaryota; kingdom Metazoa; phylum Chordata; class Amphibia; order Anura; family Megophryidae; genus Leptobrachium; species Leptobrachium leishanense. The sequence goes on along the minus strand of CM019070.1, from coordinate 82,432,975 downwards.
CCAACAGAGACAGGCTACCAGGAGGAGGTAATTCCAGAAAATGAGACATTGATTTTGGGCAGTATATGGGTGACCTATGCTGTATTCCTTCATAAAAGTCTGAAGGACAACTGGGTTTCTGCATGAACATTCAAAAATAAATGTGTGGGTCATAACATTAAATGTATGCTTGCTAATGCAAGGAGCCTCAATAACCAGATTGGGGGGGCTAGGGGCTGTAGCATATACTAAGCAATATGATGTAATCGGTATAATAGGAAAGTGGTGGGATGAAATGCACGACTGGGCTGTAAATTTACAAGGCTACACATTCAGGGTTATTCAGAGAACGGTGAAAACCAGGACAATGACTGGAGAATTAAATTCTAGTGCGAAAAAAGAAAGTATACGTTTACATGGTTATCCAGATGTGGACCCCTTGCTTGATGTGCCTAGAGGGGTGTCAGCTATACCCTCCTGCAGAGGCCTACTAAGGCCGAAATGATCGTCGGCGGTTGCAGCACCTCTCGTGCAGGGATGATGTCCTTGGCAATCGGTACTGGCCACCCTTTCTGGGTGAGAGCAGGCTGATTTGCATACAGAGCATTTGTCCCTGTACAAAGCAAGCACAAGCAATCTAAAACCTTGAGACCTGAGCGGGTACCCAACGTAGAGCAGGCCACTAGTTGCCCGTTCTCAGAACCTTCACAAACCCCACTTTTTCTCCATTGAAAATTCTAGGTTAAAATAGCCGAACCAGAAAAATTCTCCCATTTGGTCTAGATTGTTCATTCTCCTGGTTTTCACCTCTCTGAATAATCCTAAGAAATGGGGAAGAGTATGTTAATCATGATTTAAAGCCGAATATTACACACCTGGTCAGTGATGAAGGAAATGTGTAAACCTTATGGGTAAATATCTGGGGAATAAAATGGGAAGTCAACTATTGGTTGGCATATGCTATAAACCACCTAATATAGACAATGATGTGCAAATCAGGAAGGCTGCACATCTAGGTAGCACTTTAATTATTGGAGATTTTAATTACCCGGATGTTAATTAGGATAGTGGGGCTAATAATTCAGCAAGTGGAATCTGGTCTCTGAACCTGTTAAATAATACCTTGATGACACAACTGGTAGAAGCACCAACTAGAAAGGATACCTGTCTGGATCTGGTTATAACAAACAATGTGGATCTTTTCTCATATTCAAGTAAGGGAGCAGTTGGGAAACAGTGTCCACAATCTGGTTTCTTTTGAAATAAACACAAACATTCATAGGAGGCATGTTAAAACATAATGTTAAAAGGCCAACGTCGTTAAACTAAGGTAAGCTCTCCAAATCATTGACTAGCGGAAGCTCTTGCATGGTAAAAACACAGGAAAAGTGGAATATATTCAACTCACACTAGAAAAGTACATGTCTATATAATTTCACTGGGTAATATAAAAGAAACAGACTGAAACCAAAGTGGCTCATTAGGAAGGTAACCAAGGAAATGAAAAATAAAAAGCCAGATCAAGATAAGGCAGAAATTTCGAATGATTATTTTTCAGTATTTATGAAAAAGAAACCTATAACCTGAGACATGCAAATCATTGATAAACATATTAATAAAATGTGGTCTCAAGAAAAGGTGTTGCAGCAACTAAAAGTGAATGTGAATAAAGCCCTAGGGCCAGATGGCATTCACCCACGAGTACTGATGGAGCTATGTAGAAATATGTAAACCTCTGGTTTTAATCTTTCAAGATTGTTTTCTTTCAGGAATCGTACCAGAGGATTGGAGAAAAGCTGTTGTGGTCCCTATATTCAAGAAAGGTTCAAAATGTATGCCTGGGAATTCTAGACCTGATCTTAACATCTGTGGCTGGGAAAGTATTTGAGGGGTTACTAAGGGATAATATTCAGAAATTCATTGGAAGGCATAATCTAACTGGCAAAAAAATCAGAATGGTTTTATGAAACGCAGACCATGTCAGACTACTTGCATTCTATGAAGAATTAAGTATAGATTCGAGGGTTGCAGTGGATGTGATTTACTTGGATTTTGCCAAAGCTTTCAACACAGTTTATTTAAATTGAAAAAAAATGGCCTAGATGAGGATAAATTTTGAAAATTGTTGTTCTTGGCTTGAAAACTGGCTAAAGTAGAGCGTACATAGTGGTCATAAATGGTAAATATTCAAGCTGGACAATCGTGGCAAGTGGTGTAACTCAGGGATCTGTTCTGAAATTTAATTTTTTATAAATGACCTTGAATAAGACATCGAAAGTCATCTATCCATGTTTGCATATGACACAAAACTAGGAAAAGTAATACAATGTGAACAGGATATTACTTTACTGCAGAGGGATTCCGATAGATTGGGGGACTGGGCACTTAAATGGCAGATGAAATTTAATGCTGATAAATGCAAGGTTTTGCACTTTGGAGTGAAGAACACACAAGCAACGTATATCTTAAATTGTACTGAGTTAGGAGAATCAAAGCAGGAGAAGGATTTGGGAATAATCAATGTCAAACAGCAGTCGCCAAGGCCAGCAAGGTATTGGCATACATTAAAAGGGGAATTCACTCTCGGGATGAAACCATTAATTTATAAAAAGAGGCAAAATTATGTTAAGACCACACCAAGAATATGCCGTGTAATTTTGGGCACCTTCTTTAAAAGATATTATGGCGCTAGAAAAAGTGCAGAGACGGGCAACTAAATTAATAAGGGGGAATGGAAGATTTGTTATGAAGAAAGGCTAACAAGCTTAAACCTTTTAGTTTAGAGAAACGGCGCCTTAGAGGGGATCTGAGAACTTTAAATATATACGGGGCCAATATATACCGTTGTCTGGAGACATTTATTAATAAGACTATACACAGGACACAAGGTCACACATTTAGACTGGATGAAAGGAAATTCAGCCTAAGGCATGGGAAGGGTTATTTTACAGTGAGAATAAAGCTGTGGAATTCTCTGCCTGTTGAGGTGGTTGGGTCAGAGACTGTACAGCCTTTTAAAACGCAACTGGATGACTTCCTTAAAAAACATAATATTAAGGGGTATAATATTTAATGTGCGTAAAAGCGGCTTGATCCTGGAAGAAATCTTTTTTCTTTTGAATTTTCTCTTTTTGTCGCAAATCAAAAGGCAGTACATCAAAGACCGTCGATAGTTCAAACAAGATGGAGAACTGCATCGTAATAAATAGGCCTATAATCAATGATAGAGTGCAGAAAATATACATTAAAGAGTAGCGCTTATCACAGTGACATCGTAGTGTGACCAGTGGCGTAAAAGAAGCGGTATATACAATACTCAGTGGGTCACATCTAGCCCATGCTGACATAAAATCCCCCCCCCCTTCGCTCAAAAACAGAGTGCTCAGTTATACCAGGGAGGTAATTCAGCCTCACTGGGATAAAAATAAAAAAAATACCCCCTAAGGCAGTACTCTAGTATATCTGCAGCATATGTGAGGGCAAAGTATGAGACAACAAAGACCCCGCTAGCAGTCCGGGAATGAGATAAATACATTCCAGTAGGGAGGAAGAAAACCATGGGACATAGAGGGGGGGTCAAGGTGAAGAGGGAGGAAAAGGATAAGAGGGTGGGGAAGGTGCGAGTGAGGAACAGGACACCGCACCTGGCGTCAGGTCCCCAGGCAAAGAACCAGTTCACAGCGGTTCATGGAAGTTGTCTCACCCATCTCACTTTGGTAAGCGGTGAAATAAGAAATCTAGGTGAATCGGGTGGTACAAGCAGGTGACGTCGGATGTGCGTCCCAATAAAACCAATTGAGTGAGATTTCAGCAGTTTTGTCTTCTGTTGCGGCCTGCAGTACATCCAAAATTTTGAAATGTTCAACACGCTGCAACCACTCCTTGTAGGTTGGTGGAGAGGCACTTGTCCAATACCGCGCAATCAGTATCCTAGCTTCCAGAACCATAAGCAAGATGGGAGATCCTTGTTTTAACAGAGTGAAAGAGCTGGGAAAATGTAAAGGTTTTGTAGCAGGCATGAACGAAATGTCAGCATGGATAAGTTTGTTGACGGTGTCATGGATCGCATGCCAAAAAGGGTACAGTGTAGGGCACGACCACCACATATGGAGGTACATCCCATCGTTCGATGAACATCTCCAGCAACGTGCTGACTGTGACAACCCAATATGAAAAAAAGAGTTGTGTCCTGTACTAGCAGGCAATCCGCTTGTAAGCCGCCTTCTGCAGTCAAGAGTCGAAACCCCCTCGTGCGTGAGCGTGTACGTCTTGTCTCACTGTTCTGAATTGAAAGGGTTGTCCGAGAGCATCTCCCAGGTGAATTCCAATTGCGGTGGCGTGGACCGTTCTGCCGAAAGGAGGAGAGCATATAAAATCGAGATACCATGCCTCAACAGGGTGCAGGAGGTACACATTTTTTCAATGGTTTTTGGGGACCGGGACAACCAATGGCAGCCAGGTAATGTGTGTAGGAGGTGCGTAACTTGGTTAACGTTGAACCGGTGGAGTGGCCTCCAGGGCCCACGGCAGAGTCAGTGTGGCCGTCCTCCGCAAAGCATGTACACACGAACAGGTGGGATCAGGAAACCTGCATCGCAAAGAACGGTGCATTCCCATCGAAAGGGCTGGGTTGTCTGCCAGAGGGTTTTAACCCTGGTTCAATCCGGCTTTCGTCCAAATCAACCAACTACAACTGCCCTGTTAAAAGTTTGCAATGATATCCAAGCTGGCATGGACCAAGGAAACCTAACTGGAGCCATCTTCCTTGATTTTGCCAAGGCCTTTGACACCGTAGACCATGGAATCCTATTACAAAAACTTAAAAACTCCAGTATTGTTCTTAGAAAACATGTTCTTAGAAAAATGTCGGCAGATAAGAACCTTTCGGCCCATCTAGTCTGCCCAATTACATGGATACTTTACCTGGATTTATCTCTTGTTTAGTTTAGCCTTATGCCTATCCCATGCTTGCTTAAATTCAATTACTGTTTTGGCCTCTACCACTTCAACTGGAAGGCTGTTCCATGTATCCACCACCCTCTCAGTAAAATAATGCTTCCTGATGTTACTTTTAAACCTTTGCCCCTCTAATCTGAGACTATGTCCTCTTGTTTTGCTACTTTGTTTCCGTTTAAATATACTCCCTTCCTCTACCTTGTGGATTCCCTTTACGTATTTAAAGGTTTCTATCATATCTCCTCTGTCTCGTCTTTTTTCCAAGCTGTACATGTTAAGATCATTAAGCCTTTCCTGGTAACTTTTCTCCTTCAAGCCGTACACCATTTTAGTAGCCCTTCTCTGAACTCTCTCTAAGATGTCTATATCCTTCTGGAGATACGGTCTCCAGTACTGCACACAGTACTCCAAGTGAGGTCTCACCAGTGCTCTGTACAGTGGCATGAGCACTTCCCTTTTCCTACTGCTAATACCTCTCCCTACACAACCAAGCATTCTGCTAGCATTTCCTGCTGCTCTATTACATTGACTACTTACCCTTAGATCCTCTGCAATAATAACCCCTAAATCCCTTTCCTCAGATGTTGAGGTTAGGACTGTATCAAATATTCTATATTCAGCCCTTGGGTTTTTACGTTCCAGGTGCATTATCTTGCACTTATCCACATTAAAACTCAATTGCCACAGCTCCGACCATTTTTTTAGTTTACCTAAATCATTTGTCATTTGGCTGATCCCTCCAGGAACGGCAACCCTGTTGCAAATCTTTGTGTCCTCAGCAAAAAGACCTACTTTTCCATTAATACCTTCTGCAATATCACTAATAAAAATATTAAAGAGAATGGGTCCAAGTACTGACCCCTGAGGTACCCCACTGGTAACAAGACCTTGCGCCGAATAAACTTCATTTACCACAACCCTCTGTTGCCTGTCACTCAGCCACTGCCTAATCCATTCAACAATATTGGAATCCAAGCTCAAAGATTGCAATTTATTGATAAGCCTTCTATGCGCAACAGTATCAAAAGCCTTACTGAAATCTAAATAAGCAATGTTGACCACCTGTGTCTATTATTTTTGTTACCTAATCAAAAAAATCAATAAGATTAGTTTGGCATGATCTCCCTGAGGTAAACCCATGTTGTTTCTGATCCTGTAATCTATGTGTTTTTAGATGTTCAACAATCCTTTCCTTTAACATGGTTTCCATTAATTTCCCCACTACTGACGTAAGACTAACTGACCTATAGTTCCCCGATTCCTCCCTACTACCCTTCTTGTAAATGGGCACAACATTTGCTAATTTCCAGTCTTCTGGGACGACTCCCGTTAACAAGGATTGGTTAAATAAATCTGTTAACGGTTTTGCTATTACATCACTGAGCTCTTTTAATAATTTAGGGTGGATCCCATCAGGCCCCATTGACTTATTTGTCTTTACTTTAGACAGCTGCTGTAGAACCTCCTCCTCTGTAAACTGATATGTAAATGTCTCGTTAGTGTTTCCTCCTAACTGAGGTCCCTTTCCTTCCTTTTCTTCTGCAAAGACTGAACAAAAATATTCATTGAGGCAGTCAATGAGACTTTTATCCTCTTCTACATACCTTCCTTCCTTTGTTTTTAATCTAACTAATCCTTGTTTTACTTTTCTTTTCTCGTTTATGTATCTAAAAAATGTTTTGTCCCCCTTTTTTACTGACTGAGCTATTTTCTCTTCTGCATGTGCTTTGGAAGCTCTTATAAAATTGCTTTGCCTCTTTCTGCCTAATCTTATAGGTTTTCCTATCTTCTTCACTCTCAGTTTTTTTATAATTATTGAATGCTGTCTTTTTGTTCTTCACTATTTTGGCCACTTCTGCAGTGTACCACAGTGGTTTCTTCCCTTTTTTGTTTTTGCTAACCAGCCGAATGCAATTGCCTGTGACCTTCAATAATGCTTCCTTTAAACAATCCCATTTCTACTGGACTCCATTAAACTCCTCCAGTCTGATAATGACTCCTTCACACAAAATCTCATTTTAGAAAAATCTGTTTTTTTAAAGTCAAACTTTTGTTTTTGTGTGGTGCAGCTCCATCCCTGTTCTTCTATTAAACCATACTGACTGGTGATCACTAGATCCCAAATTTTCACCTACAACAACGTCTGATACTAAACCTCCATTTGTGAGTATTAAATCCAATATGGCCTCTTTACGGGTCGGCTCCTCAACTACTTGTGTTAGAGATAATCCCAGTAGGGAGTTTAGAATATTTGTACTCCTGGTGCACCCAGCTGTTTTGGTTTTCCAGTTCACATCAGGAAGATTAAAGTCCCCCATGATAATAACTTCCCCCTTCATTGCCATTTTGGCTATTTCCTCAAGCAGCAGATTATCTAGCTCTTCTACTTGTCCAGGGGATCTATAGATCACACCTACACGAGCTACTGTATGATTGCCAAATGTTAGCGTAACCCAAACTGACTCTATGTTCACCTCGTTCACTTTTATTTGGTTCGTTTTTATGTTGTTTTTCATATACAGGGCCACTCCTCCTCCTTTCCTACCTTCTCTGTCTTTTCTATATAAAGAGTACCCCGGTATTGTTATTAGGGATGAGCTGTTCGGTTCCGACGGTTCGGAGTTCGATCCGAACTTAGCCTGTTCGATTAGATCGCGAACACCGAACATTTCCGGGTGTTCGCTTCATGTTCGACCACAATGCATCACAATGGACCACAATGCATTTTCCCACTGGCCTGAAGCTCGTAATTGGCTACAGCCTTGCACCTGACCACAGGTCTGGTGCAAGACAGGTTCAACAGTATGCCAATCACGGCTCAGAGTCCTGATTGGGCAAATTTTGCCCAATCATGGGCTCACAGAGCCAAGTCCCGCAGCACACTATATAACGTTTCCACGCATAGCTACAGCACGCATTTTCAGAGGAGATTGTTGGGTGTTGTTACTGCCGGTCTGCCACGCTACTGGGGGGTCTCATTTCTACGAAATATCAGGGAATTTAGGTGATGTGTGTCTTGTCACTGTGCCAGCAAGTTTTTTTGGGGGTTACAAATTTCTTTAAAACATTTGTGAATTGAGGTGATCTTCTGTGTCTTGTCACTGTGCCAGCAAGTCTTTTTGGGGGTTGCAAATTTCTTTAAAACACTTGCGAATTGAGGTGATCTTCTGTGTCTTGTCACACAGCCAGCAAGTATTTTGGGGGTTAAAAATTTTTCTTTTCTGCCGCAGGAAGGGTCGGCTGCGGAAGACGCGCGGAGCGCGTCCTCCCGAAGCAGCCTGCGATCGGCCGGATTCCGGACGATTGCTGTGCCCCCATCTTGGATGTCAGCCCGTCAATCCGGGACCGCCGCGGGCACAATAGATGTCATCGCGGCGGTGCGATGACATCTATTTCAGGCGCCCCCCCGCGTGTGCGGAGGAGGTGCCTGAAAGGGAGGGGGGGGGAGGTCCTTCGGACCTCTCTCCCTCGGACCTCTCTCCCTCCCAAATCGCCGGGGAGCAGGGAGTTAATACAGGCACCGCTTGGAAGGGCACAGCCTGCCCTTCCAACCGGTGGCTGTCATTAACCCCTGGGGAGCCGGATCACGAATCGGCGCTGAAAAGTGCCGGTTCGTGATCCTTTCCCGGAGCTGGCCGACATCTTGGATGTCGGCCAAGCCTCCTGGGAACTCCCCCTGAGGACTGGCGTCATCGTGCATAGCACGATGACGCCAGTCCTGGAGTTAACCCCTAGCTGCCACCAATGGATCTCCCGATCCGTTAAAGTTTGGTACTGTTGGATCGGCCAGAGCATGGCCGTTCCAACGATACCAAACATGACTATAAAAAAGTTTTTTAAAAAAATGTAAAATAAAAATAAAATATTTAGAAAAAAAACTTTGTTTTTTTTTGGTTTGTTAATGCAACAATATTGTTCCCATTTCAATTATAATGTGAACAATGATGCTGCACTAACGATTTTTGTATGCGGTGCGTTTGTTAAAAATCGCGTAATTTTCCCCAAAAAAAAAAATGTAACGAGACCCCATTTCTAATTTTTTTAACAAGCGCACCCCATACAAAATATAACCGCAATTGCTCGCATGTTAAAATGTGAAAAACACTATACACGTTGTAAATTATTGAAAATTCATATTTTATTGCATTTTTTGTTATAATATACAGACAGGTCATGACGTATACATATAATAATGACATATTATGAATCTGCCGAGTCTGACGGAAAGAACGATATATAATATGTCTGGGTCATATACTAAAATAAGCCTTCAAAACAAAGGCGGGAAATGCCTCAGCAGCGGAAGGGTTAACCTCCCTGGCGGTCTAATTTTTTCAAAATTTTGTGTCTAAAAGCGTCTCAATTTTTTTTTAAAGGAAACGTGTTTTTGTACATAGTTAGCCTGTAATAACTGAAATCAAGAGTTCTTACTGGTAAAATCCTTTATAAATAAATAAATTAAATTAATTAATTTAAAAAAAAATAGTAAATACACTGAGTCCGATAAAGTTTGAAACACGACATAATAATTTATTATCCCAAAAATAATTATCCAAAATAATTCAAATAAATGATGTACAATAAAATACAACAAAAAACAGTGAAATCTGTCTGAGAACAAGGGTGAGAGGATGTATGGTCTATTTCTTATCCTGTACTGCCACCTAGTGGCCGTTCATAAACTTTGACATTTGTATTCAGGGAGTATAATGAATGAAATTTGCTGCGGTCCAGCCCCCCTGCCTCATGTGACTCGCAGGGAGCCATCCAGGAAGCAGCTCGCTGTGATCACACTGCTGGGGACAGCGAGGGAGCCAGGAGGAGGTGAGTATGTATCCAGCCCGAGTGTGGCTCGGGGTTACCGTTCATGGTAGTGAAATTTAACCCCGAGTCACACTCGGGAATACCGCCAGGGAGGTTAAAACATTTGTGAATTGAGGTGATCTTCTGTGTCTTGTCACTGTGCCAGCAAGTCTTTTTGGGGGTTACAAATTTCTTTAAAACATTTGTGAATTGAGGTGATCTGTCTCTTGTCACACAGCCAGTACCACGCAGTATTTTGGGGCTGACCAATTTCTACAAAACATTTGGGAATTGTCATAATCCGTGTGTTCTCACTGGCTGCCACCCATCAAGGGGTCTCACTGATTTATAGGAGGTTTCACTGCCACCCATCAAGGGGTCTCACTGATTTATAGGAGGTGTCTGAGACTTGTAATCTGTGTCTTGTCACTGGCTGCCAGCTATCAGGGTGTCTCACTGAGTTATACCAGAGTTCTTTAAATCTTTATATCAGAGTTCTGTATATATTAATCTATATATCACTCACCATGTCTGAAAGAACAAAAAGGACAGGCAGACGCTCCCAGACACAGATAAGAGGGCAAGCAGCCCCTGTGTCGGGAGGCTGTGCCTCTGGTCGTGGTGGACGTGGTGCATCCTCTGCAGGGGCACGCTTGTCCTTTCTAACTGGTGCTGGCCGTCTTAAGCAGCAGCAATATACAGAGGACTTGGTGGATTGGCTAACCAGGCCATCCTCATCCTCCGAGTCCGCTGCCAGCCAGGCTTCTAGTGCTTTACAGTCCACCTCAGCTGCCAAAGCATCTAATGCAGCCTCCATGTTCACAGCTACTCCTGCCGTAGCCTCGCTATCACACACGGAGGAGTCAGCTGAATTGTTTGACTACAATGAGAGTGACATGCTGCTTGAGGATGCGCAGCAAGTACAGTGCTCTAATTCAATCTCTGAGGTTGAGGAAGGGGGTGCCAGTGATGACACACAAATAACTGGTACTCATGTTGCCCCAGCAGCTGCAGCATACTGCCAAGTTGGCTCCAGTGACGAGGAGATAGGGGGTGATGATGACAATGATGATGAGGTCACTGACTCCACCTGGGTGCTTGATCGAACAGAGGAATTAAGTGAGGAAGAGGGGGAGGAGGAGGCACAACATCCTCTGTGACCAACCGTAGCACTAGCCAGTCCAAGGCATCACATGTCAGAGCTGCTCCGGTGCAGAGCACTGTTGTCTCAAAGAACACATGCAGGAACTCTGTTGTCTGGGAGTTCTTTAAGAAATGTGCAGTAGAGCGCAGCGTTGCTATTTGTAATCTATGTCAGATGAGGCTTAAGCGTGGGAAAGATACCGGACACTTGGGTACCACGTGCTTGAGGCGACATATGAACAACTGCCACACATCCCGTTGGCGCAAAACTTTGTGTAGGTCCTCCTCCTCTGTATGTCCTGCCATGTCATTGCCTACAACCTCCACCAACAGGGATGTTGCTACAGTAATGGATGTACCAGCTCCTTCCTCACAATGTGACATCATCCCAGCAGCTGAAGATTTACGCAGTCAGATTACGTTGCCACAGCAGCTGCAGCGTAAGAAAAAATATAGTCCCAACCATCCCCAAGCACAGCGTCTAAATGCCAGCTTAGCAAAATTACTCGCATTGCAGCTGCTGCCTTTCCAGTTGGTGGACTCTGCTCCCTTCCGTGAATTTGCTGAATGTGCTGTACCACAGTGGCAGGTTCCAAAACGCCATTACTTTTCACGCAAGGCCATTCCAGCACTATATAAGCACGTGGAAGACAATGTTATCCAGTCATTGGGAAAGGCAGTCAGCAACCAGGTGCATGTGACTTTAGACACGTGGTCCATCAAGCATGGACAGGGTCGTTACATTTCCTTCACGGCACACTGGGTAACTCTGATTGCAGCTGGGAGGGATCCAAGACGGGGCTCTGTGCTGGAGCTTGTTCATCCACCACGCCTCCAGAAAGCTGCTTGTATGAGGTCTGTCTGCTCCACCACCACCACCACCTCTCCTTCTTCCTCCTCCTCCGTCTCTGGCGAAGTGGCAGTTAAACCGACGCCTGACAGGGTCTACGCAATGGCTCAAGCAAAAAGATGCCATACTGTGCTTGAGCTGGTTTGTTTAGGAGACAGGAGCCACACCGGGCCAGAAATTCTGTCAGCTCTGCAGGGGCAGGTGCAGAGATGGTTAACACCACGCCAGCTTCAGCTGGGAATGATCGTCTGCGATAATGGCAGCAACCTTCTCTCCACCCTACGCAAGGGTAAATTGACGCATGTACCATGCCTAGCACACGTCCTAAATCTAGTGGTACAGCGTTTCCTAACCAAGTACCCAGGGCTGCCAGAGCTTCTCATCCAGGCCAGAAAAGTCTGCAGCCACTTCAGACAGTCATTCCCAGCAAGCATGATCTGTGACATGCCCACCAGGTGGAACTCGACATTAGCAATGCTGCAGCGTCTGCACAAGCAGCAGAGAGCCATCAACGAGTACCTGTGTGAGTATGGCACAAGGACAGGTCCAGGTCAACTTGGTTTTTTTCCCCCCCCCCCGCAGTGGCTGATGATCAAGGATGCATGCACTGTACTGTCACCATTTGAGGCGGCAACGAGGATGGTGAGCAGGGACAGTGCATGCATCAGTAACACAATTCCTTTAGTGTTCCTGCTGGAGCACACTCTGCAGGGAATTATAGATGTGGCTCTAGAGGCAGAGCAGCGGGAGGAAGAGGAGGCCTTCCCTAGCTCTCAAGGCCCCAGTCTTTCCGCAGACAGCATTCCAGCGGGTCCTACTCCGATCAGACAGGAGGAGGCAGAATATTTAAGTAGTGGGGGCATTGAAGGTGGGGATTCCTCAAGGGAGGGTTCCGTGTGCCCAGAAACACAAGGGCTAGTGCGTGGCTGGGAGGAGGAAGTGCACGATACGGTCATCCTCATTGACCAGGAAGACTCGGAAGCTAATGCCACCTCCAACCTACGCTGCATGGGCTCCCTTATGATGCAAAGCCTGCTAAAGGACCCCAGGATTTGTGCTATCAAGGAGAGGGATCATTACTGGTTAGCAACCCTTCTTGATCCACGATACAAGGGTAAAGTTGCAGAGCTCATCCTGCCCGCACAGGATAAAAAAACTTGAGGATGCTCTAAAGCGACACTTGTGTAACACCTTTCCAGGCACTGGTAGATTACCAAGTGCTGACACACGTGCTTCTGAGGCTGCAGATGATCAGAATAATAGTGGTGAAGGCCAGGGCCGCTTGACTGATGCATTTTTCAATTTTTTTAGTCCTCGACGCCCAGGGACGTCAAATGTAGGCACCCATTGCCAGCGTCTTCACCATATGGTGCAGGACTACCTAGGGGCAAGGGCAGACCTGGATACCTTTCCAGCAGATGATCCACTGGCTTACTGGGTGTTGAGATTGGATCACTGGCCAGAACTTAGCCAATATGCTATGCAGCTACTAGGTTGCCCTTCATATAGCGTGCTTTCTGAAAGGACGTTCAGTGCCTCTGGAGGTTTTGTCACAGACAAAAGAGTGCATCTGTCCACCGACTCTGTAGACCGGCTGACATTTATAAAAATGAATCAGTCCTGGATCAGCAACTATCAATCCCCTGATGCTGAAGTAATGGAATAGATCGGGGATGTCCTCTTCTGCATTCACAAAACCTCCAGCACTGAACTCTTCCACAATACCACAAAAGGGTTACGGTGTGAAGGCACTTGCTGCCATGAAAGGCACAATATTTGGCTGCACTGACGCCTGTGCCAGATTTATATCATTTGAATTTTTTGAACCGCAGGGTCCAACCCTGCACTCTTCCACAATACCACAGAGGGGTTACTGTATTATGATGGTACTTGCAGGCCTGGCACCAAAGGCACAATATCTGAGTGCACTGACGCCCATTACCAGATAAAAAAACTTTTCAATATAGGACCGCAAGGTCTTCCACAATACTACAGAGGGGTTACTGTATGATGATACTTGCTGGCCTAGCAGTCTTGCACCAAAGGCAGAATATCTGGGTGCACTGACGCCTTGACCAGAATCATATCTTTTTAATATAGGACCACATGGTCCACCCCTGCATTCTTCCACAATACCACAGAGGGGTTACTGTATGATGACACTTGCTGGCCTGGCACCAAAGGGACAATATCTGGGTGCACTGCCACTGACGCCTGTATCAGATTCATATCTTCAGAGGGGTTACGGTGTGACGGCATTGTTGGGGACGCTAAAGGACCAATTTTGAAGCACCTATTGTTACTTTCATCCAAAGCCTGCATAAGTTTCACAATAATTTAGCCAAAAAAAAATCAGTAAACTTTTTCTGCGTGTACAAAAATTTCTCCTCTTTTCATACAGACTGCCGCCCCAAGCAGTTGTTTATGGATAGATTAAAGGAAAAGCATTTACCGTCATTTTTTTGTTTTTAAGTGTTTCTATACATCCTAGAAATCCGCTACTTCACGGGCAGGTTATGGGGACCTCCTAGGCACGATATTTGAAGGAATTTTTGGTTTTTATTTTTAGCCCTTATTTCATGGAAAACTCAGTCCCTTTAAAAACGTTTTTTTTAAAAAAATGTTGTCCTTGTTTCCCGTTCCCCAGGGCACTACCTGGACCCCCATACACCTTTTATGGCAAATATCTAGCATATATGCCCTCTTGGAGGGCACTCTAAAAACCGAATTTTCAGTCCCATTGACTTGCATGGAGTTCGAGTTCGGGTTCGGACCCGAACATATGGGAAGTTCGGGTTCGGACCCGAACATATGGGAAGTTCGGGTTCGGGCCCGAACTGAACTCGGGGGGTGTTCGGCTCATCCCTAATTGTTATGTCCCAGTTATTTTTCTCACTGAACCATGTCTCAGTAACCACCACTAAATCTACTTTTTCAGCTGCCATCTGTAAGGATATAGGGTCACCCAGCACGCAGACAAAACCCAGAAAGGCAAGAAAGGACCCTAAACTGAGAAGCTGGTCCTTAAAATGGCCAGGTACTAATCTAGAATACACAGAAGTACAGATCAGGGACAGGAGAGATATCGTAGTATAAACAAGCCAGAGGTCGGTACACGAGGTAAACATATGCCAAGGGATAATGCAGAAAACAGTCAAAATACAAGCCAGAAGTCAAACCAGAAAATCAATAAGCATAAGCTGTAGAAACGCGCTGAAGGCTAGAAATAACCACGTCAGGGCTCAGAGCACAGACTGGAACTGATATTTAAAGGCCTAGATCCCTGACCAGGTGTGGCATACAAAGAGGCCTGATTCAAAGACTGGCGCCCTCTCTGTTGGGAAGGCCGTACTGCAGGAGCAGTAGCAGGCATAACAGTACCCCCCCCCCTCCATGAGCGCCTTCCGGGCGCCGAGATCCCGGAGCAGTGGGATGAGAACGGTGAAAGGCACGGACCAGACGGGGGGCATGGAGATCAGAAGTTGGAACCCATGAGCGTTCCTCCGGGCCATACCCTCTCCAGTGCACCAAATATTGAAGACCACCACGGGAATGACGGGAATCAACAATGGACTGGACCTCAAATTCTTCTTGTCCCTGGACCAGTACAGGACGTGGTCGAGGAATAACAGTGGTGAACTGATTGCACAGAAGGGGCTTCAACAAGGAGGTGTGAAAGGTATTCGGTATACGGAGGGTATGAGGTAGGTCCAGCGCATAACTGACTTCGTTGATACGTCTTAGGACTTTGGACCAATGTACCGCGGAGCAAATTTCAGTGATGGCACACGTAACTTAATGTTACGGGTAGACAACCAGACTCTCTGGCCTGGAACATAGGAAGGACCCATCCGCCTATGCCTATCTGCATAGGTCTTCTGTTGGACTGCAGCGTGACAGAGGTTGGAACGTACCAAAGCCCACACTTTATGAAGAGACTGAACATAGGAGTCCAAGTTAGGAAGACCAGTGTCAGCACTAGGGGATGGCAAAAAAGTAGGCTGGAAACCATGGGCAACATAAAACGGGGAGTGACCAGACGAGGCATTAACATTACTGTTCAGAGCAAATTCAGCCCAAGGAAGCAAAGATACCCAATCATCCTGCCCTTGAGAAGAGAAGCTACAAATGTAGTTTTCACTAGACTGATTAGCACGTTCGGCAGCTCCATTGGACTGTGGGTGATAAGCAGAAGAAAATGATACTTTAATACCCAACTGTGAACAGAAATTTCTCCAAAATCTAGAAATGAACTGTGGACCCCGATCAGAGACAATTTCATGAGTTAAACCATGTAATCTGAATACCTCTTTGGCAAATATTTTGGCTAGACCTTTAGATGTTGGCAATTTCTTGAGAGGAACCAGATGAACCATTTTAGTAAAGCGATCAACAATGGTCAAAATCACTGTATGCCCTTCAGAAGGTGGCAAATCTACTATGAAGTCCATAGAAATATGTGACCATGGTTTGTCAGGGATGGCTAGTGGTTGCAATAGCCCTGCAGGACATTGAGTAGAGGCTTTGGATTGTGCACATACCACACATGCCTGTACATATTCTCTCACATCCTTGGCAATGTCTGGCCACCAGTACATCGGTGTAAGGGCTGACAATGTCCTTTTTATACCAGGATGACCGGCTGGCCTGGAGGCATGATAACATGAGAGTAGTTCCTTTCTTTCTGCGTCAGGAACAAACAACTTGTCAGAAGGAGTCTCAGGAGGAGCTGTACTTTGCATAGCTTGGATACGAGTAAGGAGTGTAGAAGTAAGGGTGAGATGAGTAGCTGCCACTACTCTCTCCAGAGGAACAAT
This sequence comes from Leptobrachium leishanense, assembly GCA_009667805.1. Classification (NCBI taxonomy): domain Eukaryota; kingdom Metazoa; phylum Chordata; class Amphibia; order Anura; family Megophryidae; genus Leptobrachium; species Leptobrachium leishanense. The sequence goes on along the minus strand of CM019070.1, from coordinate 82,416,427 downwards.
CGACTCCACTGGTCTATCTTGCTGTTCTGTGACCTCAAACTGCCTGGAAAGCGCGTCTGCCTTCGCATTTCTGTTACCGGGCCTATAGGTGATTATGTAATTGAAATGAGTCAAAAACATCGACCACCGGGCTTGACGGGATGACAGTCTTTTGGCATCGGCAATAAAGGTCAGGTTTTTATGGTCAGTCAGAATCATAGTGGAAGTAGGAGCTCCTTCAAGTAGGTGTCTCCACTCCTTCAAAGCAGAAATGATAGCCAGGAGTTCTCGGTTACCGATATCATAGTTCCTTTCAGCACTAGATAATTTCTTGGAAAAGAAGCCACAAGGCTTGAGTGGTTGGTCAGGGGATTCTCTTTGGAAAGAACAGCTCCTACTCCTGTCTCAGAGGCATCAACCTCTAGGATGAAAGGCTTCCTTGGATCAGGGTGGACAAGTATAGGGGCCGTAGAAAAAGCCTCTTTAAGAGTCTCAAAGGCTTTAACGGCTTCAGGGGACCAAATACGGGTATTAGCTCCCTTCTTGGTCATATTGGTAATGGGTGCCAGTATTGTGGAGAAATTGAGTATGAACCTGCGGTAGTAGTTGGCGAACCCTATGAATCTCTGAATAGCTTTTAGCCCTATAGGACATTGCCAGTCAGTAACAGCAGTAAGTTTAGCCGGGTCCATGGAAAATCCTTCTTTGGAAATGACATAACCTAGAAATGCTAACTTAGGTTGGTCAAAGAGACACTTCTCCAATTTGCAGTAAAGGCCATTGTTCAACAACGTCTGAAGAACCTTTTTAACCTGCAAGTGGTGAGTAGCGAGATCAGGTGAGTAAATAAGTATATCATCCAAATACACGATGACACAGTCGTGTATGAAATCACGCAAAACATCATTTATAAAATCCTGGAACACAGCTGGAGCGTTACATAGCCCAAAGGGCATTACAAGGTACTCGTAGTGACCAGATCTGGTATTGAAAGCGGTTTTCCATTCATCACCATCCTTAATGCGCACTAAATTATACGTGCTTCTTAAGTCAAGCTTAGAAAAGATCTGGGAACCCTTTAACCTGTCAAAGAGTTCAGCAATCAATGGAATGGGATAGGCATTTTTCACAGTTATTTTATTTAATCCCCTATAGTCTATGCAAGGTCTTAAGTCCCCTTCTTTCTTAGAGACAAAAAAGAACCCAGCACCAGCAGGAGATGTGGATTTCCTTATGAAGCCCTTAGCAAGGGAATCCTTTATGTACTCCTCCAATATGAGGTTCTCATGTTGAGACAGGATACACTCGTCCCTTGGGAGGAAAAGTGCCAGGAAGAAGATCAATAGCACAATCATAGGGTCTATGCTCAGGTAAAGTCTCAGCCCCTCCTTTGTTGAAAACCTCCCTGACCTCCTCATACTGTATAGGAACCAATACAGATAAAGGAGCAGTAGTGGGTACATTTATAGTGTGCACAGACTTGACAGGAATCATGCATGAATCAAAACAAGACTTGCTCCATGACAGAACAGTGTTTCTTCTCCAGTCTATGACTGGATTGTGTTTTTGTAACCAAGGATACCCCAAAACAACAGGACATGAAGGAGATGATAGGAGTTGGCATACCACAGTCTCTTTATGGAGAACTCCTACAGACATGGAAATAGGACTGGTCTCCTTAGAAATATATGGGTTGGAAAGGGGTCTGCCATCTATAGCACGAAAAGCTATAGGTGGGGTTTTTTCCACACAGGGAATCCCTCTCTCCAATGCAAAAGTAGTGTCCATAAAATTTTCCTCTGCCCCTGAATCAAGAAATGCATCTACCTGAATAATGGAGGAACCCACCTCAATCCCAATAGTAAAGTAACAACGCTTTCTATAAACAGAAGGAGATAATGTCATGACCTCTGATACCAGTCCCCTCTCGTCTGACGGTTTAATCTCTCCAGACTGCATTGGTTGAGGTACAGAGTTGTCAGATGCAGCAGGGTTAAACTCTGGAGACACACACGGCATTAACCTATTAGGTTGCGCTTTTCTTTTACACATGTTCCTGATTTGGTCCTCCATCTCCATACAGAATGGAATTAGATCATTCAGATTCCCAGGAAGATCTCTTGCTGTAATAGCAAGGGTTAACGAGTCAGATAAACCCTTCAGAAAACAGGACACCAGAGTTTCATTATCCCAATTAACCTCGGCAGCAAGTGTCTGATACTCGACAGCGTATTCCAACACAGTACTGTCTCCCTGACTTAATCTCATTAACCGTTTCATAGCAGGATTAGTTCCTCTGGAAGGGTTAAACACACTTTTTAAGGTGGAAACAAATTCCTCGTAGTTAATTATTATGTGATCATTAGACTCCCAAAATGCAGTAGCCCAGTCTAAGGCCTTGTCTCTGAGATGGTTAAAAAGAAAACACACTTTAGCTCTGTCAGTTATACACATAAGAGGATTTAACTCAAAACATAAATCAATTTGCTTCAGAAATCCTCTGCATGCAGCAGCCTCACCACTGAAAGTAACAGAGGGCAACATTTGCACTGGAACAGCGGATTTAACCATCGAAGTGTCAGAATGGGTTATAGGAGCAGGTGAAGGAGACTGCACGCAATCTGTATTCTCCAAGAGCGTTTCCACCAACCCTGCAAAGTGATACATCTTGGCATCAGCCTCCCTTATATGGGTACAGCAAGCAGTAAACTGCTGAGCAATGTCTGCAGGGTCCAGGGCCCTGACGTAATGTAAGGATATAGGGTCACCCAGCACGCAGACAAAACCCAGAAAGGCAAGAAAGGACCCTAAACTGAGAAGCTGGTCCTTAAAATGGCCAGGTACTAATCTAGAATACACAGAAGTACAGATCAGGGACAGGAGAGATATCGTAGTATAAACAAGCCAGAGGTCGGTACACGAGGTAAACATATGCCAAGGGGCTGTCGGCAGACGTGATGCGTATCTCCAAGTTAAATTTTGAGCCCCTTCTGATTGACATCAGACTTGACATCAAGACATGGTCTAATAAACATATCTCCTGGCTGGGGAGAATAGGGGTGCTGAAAATGAATATCTTACCCCGCATTCTTTACCTCATGCAAACGATTCCACTCCCCATCTCAAAAGAAATCTTTCAGGCACTCCGCCTCTGTTTTCTGTCCTTCGTATGGGTGGGCGCACGACCTCGTCTTAAATTTACAACACTGTGCAGACCTACGGCGCAGGGTGGACTTGCTTTACCGGACATCCAGTTATACTACCATGCCACACATCTTACCAGAATACTAGATTGGATGGTCGTGTCCCCGACTAAGAAATGGCTTGACCTGGAGGCTGGCCTCGCCTCGAGCCCGCTATGGGTATTGCCGTGGTTGTTTCCAGATCAAATACCACCCACCTACCGTTCGATTCCTACACTGATAGGTACCATCAATATCTGGCACAAACTCAGGGTTCGACATTCCCTGTCGACCTTCCCAGCTCCCCTTCTCCCGTTATCTCATAATCCGGCTTTTCGAGGGGGCATCAGACCAACATTAAGGAATCGCTTTACTACCCACCCGGCCTATGGCCATGCACGTTCTAAAAGACGGCCAATTCCAACAGATCCCAACTTCGGACGTAGACCCTCCACTTACCTATTTAGATCGGCTTAATTTCCTACAAATTAAACACTATCTGTTGTCATTACCTAATGGTACGAACCTGACGCGACCACTCACGACATTTGAAAATTTGTGTGCTACGGGCACTGTCCCGTCGCACAGTCTTTCATCCCAGTATCACGCTCTCCAATCTTCTGACTCGGATCCCCCCTCATACGTAGGACGTTGGGATAATATGCTGGGAACCGTGATTCCCGAAGTACACTGGACAAAAACTTTCACTCTAATTCATCACGGCACTTCTCTCTCTCGATTAAAGGAAACATCATTTAAAATTGCGTCCTTATGGTATACCACCCCCATTTGGATAGCCCGCTTTAGCCCGACTCACTCTACGGAGTGTTGGAGATGCCTCCGAGATCAGGAACCTTTCTACATTTGTGGTGGACATGCCCACTGCTGGAGCCCTTTTGGCGCTCAGCAAGTTCTCTAATTAGCCACACCACCGACGTCGTGCTGGACTTCACACCTGAGATATTTCTGCTAGGGCAGATGACACTCTCTGTAAAATCCCTGAAGAAATCTGTGCTGATTAGGATCTTGCTGGCAGCTCGCGCACTAATCCCTATCCACTGGAACTCATCGGTGGTACCATCACCTCGAGATCTGATATCGAAAGTTGAAAACGTTAGATCTCTAGAAACAGCGAACTTACCCCCGGGCGGATGGACCGAAGAGCATAACACAATTTGGTTCCATTGGAACTCATTCATATCCTCAGCCGACTGTAGACGCTGGCTGCAACCAGATTGAGAGGGTATTGGAACGACAGAGACGTCCCTCGCGAAACCTTCTCCCACGTCAGGTCTTGCCATCTGAGATGTATGCTTCTTGTTCGTATGTGTGTTTTTTTTTTTTTTTTTTTTTTTCTCCCCCTCTCCTTGGTCCCCGTCCCTTCCCTTCCCTTCTTTCTGCAGATCTTGCTCTGTCTTTCACAGTTTCCCTTTTACCTATCTCTCCTATCTGTTTCTTTCTTCTGCCTCAATCTCTGTAAAATCTCTCTTCCTACTGGGTGGCCATCGGTACCCCCACACAAGTACACTCACGGTCTCCCTGGTAATAGTAGCCTGATTTACCTGGATGAACTACAACTGATCTGCAAGGGTATTTAGATGCTACCACCTTTTACCACAACTTTTTGAAGTATAATTGTACATTGTTCACAATCTAATACTGTATTCTCTGTACTGTCTTACCTAATAAAAAAATTTTTTTGATTGAAACATATGCCAAGGGATAATGCAGAAAACACAGTCAAAATACAAGCCAGAAGTCAAACCAGAAAATCAATAAGCATAAGCTGTAGAACCGCGCTGAAGGCTAGAAATAACCACGTCAGGGCTCAGAGCACAGACTGGAACTGATATTTAAAGGCCTAGATCCCTGAGCAGGTGTGGCATACAAAGTGGCCTGATTCAAAGACTGGCGCCCTCTCTGTTGGGAAGGCCGTACTGCAGGAGCAGTAGCAGGCATGACACCATCATTGCCTCCAGTTCATTGATTTTATTGACTAAACTGCGAGCATTTATAGACACGACTCTGAGCTTGTAATTTTTTTCCCCGCATGCTGCTTGCACCCTCCGATTTAGTTTTGGGGGACAATCGGGCAGTTTGTTTTTTACCCTTTTGTCCCCCCCTCCTAGTTTAAATATTCCTTTGTGAAACCTTTTGAAGTTCTCACTGAGAACATGTTCCCCTATGAGTAAGATCACCATCTTTTTTATACAGTTCCTTTCTGCTCCAATTAGAGCTATCATGGGACACAAAGCCAAATCCTTGCTCCTGACACCATTCCCAAAGCCACAAATTAAATTCCCTATTGCGCATCTGCCTATCCTGAATGTTATGCACAGGGAAAACTTCAGAGAATGACACAGTGGACGCAATCTGCTGTATTTCACCTCCAAGAACACAAAAATCTTCCTTAATCTCAGAAACCTCATTGCTAGCCAAGTCATTTGTCCCTAGATGGACGTTCTTCGCACGGTAACCTGGTTTAAATGGAAGGTATCCAATCGAACGCAATATGTGTCCATTTTTTACAGCGCTTCCCTCCCCCTTCCAGTCACGTGTGGTATTCACGATATTCATAAATGATCTGCCCAACGTCTGCAAAGCCTCAACTGTACACATGCACGCAGACGACACTGTAATCTATACCATCAACAAACCAAATCTCCTGTAGCTGGAGGCAGTGCTGCAAGAACAATTCAGAGGTAGAACAGTGGATTGCAGATAAACTTTTTCTAAATACTGACAACTGTAACGATGCTATTTGGAACAGCACCTAAACTACATAAATTGCAAAATCCCCATCTATGTGACAGGACAAAATCAAGTGGCACACTGACCTCAGTCAGTTCTCATAAATATCTAGGTATGTGGTTAGACCCAAACCTATCCTTTGGCCCCCACATTGAAAAACTCCTCTAAACTCTACCCCAAACTAGGTGCCCTGTACAGAAACAAATCCTGCCTGAGCCCCGCAGTAAGAAAGAAGATTGTACAACAAATGCTTATGACGGCTATTGAATATGGAGGTGTAGTGTATGCAGGTGCCCCGCAAACGCACCTTCATAAACTTACTACATTGTATAACGCATTCTGCTGCTTTGTGCTACAATGTAACTACATGACCCACCATTGTGACATGTTAAAAGAGCTAAACTGGCCGTCACTGGAATCTAGACACACCCTTCACCTTTCCAGCTTGGTGTTTTAAGAGCTTTTTTGGGAAGCTACCTCCCTACCTAAATAGACTGCTTCCCCTAGAAGTTACCTCCTCCTATAACCTCCGATCCAGGACCAGCACCTTACTTTGAATACCACAATACAAAAAGAAAGTGTCTCGATCCTCATTTTCCTACAAAGCACCGCAGTTATGGAATAACCTCCCAGACGCCATCAAATCTTCCCCCAGTCTAAAGTCACTTAAGAGGTCTCTATTAACGTACCCCGGTATATAATGCACCTGTAAACATGTAACATAGTAAAGGAGAGCCTACAATTAGTCCCTCATTCTCAGGGTAAGCGTATGGTAACGGGCACTGCAGCGCTCACACAGAAGTAGCGAGGTTGAGATCTTATTGGACAGACTTATCTGCTCGATCGTAACAAAATAAACAGTATTTTCAGACGTATACTCCAAAGCCAAGGAGTATGACGAGAAACGAACTGCTACTAAGTTCCAAAGGGTTCGAGACCAACGGACAACTTAGAGCACACAATAATACAGAGAGCTGCAAGACTGGAGTGGGTGTACCAAGGTAGATAGTAAGACAGTTAACGAATTGTGTAGACTGCAGGGCAGTCAATGACCGGACCAAATTAGCGTTTTCTGTGAAACCAAAACGGGTATGTTGTACCTTATAATCACCAGGGTCTATTGCCACACATAACATCGTAAGGATAGTACAAGCCCGGGTACATTTGGCAGATTGAGCAAGATGAACATAAGTAGAAAACAAGCGGTATTTCATTATTTCAGATTGTACAAGCATGCATGATCGTATATCAGGAACCTTGGGCCTGGAGCAGAACCCCGATAAGGCTATATATGGTACACCAGAGCAAGATGGGAATTTCCCCAAGTGGTGAGTAAAACCCCAAGCAGCCTGCATAGGGTTAAACCAACAACGCACAGCATTAGCCACCGCTATAGCATGTAACATAAGAATAGTCAAAAACAAGCCGGGTCAAAATCAGGTGCAGGAATCGTAGACGTGAATGGATCGGCAATGTAAACAGCAATGAGAATCAATAGGAAGCGATGCGGGAATGAACTCCACGTCAGGGAGACGGAGAAACTCCTCGCGCCCTGCTTTAAACTCGGCGGCTCCTCGTGACCACACCAGGCTCCGCCCCCTCAGACGCCGCTCGGCCATTACAAGGTGCTGGCGCTCGACCAGCTAGTGGCACCAAACAATGCCCAGACCCCCGGGCAGCACAGCAGGGGCTGAGGATGTAACACGTATGCATTGTAACAGAATAGTCAATCAGCAATAGAAAATCATAAATAGTACAAATCACATCGCCGCTTACAAAAATTCCCCACTGCCCCAGAACCCCCCCTGGCACCCCACCACCCCCCAAAAAAAACCATGACGATAACACATACATTCCCTTAAGCACCCCCTGACGGGCCCTAGTAACAGAACCATAGCATTAAATGTAGACATAACACATGTAGAGCCCCTCCCATTCACCATCCCTTGCTTAGGATGCAAAAAACAGAATAATGGGGCAAGCCCAGTCTTGGAGAGAAAAGAAAAATCATACAGGGGTGGGGGTAGACTTACGGATGTAATGCACAGAAATGGCATGCCTGAAAACGTGGGTTGAATTGTGGTTCAAGGTGAAAAAATTTCAATGTGGATGGATCCATATCGGGTAAAAATCTATAGTAGGGGAGCCAAGGGGTGAGAGAGAAAACGCTCGGAAGTAGTACACACAAACTGGATAGCAATACCTCAAGTCTTGCCATAAAAATTGGGTAACTCCCCACCCCAAGTAAAAAAAAAATGCAATATGGACGAATCTAGGTCATACAGAAAAATAGCATTAAACGATAGGTAGCATAGGAATAACTGTACAGGTAGAGAATACGTTGTTGAAGCATTCATCAATGGGAATATCAATCAAGCAAGCCCATATCGGACAAAAATCACATGGGGGAGATGGGGGCGGTGGAGGGACAGCAAAATATCAAATAAAAACATGATGGCAATGTGCCAATGTATGCTGCAAAAATTGGGCCGACTTGCGTCACAAGGTAAATTTTTTTTATTGTGGGCGGATCTAGGCCAGGTAAAATGCAGAGGGGAATGGGAAACCATAGACATCACGAAAAGGTAGGGCAAGAATGCTGTATAGCACGTCGGATATAAGGGGCAGATGGAAAATTCTTGTGAGGGGATCAGCGATCTAAACGGGTAAATGGCAGTGTGCTGTGTAAGACATCAGCACAGCCTGCATAATGCACACGATAAACGTTAAAACAGTGTCATCCGTCAGATTTAGGCACCATTTGTCATCCAAGTGGACAATGGTCATAAAACGCCCTGGGACGTAAAAGTGGGGCAAATGCACTCATTAGTTGCTAGATCTGGGGCAAAAGGGGGCAGTGCGCTCAGTAGCATACCAAGAAAAATTAGGCATAGCATGTGATGGAAGAAACGCACGGCTCGTGGCTCAGCCTAGCAGGCCATCCACCAGGTCCTCCGGCAGTGCAGGTCGGCAGGGGCCGCGAGTCAGTCACGTCGTTGAAGTCTTTGGGGTCAAGGAGCAGCACCCGGTCGTATCCATGGTCCTGTGTCCGCCTCCCAGTCTTCCGCCGGTAATTGCAAGCTGTCCAGGAAGGCCAGGACGAACCACATGTAAGGATTTTGAATCGCGAACCTGTAGGGCAAATGGAAATGCCCAGTAGTAAGCCAGGCCATGGTCTCACAGAGCAGGTGTGAGTGGACTGAGAAAGCATCAGGTGGCAAGCGTAAACGGGGTCAGGTCGTAAAACCATTAGACTATCTGGTCCCCATAGTCCCAATAACGGGAGGTTCATGCACGGAGCATGAGTCGACCCTTTAGTACAATAGTTTGTAATCTGACTTATCACATCACGCAGTAGTGCTCTATAGTGTGGATTTAGTCATAAAACCCGATGAGCGCGATCCAGCACCAGGGGAGAGTTCAGATCTTTTTGTAATATATAAAAGAGAGCGCACAGCACGTCAGCTAAATCTTCACGGTCCTCAGTCTCTATCAAACAGCGGACACGGATGTTGTGCCTGTGACCCCTATTGTCCAGATCGTCGACCTGCTGCCTCAGGTCCGAAATATTATGGCCTACCTGTTGTGGCAGCCGGCCGGCTGACACCTCCCTCTCCTCCAGGCGGCCCACCCCGTCAGAGAGCTCCAAAACCTCAGCGTGGATCTCTATGATGGCACGGTGGAATGAGTCTTCAAGGTCCTGTGCCATGGAAACCAGATCCTGCCGAGTCGACAGGGCCGCGATCAGGTGTTCCAGTCGGTCATTGGTGCCATGTGGTTCAGATGCAGGCGGGGGGGGGGTGTCTGCCATCTTGTGGACAAACGCAGCTGGAGTAAGTGGCGCTACTGGCTGTAAGAAGCCATCCAGGGGTCCAGCAGGGAGTCTGAAGCGGCATCCAGGAGTACGGGGTTCCAATGGTAGTTTTTTTTTATTGTGTCGCATACCCCCGAGAAGGAAGCCGCATAAGTGAAGGTCGGAGGGTACCGAGGAGCTCCACACTTAAGCAGCCATCGTAGTTCAAGATCCGGACACGCCCCAGGGAGAAATCCGAGTGCTTTTCTGGGGTCAAGAAGGAATTTTTCCCCCAGTACATTGCATATTAGTGAGCGCTTCAGTCGGGATTTGTATGCCTTTTGGATCAACAGCAGTAGGTAGTGTGTGAAAGGCTGAACATGATGGGCACATGACTTTTTTCATCTTATATAACGATGTAAATATGCTGCTCTAATGCTGTATGTCCAGAAATTATAGGGAAAAAAAGCACAAGCCATTTTGCCTGACGCTTAATAATATGTGAGGTGCAGAGCTGGACTAAATTTTGCTGCTCTGTCAAAGGCTGCGGCATGGAGTGGCTGGGCCTCGGCTACCCATGTTCAGGGGTGTGTGGGTAAGATTATAGAGTGTGACTGTGGATATGTGACCATAGGTGTGGGTATATGGATGTGTAGCGGGATAGGTGGAGCTCTGTGATACTCATACACACTGCAAATTACAGACTTTTATTGCTGTGGAGCTCTGTGATACACTTTTTTGGGGGGTGGGCGCAGCATTTTATCCTTGGACCCAGGCAGCATAGTGTCTAGTGCCGGCCCTGTCTGCATGCTGCCACTTCTGCAGACTTATATGCCCTCCAAGAAACCAAAGTCAAAGTGGTTTTATCAGCCCTAAACTTCACAAAGCTGAATTCAAAGCATAAAAGTCGTCTATTATTAATAGTGCAACGTTTATGGACACATGTAAAATCTTAAAAACAATAAACACTGCTCACTGTTTAAAACTTTGCAGCTAACTTAATTAATCTCCTCCCCCACCCGCATTAATATGAAAAGCTCTAACCATACCTTGCTGGACTGGATTCTCTCCTCATCTCCTGATAGCAAGAACGCCTGCCTCCTGTATTCTAATAGCTTTAGTGACCATAGAAACAAAGCAACATAGAAAAATGTCGGCAGATAAGAACCTTTCGGCCCATCTAGTCTGCCCAATTACATGGATACTTTACCTGGATTTATCTTTTGTTTAGGATAGCCTTATGCCTATCCCATGCTTGCTTAAATTCAGTTACTGTTTTGGCCTCTACCACTTCTACTGGAAGACTGTTCCATGTATCCACCACCCTCTCAGTAAAATAATGCTTCCTGATGTTACTTTTAAACCTTTGCCCCTCTAATCTAAGACTATGTCCTCTTGTTTTGCTATTTTGTTTCCTTTTAAATATACTCCCTTCCTCTACCTTGTGGATTCCCTTTACGTATTTAAATGTTTCTATCATATCTCCTCTGTCTCGTCTTTTTTCCAAGCTGTACATGTTAAGATCATTAAGCCTTTCCTGGTAACTTTTCTCCTTCAAGCCGTACACCATTTTAGTAGCCCTTCTCTGAACTCTCTCTAAGATGTCTATATCCTTCTGGAGATACGGTCTCCAGTACTGCACACAGTACTCCAAGTGAGGTCTCACCAGTGCTCTGTACAGTGGCATGAGCACTTCCCTTTTCCTACTGCTAATACCTCTCCCTACACAACCAAGCATTCTGCTAGGATTTCCTGCTGCTCTATTACATTGACTACTTACCCTTAGATCCTCTGAAATAATAACCCCTAAATCCCTTTCCTCAGATGTTGAGGTTAGGACTACGTCCACAGATTACGTCCACAGCTGACTTAATAAAGAACACAGAGTGAAAAATTTGGAAACTAAAGGGCTTATTTGCAGGGAAATTGGGAAAAAAACAATGTAAGCCTCTGGAAGTAGTAATCATTTCTGGACAGCAGTGATGTCATACATGAACTTATTAGCTATTCTTTTTTATGATGGAATAGTGACATAGAGAAGGCTCCTTGATCATGTCTACATGTAAGACATGTCTAGTGTACTGCGTGCGCAAAATAAAGGCCTTGAAATCTCCCCCAAAGGTAATAACCACCAGGTCTTTCAAGAAATTTATCCTTGAATCCTTCCTAAGTGATCTCAAACAGCTCCCCTGGTACAGGCTAAACCTAATCCCAGACCTAGACTGTGCAGTTGAATAATTTCAGTCTGAACTCCTGCAAGTCTGGAATTCCCATGCCCCGCTGCGTAAAGTGCGAGTAAAAGGGATCCATCTCCCGTGGGTTACAGCTGATCTTACACTGATGTACCAGCTTAGAGATTCACTATGGTCAAATTTCAAGAGTACTGGTTCCATGAACGATCACTACGAATACCGAAAATGCCGGAATGAATGCACAAAACAAACAAAAATGGCCAAAGCCCATTACTTCAATGAAAATCTAAACAATAACATATCAAACCCTAGAAACTTTTGGAGAACCATAAGCAACATACAAGCACCCCAGTCCACTCCCAGCCAGCTGCTGTCAAAGTAAACAACCAAACCCTGCAACACCCCCTAGATGTAGCAAATGCCTTTAATGATTATTTTGTTGGATGCGCCACCACTTTGATTGCCAAGCTAGGAAATGACATGCAATCAGAGAGGCCTCATGCAGGTCAGGCCCCTCCAACTGTGCAAAGTCCCTGTATCAGACAGGAATTCAGTTTTAGACCAGTGCCTGTCAGTGTCGTTACTAAACTTCTCCGTAAGCAAAAAATGAAATACCAGTCTGGACCTGATCAAATACCAGCAATGCTGCTGAAAATCAGTGCGCCAGCAATTGCAAATCCTGTCGCAACCCTAATAAATGAATCACTGGCGACTGGATACATACCCAAGCTCTGGAAGACTGCAAGAGTGGTACCTATCCATAAAAGTGGTGACAGTACTTTGGTATCCAACTACCGTCCTATATTGTTGCTCCCTGTAATGTCAAAAGTCTTGGAAAAATGCGTCAACACACAATTACGTGATTATTATCAATATTGGAACTACTTAACCCCGGATCAATCAGGCTTTCGTCCAAATCACTCAACTACAACCGCCCTTTTAAAAGTCTGCAATGATATCCAAGCTGGGATGGAACAAGGAAATCTAACTGGAGCCATCTTCCTTGATTTTGCCAAGGCCTTTGACACAGTAGACCATGGCATCTTGTTAGAAAAACTTAAAAACTCTGGCATTGGTGATCGCACGCTAACCTGGTTTCAATCATATGTATCCGACCTATCACAATATGTGTCAATTTCTGGCAGCTACTCCCTCCCGCTCCCAGTCACGTGCAGTGTACCCCAAGGCTCAATACTAGGCCCCCTGCTATTCACAATATTCATAAATGATCTGCCCAACGTCTGCAAAGCCTCAACTGTACATATGTACGCAGACGACACTGTAATCTATACCAGCAAACCAAATCTCCCGCAGCTGGAGGCCGTGCTGCAAGAACAATTCACAGAGGTAGAAAAGTGGATCAAACACAACAAACTTTTTTTAAATACTGACAAAACTGTAACGATGCTCTTTGGAACCGCACCTAAACTACACAAATTGCAAAATCCCCATCTATGTGTTGGGACAAAATCAAATGGCACGCTGACCACAGTCACTTCTCTCAAATATCTAGGTATGTGGTTGGACCCTAATCTATCCTTTGGCCCCCACATCGAAAAACTCTCATCTAAACTTTACCCCAAACTAGGTGCCCTGTACAGAAACAAATCCTGCCTGAGTCCCGCGGTAAGAAAGCAGATTGTACAACAAATGCTTATGCCGGCTATTGATTACGGAGATGTAGTGTATGCAGCCGCCCCGCAAACACACCTTCAGAAACTTACTACATTGTATAACTCCTTCTGCCGCTTTGCATTACAATGTAACTACATGACCCACCATTGTGACATGTTAAAAGAGCTAAACTGGCCATCGCTGGAGTCTAAACGCACCCTTCACCTTTCCAGCCTGGTGTTTAAGAGCATTTCTGGGAAGCTGCCACTCTACCTGAATAGACTCAGCAGCTCCCTCATCCTATAACCTCTGATCCAGGACCAGCACCTTACTTGCAATACCACAATACAAAAAGACAGTGGCTCGGTCCTCCTTTTCCTACAGAGCACCACAATTATGGAATAACCTCCCAGACACCATCAAATCTTCCCCCAGTCTTAAGTCACTCAAGAGCTCCTTACTAACATACCTCAATACAGAATGCACCTGTAAACATGTAACCTAGTGACTATATTGCCTACATATTTATTTTCTGTTAATCTGTATATTTGTGTTGTTTTTTTAATATCTTGCATTGTATTACTTTGTATTTCTGTAACTGTAACATTTCAATGTTCTTGAACCCAGGACATACTTGAAAACGAGAGAAATCTCAATGTATCCTTCCTGGTAAAATCCTTTATAAATAAATAAATAAATAAATGTAAGTGTCCACCAAATCCATTAGAGATAGGCCAGCAGAAATATGTCCACACAGCACAGTCTTAATATAGTGCCAATATGACAAAGTGCAAATAACAGATGTTCACAGGATACATCATTGGTTCTGTTTACTTTGACATATGCCATCCAATTGGCAGGGAGCACGGGAAACCTCTCCGGCTCCAGTTTCAGTTTGTCATGCATATGGCGGCATCTCCGAATCCTTCATCATGCATGTGCTGACTCCAGTACTTCCTTTATCAGCTGGTGTTACAGCCATTAGACCCTATAGTACTGAAATTGTGAGTGAAACATATTCTTCTACATTCACCTGTGTATAGTAAAGGTGCTGGGAACTGCCATTCAGTCCAATAATGGCACACATCTATAAGTGCATAATTGTATATATGGTGTTAGAACTGCACCATCTTCAGGTCGTGAATAGTAAAGTACGAAGAAAATTGCAGTAATAAAATTGCAGATTAAAAATATTTCTTGATGCAGCGGTTATCTGAATAATAACCTAAATTGACTTGAGCTTTGTGGGAAAAGTAAAAGTGGGAAAATTACATTACCTTAAGTAGGGTAAGAAAAGTAATATCTTTTAAGGAAATAGGATTAGTGGTTGTTCTTAAAAATACTAATTCTTTAACCCCTAAGGATCCTCTGAAAAATTACTAGATCCATAAAATAGTTTTAATTTTTGAAATTATAAATTTTAGAAGTCACAAGTAGAACAAAGTAAATGCAAAGGAAAAAACCAAATTGTTTATGCTGGACTTGCATATCTACCTGACACAAAGCGAGAGGGGCACAGAAACAAATAGACGATGCAGTATAAGTAAAACCAATCCAATTGTACTGCCCAAGGAGAGAGCATCCTGGCTCCACCATGGTAGAACTGGTAGCATGCACCTCCTGCCAGTATTTGGACACTCACGGCCAATCCCACCAAATATGTAACCTTGTACCTTCTTGTCACGGAACCCCTTGCTCAGAGACTGTGGACTGTACTAAAACCTCGCTCCTCTGCTATTCCCCTCATTTAAGCTATTTGTCTGTTTAGGTTGTAATGTTTAAAGTGGTGTTTTTGTGACTTTTCCCCCATCAGAACATAATCCAAATGCCTTTAAGCCTGTCCCTCCTGTTCACTGGGTTATCTGACACAGGGGAAGCCTGGGTTTGAAAGCATGAGCTGGGATTGAAACCCCAGCCAATCACAATCCAAGGAGCTAGACAGGCCAACCCATCCCATTCAAAGACTGCACAGCATTTACTTTAATGGAACCATCTGCAGAAACTTTAAACCTCGGTGTCCTGAAATCCATTTGCTCCAGCAGGGTGCTCTTTCGGGGGTTAGGGTCCTCCTCATGGGAGCTACTGTTGTGGTGATTTTCAGGAGGGAGCCCCGTTGGGAACCCACGTTGCTGAGCCTTTCTTGGCCCCAGGAGCTCAGGCAGCAGCAACCATGCGGCATCCCCTGGGGGTAACCCTGCGGCATCCCCTGGGGTGCCATCCTTGCCTTTGCCTGCAGATCTGGGCACTTTTTGGACTGTGACACCCTAGGGGCCCGAGCTATCAAACAGTACCCCTGGATTGCCGCTGCTCCCCTGGAATTCCCCCGAAACAAGGACACTTACTGTGCATGACTGCAGTTAGTTATTTATAAGGCGTCACAAAGCACTGTAGTGCTGTACAATTGAAAAGACAGAATAACCAATATACATACAAGTTAAACACATAGAACAGTATCAGAGAGGCCCTTGCTCAAGACCTTAGAATCTGAGAGGACCTGATGAAGAGCAGGCTGAATGGTGGTGCCGACTGCCGAGATGTCTGGGGGGGCGGGAATGTTAACTGTTATCTGATTCTGAACCAAATAAAAGCAGGCCATGTGAAATGGCCAGAGAGAGTCTGCTTAACCCAATATGAAGAGTGTCGTCTGCTTTATAGGGAGAAACTAAGATCTGACATTGTTTCAGCGCTGCTTGCTGAGGGGAGAAACCGGGAACTGGCGAACGAGAACGAATCACAGCGGCCGAGGGAAAATATAAGACCTCGGCATTCGTGACACCTCTCGGACTCGCATCTGCAGCACATCGCTGTCCTGGAAGGGTTAATGCAATCTGACTAGATAACGATATAAGCCAGACATCACTTGTACGTAAAATATTTCTAATCAAAAGTACCCATACCCAATAGATAGAGGGTGGAAAAAATGGAAATTTGTTACTGTGTTTTTCTGAGACAATACACGATTTTAACCAAAAAAAATAAAAAATTTCACTTGTAATTTGCCACATTGTGTTTTATGAATAAAATGAATTAAACACTGACCTTGCTGGCTGCATGGGAAATAAGTTAATGGCAGTGGCATTGCTAATTTTATATGTGACAACTAGACAATGCCATTGCTTTGGAACAAAAAATAAGACAAAGAAATTCTATGAGTTTTTGCCTTTACATTTCTCATGGTAATGTTTGGTATCATGGTAAAATCCTTTATAAATAAATAAATAAATTAGAAAGGCCAGACTGTCATGTTCAATGACACTTAACATGGCTTTGTGGGGTGTAAAGAATGGAAATACAGGGGTCCAAGGACCCGTTTCCCCTTCAGGCACTCTCCCGGTTATGCCGGGGGGCACATGAAAATGACATCATTGCGCGTCGGCTCGATGTCTGTCTGTCTGTCCTGGGTGGGGTCCCATGGGACAGTCAGACTTCAAGAAAGTCTGACAGTTGATGGACTCCTCCGGAGTGGTCGGGGTCTCCCCTTGGCTGCGGAGACAGCATGACGTGTGGAGGATGTCCTCTGTATATTGTGGGGAATCCCCAGGTCTTCCCCTACACATCATCTGCAGCCAAGGGGTTAAACACTAATCCATTGCAAAATGATTGGTTCTTGGAGTATTTGATTTAGGTTCAGTAACAAAACAGGACTAGTCAGCTGTGTACTTGTAAAATGTTTACCATTAAGACCAACAAGTGAAACATATATGTAGAAGGTCTCATTGCCCAAACTGGGTTACATCTGCTAATGCTGCTTCCATGTAGAACTTTCTGCATGGACGGGTACAATGAAAGAGTGTATATAGCATTACCCAAAATTAAGGCAGGACTTGTTGCTGGGGTTAAACAGACTTTAATGAAATCTATCCATTGCAAGCAGGGACTTTGAGGCCAATGGAAGATGACACCCTGGTGCCCCCCCTCCTCCGTTTCCTCTGGAGATCCACCACTTTCAGTCATAACTCAATACATTGTTTGAACATGAAACAATAGCGCTATGTAATCACAGCTTGAGATCAGACTGTCAGAATAAGTTTAAGGGATGGAAACACTCTGGACCTTGTGTTTTCCAGCCTGAGTAGTCTCAGGGGAAAAAGAAACCCACTCCCTTTTCAGTCACCACCTCCAGACTCCTACCCTTTAGACCAGTTATGGTGAACCATGCCACCCCAGATGTTTCTAAACTACATGTTCCATGATGCTCAGCCAGCGTTATTTGTGACTAAGCATCATGGGACATGTAGGTCTGAAACATCTGGTGTGCCAAGGTTCGCCATCACTCCTTTAAAGTTTTCCCCCATTTGCCCAACCACCCATTACAATACACCAAATCCAGTTTCTACTGTATTACATTCTCTCACCCATCTCAACTTCCACCTGTCCTGACATCACCACCATCATCTACAAGTTTGCCCTGTCAATGTCACCTGAAAATTTGCCTCCTGCCACACTGTCCTACAAGTAGGTTCAAATCCCACCATGGCTTACTAAATACTCACGTTGACCTCAACAATGCTGAAATCATCTGCAGTCTCATACTACAGCTGACTTCTTAAAAGTTCATGTTCTATTATTACAGTCTTGCGCTATCCTTTGCCAAATAAACATACTTCACATACCTCATCTCCATATTCTGTCATGATTCCAAATACATTCAACCTGTTAATGTCCAAATTCCACACAATCCTCCACAAAACTCACTGCTGCCAGATTTGCTGATTATTTTATTGAAAAGGTTAACCTCAGACTAGATATCCCTTCACTGCCCTCCTCAGCAATTCAAGCCTGTTCCCTGTCGCTTTTTCTACCATGTCTTTCTATTCTCCAGTTTCTGAAGAGGAAGACTCTGCACTTCTTTTCTCCTGCCCACTTGTCCTCTTGACCCCATCTTCTCATACCTTTATTTGTTTAGACTCCTCAGTTATTGTCCCACCTCTGACTAAAATTTTCAACATTTCTGTTATCCCCTTCCCTTCTGCCTTCAAACATGCGCTCATTACTCTAAAGAAGACAGCTCTTGACTCTACTTCTTTGTCTATCATTCCATCTTTTTGCTTCCAAGATCTTCTAATTGAGGAAACCAGTAATCTGAGTATAGACCAGACATTCAAATGTCTTACTTGATGTTAGACTTAGTCTTGACCCACATCCGTTTAGCTTTCACTCCCAGTACTCTAAAAGTCTGCTCTAGTTGCTGTTGAATCCAAGGTCCATACTTCCTACTTATTCTTCTACATCATTCTGCTGCTATTGACACAGTTGACTACTTGCTTCTACTACACATGCTGCACGAACTTGACCTGGGTGGCATTGGTCTGTCCTGGTTCTCTGCCAAACATATCTCAGATCTTTTAGAATCTTGTTCGCTCCTATTTGCCCCAGCAAATCTCTGAAGTACCTCAAGGCTTTATTCTGGGTCCTTTTTCTCTGTACCACCTCTACTGATTTCATTCCATGTGATTAATTGGCACCGTTATTTCTACCTCAGAGGCTCGTTGCCTCAGTGTCCTTTTTGACTCTGATATCTTCACTTCTATACAGTCAATAACCAATTCTTGTGATTTTCAACTAAAAAAACATTGTATACCTGGTCCCTCTCTAACCCACAACTCAACTAAGATGCTCATCCAAATTTTCATCTGCTGCCTTGTCTACTTTAACCTTCTAATGGGCCTTAAGGCTAATGTCAGATGAACGCAGTCTGAGCGCACTCTGCGTGCGTGCATAACGGACAGACGTACTGACGGAAGATACCACACGGTCCATTTTTTTTGACGGACGTACAAAAAAAAGGGAACTATGGGAAATAAAATTAACATGAAAAATTATAAAAATTTGAAAAGGATATGATAAGCCATTTTGTGTGTCAAGGTGCTGTACATCGCAAATGCGCTGCGTCTGACATCTCATCACTCACACAGAACGTTTCGTGGACGTGGCGCAGTCTGTACGTCCGTGGTAGCAGTTTTCCTTTCTTGCCTAACTTGCGTCCGTTTGCCACATGCATTGTGCGTGCGCAGTTCGGTGCACACATACTTCGTGTGGGGGTCTCTATTGATCATGATTCCATGCTACGACGGACGTTAAACTGTGCGGCAACACGGACGTGATAACTGTGTTCGTATGACATTAGCCTAAATGGCCACAAATTATTAGGTCTGAAAAAAATAACTGAAAGATAATGAAAATAGTTGACAACTATTCTCGTTATTGATTAGTTTGTGTGTAGCACACTGTTTAGAGTCAGAGTTGAATGTTAATAACCTCAGACACTACTTCGGAGCTGATTGGAGAAGACATGCCGGGTGATTTATTCTGCTTGATTTTGTTCTACGGTTATGTTAGACATCACCAGTCAGTTCTACTGTTGTAAACTAAATTAAGAACAATCACACAGACCCTGGGGGTACTACCACTGCATGTTTGGGGTTGTATATGAGTGTTTTATCCTTACCTGTGCCACCACCCCACCCTCTCTCTAGGCCAGGGCTGCTATCCCACCCTTTGGTCCATTCCCTTCCCCCAAACTCCCTCCCACATTCGGGTATGGTCCCTTGAGCAAACGCTCTCCATCAGGTTTGGTCATGAAATTACTTTAAATGGACACTCTACTCACCCTTACCACTTTATCTTATTACAGTGGTCAGGCTGCTTAACTTAACTACTCCATAGACTGCGATGGGTGTGGGAATATCACAGCAGCTCTGGTTAAGTTTACAACAAGGTTCGAATAAGACCCAAAGGCTTTCCTCCCCAGATGTATAGATACCAAACATGACTGACATTGTCCATTTGTCACATATAAAATGATACCACTGCATTACTCACCTAGCTTTTTCCCACGTCGGGAGCAAGGTCAGTGTTTTAGAATGCACAGCTCAAAGCATTTAACCTAGAAATGTGAAATTTTGAAGATGCATTGTTTTTATGATGCAGGCACCCACAAAGAAAAGATTTTTGGAAATTCCGCTCCTTAGGGGGTGAAAAAGGGGTGTGAATATTTTAAACAGGATACCTAGATCTCAAAAACCGAAGCTGCTAGAAGCATGAAAATTAAACACAATCTTCTTGAAAAATAAAAAACACGTTTTATCATTTTCCAAAAATCCAAGGGGGGGGGGGGTATTTTAAACAGGATACCTATATCACAAAAACAGAAGATTAAACTTGGTCGGTTTGTGGCCTTTTATGCTGTAAACGTCTAGCGAGCCTTCTTCCACAAGAACCCAACTTCCTCCTTCCGAGTAAGGTGCCCACTGTGCATGGGAGAAGAAGGGAGATCGGAAGCCGTGAGATCAGAGACTATCACATACATGCTTAACCTGTTATAGTTAAGAGCCGGCTGCTAAGTGGCTCTTTAAAAAGTGAGCAGGTTTCTTGGCTGGGATACTGGAGGGCTCATTATACAGCATATACTATGCTATGTGCGCTCTATTTCTTGTATTCCAGGATCTACCCATGTGAGCGGAACTATAGAAGCACACCTCAACATGCTGGGATCTGCATGCGCAAGGACTTTCCTTTTGTTTGCCATGTTTTATAGTATATTAAAGTGATTGTATACTGGGACTTGCAGCAGCAATCTGTGATACTTTAATACTCTCACAAACACATTAAAAAAGGTTTTGTGTGTGCAATTTGATCTGTGCTACTACTTTTGTTTTTTAATTTAATATTTGTATATCACTTCCCAGTGATGCCAATTTGCATCATATAATATTCAGCATAATCATTAACAATAATCCTACATCAATTAACAAAACAGAAACCACAAAAAAGGCAACTACACACAGGGGTTCAAAGACTTTTTAGGCACCGTCTCTACACACCTTTTACTTTTCCCCCCACTTATTTTCTGCCTACAAAAGCATGAATCATATTTTTAACTTCTTCAGGAGTTTGCAGACTCAGCTGTGACCTTAATCTTCCCTCACAGCAGAGTGGGAATTTCTGCCACCAATTCAATGCTGTGGAGGAGAAGGGGAGGGAATTCTACTAATAAAGTAATAAATGTTATAAAAACTTTGTGATTCTCTTTATTTGGCAAGTCTTTTCAATGTGTTTGGTGGTGGGAGACAGAATACTCTTACAATTTATTTATTTATTTATAAAGTATTTTACCAGGAAGGATACATTGAGATTTCTATCGTTTTCAAGTATGTCCTGGGTTCAAGAACATTGAAATGTTACAGAAATACAAAGTAATAAGATGCAAGATATTAAAAAACACAAATATACAGATTAACAGAAAATAAATATGTAGGGAATACTTATTATGTTACATGTGTACAGGTGCATTCCGTATTGAGGTATGTTAATAGGGAGCTCGAGTGACTTAAGACTGGGGGAAGGTTTGATGGTGTCTGGGAGGTTATTCCATAATTGCGGTGCTCTGTAGGAAAATGAGGATCGAGCCACTTTCTTTTTGTATTGTGGTATTGCAATACAAATTAACTCTTCAAGAATATCACTTTAAGCTGACAGCGGGGTGCTGCTGCCCACGGGTAAAAAGGTAAGGCCACGCCAGGAATAGAATGCCATGGAAAGGTTACTGAAATATGTTTCAATATACCAAAATAAGCTCCTTCCAAAGAAGGTGCATGAGCCCTCCAGGCAGGTGCTGGGAGATATTAAAAGAATTTGAACATGCTCTCTCGTGTTGTTGTTTTTTTTTTGTCATTTAATAAATTGAAAATTTACCTAAACATTTTTATGTTGTCATTTAACGCAATTCCGTGTTTTTACGTATTTTTTTTTAGATGTTTTCTTTACAGAGCTTGGTGATCGCTGTTGGACTGCACTAGTTTCACTTCTTCAACAGGGACGTGTCTCACTGTATTTGAAGAGAAGCACAGTCACTGTGATACAACATATTTGCCCATCGGTGTCACATTTCAGACGTTGTGGAATGCAATGGCCCCTCCTTAAAGTGAAAGAGGAAACTATTGTTCTTAAGAAAATGGAAGTGAGAGAAATGTTTCTAACTGACATTGTTCGCTTTAAATACACCCAACTTCAAGGTACTGCAAGAATAAGGCCTGGTCATATCTCTAAGGCAGCAGAACAAAAACAGGATTGACACCCTTGTGGTACTTCATAAAAATAAAGATTTAGCACCATCGTTTGAGGTGGAGCAGAGCAGAAGAAGCTAATCAGAAGACCCCCCTCAAATGCAATTGTTACAGTTACAATTAATCCTATTTTTAGTCACCAATTGCAACTGATCCTCCATCAGTACAATGGGTCCTATTTCACTTTTAACAACTCAGAAGCTCTTCCTGCCAACCCACAAACTCCTCTTGCAGCTCTGTTGATACACCAGCTCTAAGTGCATTTTCTGTTCCTATACTTTGTCCCACCAGATGACAGCAGCTCTGTGTGCGTGTATGCTAGGTCATCCAGGCTCCCAAATATTAAAATTTGTAATACAGTCAGCCATAGGGAGACGCTGATGCTTTTAATGGCTCATAACAGATTTTAGCATTTACGGTTCCCATTACCGGCTTGGCTGGACTAAAAGTCAAAACTTGTTTATTGTCAATTTAGGCTGGGGTCAGACCAGCGCACTTTAAACGCGCGTTCTGGCGCACATAATCACGGCCGCACTAGCAGCAAATGACGGGCAATGACGGCCAATATACGAAGTACGGTCGCACGAAAGTCCGGCCGCGCAAAGCAAGTGGAAAACGAACGCATTTTTTCGAGCACGCCGAACCGCTAGTACGGGCGTACAGATTGCGCAGCTGCGGCATAGCGGCGTGTTTGCGTGATTAGGAGACGTCAGACGCTGCACATGTGCGGCCTATATAACGTCCAGACGAAAAAAGTGTCCTGTGGTGGCTGTTGTTGTACCTGGCAATTGCAGAAGATGGCTGGTGTGGATATTGATGTGGAGCGTCTGATAGCGGCAGTGGCGGAGCATCCCGAGATTTGGGACACGGCTTGTGACCTGTACAAGGACAAACTGAGAAAGGCCAGCGCATGGGTTGCAGTCTCGAGGGAGGTGTACCTGGAGTATGATACGTGGTCTGACAGAGAGCAGAAGCTACAGAGTGAGTACATGATTATTTAATTCATAATCACATGTAAATTGCATGTACAATAAAAGTAAAGGCAAACATAATAGGTGCCGTCACATGTTAAATGCTCCCCAGCTGCCAGGGCACCTGCCCTGCATCGCTAGTAAAATAATTAGCCAGAGCATCGCGAAACCTGTTGCTGTGTCTATTCACAGCTATTATGTCATGGTTTGCATATTCATCCAGACCCGTAACTGTGAGGGTATCAGCGAAATTAAAACCATCCCTCGCACGAACATAGTTATGTAGGATGCAACAGCATTTCACTATATCCACACAGAACTCCACATTTACATCAAGCGGTCTATGAAAAATCCTCCACTTGTTGGTCAGTATGCCAAAGCTACACTCCACATACCGTCTCGCCCGCGACAGCCTGTAATTAAACACCCGCTTCCTCACAGTCAGGTGTGTCCCTGAGTAGGGCCGTAGGAGATGTGTGGATAGGCCGAATGCTTCGTCACCCACGAAGGCATAGGGGACTACCACGTCACTGCCAGGCAATGGTGCGGGCCTGGGTATGTGCAGGGTCCCACTCTCGAGCTCATCCCACAGTGTAGAGTTCCTGAACAGTGTGGAGTCAGAGTCTTCGCCGTATGATCCGACATCCACATACACAAAATTATAGTTGGCATCTGCCACCGCCAGTAGGCCAATGGAAAAGAAATGTTTATAATTTTGATACAGTGAGCCACTGTGCAGTGGCTTCACTATGCGGACATGTTTGCCATCCACGGCTCCAAGGCAATTGGGGAAGTTGGCTCTCCCCCAAAATCCTGCTGCAATTGCTACCCATGCCTCGTCCATGGGTGTTGGTAAACATTGCTTCTTCATGGTTTCCCATATTGTTTGGCACACCTTGCGGACGATCTCACCAGCTGTTGATCTGCCAATGCGGAAGTTGTAATGCAGATCCTTCAAACTGCATCCACTAGCAAGATACCTGGAAAATATGAAGTAAATGTGTGTTATGATCACATCATATGAACCGAACCTAATGTCACTCTCATTATGTTTTGCAGCACATGAAATTAGCAACAAGTGGCGCACTATCAGGGACAACTACACCCGGGTCCTGAAAAAGGAAGCGGCAGCTGCACGCTCTGGAGCTGGGGCAAGGAGGAAGGTGCACAGCTATCTTTACGCCGAACAATTGTCGTTCCTCAGGAGGACTCAGGAGCCAAGGCCAACTGCGAGCAGCATTGACCAGCCATCCACCTCTGGGTCACAGGAGCAACACCTGCCGGCAGGGGGTTCTGCCAGCTGGCAGGAGGAGGTTGACCAGGGTGGCACGGACTCGCAGGTGGAGGGGGAGGTGGAGACCGGACCGGTGCCAGCTGCAGCACCGAGAGACAGCACCAGACCGGCTCACAACAGGAGGAGGGGACCGCCTAGCGACTTCGAGCAGGCCATGGTCAGGTTCATGGGGTCGCACAATCCACAACCTCCACGCTGCACCATCACTGACAGTGAGGACATGTCCTTTGTCCATTCCTGTCAATCCCTGCTGGACCAGATGACCCCGGCGCAGAAGGTGGAGTACCGCCGCAGATCCCTGGACCTCATCCATGAGATCCTGTCCCGTCCAGAACAGGCTGCGGTCTACTATGGTGCGGTGCCACAACTCCATCAGGCCACTGGTGATGCCAGCCACAGCCAGGCGCCACCCACCCACCCACCCATGTCCCATGTTGCTGGGCCTCCCCCAGAGTCTGGCTACCGCCGCGGATCCACACATGGTCCTCATGAGCCAGATGCTCCTCTGTACCAGGATTTGTGAGGTGTCTTGTCTGTTTTATGTTTTTGGTTGACATGCTGTTCCTGTTGTCACTGTTATGTTTTGTCCTTCATGTTATTTTCTTTTGTATATATGTTACAAATATGTAATTCATTTATTTTCTTGTTTATTACAATATATTTCTATTTACATACATTCTTGTCAGTGTCAGAGGTTTTTTGGACGTGTCTTGAAATGTGATGCCTGCGTGTGGGTGGGTATGAATGTGCTTGCGTACATGTCACTACAGACCGACAATAGGGACTCTGCACACTGAGCACATGTCTGCTAGGCTTGTGCACCTTTTTTTTTTTCGGGTCGATTCTGTTCCATGTTTCGGATTTTTAAACTTTTCGATTCGGCTCGTTTCTACCTATCGCTGTTTCGATTCGGTTCGGCTCCACTCGTTTGCCGTGTACTTTTTTCTCGGAATTTCGACCATGTTTCGTATTTGCGTGTCACTTAGCTCGTTTTATGTATCGACTTTTCGTAAGTTCGGAAATTCTCGTTTCTTCGGAACGTCTGTTCTCCTAGTTTCAAAGCAATAAATTTCGATTTGACTCATTTCAAGTCCATTCGAAAATTCCGTAAATATTTCGGGTCGGCTCGGAAAACGTTTCGGATCTGACGTTTTCGGATCTCAAATTTTCGGTAATTCGGCCGCATCCGAAAACACGAATCGGGAAATTGCGTGAAAATTCCGAAACCTGAAACGCACATCCCTAATGTCTGCTGACTGCCAGCGAAGTCATGCATACAGGTGTTTGGAAGTACTTACCGCAAAGTGATGACCAGCATCTCCTCCGGTGGTATGGCATCCCTCATGTTGGTGTCCCTCTTGGTCAGCGGCTCCCGTAACTGTGACAACAGTTCATCGAATGAGGGGATGGACATCCGCATGTAGTTGAAAAACTTCACGGGGTCCCTCTCTCGCAGTGGCCTGTACAGCGTCACAAAGTGGCCATGAGTGTGTCTGGCAGCGTTGATGGGATGAACCCATGTTCGCCGTTGTCTTTTGTGCTGGAGGTACAGGTAGCCCGTTGCAGCAAACACAAACACTTGCAGTGCATCCATCTTGGTGAAACGCCACCATCCACGAAATGGCTTTTTATACCCCTTCACCTTAATTTTTGATTCACCTATTGATTTGGTAAATTAGATTACGCGTTTAATTGCAGATCCGTAAAAAATCACGCCCGAAAATGCGCATCGTATGACCGTTTTCGCGCACTCCGTGAAAAAATACGTCACTTCGTTCGGACGCACTTTTTTACGTTCGCGTATAAAAATGCTTTCGTGTGACCCTAGCCTTAATGTGCATGGCCAGCGGCGTAGCGTGGGATGTCAGCACCCGGGGCAAGGCAAGAATTGTGCGCCCCCCCAACCTGTGGACACGGTAACACAACCGAATTCCCTTCTACCAGTGGAGTATTGACCCCCGTTACCCCACGAATACATGCATTGTATATTAACAAAATACTTATATAATAAAAAATGAAAAACACATGCCCCCACGCTACGCCACTGCTACAGTCACCCTGTATACCCTAGTATAGATCCACTCTCACACTACACCCAGTCACTCTCTCCCAGTACCACCAGTCACACTCTCCAAGTACCCCAGTCACTCTCTCCCAGTACCACCTGTCACACTCTCCCAGTACCACCAGTCACCCTCTCCCAGTACCCCCAGTCACTCTCTCCAAGTACCCCCATTTTCTCCCAGTACTACCAGTCAATCTTTCTTTCTATCCAAGTACCCCCAGTTACCCTCTCCCTGTACCCCAGTACCACCTCACTGTGTGTTGGTTACACTGCTCTGGTGTCACACGGTGTCGCCTACTTGTGTGGAGTTGCTGGTGGCCCGGGGAAAGCTGTCCAGGGGGCTTAGTGGAGACCGGATTTTAAATGTGCTGCAGGGCAGGCGCCTCCCTCCCTCCTGTTCAGCAGCTGCAGGGCTGCCAGCGGTGGGGGGCTGGAACAGGGCTTAAAGGGAGGCTGAAAAGTGTGGTACAGGGTGTTCTGTTGGATAATGCTGCACTGCTTCACGTGGCTCATGTCAGTGTTAAGATGGAGTCAGGACAGGACCAGAATTTACTGTCCTGGTCCTCCCTTCCGGATGTTGAGTGCTAAGTCCCCGCCGGCGCCGCAAATCTGGCGGCTGCCCAAGCAAGGGCCTCTCATGGACACCAGTGTCCGTGAGCAGACACCTTGCTGATTTCTGCTGGAAAATATTAGTGGTTCAAATTTCTTTTGAAGTTTTGGACCCCCTAAAAAAATTGCGCCCGAGGCCCCCCCCCCACGCTACGCCACTGTGCATGGCATATTTTGCAGATGAACCCCTTGCCCGATGGGTCATAGGTTCCACAGACCAAGAACCGAACAGGCTCATCATCATCACAGTGGTTATTTCTATTTCGGGTGGAGATGTCTACATATTCATGTTGTGCTTGCTTTCTAAACCTTTTAACACCTGGTGATATAGTATGTATTATTATTTATTTATATATGATTCCTTCACAAACTGATGAGGGTTACATAGGCTGAAAAAAGAAATGCGTCCATCGGGTTCATCCTTTTACACATCACCTACTGCTGCGGATGCAAAAGAGGGCAGAAAACCCAGTCTGAAGCACTCACCAATATGCAACACACTGGGGAAAAATTCCTTCTTGAATGGCAGTCCGGAATGGCAGTCAGATTTCTCCCTGGATCAAGCAGCTTTTACCCACATATTAAATATTATAACCCTTAATATTATGTTTTTGTAGGAAGTCATCCAGTTGTTTTTTAAAAGTCTGTACAGTCTCTGACCCAACCACCTCAACAGGCAGAGAATTACAGTTTTATTCTCACTGTAAAATAACCCTATGCTTTAGGCTGAATTTCTTTTCATCCAGTGAACTCGTGTCCTGTGTATAGTCCTATTAATGAATAGGTTGCGAGACAATGGCTTATGATGGCTCTGTATATATTTATATAAAAGTTATCAGATAATCTATGTCACGGTTTCTCTAAACAGGTTTAAGCTTGTCAGCCTTTCTTCATAACTTAAATTTTCCGTGAGATTTTATTTATTTATAAAGGATTTTACCAGGAAGGATACATTGAGATTTCTCTCGTTTTCAAGTACGTCCTGGGTTCAAGAACATTAAAATGTTACAGAAATACAATGCAAGATATTAAAAAAAAAAAAAATCACAAATATACAGATTAACAGAAAATAAATATGTAGGAAATAGTCTTTATGTTACATGTTTACAGGTGCATTCTGTATTGAGGTATGTTAGTAGGGCGCTCGAGTGACTTTAGACTGGGGGAAGATTTGATGGCGTCTGGGAGGTTATTCCATAACTGCGGTGCTCGATAGGAAAATGAGGACCGAACCGCTGTCTTTTTGTATTGTGGTATGCCAAGTAAGGTGCTGGTCCTGGATCGGAGGTTATAGTATGAGGGAACTGCTGGAGGAAGCCGTCTATTCAGATAGAGCTTTTCTGGGAAGCTACCACCCTTAAACACCAGGTTGGAAAGGTGAAGGGTGCGTTTAGACTCCAGCGACGGCCAGTTTAGCTCTTTTAACATGTCACAGTGGTGGGTCATGTAGTTACATTATAGCGCAAAGCGGCAGAAGGAGTTCTACAATGTGGTAAGTTTCTGAAGGTGTTTACGGGGCCGCTGCATACACTACATCTCCGTAATCAATAGCTGGCATAAGCATTTGTTGTACAATTTGCTTTCTTACCGTGATGTTCAGGGCACCTAGTTTGGGGTAAATTTTAGATGAGAGTTTTTCGATGTGGGGGTCAAAGGATAGATTTGGGTCTAACCACATACCTAGATATTTGAGAGAAGTGACTGGTCAGCGTGCCATTTGATTTTGTCCCCACACAGATGGGGATTTTGGAATTTATGTAGTTTAGGTGCTTGCCAAAGAGCATCGTTACCGTTTTGTCAGTATTTTAAAAAGGTTTGTTGTGTTTGATCTACTTTTCTACCTCTGAATTGTTCTTGCAGCACGGCCTCCAGTTGTGGGAGATTTGGTTTGCTGGTATAGATTACTGTGTCGTCTGCGTACATGTGTACAGTTGAGGCTTTGCCGATGTTAGGCAGATCATTTATGAATATTGTAAATAAAAGGAGGCCGAGTATTGAGCCTTGGGGTACACTGCAAGTGACTGGGAGGGGGAGGGAGGAGCTGCCAGAAATGGACACATATTGCCATCGGTCGGATACATATGATTGAAACCAGGTTAGCGTGCGATCACCAATACCAGAGTCTAAGTTTTTTTTAACAAGATGCCATGGTCTGTGTCAAAGGCTTTGGCAAAATCAAGGAAGATGGCTCCAGTTAGGTTTCCTTGTTCCATCCCAGCTTGGATATCATTGCAGACTTTTAAAAGGGCGGTTGTAGTTGAGTGATTTGGACGAAAGCTGGATTGATCCGTGGTTAAGTAGTTCTAATATTGATAATAATCACATAATTGTGTGTAGTTGCATTTTTCCCAAATTTTTGACATTACAGGGAGCAATGATATCGGACGGTAGTTGGATACCAAAGTACTGTCGCCACTTTTATGGATAGGTACCACTCTAGCAGTCTTCCAGAGTTTAGGTATTATCCAGTCGCCAGTGATTCATTGATTAGGGTTGCGACAGGATTTGCAATTGCCGGGGCACTGATTTTCAGTAGCATTGCTGGTATTTGATCAGGTCCAGACTGGTATTTAATTTTTTGGTTACGGAGAAGTTTAGTAACGACACTGACGGGCACTGGTCTAAAACTGAATTCCTGTCTGATACAGGGTCTTTGCACAGTTGGAGGGGCCTGACCTGTGTGTGGCCTTTCTGATTGCATGTCATTTCCTAGCTTAGCAATCAGGGTGGTGGCACATCCAACAAAATGATCATTAAAAGGCATTTGCTACATCTAGGGGGTGTTGCAGGGTTTGGTTGTTTACTTTGACAGCAGCTGGCTGGGAGTGGACAGGGGGTGCTTGTAGGTTACTGGTTTTCCAAAAGATTCTAGGGTTTGATATGTTATGGTTTAGATTTTCATTGAAGTAATGGGCTTGTGCCATTTTTGTTTGTTTTGTGCATGCATTCCGGCATTTTCGGTATTCACAGTGATCGTTCATGGAACCAGTAGTCTTGAAATTTGACCACAGTGAATCTCTAAGCTGGTACATTAGTGTAAGATCAGCTGTAACCCAGGGGAGATGGGTCCCTCTTACTCGCACTTTACACAGCGGGGCATGGAAATTCCAGACTTGCAGAAGCTTGGACTGAAAGTATGCAATTGCACAGTCTAGGTTTGGGATTAGGTTTAGTCTGTACCATGGGAGCTGTTTGAGATCACGAAGGAAGGATTTAAGAATACATTTCTTGAAAGACCTGGTGGTTATTACCTTTGGGGGAGATTTTGTGGCCTTTATTTTACGCACGCAGTACACAAGACAGTGGTCACTAAAAGCTATTAGAATACAGGAGGCAGGCATTCTTGCTCTCAGGATATGAGGAGAGAATTCAGCCCAGCAAGGTATGGTTAGGGTTTTTTATATTAATGCGCGTGGCAGAGGCGGAACTAGAAACCTCAGGGCCCAGGTGCAGCAACCATGACGAGGCCCCCCCAGGCAAAAACATCTTTTGTCCCCCCTCCCGTCAACATGCATTGGTCCCCTCCAGGTCCACAATGTTGACTGAATCAGTGTCCCATTTTTTCCAGGTCCACTATGACCTCCTCATTCCATCCCATTTTTAACGTAATGTGCACTATGTGTACCTCAGAGCTCCACAGCAATATACCTCACAGTAATGTGCGCTGTATATGAACGTATCACAGAGCTCCACAGCAATGTGCAGTGTGTATGAACGTACCAGAGCTCCACAGCAATAAAACGCACAGTAATGTGCAGTGTGTATCAATGTGAATCACAGAGGTTTACAGCAACAAAACTCACAGTAATATCTGGTGTGTATGAGTGCATCACAGAGCTCCAAAGTAAAACTAACAAGTATAAAATACATTTTAAAAAGAATATATATATATATTATAGGCAAGCACCCAGGCCCAGGCAGGCAAGTGTGGGCCCCCCTGGTCTCAAGGGCCCAGGTGCAGTGGCACCCTCTGCACCCCTGGTAGTTACACCCCTGGCGAGTGGGGGAGGAGATTAATTGAGTTAGCTGCAAAGTTTTAAACAGTGAGCAGTGTCTATTGTTTTTAGGATTTAGCCAATCTGTATTAAAATCACCGAGGACCAGCAGTTCACTTTTTTGGTTTTGTGCAAGTAGGTTATTAAGGATTTGAGTTATGTCAGAGAGGGAGTGCACTGGGGAACTCGGTGGGAGATTGATTTACTGAATGGGATCTCCATTAAACCAGAGAGGAAATCAAAGGTGGCAGGGGAGATAGAATACTGTGAAGGGGTGAACTTTATGGACTCAACATAAATAACAATTCCCCCTCCTCTCTTTGCCATATCAATACAGGGGTATTCATGTTCTAGAAAGGACAGAGCAGAGTCTTGTACTTTTTGGGGTTAACCAGGATTCTGTGAGCACAATGATTTTGGGTTTGTAATAGCAACACCAAGCCCGAAGCTCATCCAGTTAAGGGAGTAAACTGCGGCTGTTACAGTGCACAAATGAGGCGCATTTTTTAGTGGGGAGACTAAAGGTTGTGTCAGCTATAGGACCAGGGTTAGTTTCCACATCATTTGCCAGGGAAAGTAGCAGGATAAATAGGAATTTGGACAGAGTTTTCTTTTGGTAATAATGTGATTGCAGAGTTTTAAATTTCTGTGAGGGGGTAAGGAGGGCTGGATTTTAACACTCTCCACCAGCACTCAGCTGATAGGTTAAAAGAACTGAGCAGGCTGTGGTGTATTGGAACTTGTTTTCCATCCTGGGGCAATTGGAAAGGTGTATAGAAGGAGAGAGTAGTTTTAGAGAGAAGGGATGAAAAGAAAAGAGAAGCAATAGTGGGATAAACATTATAGAGAAAGGTGGAGGAGGTGAGTAAAAACAGGAAATAAAGGAGGTACCAGAGTGAGAGCTTCCCTTATTTTAATGAAGTTGGCCTTTTTAACATTATATGTTCTTGCATGCCCCCTATGAATGTACTTTAAGTTTATTTCAAAAGACACCATATTGTGGTCACTGTTTCCCAACTGCTCCCTTTGTTAGAACCAGATCCAGACAGGTATCCTTTCTAGTTGGTGCTTCTACCAGTTGTGTCACGCAGGTATTTTAAGAGGTTCAGAAACTGGATTCCAAGGGGGGGCAGAGCTGACTGCCAACAGGGAAGGTCACATTTTGCTGAGCTCCTCGAGGCTTGACTAATTTTTTGCTGATCCTTTGCGACCTACCTTCGGCTGCTGTACTCTATGGGGAGAGGACTGTGCAGGGGGATCCCTTGATCGGTGCCAGGTCTTTTTGTGCTCTCGGAGCTGTTTGGGGCACTTTGCTGTCTCCAGCCTATTTTTGAGGCCTACCCTGGGCAGCCATCTTTGAGCCTTTGTTGCGGTGCTATAAGGATCCGTATCCCCCCTTCCTTGAAGCGGTGGGGCCCTGATGGAGCACCTGGATGGGTGCCTGGCCTGATTATCGGAGGAGGGGGAGTGGCCACTGACACGCAGGGATGTCTGGCGCCTTGTAGCGGCTCTGCCGGGATGCAGCTGCTCCATCTGGAGGTGTGACTGAAGGCCCCCTGCACGAGTGTGGTGTACTTACCTACTCGGTCGAGAGGAGAGAAGATTTATGGAGACCAGGGAGTGGCGGTCCTGAAGACGCATTGCAGCTGACCAACTGCAGTGATCCGGCTGGGTTGCTCCATATGCCGAGGGTATCCAGCTTGCCTCCTGTCTGTGGGCTCTGAGGGAAACGTCCAGGTGGATTACGGGTCTCAGGAAGGCCCTGCGGCACTTGAGACATCGGAAAGATCTCCCTGTGCGGTGATGCTGTCGACCCCGCTGTTTCTTGGGATGCGGTGGGGTATGGAGACCCCCGGTCGTCCTGGAACCGAGGCTGCCTGGAGGCTGTGTAGATGGCGAGACCTTCTCCCCCCGGACATCCTAGGGGAAGTCCTGGGTCATACTCCATGTTCTGACCTGTTGCCCCTGCTGACTTTGATCTTGCTCCTGGATGGTGGAGGTGAGAAGATCGTGTCTTATTTTTCCCCTGGGCACTGGCTGACCTGGATAGCCCTGCTCCCGGATTCCTGGCTGCCGATTTCCCCTGTGTGGCTGTTTCCCCACTTTCCCCCCTCAAAAGTGTTTTGCTGATTTCTACCCCTCTTCCCCCCCCCCCGACACTCTTTAGCGGACTTTACTTTACCTGACCAGTACGTGGAGTGGTGTGACGGTCCGAGTATCTGGTCCTTTTTTTTTTTTAGTGTGTGCGGGACGATGGAGCAGATACCATGGCTCTGTCCAATCCCACTGGCCCCAAAATGCCTGGCGCCGTGGCCTCCAGTCATCTTGTGAGGTTGCTGGAGCGAGCCAGGAATGCCACTTTTCCCTGGGCTGTCCCCCGGGCCCCACCTTTCCATTTTTTTTTTTCTTTTTACAGGGATGCCCCATCTCCTGCCTGAAACGAGACCACCTCCCTGGTCACTTATGTCTGAGTGTCCTCCCCCCCCCTCCCTTTCAAATTTTTTTTTGTTCTCTTTGAATCTCGCTGGCTTTTCTCGTTTAGATTTCTGTATGATCTACTGTTGCCTTAATTTTCAAAATAAAAGTTTGAATGGGAAAGAAAAAAAAAAAAGAAAGAAACTGGATTCCCCACACTGCATTATTAGTCCCACTCTTCCAATTAATGTCCGGGTAATTAAAATCTCCAATAATTAACGTGCTTCCCAGATGGGCAGCCTTCCTGATTTGCACTAAGAGCTGTTCTTCCTCATCATCTTATTAGTGGTTTATAGCATATGCCAACCAATAGTTTACTTCCAAGTTTATTCCCCAAACAGATATTTACCGACAAAGATTCCGCGATTTCCCTTATCACTGGCGACAGGTGTAATATTCGGCTATAAAGCATGATATACACACATACATATACACTCCTCCCCCTTTCTTAGGTTTTCTATCCCTCTTACACAATGTGTAACCATTTAGATTTACAGCCCAGTTCTGCGTCTCATCCCACCACGTTTCTGTTATACCTATGTCGTATTGATCCGTATATGCTATGGACTCTAGCTACATCATGTTATTGAGGTTTCTTGCACTAGCAAGCATACATTTAATATTGTCATGACCAACATGCCGAATGTGACTGTACTTTGCATGCCTCCTCTGTCCAGCCTCCCGTCTGCAACTAGGGTGCATGCTACACCGTGTGGCCCTCCCCGTCGAAAAGCTGCAATGGATGCAGGGTCACATGGACGCACTCAGTGCGCTCGTGTGAACGCAACAGGTCTACTCTCTTAACCCTCTTTATCGCTCCCTTACTTGGAGCAGCCTCCCAGTACCACTACACCTGAGCAGCCTCCCAGTACCACACCTGAGCCGATGCACCAAACATCTTCGCTCAAAGGGGCATATCTGCTTCTGTACACAAGGTCAGGACTAGTCAACCCTTTCTTTTTACCTCGCCCCCTGCTACGATGTGTCACTGACACACAGCTAGCAATCTGTTCTCCAGTTAACTTAGCTCCTCCCACAGCACTAAATTCCCCAACTATACTCCGCTCTGTGAGAAGCAGGCTCCTCAAGATTGTCAATCTGCCTCTGTTACGATTTGCCCTTCCAGATCTCAAATATGAGCTTCCAGTAGAGCTACACGCTCACACTTGCCACAGAGATATGGACCTTGGAAGGATTCTTCCAGACACGCATACATGTAGCATGATGTGCACTGGTTCTCACCTCCATGCTTGCTAGCACTCATATTCCACAAGATAACAGGTATCAATTGTTATTTATATAGTTGCCATTTCAACTACTGTCTTTTAACGCCTACTTGCAAATAGCATACTTAGAAAATAGACCACTATAAAAGCACCTCCAAGTGAGCAAACTGAGTTGCCAACGGGATTATTTACCTACACAAGTGAAATCACCTGACAGGCAGCACTCCCAATTAAACAAGCCACCAGCAGCACATGGAAAAAACACAAATAAAACAGTGTTTTCTCCCTCTAGCAAAAAAACCCACAGACCAGTACAGACAGACACTCAGGGGAAACTCCTGGTTTTTAGCTCCTACTTGCAAATAGCCTACTTGTAAAATAGACCACTGCAAGCAGCTCTAAGTGATGTGCGCCAAGTTGTCACCCTTTGAGAGTTTCCTCAGGTTTTGTTACTAAAGTCATGGGAATATAACCTATCTACACCTCCAGCTGCATCATCCCTCCAATGTCTGAGAGCCGTTTTGATAAAGGAGGGGAAATGTCTCCCCGTATATGATTTCATGTCTGTGTCATTCTAAACAAACGCCACCAATCAGAAAGCGACACAAGTAACAATGTAGCTTAATGACATCAGACACCAAGTCCACATTATACCCATCAGTGCTAGGACTCATTGCCCTGTTGTGGTTCCTACTTCAAGTAGCCCAATAGCCATTTGCTCTGCATTCCTGTGTAATCCTCTACCGTTGGATAGTCCCCCAACTAGACTCTCACTTCAGCCTTTTGTGTTACGTATAAAATAGCTGTTCTAAAGTCGGGTATTATGTGTATTCTCTTTTAGGATTAGGCTCAACATGCTGGAGATTTATTATTCTTGACAGTATGACAGCCAAGAAACTGTCCCAATGGAACGAGTGACTATCTTGACACATTTTTGGCTGACGAGGCTTATACTTTCCTCCAGTAATTAGGCTCACTCTGGGATTACTGTGCCAACTGAACTGCCTCTGATGTGAGACAGGTTGATCGTCAATGTTATTGGCGGTCATATTGACCACATGGAATTGTGACATGGAGCTCTCATCCACACAATGTAGAAAGCCCCGCACTTAATCTTGTAAATTTCAGGATTACAAGGCGAACAATTCCTCGTACAGAGGGCAACATATCTAATTAGCCAATGGCTCCTAAACATCTGGATTATTCAATAAAAATGTACATAAAAATATACCAGATCCATAGGAATGTGTTCTTGGCTCTTAAATTTCATACAGGTTTGTCAAGGCCAGTCTTAGAACTAAGCTCAAGAAAGCTATGACCAAGTCTGCACAGGCTTTATAAATGACTGTCAACCACTGTGACCTCATCTGTGACAGCAAA
Source organism: Leptobrachium leishanense (assembly GCA_009667805.1). NCBI lineage: Eukaryota > Metazoa > Chordata > Amphibia > Anura > Megophryidae > Leptobrachium > Leptobrachium leishanense. The sequence continues at coordinate 82,379,836 of CM019070.1, read as the reverse complement.
GCCAACTGCCATTAGACATCAAGTCAGAGAGCCCACATTGTAATCACTGTTCTCTAGAGATTACATTCACAATCAGACTTGCCATTACTTCATGCTGTTGCATGCACTTAACAGGATTGATTACTGATCACGTTTAACCGAGACAGGCTACTGCTTGAATATTATACAAGCTGAAAAAAAGGACACCGAGAGGAGCATAGGAGGTATGCTGGGCAAACGTGAACTTTGATCAAACGGAAATAATTACATATGTGAAAGAGGTTGTGGACTGTAGGTCCCTTTACCCTCAATTAGACTTCATATAGTATCTCTTAAGTGGTCATATTTCTAGAATGCCCCTTAAATTTAGCTGTGATTATTACAAGTTTTTATAAAGCGCTAACAAGTTCCGTGGCGCTGTACAATGGGAGGCAGAATAAATTATACATACAAGTTAAACCAGGGCTTGACAAACCCATGGGCCTGGTAGCCACTGGCTCCTAGAATTTTACTCCTGGCTCCTAAATTTCCAGTTTGTTACACCAATATGAAAGCAGTTTTTGCCTGGCATCCAAAAACATCTAGTTGGCTTAGTATTCTTCAGGTCTCCTACATTTAATGTGAATATGTCCAGCCCTGGTGTAATATATTTATGAGGTCTGTTGTGTCAGTGCAGTGGGTAAATAGGGTGTCTGACCATACATTTCAATACTATCACGAATTGGACAGGCTTTCAGCAAAAACTTTATTGGAAAGCGTCACATGACATTAAAGTATCGGTGAGTACCTGGCAAAAAGAATATTGGTACTCGTACTCGATCTTTAAAGAAAATGGTATTGTGCATCTTTAGTTGTTGAAAGTAAAGCTTTGTTAGGAGCCAGTTTTTGCTTCAGACTAACTTTTGAAAGCTGGCTCCTAGATTCAAAGCAAATTTGTCAAGCCCTGAGTTAAACACACAGAACAGTAGGAGAGAGGACCCTGCTCAAAAGAGGAGAGGGGTGACACACTAGGTGAGGGTATATAGAGAACATTAAGCAGCGAGGCGCATGTGGGCTGGGTGGGAAGATGGAGTAAAATGATTAGAGGGGGATTAGGGAGAGAGATAATAGGCTTCTCTAAAGTAATCTGTGTTTTCAGAGACTTCTTGAAGGACTGGAAAGAGTATAATGGTGCGGCGAGGGATTTCCACAGAAAGGGGGCAGATCGGGAGAAGTTCTAAAGGTGGGAGTGCGGGTCCGAGGAGACGATAATGTCAGATCACTGGCAGAGCGAAGTGGTCGGAATGGGAGGTACCTGTTGAGCCGCAAGTCACTTTGGACTTGGGGTGCATGGGCATGGAGGCATATTTGTAAGGTGCAGGACCCATAAATCAATATTAGTTCAGTGGCCTTTCGTGTGCAGAATGTTTGTGTAATCTGTGATTATGGAGTAAGAGAAAGGGTTCTGGGCGCGCCCTAGTGGTTATGTACTAAAACAGCATATGTATGTATATATATAGTAAGAGCAATTTGCAAGAGAAAATGTTATATATATTGAATAATTCACGCATAGAATGGAAGTACTGTAAGATTGGAATACTTATATTTAGTTGATTTCTTCTCTTTTCCTTGGCTCCAGCGATGTAATCCAGATTCCAGGGTGGGAAGGACGAATAAATGGGCTCAGGAAAAAATGTGTATCGATGGAAAAGACCAGGCAGCAAGACATGTATAAGAATAAAAAATGTAGACCTTAAATTAAAAAAGCCATATGGCAGGAATAAATCTAAAAAAAAATTATTTTTTTTTGGTATAAAATACAAATGCTTTAAAAGGATCACCAGAACGCGTTTTCGCCGTATAGGCTTCCTCAGTGTCCTTTTGAGGCAGAGTAATCTCTAAATTCAATCTTGCATAATCTGTGATTATGCAAGAATGCTATAGTTTGGTCCTTGTGTATCGGTCACCTGGTGAGAGGATTGGACTCCCAGCCTAGCCTGGTCTCAGGAATGTGTGGTTATCGGTTTCTATTTGAACAGGTTGTAAAGCTACAGGTAAATCTGAACATCCTGTTTACCATTATCCAGCCTCGTTTAGAAATGTTATGCAACTATCTACCGAATCTAATTAGGTTTCACATTCCATGAAGCAAATGTGTCCCATTGTCTGTTTCGGTCTGGTTGGGTCCCCAGCGGTTTCAAGGGGAGGTTTCATGTTTGTAAAGGACCCATGTGTGACCGTATAAATGTGTGTACCTAATTAAAACAATTCTATTCTGACCCTACATGCAGTCACGACTCATGGTTTGGGTAGCCGCTAGAGTCTGTTCCAATGAAAAGCTCCAGATCTACAGTCACTGCTTATTTCTGGGGGACGCTAGAAAGGCTCTTTATGTGTACCCATCTTTTAGCTGTGGCTAAGGACCAGGCAGTGGCGTCGCTACGTGGGGGCGGGGGGTGCGGCCCGCACCAGGTGACACCCTCCCTTAGGGTGACACCAAAGTGGCGGAACTACCAGGGTCGCAATTGCGACCGGGCCCTGGCAATTCCGCCACTTGAGGGGGCCCACTGGCCTTGGGGAGACCGGCGGCAAATTCACGCAGCGCAGCGGCGAGCGCTGCACTATTTTTTCAGCAGCTCGGCCAGTCGCGTTCCTCGATCGGCGATCCTTCCCCTCTCTCGCTCGTCTCCGCTCCGGCTGCTCCGGCCGGCCGCACGTGTTCCCATGTGTGTGTGGGCGTGTGTGTGGGCGCGGCCAAGGAGACAGTGAGCGACACCGAGGGGGCCGGATCGGGATTAATGCGTGGCTGGGCGGCCGGATACCCTTCCTCTCCGTCTCCGGCGTCCCATGAGTCAGTGTGGCTGCTGGCGCCGCACCACGTGCCTGTGATTCGGGCCGGGCCGTGTGATAGCAGCATGCAGGGTGCTGCCCCCTGATCTCTATGCCCCACCACCGGACTACCTCCTCATACCAGCACTAAAGGCTCCTGTCCTGGAGACATGAAGATCTGGAGCGCAAAGCATGTGTTCAGGTGAGATGGGGGGGGGGATAATGATGCCATGTGTGGAGCTGCTGCAGGACAATGACAGCATATATATATATACAATATACATTAGAGCATAGTGCCAGTGTGACCTATAGCACTGCCTGGTGCCATGATGGAGCCTCTCACAGTGCAGCAGCAGCTCCACTTCCAGTGAGGATCATCATAACCCTATGGACGACAGTGGGAGCAGAGTGTCTGCTCCTCATCTACCCTGACCATTCACTCCTCCTTCATACAGTGCAGAAATACCAGGATTACGTGCCTAATCCCCAGTATCAATACACCTCTTGCACTGGGAGATTGAGGACACACAGGTGTTGAGCTCAGGGTTTTATTAATATTGCAGCAGATGCTGTCCAGGGGGATTCATGCTAAACCTGCTTGATGTGGGGTAGAGGTATGGATGGAGAGGGCACTGTGTCTCTGCAGTCACTGTCATGCCTGTCCCTCACCGCTGCTATAGAGTTAACAGTCTATGAAGGAACAACCGTAGTTTCTGCTACATACAAAGAATAGCAGGGGATTTTTGTGAGCTACTGGTCTGGGGGCAATATATACTGTATAAATGTGTGAGCTACTGGGGGCAATATATAAATGTGTGAGCTACTGGGGGCAGTATATATCATTGTTTGAGCTTCTGGGGGCAATATATATCCATGTGTGAGCTACTGGGGGCAGTATATATCATTGAGCTTCTGGGAGCAATATATATCCATGTGTGAGCTACTGGGGGCAGTATATATCATTGTGTGAGCTTCTGGGGGCAATATATATCCATGTGTGAGCTGGGGGAAATATATATTCATATGTGATCTGGGGCAATATATTTCCATGTGTGAGCTGGGGGCAATATATTTCCATGTGTGAGCTGGGGGCAATATATATTCATATGTGATCTGGGGCAATATATTTCCATGTGTGAGCTGGGGGCAATATATTTCCATGTGTGAGCTGGGGGCAACATATATCCATATGTGAGCGGGGGCACTATATATCCATGGGTGAGCTGGGGCAATATATCCATATGTGAGCTGGGGCAATATATCCATATGTGAGCTGAGGCAATATATATCCATGGGTGAGCTGCTGGGGGCAATATATAATTGTGAGCTGGGGCAATATATCCATATGTGAGCTGGGGGTAATATATCCAGAGCTGATGGGGGCAATATATATCCATGTGTGCCTTCACTTTCACTGCCTTCGAACAGGCACCGTACTTGCTGGCAGTTCGCCAAAATTTGTGTGAGCATATGAGAGAGCTCCACAGCAATAAACCTCACAGTAATGTGCGCTGTGTGTATGGGCATTCAGTGTTATATGGGAGTACTGATTTAGGAGTAAGAGTAGTTAAAAAAAAGAAACTGTAAAACTCGGGGGGGGTGACACCATGAGTTACCGCACCGGGTGACACCAACCCTAGTGACGCCACTGGGACCAGGAAATAGGAACGAGAGTCATGAGAACACAGAGGTCCAGCAAGGAAGCGGCATTGGCAGATGTGACCCTGTAGGGGTACTGAGATCTGCTACACCTGTTAATAAGGGAGGAGATGTAGGCAAAGGTGCAATTATGGAGAGCTTTGTATGGGCGCACCAATATTTTGAATTGGATTCTAAAAGAAACAGGGAGCCAGTGTAGAGATTGACAAAGGGGTGAGGAGCGAGAGGTGAGGTGTATGAGCCTGGCACAGGCATTCATAAAACAGACTGCAGAGGGAGAATCTGGGATCTCTTCAGGCCAGAGAGAAGGAGGATACAGTAGTCAAGGTGGGAGATCATAAGAGCTTGGATGAGCATTTTAACAGTCCTGATTAAGACAGGGACAGACGCATGCAATGTTTTTTTTTTGGTGGGAGTAGCTGGATTTGGTTAGCGATTGAATGTGAGGAGTGAAGAAGAGATCAGAGTCTAAGAGGACATGGGGGCGACAAAAACCGAGGTGGTATTTACTAAGCAATGGTTAAAGAAAAAAAGCACCTTGTTTCAACCACTTTAAAACTTCTGCAAACCCGATAAGGAAATTCAAGAAGGACTATCAATGAAGTTTTATCCATGAAGCCAAATGCATGCGTGCCTCCACCCATCACCTTGGCACTAGATCTGCCTAAGGGACAGGTTGGCCTGCATATTATACAAACCCACCTCTAGATTGGTTAAGATCCAGTACAGTGATAATTTGACTAAACCCAGAGCCCCACCACCCCATATAAGGTTTCCCAAACCTGTCCTTAGGACCACAACCAGTCCTGATTTTAAGTATTACCTTCGGTAAATGCAGACTAGAATACTGCAGTCACTCAGCAGCAAATCATATCACTTGTGCGGTGTTTCAGATATCTGGAAAACCTGGCTTGTTAGCAGGTCCTGAGGACAGGTTTGGGGTGGGGGGGAAGGGGGGGGGGACTGCCCTAGTAGGTCAGGGGCCATTTTGAAATATATTATTTCAAAGTGAATCCTGACGTGAGACTGGGATCAGCAACCTTGGCCCACCAGATGCTTTGAACTAAATATCCCATGATGCCTAGTCAGCTGAAAGAGTGCGCATTATGAGAAATGTACTTACAAAACAGCTTGGTGGTGGGCAATGTTGCTGATCCCTGTATTAAAGATATTTTTAGGTTCAGATACAAACCATCGCTGTGCAGGAGATCTCAACCAATCTAGTGGTGAGTTTGTTCAGTATGCATGAATCTTCTATATAGATACACAGTCTAGATAATATACCCAATTTCTGAACTAAATAAGGGACTCAAACAGGAAATGACAGAGCAATAAAAGGCCTCTCTTGGGTATTTGCTCATTTTTGTTGCTGCCAATATGTGGCAGAACTAAAAAGCCCTGAACAAATTGCTTTTGTTGTACATCCGAAAAAGGAATTTCAGAAGAAATATAGGATTTAGAACCACCACCCCCAAGTTGTGGAGGGGCCGCGAGAATATTGTTTTCTCCTTTTAACTGCCCTGCTCTTACCCGCCAAGGGGAAAAAAATGTTGCCCCTCTCCAATCTGCCACCCCAGCTCAAAGCCTTGCTAGCAAAAATACACCCCTGCAGTAGGAAGGGATTTGGTGTTTAGAACTCTAAATTACCATTTATTCTCGCCAGCCACTGGCAAATTACAGTCCCTGCCAGCAATCACATGCAAAGGCTTATAAAAAGGTCAGTGTATAATGCTCTATTACAGAATTAGCTTTTCATCTTTGTTACATTGTAATTTTTTTTTTTATAAAACATTTCATGAAAGAAAAAAAAAAAAAAATTTGTACAAACCAACACACCAGGACATGGACGTCTGCAGAAATTTTTCCGGGGGGGGGGGCAACATTTTAATGGCACCCATATTCTGCCCTTTTGACAATGTCATGAAGGGGACAGTCATAAAATAAAGCATAGGAATACAGAGGCTGCAAAACATGATGCAAGTCTAATAGAAGAAAAGGTGTAAGTGTCTGATCTGAGGGTTGCATTTTCTAGTCTGTTAACGCCATTCAATGCACCACACTAGTCATACACCCAGGATTAAGGCACTAAAGTATGGGTTTTTAGAAGGCAATCTCTGTATACACAAACCATGACCCCCCACAGATACTGGCACACACACCAGGCCCCCCACTCCAAACACACACACACACACACCAGCCGCCATGAGACAGGAGGGGGGAATGCTGCCAGCGAGTGTGTGAGCAAGCCCAAAGAAGTGTGTGGGGGCCAGAGCAGGGTCCCCCCCTCTCCGCTTAGATTGTAAGCTCTTGAGCAGTATCCTCTCTTAGATTGTAAGATCTGGAGCAGGGTCCTCATCCCCACTGCCCAGGCGAGACCCTGCCTAGAGCACCTGTATACTGCCAATATTGCCCTGGCCTGTACATCATGCAAGCTCTGTGAGCTTAACACAGGCCCCCACCAGATTACTACTAATCATTTTGTGTCCCTCTTCCCCAGATAAACTAGACCGCAGATCAGGGACCTCTCATTAATAAAGACAGTGGCATCATGCCCTGCGGACGTCCATGCGCCAGGAATGCTTGATAGTCTGACACTGTGGGTCGGCCTGGAGTTTCTGCAGTGGTTTAGTATATATTTTTTGCGCAATTTCTTTAAAAACAATACTACCCTAAATACCGTCAATATTAGGCTTTATGAACGGAAAAGGATCCTATGTTTGCTTCCTATCTTGAAACACAGTGTTTGGCGAAGACAAAATCTGGTAATTTCACAATTAAAAAGTTAGAGCTAAAACAGAGGCCACTACCTGTGCCCTAAGGCTAATGTCAGACGAACGCACTCTGCGTGCGTGCATAACGGACAGACGTACTGACGGAAGATACTGTAGACACCACACGGTTCCTTTTTGTTGACGGACGTAGAAGAAAAAAAAAAAAAAAAAAAAGGAATTATGGGAAACAAAATTAATATGAAAAATTATAAAAAAATTGAAAAGGATATGAAGCCATTTTTGTGCGTCAAGGTGCTGGACATTGCAAATGCACTGCATCTGACACACTCTCACAGAACGCTACGCGGACGTGGTGCACTCTGCGCGTCCGTCTAGCGGTTTTACGTTCTTGCCTAACTTGCGTCTGTTTGCCACCTGTGTTGTGCGTGTGCAGTTCAGTACGCACGTACTTCGTGTGTTGGTCTCTATTGCTCATGATTCTATGCTACGACGGACGTTAAACTGTGCGGCAACAAGGACGTGATCACTGCGTACGTCTGACGCCGGCCTAAATCATAGTTCCCCATTCCTGTCCTCAAGTACCACTGACAGGCCAGGTTTACAAGATATCTGAACCATAGCATAGGTGACAGGATTTGCTGCTCAGTGATTGCAGTACTACTCATTGTGAATTTCCAAGGTAAATCTTAAATCTGCCCTGTTTGGAGTACTTGAGGACTAGGGCTTGGTAAACGGTTATCCTAAATCACCATCAAACAACCAGTTCATCCATTTAATGTTCTCCCTTTGCACCTATCTGGGTCAGGTTAGATTGAGAACAGGTGTAGGGCAGATGGGCACGTCGAGCAGAGGGTCGGTTGCTTACATCTCCTTTCCATGTCAAAGTTAGCGACTTTAGCTGTACATAGTCTGGAGTGTGCCTTGAGACGATGAACCATTTGTATTAGGATTTTAAATTTTTTTTTTATATGCATCACAAAAGAATTCAGAATTTAACCCAAAATCATAGCAGTTTACGTGAAAAAATGCTTTTATTTGAACAATATAAAATACACTTATAAAGGGACTTTAAAATGTTTCATAAAAATAAATACCATTCACTATATATATATATTTACACACATATATTAGATATGAAAAACATTCAATACATGAGATTTATAGTTCAGTAATAAGTACTGCACACACATATCAGAAGGACACAAATACCACACCAGAAATATGCCACTCAGATCATCTGACAATATAATAAACTCTAAACCAAATATCTAACAACTAGAAGGTGTGCTCCCCCTTAACTCATAATAATATTAATAGATGTATACTTTATTATAGCTTATCACTCTTGATGCCAACGATGTCACCTTGGTTCTAAATTGATGAAAGCAGATTACAAAGTTTATTGTGAAACCATACACAAAATAAATTGGGTTAAGCAATGCATTGTCTAAAATATATGTAGGTTTTAATAAAACTTAATATAACCAGTGATCTCCTCCCCTGCTGTAATTCATTGTCATTACTCTGGTTTTCCTCCACCAAAAAATTCCTTGAGATTGTAAACTCAAAAGGCCCAATTCCAAACCAGCTGTTTGATAATGGATAGAGTTGCTAATTTTTGCGGTTGCAGCCTCTTATACTTTGGAACAGCTCATTCTTCTCTGCCTAGCTGCAAATGAACTGCTCTTATGCAATGTAGCTCGTTATTCTTCCCAGAATACCGGACCCAGAAGAACACTAGGGTCTGAGAGATGGTAAATCACTTAACACTTAAAAATAAATTAAAAAGAAAAAACACAACACCTTACCCCTGGTACTGGCTACATTGGAATAAGGGCCAGAGCAGAATACACTAGAGCTAGTTCCCAAAACATTTTCTCTCATTTTATTAATCTTATAGGGAAACACTGCTCAAAAAGTTGGCTGAAGAGATGTGATAATACAAAGTCATAATCCATAATTTATTAAAGTCTGTTCTAGCAATAATGCAAAGAATTTACTTTAATCCTTTCATTTCCTAGAAAAAAAAAAGATGTGTCATCCTATCAGAGTTCTAGTATTACTAGGGAGAGCAGCAGCAACTGTCACACAAACTGTTCAACTTTGAGTCATCTCACTGTCAACACATTAACTATGAAACTAGAGCATCGTGGTCATCATGGTGGGCCAATCGCACAAACTCTTGTGCGAACGCCAACCATAACGCAATGTCCTCGTCCTACCTTTGCCTATTGCCGGAGTAAGGCATTAGATGTTACATTGGTCTTTACGTATGTGGCTTAATATTACCCATACCTTGGACTATGTGACAGATTAAAACTGGCCAACAGGGATCACAAAACTCCATCTGGGAATCGTTGACAATAAAATTCCAACATTTGGATGACAGCTGTAGACTTCTAGATTTTTGTCCTTTGAAAAGGTTTCCAGTGTTTAATGGACAACTTTAAAACTTTGGGATTTAAAAGGAGTCCATGTTACAATGAGTTGCTTAATCCAAGAGACTGAAACACTCCTGCAGCAAACCCGTGACGGACAGAGACAAATGAATGGGATACATAGTATGCACCATTACAGTGTGAATTGAATGGATTTCTAGACATGGAACGGCCTTTGAGTCAACACTACTAAACAAACAAAAATCAATATTACAGATTTGCGTGTTAACATTTTTTGTCACACTAATAATGCAGGAATGCAGCGAGGAGAGGAAGAAAAACAAAACAAGAAAGCTACACTAGAAGATAGGAAAAATAAAGTGACACCAAGGGGTTTACTCAAACTAGAATAGAATCAGCAAATAATTTCTATTTTTGAAGTCAAAATAGCCAATTATGTGGAATTTTAATTATCAAATTGTTCAAAGTCCAGATAATGTGAATAAACCCGAAGGTGTACAGATCTATGCAACAACAAGGTGACATGTACATAAGTTATATGCCAGTATCTGACAGAGGTCTACAATGTGTGGTGCTTCAGCTGATCAGCGCCATGTCTCATAATTAAACGCCCTGAATCCCAAGTCCACTCTACGTCTAAATTCAAACAATAATGCTATTTTTGTCCATACAAAATAAACACAAAGAAAAACATTAAAATTTTGTTTATCAAGTAGACAAACATAAAATGTATTTAAATTAAGCATTTCCCACCCCTTTCCCTATAATCTTTAAAATAAAAATAATATATAAATATACAAAAAAATAAACGTCTCAAAACATAAATAATAAGGAGCTTTTCCTCCCAAAAGCAAGAACGGGCAACTGGGTTAATCATAGAGAAATTGCCTGGAATATTTAGGTCAAACAGCATCTTGCATCACAAGAAGGTTAGAGGTCCCATCTTGCGTCTCGTCTAAGATTTAAAGCAGCTAAATTTCTTTTTAGTTTCTCTGAGAAAGAGGAACACACTCACTTCATCTTTTACAGTAAAATATTTTGTGATCTCCTGTATAGAATAGTACCTAGCACCAGTATCCAATGCAGCTTAATTCAATATAAGGTTATGGTAGAGAAGGTACACTTTCTCAGCCCCTAGGGTTTGAGCTACATCTTCCATGATGTTCAGATACCTTCAAAAGGTTCATTGAAACATCATGGTTAATGAACGTCAAACACATTGGGGTGACAATATTTACCATCTACGCCTTAGTATGGGAAAGTATAAAATAAAAAAAAAAACAACAGTATTTGCTTCTAGGCAATAAATGAAAAAGATGAAAATAAAAATGGTCTTAAATTGGGAAGTCACCCATTTGATGGTCTTTGTGTAAAGCATGGTACCAGTTTTGCATCACAGAAGGATTTCTGTACGATCTTATCAGAAACTTGGACTTTTCCATCGTTCACATTCCTTTACCAGCTTTATAAAAATCTTACTTTCAGATTCCACTTCGAACGGGTCTTCCATAACCTAGCAGTTGCCAACAATTGAATTTTAAAACGCAAGGAACAGACAAGCTTCATCAAAGTTATGGGTAACGAAGCCTAGATAACCTAGTTGAACCCTCTTGACAGTTCATGAACTTGTAGCTTTGAGATTAAGACTGCGATCAGACGCGCACTTTGCTGTCCGTCGTAGTGTTGCAAAGGAATCAAGGAGAACATATGAAGCCTGTGCGCACTTTTTCACGCATGTTGCAACAGATGCCATGGAGACATCGACATGAAAAAGCTACAACGGACGGCGAGACACCCCCCATATACGGCTTCATTTCCTTTTTCTCAACGTCAGTTAAAAAACGAACTGATCCTATAAGCAATTATTTTTCAACGTCAGTCAAAACTGATGGTATGTTAACCACAATCTCGTCCGTTATGAAGTGCATATACCGGCTGGGTGGAGTAGAGGTAACATCACTGCTCTGCGTGGAGAAAGCCTGTGGAGTCATGGGTTCGATCCCGACGAGCACCTCTCCAGTAAGTGTTCTTGGGCAAGACACCTAACGGTACATACTCACCACCCAGGACATACTTGAAAACGAGAGAAATCTCAAATATATCCTTCCTGCTAAAATATTTTCTCAAAAATAATAAAAAAATAAAAATCTGTTTCAACGGACACACTGTGTGCAAGCAGTGTGATTGTCTGACCGCAGTCTAAAGAGACTTTCTCTTAAAAAGAAAAGAAAAAAAGTCTGACAATATCTACTCTCGTGTCAAGTACCCAATGGATTCAATTTAGGAAATTAATTTCTTCAAGAAAAAAAATTGGTGTATTTATATTCTGAAGAAGAATTTACACTATATCATGACAAAAATACAAAGTTGTTGGGGTCCAGCAGTGCTAAATAATTTAAGGATACTTTAATTTACGACCTAGTTAATGGATATTAGTTTAAGGACAGAATCACCCACAGAGACGTGGCATACATGTGCACATAAACATATATACATAACTATGCATATAAAAATGTACTACATGTACACTTGCAGCCAATATATCATTTTATGCTGTGAAGAGCTGACCAAAACCCAAAATATTAAATATAAATCGAGGTTTCTAGTCTATATTGTATAGCCCTTTCCTCATTTCTGAAGATTTTTTTTTTTCTTGATCTATCAAGTAATTATTACAAATGTATATCTTTTGGGACCAATCTGATCCATCCACGATGTCACTATGAGGCTCTAGTTCCTGCACACCAAAAGCTTTCCCTTGATTTCACGAACTTTATGCCTACACTCTTCATTTCGTTAACACTTCCTAGTCATTTCATTTGGTTTTCCTCTCATGCCATTCCCTCAATATCAAATTACTTTGATTTCCACTTTCTCAGTTCCATCAACACATCATCAATTTACCCTTATAGGGCGTACAGTTGAAATAATCAAAAGTCAAACCCAAAAACCTTCACAATTGGCCACATGTGACCACGCACCACCCAACATGCTCTATCATCTGACGTTAGAATACCCGCCCATTCTATTACCAATCATTCTGGGTGCAAGGAAAACTGGTACCATGCTTCATGGGGAAAACTTCCGTGTCCATGTAGTAATCAGATGTAGAATATATACCAAAGAAGGCATAAAAGCTCTACATGTATAAAGGTACTCATGCCACGATACTTATGAGGCTTTATGTAAAATGCGTGACTTGCATATCTGCAATACATAGGAGCTTCAAGCTTTCTATCTTATGTCAATACTATAAGTGCATTTGTTTTGGCTTTCCTTAAACAAGACATATCCAAACCATACATTAGGGACACAGGATCAACCTCACCCCTTTTCACTAGTTCTTCCGCTTACATTCAGGACTGAGCTTTTGGAACTACAAATCCCATAGTTCCAGTACAACTCTAGTAGGCTACCTTACAGCAATGCACTTTTGGGACAGATTTGATCTGTACAGCTTCTATAATGGCAAGAGCGAACCTTTGACAGCAGATTGTAGAGGCCCTGTATCAAATGCCCATCTTTGTAAGGCTGTGGTTTCTGAAAACTGTTGGGTAACTGGCAGTCATCGATGAGGTGAGATGGGATTAGGGATATGTGAAGGTTTCTTCTGTTAAGAGTAAGAGTTTCCCGAGGACTTGACGATGGTGATGACACTCGTGGCAGCCACTTTAGCTGGAGTGATGGCTCCTCGGGACACTGAGTGAGCAAAGTTTTGCAAAGCCTCGTACTTGGCTCTCAGTGCATCCAACTCAAGCTTGATGGTGGAGTTCTCCTGTGCAAGCTTCTCCACTTCTTGTTGGAGGTCATTCTTTTGCTTCTCCAATTCCTCCTTTTGTGAAACACGCTTGACTCTGCAGCTTGCTGCATATCCCCGATTTTTTAGGGTCCGTCTCCTCTGCTTTAGCCTTATTACCTCCTCCTTGGACAAGCCACGTAAGTGGTGGTTTAGCTCACGCACAGACATAGACATCAACTCATCATCTGAGAGCATTGGCACATTCTCACCCATCTCTCTTTTTACCTAGAGGAAATAGGAGAATAGTATTATTTAGGTCAACAAGAAGCTATCCATCATTAAACAAACTGACCTTAAAAAGATGGCAAGTGAAACTTAAACTGTCACTTATGCTATATGTTGGCTGTGATAGCCCTTCCTGGACTCACCCACCCCATGCCGTTTTAACCCTAGGGAAGATTTTCAGTCTGTACCCTTTAATGACTCTCATCATTTTGGATCTGACAGTTTGTTACTTCCTGACATTTGAACCGATTTCTTGAGCTTCCAGCCAATCAGATACCTCTGAATGCGAGCCCATTGTGTAGGCATTCTGTCAACAGAAACAGCTATACATTCCTGACCTAAACCCCCCAGAAGGCATATCAGGTAAGGATGAGTGACAGCTTTCTGGGAAGGAAAGTTACCCCCACACTCGTCCAGAGGGCCGGATCAGCCTTCTAGAACACCCACAGAGGGAAGAAAGGGGACAACACTCTGCCAACAATAACCATTTTGAATTAAATTCTCATGGCACCAGGAGTGTCCCAATTTTTTGCATATTTTAGGTCACCTGGATACAGACTGGCATTGGATGCAAGTTACCTTAGACGCTGTAATGCCTTGCGGGAATAAAAATCACATGCATGCTATAGTGGTAAGCACAAAGGACAAACGCTTTTTTTACTTGTTAGGTTTTATACATGAAGCAGGCTGGATACTTCTGGTCCACGTAGCCGCCCTAATAGGGATTGGACACAAAACCATTTTTTCTGCATATATATTTATATTTTGTTGTATCCCCAGCCAGGTCATTACTGCTGCTGCCTCTGTTTTCTTTTTAATCCAAAAGTGGAATTGTTCCTGGGGAGGGTATAAATATAAATCCACCAGTTTGCCTCTTCGCTGATATCCTCATGCTGCTTATGTAGTTGCTTAGAAAGAAGCTCTTGGTTTCACTAGGTTAGGGCCCACCTGACTCAGGTGCCATTACGTGTTGTGTGGGCTTACACTTTAATGGCCAGTCAAGTAAACCTAAACCTCGGTTTTGTTTTGCATGGAGCTATAGTGGTAAACGCAAATGACAACTTTTTCTGGTTATGTTTTATACATGAAGGGCCATATTACATAGTTGGTGCCAACTTAACCAGAGCTGTTGTAAACTTCCCAGAGCCATTATAGCCTATGGAGGTTTTCAGTTTACAACAGCTCTGGTTAAATTAGCACCAACTATGTAATATGGCCCAAAGTCGGCTGGATACTTCTGGTCTCTGCAGCTGCCCTCATTGGGAATAGGTGCGAAACAGTTTTTCCTGCATACATCACATGCATGTGTCTGGCACCATGATCGGTATATTTCAGCTTCATGCACACATATGGTATTTGAAAAGATGACAGAATATTTTGAGAGAGAACTGTGGGAAGACGAAGGCACCTACATGCCACAGTCACCCCCATTCTCCGCACCACAGAATGGTGTATCGAATTAAAAAAAAAGGAAAAGAAAGATCTTACACCATCCCATATGCTAGAAGTTTCTTTATTGACTATGGCAGGTGATCTTGAGGTTATAGTACGCCTAATTTACAAAAACGGTAGGCGATTCCTGCATTGCATAAGAAAAAACGAAAAAAAAAAAAACCTGAAGTTCACAGAAATCAAAAAGGCATCACTATGCAATCAGAAAAGCAGATTCAAAACACCTACTGCTGAAAATAAGGAATTTGCTAGGATTCGCCGACTGGTGTTAACTACCTCCTGGTCTTGACAGTTCACTGTAAGGTGAAGGAAAACATGGGTATTTACTGTAAAACCAACTGTAAAAGGCTATCATGTTTTTATTGTAATGGTTTTAAATTTTATGTCAGTTTTCTGTATACAGCGCATTAATAGGAGCCAATCTACACTGGAATGTTCTGGTTAAAACCAAACCTACTTTCAAACCAGCACTTTGGGATGAATACGTAATTAAAAAATGGGACAAATCACACGGAGACCGTGCAATACAAGTTGAATGGTCACACAGAGTTCCATCTCCTCTCTCACCTTTCAGGGGTGTTGTAGAAGGGTTGATAAAGCCCTGGGAATGCAGGGGTTTAGCACCATCCACAATGACTTTGTGAAAGAAGTTAGGAAAGCTGTCTACTTCCTAACCAATGGCTCTCAATGTGCTTGCACCGAGGACGGTTTGACTGGCTGGACACTGGGTTCTACGTTAATCCTCCCTGTGGTCATGATAGCAGCAGCTCGCAGGTAATCTTGTCTGGTCCATCGCTGAGGGAGCCTAGCGCTGGAATAAAGGAAAGTTTTAGCCTCACTAAAAGGTTCTAAACAGGATGGGGATGAAGAGGCTGGTGGAAGGGTGAGAAGCGGTTAATGTTTATCCACCTCTTCCATTATCCCCTTTCTCCGGTTTTAGCCCTAGAGCACAGTTACACTTTGTGGCATGCGTAGCCGTTAGCTCGTAGAGCCCTGCCGAATCCTTCAGCGCCATATTTCCGGGTGTATGACATTGGATGATGCGCAGGCACCATTTTCTAGTTTACTTGCTGCGTAACAGTCACAGAAGGGCAGAGAGAAGTCAGGAGTATGGAAAGCAGGGAAAGCACAGAGAGCAGAGTAAAACAGAAAGAAAGGAGCACTGGGAAGAAAGGAAGGCAGGAGCACTGGGAAGAAAGGAAGGCAGGAGCACTGGGAAGAAAGGAAGGCAGGAGCACTGGGAAGAAAGGAAGGCAGGAGCACTGGGAAGAAAGGAAGGCAGGAGCACTGGGAAGAAAGGAAGGCAGGAGCACTGGGAAGAAAGGAAGGCAGGAGCACTGGGAAGAAAGGAAGGCAGGAGCACAAAGAGGCACAGAGCAGAGTTTGCAAGCTTTTCTTTGCAAACTGCTCTATGTGTCCGTTCTATCTTTGCCCTCTGTGCCTCATCTTTCATGCTTTGCAGAGTTTGCAAAGAAAGAGGGGGAACACCGAGAGCAGAGAAAAGCAGATAGAAGACAAAAAGGCAGAAAGTAGAAGCTAAGACAGCCAGAAAAGGAGGTGGAAAGAAAATTAAAATCCGGGACAGTCAAAAGCTGAAAATAAAATCTGTATATTTCAGTGTGTGTGCCTGCCTGTGTAAAACCGCCACACAGATGGGCCACAGGTATTTCGGTAATGCGGCTTGACTGATCTTGTCGCTATGGCTCCAAAAGCAAAAAACAGTGAGGATCACTGTCCAGAGTATCCATTTAAGCTATATAGACAAATCGATTTCCTGGTACTACTTCTGTGAGTATTAACCATGTGTGGTGTGTATATATTCATTGCATCCAATGTTTAATCTGTAACACTGCTCTACCACATTCAGTTATTTATTCTTTCTCCACTTATTTTAGGAGAAAAAATAAAAAAATATAATAACAGGTGTCAATTTAAGCTCAATGTGTCTCTATAAAGATAAAACACAGAAATAGATATTAGTTTTTGCCTTATGGTTTTAACACCCAAATAACTGGACAAGTAACAGCAACAATCTGAAGAACTCAAAGTGATGATCACAACTTCAGGTCCATTCACACCCTGAAAATATAAGCAGATAAGCTGGGTGGTGGTTTACAATACATTTTTTCTGAAAATAGATTTAAAAAAAATAAAAATCCCATAATTACAACATATCTGATAAAGACGTTATTTTGTAAGAGGAACAATGGGAGAGTATAGTGTTTACTTCCTGTTGCTATAATGATGGTGGGTGTGTGCACTCGAGTATGCTTAGGATGTGATGATCTAACATGTCACTGCATGAGGAAGTAAGGGGAAGTTCAGTACCTTCAAGGCTTTGGAGGACAATCCGTCTGATGACATTCTTTGTTTCAAGCTGTATGGGTAAAAAGAAAAATGCTGAAATTTAAAAATTTGCTTAAAAAACAAAAACAAAAACGTCAGCATATCTAACACATTTAAAAAGGGACAGTCCTGCAGTACAGTCACATACCACTGGAAATTCTTAAAACGTATCTACATGTACTTGCTGAGTTATTAGTACAATATAAAAGAACAGACTCTACGGTAATAAGGAGCAGAAAAAAAAAAAGAGCTAAAAAAAAAAAAAAAACACAGAATATCACAAGGTTTGTGAGGGTCTTTAGGGCAGGCCACGTATGCTGATGCCTGCCCTACAGTGGATCCCCACTCTGATCTCACAATTGAGCACCGTCAAGCTAGAACCTTGTGAGACCTGAGCGGAGACCCACCATAGAGTGCTATTGCTCATTCGCAGGACCCTCACAAACCTTGTTTTTGCTCCCTAAACTTTTAACTAGGTTTTCAAGCATATATTTTTGGATAGATATATATATATATATATATATATATAGACATACACACACACACACTAAACAATATTGTGACTAAATTTAAAAAAAACAAACCGATTTACTAGCTCAAGGCAAAAATAAAAAAAATTGTAATAAACAAAATGAAGTCCCTTTAAAGCAACACTATTCAGAGCCTGTTTGTGGGTTCCCACCTACCAAGACCAAAACCGGCAGCTCTTTTTCCTAGGAAACCACAATCTTACAACAGAAAGCATCTTGCAGAGAAAATACTTTAGTAGGGGGCGTGGCTATACAGAGGAAAATGGCTGCACAACTCCTGAGCTCTGCACTGGGCCCAGCTGTTTGCCTTCCTGGAGGCCGCTCGGGAAGCTCAATGGGTCAAAAGAAAACAGGTCAGCAGCCGAAAAAAAAACCTGTCCGCACACCCAAGGGTCCCGCAGTGCCTCGCCGATGCATCACTATCTGCACTGCAGATTGAAGGCTGCAATTCCAAGATGGCGGCGGCAGAGGGCTGCGAAGCCCCGAAGCGTCTGAAGGCAGCTCTGAGGGAATTGAGGCCCTGCGCTTCCTTCCCACTAGGTGGGACATCGAAAGCTTGGTTTTCCCAGATGACAGACAAATTTGACCTGATCTGGATAACAAAGGCTGTCGCAATAACATCAGGGTGCGTGGCCTCCCTGAATCAGAAGGTCCTGAAAAGGTCTCCCACTACAATCATTATTTGACATACTTCTGCAACACACGCTTGATGCACCGATCTTATTTGCCAGGGCTCACAGTGCCCTCAGAACGGCGACAACAGCTCCCAAGGAGGTTATTTGCCAGGTCCATAGTTCCCACCCCAAAAGTAGGACTTCACGTGAGCAGCGCATACATCAGGATCCCGGACACTCGGTAGCCACAACATTGGAATTTATCAAACTGAGGTTTCCCGTTTTATTCTCTAAAGTAAACAGTTGAAACTCACCACTGATGCCCCCAGGGCCTGTGACTACCACTGGGGTTATCCCCCTGCCCTGTCACACATAGCAACCGGCGTCAAAGTATCACCACTCCTGAGGAGGTCCCAGAATTTTTGCAGGCTGTGGGCCTTCCTTCTGTTGCTTTACAAAGCTGGTATGGAAGAGAGCACACCAGTACAAACCAAGAGATGAGTGCTAACCAGAAAATAGACTAATCCTCAAAAAGTCCTGAATAACAAGCAATAAAGTTGGAAAGCACACCAGATAATAAAAAAATAAGTTTATTTAGACCCAGGATAAAAAAGGTGGTTTAATACTGACAGCACTCAAACACAAACATATATTGTGACATGTCACAGGCAAAAATGAATTTACAGAGCAGTATTCAAAGCATGTATATGTGCACCTTCCAAAAAGGGAAATAAAGACAAAACAAATAGAAGAACATATAGGGCCAGAGGTGTAACTAGAAACCTCAGAGCCCAGGTGCAGGAACCATGACGGGCACCCCCACCCGAGGCAAAAACATATTTTGTCCCCCCTCCCGTCAACATGCATTGGTCCCCTCCAGGTCCACAATGTTGACTCCAGACAATCAGTGTCCCATTTTTTCCAGGTCCACTAGGACATCTTCAGTCCATCCCATTTTTCATGTAATGTGCACTATGTGTATCTCACAGAGCTCCACAGCAATAAACCTCACAGCAATGTGCAGTGTGTATGAGCATATCACAGAGCTCCACAGCAGTAAAATTCACAGTAATGTGCGGTGTGTATGAATGCAGAGCTCCACGGCAATAAAACTCAGTATTATGCAGTGTGTATCAGTGTAAATCACAGAGCTTCACAGAAATATGTGGTGAGTATGAGCGGATCACAGAGCTCCAAAGTAAAACTCACATATAAACTATAAAATAAATTTTAAAAAAAGAATATATATAAAATATAGGCAAGCCCCTAGGCCCAGGCAGGCGAATGTGGGCCCCCCACTCAAGGGCCTGGGTGCGGTGGCACCCTCGGTAGTTACGCCTCTGTATAGGGGCCTATTACATTCTTCACGCAAACTTTAACGCGGGCACAAAAACGCATGGGGAAAACCCTTTGCGCTGAACGTCGTATTATTCATAGTTCAACTTACTAACAGTTATACATTGTTTAGAAGGGATAGGAAACATGAAAGGGGGTGGAGTATGTTTATATGTAAATCAGGATTTAAAGCCAAATATTACACAACTGGAAAGCGATGAGGGAAATGTGGATTCCTTATGGGTTAATATTTTGTTGGGGAATAAACAGGGAAGTCAACTATTGGTTAGCATATGCTATAAACCACCTAATATAGATAATGATGAGGAAGAACAACTGTTAGAGCAAATTAGGAAGGCTGCAGATCATGGTAGCACTTTAATTATTGGAGATTTTAATTACCCGGACATTAATTGGGATAGTGGGACTAGTAACTCAAAGGGAATCCGGTTTCTGAACATTTTAAATGATACAACTGGTAGAAACACCAACTAGAGAGGATAACTGTCTGGACCTGGTTATAAACAAATAATGTGGATCTTTTCTCAAATATTAATGTAAGGAAACAGTGACCATAATATGGTGACTTTTGAAATAAACTCAAAAAAACATTCATAAGGGGCATGCTAAAACATAATTTTAAAAAGGCCAACTTTATTAAAATAAAGAAAGCTCTCAATGTCATTGACTGGCAGAAACTCTTTCATGGGAAAAACACTGAGGATAAGTGGAATATCTTTAAACTAACACTAGAAAAGTACACATCACAATATATTCCACTGGTTAATAAATATAAAAGAAACAGACCAAAACCAATGTGGCTTGGTAGGAAGGTAACTAAGGAAATGAAAAATAAAAAGAAGGCATTTAAAGCTTTTAAATTTGATAAATCTGAGGCATCCTATAAAGCATATAGGGCAGCCAATAAAGCATGTAAAAATGCGATTAGATGGGCTAAACTAGAAAATGAAAAAGAAATAGCCAAAGAGAGCAAGACCAACCCTAAAAGATTCTTTAGGTACATAAATTCTAAAATACCCAAGAGTGAAAATGTAGGTTCACTAAAATCTGAGTCAGGGTTATTGTTAACTGAAGATCAGGATTAGGCAGAATTTTTAAATGATTATTTTTCTTCAGTATTTATCAAAGAGAAACCTATAACAGGAGACATGAAATTCATTAATAAAAACTTACTAATACAAAGTGACTGGTTGACTCAGGACAAGGTTTTGCAGCAATTAAACAATGTGGATGTGAATAAAGCCCCAGGGCCAGATGGAATTCACCCGCGAGTACTGAGAGAGCTATGTGTTGAAATATGTAAATGTCTGTTCTTAATCTTTCAAGATTCTTTTGTTTCAGGAATCGTACCAGAGGATTGGAGAAAAGGTTTAAAATTTGTGCCTGGGAATTATAGACCTGTGAGCTTAACATCTGTGCCTGGGAAAGTATTTGAGGGGTTACTAAGGGATAATATTCATGAATTTATTGGGAGGTATAATGTAATTGGCAAAAATCAGCATGGTTTCATGAAACAGATCATGTCAGACTAACCTAATTACGTTCTATGAGGAAGTAAGTAGAAGTATAGATCAGGGGGTCGCAGTGGATGTGATTTACTTAGATTTTGCCAAAGCTTTTCGACACAGTTCCACACAAAAGGTTACTATTTAAATTGAGAAAAACTGGTCTAGATGAAAATACTTGTTCTTGGATAGAAAACTGGCTAAAAGATAGGGTACAGAGAGTGGTCATAAATGGTACATTTTCAAGATGGATACCAGTGGTAAGCGGTGTCCCTCAGGGGTCTGTTATAGGACCAATACTATTCAATTTATTTATAAATGACCTTGGAGATGGGCATTGAAAGCCATGTATCAGTGTTTGCAGATGACACAAAACTAGGAAAAGTAATACAATGTGAGCAGGATGTTACTTTGCTGCAGAGGGATTTAGATAGATGAAATTTAATCTAGATAAATGCAAAGTTATGCACTTTGGAGTGAAGAACACACAAGCAATTTATACCCTAAATGGTACGGAGTTAGGGAAATCCAAGCAGGAGAAGGATTTGGGAATAATCAGACTTCAAACTAAGTAACAATGTGCAATGTCAAACAGCAGCCGCCAAGGCCAGCAAAGTATTGGCATGCATTAAAAGGGGAGTTCACTCACAGGATGAAAACATAATTTTGCCTCTGTATAAAATCAATACGATCGCGCCTTGAATATGCCGTGCAATTTTGGGCACCTGTCTTAAAAAAAGATATTCTAGCGCTAGAAAAAAGTGCAGAGACGGGCAACTAAATTAATAAGGGGAATGGAAGGGTTAACTTATGAGGAAAGACTAACAAGCTTAAACCTGTTTAGATTAGAGAAACGGCGCCGTCAAGGGGATCGGATAACCTTAAATAAATATATACGGGGCCATTACCAACCATTGAAGAGTAGAACGAAAAGACGTTCAGAGTATCGGCGCTATTTCATATAGTAAACTGGTGATATATAATGCTGCTCACCTATTGGGTGTACCTGTCACCTTACCAATATCTAACAGAGAAAAATATAAATGAATATATTTAAGGGAGCGCAGTACATATATTGATGGAAATTATAAGCAAGGATTGACTTAGCTTAAAATTAGTCAGCATAGGGTTGAACCTTCTTATTCGGAAATCTGATCATATAATATCATCATCCTATATGAAAAGAAATATAAATTGCGTAGCACAGTATGACAGTTTGAAACACACTAAGTGGTGTAGATGGTCGCACTCACAAAAGGTGGAGCCCCCAATGGCTCGTATCAATTCGCCTTTAGGTCTCTTATAGGAGGGGGACCTCGCCCATATGGGACCTTGAAGTTTTCCTTGGATAGAGGATAACCAAAGGTGGAGTCTTCAACGCCTCTTATCAGTTGGCCTTTAGATCTCTCATAAAGGGGAAACTTCGCCCATGTATAAGTTTTTTCTTTTTGATGGCAGGATGTACCTCAAATGTAAAGGATAACGCTATAGTGCATTATCATTGATACACAAATAGGGTATATAAAAGTGAAAAACTCACGTGATTCAGAGCCTTCCAATATGATGGCTCTGTATATAAGGCATATGGACCTCTTATTTGGTCAGAGGGGGTCCTTCCTCCAGGATAGAGATAGATAGACTTCCAAAATGAAGAAAATTGAGCATAAAATTGAAAGAAAATTTAATAAGAATAAAATCCGAAAAAAGAAAAACAGAATCCGAAATTATACAAAACCGAAAAACAAATAAATGCGAAAAGAATTTGTTTTTCGGTTTTGTATAATTTCGGATTCTGTTTTTCTTTTTTCGGATTTTATTCTTATTAAATTTTCTTTCAATTTTATGCTCAATTTTCTTCATTTTGGAAGTCTATCTATCTCTATCCTGGAGGAAGGACCCCCTCTGACCAAATAAGAGGTCCATATGCCTTATATACAGAGCCATCATATTGGAAGGCTCTGAATCACGTGAGTTTTTCACTTTTATATACCCTATTTGTGTATCAATGATAATGCACTATAGCGTTATCCTTTACATTTGAGGTACATCCTGCCATCAAAAAGAAAAAACTTATACATGGGCGAAGTTTCCCCTTTATGAGAGATCTAAAGGCCAACTGATAAGAGGCGTTGAAGACTCCACCTTTGGTTATCCTCTATCCAAGGAAAACTTCAAGGTCCCATATGGGCGAGGTCCCCCTCCTATAAGAGACCTAAAGGCGAATTGATACGAGCCATTGGGGGCTCCACCTTTGTGAGTGCGACCATCTACACCACTTAGTGTGTTTCAAACTGTCATACTGTGCTACGCAATTTATATTTCTTTTCATATAGGATGATGATATTATATGATCAGATTTCCGAATAAGAAGGTTCAACCCTATGCTGACTAATTTTAAGCTAAGTCAATCCTTGCTTATAATTTCCATCAATATATGTACTGCGCTCCCTTAAATATATTCATTTATATTTTTCTCCATTACCAACCATTGTCTGATAACCTAGTCATTAACAGGACTATACACAGGACAAGGGGTCATCCATTTAGACTGGAAGAAAGAAAATTCAGCCTAAAGCATAGGAAGGGTTATTTTACGGTGAGAACAATAAAGCTGTGGAATTCTCTGCCTGTTGAGGTGGTTGGGTCAGAGACCGTACAGACTTTTACAAAGCGACTGGATGACTTCCTGCAGACACAGAATATTAAGGGTTATAATATTTAATATGTGGGTAAAAGCTTCTTGATCCAAGGAGAAATCTGACTGCCATTCTGGGGTCAAGAAGGAATTTTGACGGATGAAAAAAATGCGCGAGGATTGTAATATCAGCGTTGATTTACATGCATTAACATTTGACACTTTACGCGTTTACCGTGCAGAATGTAATAGGGCCCATAATCACTACCTGGACAGTCACAGTACAAGGTCTCGAATTGAAACATGGCTTTCGAATGATACCAAACATTACCAGGTTCAAAGTGAAACAAAAATAAGAAAAAAAAAAATAAAAATTGTTTGTTTTTATTAATGCAGCAATATTGTTCACATCTCAATTATAATGTGAACAATGATGCTGCACTATTGATTTTTTTTATGGGGTGCCTTTGCTAAAAAAATCACGTAATTCCCCCCAAAAAAATTTAAGGAGTCCCCATTTCTAATTTTTGTACAAGCGCACCCCATAGAAAATATAACCGCAAACTCTGATAAAATGGGAAAGAAAAAAAACAACACTTTACACGCTGTAGAGGATTAAAAATTCTAATTTTATTGCATTATTTGTTATAATATACAGGCAGGACATGACGTATACATATAAAAATTATATATTATGAATCTGTTGGAAAGAACGATATATTATATGTCTGGGCCGTATAATAAAATATGGCATTTAAACATGATGAGCGAAACCGGTAAAAATTAGCACACAGCACATCAGCACACAGCGGTGAAATGCCTCAGCAGTGAAAGGGAGCAGTGAAAGGGTTAAAAGGAATTTTATATAATTAATAAGAATAAAAAATAAAAAAAACAACCACAACCCCTCCCCCTTTTTCATAAGCAATTTGCATATTGTACGTATCTTGCGTACTTTTCACACAAGGTATGCGAGTGCTTGGTCAGAGGGATGGGTTGATGCTGCATACGCAGCTTAAGATCCGGTTTGCTTTCTCAAATGAACGTGGCTACAAACCCTTGTTCATAGATGATGATGTCAGCATGAAATCGGGGTTAATTAGCTAAAGTGGTCAGGGTGCGAAGAGTGTCCCTTTTAAATCATTTTGTGAACAACCTGATTGGGAGGAGGTACTGGAGGTGGAAGGGAGGGACTTTGCTCAAGTGACTTGACCTGAGGTGAGAGGGAGTGGGTATGGACAAAAGACCAGATCTGAGTGTGGAAGAGAGTTTGGGGAAAGGGACATAACCAAAGGGAGGGGACGGCAGTTCCCAACCAAAGAGGGTGTAGTGGTGGCACAGGACTCCAGCTTCAAGTAAGGCTAAAACACAGGCATACAGCTCCTTCAACCAGTGTCAGTATCCTAATGTTTGTGTTATAGTTCTGCTACTGTTGTGGAATAAAAACAAACTGGTTGTATCTGACATAACCCTAGAACTAAATCATACCTAGTAAAGCAGCGTCGCGTCTTCTCCAATCAGCTCCGAAGCTGAGGTTTTTTATGTTTAACTCAGTCGGACTCTAAACAGTGTGTGCTGTACACAGGACGATTAATCAACACTAATTTAATCGATTAATTGGTGGTCAACTATTTCCATTATCGATTGTTTCAGCCCTACTGCACTATATACGAACCCTACAGCTGTCCTATGTGTGAACAGCTCGTTGTCTTGTCAGATCCCATTCCCATGTACAACGACACGAGACAGTGTTGCCCCTGACTCCATTATTGTATATTCTGACACATGAGCTGTTTCTCCGGCAGATATGGGACAATGATCTCATTATGGGTTATGACCTGCCCCTTAATCAGTACAAATTCACAGTTTTTGCAGAGGATATCATGCTTACACTCTACAACCTCCAAACACGCTATTCCCGCATTTTTACAAGAGATTGCAGCCTATTGTGCGGTCACCAATTTACAGATTAAATGAATCCAAATGTAAGGTGCTGGGTGTAGGCAGCAATACAATCTTTAGCTCCGTTCTCCTGGACCGGTAAGGCAATTCAATACCTGGGTATCCTACTTCCCGCATACCTTTCCACCCTATTCAATCTCAACTACATCCCACTTCTAAACCAGGTTTACCAGGATTTACGAGGCAGGCAAAACTCCACCACTTCTGGTTTGCACGGGTTAAAAGATCTTGAAAATGATGGACACACAAACACCAAAAAAATAAAAATTTATGTATGCCATTTTAAAAAATAAAATAAAAATCAAACTGACGTTTCGGCTCTCTGGAGCCATTCCTCGAGGTTACAGTAATCTTAACAGCGTTGGTGCCTGACAGTGTTCATACACAGATTCCTTTACATACCTCCAACTGACACACTTTGTGTCTCTACTTGCTACACCTCATGACCTCCATAGCACTTTGTCCCACTTTGAAGAAACCATGCATAGCCGACTCTCCACACAAAACACACCATGCTTTTGACTACTGAAAATTCTGAAATGCCTATTTACACCACTAAATGGATAGCCAAATTCCGTCTCTGAAGAGTGGTTGGATGGCTTTCAAATAACCTTCCACTCATCTAGGTCATCTAGGCCAGGTGGTATCTTACCCCGTAGATTAAACGTGATTAAGGCTAGGGTCAGACGAGCGCATTTTCTACGTACTGTGCGCCCGTGCAGTACGGACGCACTTTTTGATGGAAGACGCTGTAGTGGCCACACAGTCCGCTTGTGACTGACGTTATTTTTAACGGATGTAGGAGGGAATATAAATTAAAATGAAAAAACATTTTGTCCGTCGAAAATGCTGGACGTATAAATGCAGTCCGTCTGACCACGTTCCATCACTCACAAAGCTATGCGGACTCCGCACGTCCATTCTAGCGGTTTTACGTTCTTGTTAACTTGCATCCGTTTGCCGCGTCTGTTGTGCATCTGCACTTCCGTGCGGATGTACTTCGTGTGTGGGGCTTCATCGGTCATGATGCTCTGCTACCACGGATGTACTAATGTGCGAAAACACGGATGTGATTACTGCGCTCGTCTGACCCCAGCCTTACCCGAAAATGTCACTGGTATGCTGGAGGTGTAGTCAAGCCAAGGGTACCCTTCTTACATATTTGGTGGGACTGCCTAATAATTGGGTCCTATTGAGAAGTTATCTTCTCTTCTATAAATTACATTACTTCGTTAGACTCGGCGCTTTCGAAAAACATAGCCCTGCTCTAGGTTGTCCCAGTCTCCGTGAACCGCTATGTCAAGTCACTAGCCATACACTTGTTCAATGCCACCAGAAAAAAGATCCCAAAGTACTGGAAACAGGTGCCCCCCAGTCTTTGATTTATTCCATTGACTTGGTCAATCCAGAGTGCTGGAGAGGTTACACTGCGTTCTTGAAACAATTATGTCAAATATTTTTTTTTACTCTGGTACTGGTGGTTCAACTTCGTAACTAAACATCAGGCAGCACAGCTCAGTGCACCAGACCATCTGCAACTAGAGTTGCCCTTGTAAAGGAATCGGAGACCACAACTCTCTAGAGCAGTGGTTCTCAACCTGTGGACCCTCAGGACCCACAATAGTCCTTGGTCATTAAGTCGCGATCCAAAAATAATTGAATTTCTGAAACATTAGAATTTATTCCGCAAAACAACGTGTGCAATATTCTACAATGAATGCACTTTTTAAACAATTTTGTAAACAAAAAGGGATTCCTTCCAAAATGTATAGTGCAGTAATCACAGCACTAGTGAAAATGAAAGCGCTGTTGAGGCAAAAATCCTATAAAATAAACTGTAATTGACACACATGAAATTAATTAGAACTTAAGTGCCTCAAAGTCTGGGGTGATGGTAGACAAAGCAACTCTAATTTAAATCACTACTGAATCAAAATATAAAATGCTTAAACTCACCGGCTCCACGCTCCCTCGTCGCCAGTCTCTGCCACTGCGCACATTATTTCTTCACAGCAGCCTGTACTCCGAGCCTACGCAATTTGCATAGCTGAACGCGATGCTAAAATTGCGCATGCTCAAGCTGGCCTAGAGATTGAGAAGCCTGCAGTGTGCATCTGGCACTGCCTACATCCTGAACCTACGCTCTTCAGTGCCTCAGAGGCACTGAAAGCAATGTAATAGCTTGGACCAATGGGAAAGCACCATTAAAAAAAACCAAAAAAAAAACGCCTCCATGGGAAGTTGGCCTCCAGTCATTGATTAATGCAAGACAGTCATGTGACGGTCCTCGTCTCGCACAGTCAGTGGGTGTTGGGCTTTGCTCGGGGTGTGGCTTCACTGTGGTGGCACATCCTCCCTGCAGGCGGAGGGGGTAGTGCGCAGCTGACACTTGGGTGCCTGGAGTGGACGACGAAGATTCTGGGGAACACAGAGCAGCCACATCCTGGGGAGCAGCCACATCCTGGGGAGCACGGAGAGCAGCCACATCCTGGGGAGCACTGAACCTGAACCTACGTAACCTGTGTATATCTGGCTCTGATACTAGCCAGTGCTTCACCAGCCACTGACCTCACCGCACGTCCCTGGTATGCAGGGAGGCTGGGATCAGGGATTCTGCGGAGAATTCTCAGTTTACATTCTAGTTTTCTGCAGGGATTTTCACATCAGTAGGAAGGCAGGAAAGGAAGAGGAGTGAGAAATTTATAGAGGAAGAGAGTGATAGAGGGAGAAAGGAGATGAGAAATATAGAAAAGGAGAGGAAGTCATAGATACAAGGACAGATGGAAAATTACACAGAAGGACACAGATATAGATAGACCGAATAACATTCAGAATGAAGGATTCACAAATAGGTAAAAGGACAGGCAAACAAAGGGAAAAACACAATCACACAAATACATAGGCAGCCACCCCTTACCCAACAGTCTTTTGCTTCACTGAGATGTGCATTGTACACAGTGGCTCCTGGTGTTGGCAGCCAGTAGTAGAATGCTCTGGACACATGTCAGTCCCTGTTGGGAGTACAGAACTGCTGCCAGTCACTGAGTCCCACACACACCTTCCCATTACAGACCCCCCCCCACCTTGCCATTACAGTTTCTTGCCTGATGCAGTGGACCCTAAGTGGTGCGTGGCGGCTGGATCTGTAGCTGAGGGGGCGGGGCTATCCCTGTTTCCCTCATTAGCAACTGCGCACTGGCACTTCCTTCAAGCAGGGAAGTTCCAGCATGCGGTTGCTGGTGAGGGAGGCAGCCGCGCCGTCTGATAATATTGCCAGATAAGATGCATCAGCGGGTCCCAGGCATTAGAGACCTGGGGGCACTTGCCCAGTGACCCAGATCGCGAGAGACTTTTGGGTCGTGACCCACTGCTTGAGAAACACTGCTCTACAGTATCAATTTGATCCTCACTAGCAGTGTGTTGATCCCGAGAGACCACCCAAGTGTACATGGGACTATGGTTTGGTTTGGGCTGGCTGTGACGGTCGCTGTAGGGGCAGCTACGCTGCAACCCTGTTATGTTGTTCTATGAAGATTACTTATGTATGAACTCTTGTTTTTTTTCTGATTTGTTTTTTTTCTGATTTGTTTTTCTGATTTGTTTTTTTTCTGATTTGCCGAATACCTGAACAAAAACTTGCATTATGTTTTGGGTACATTGATTAGAAAAATTATACACCTTTGTCTGCAAAAACTGGTACTTGCCGTGTATTCCTCACTCCCTGGACACTTTCGCGGGACATTTATCATCAGTATGTCACTTCTTGGTTTTATTGAACTTCCTCATTGTTCTGTAGGGATCTGTGCTCTATCGGTTTTTTATCGTCATGTACCTTTTCTTCCCCCCATTCTCGGCTAATAAAACAAGTATTAAATAAAAAAATACTTTAGCAGTTATGTGTCAGGTTGATCAAGTACATTGTATAGCCATTTTAAAAACACCCAACAAAAAGAAAACCACAAAAGAGGGGAAAACACCTTGTTTAACTTTAGACAGGATTTTGACAAAGACAGGTTGCGTGGCCATACTATACAGAAAAACGGTTTCCACTGTTGCTAAACTAGAACTGCAATAGTATACCCAAAAAAGAGAACGTTAGAATCTGACATATTTCCCAACGCTTTGATGAAATTACAGACCAACAATATAGTGTAAACTTTCTATCAGATCCGTGTAATGGACATCGGGTATCCCCTTTTGCCCCGTCGGATGCCTTCATCCAATACTAATCACAAGACATGGCAGGTCTTGACAACTTTTTTAACAAACCTAGGAGCCAACATCACACTCAGGACCCAGACACTGTTGTATATAGATCTGCATTTAGTAATCTTGAAAGTTAAGGAACCAGAGGTAAAAAAAGAGTGTGAGTTATAAA
The DNA here is from genome assembly GCA_009667805.1 of Leptobrachium leishanense. Lineage (NCBI taxonomy): Eukaryota > Metazoa > Chordata > Amphibia > Anura > Megophryidae > Leptobrachium > Leptobrachium leishanense. Next base: position 82,349,457 of record CM019070.1, on the reverse strand, counting down.
AAGGCATTCAGTACAAGATGGGCCCCAGTGCTGCAATCCACAGGCAATTTACAATATATGCATACCACATGTAGGCCCCCATTACAATCTTCGTGCAAATGCGCTCACGCAATTTTTTTTTGCACGTGCAAAAAACGTTAGAGCGCAAATTAACGCGGTATTACGATCCGAGCGCAGTTTTTCAGCCTTCATGTTTTGTCGAGCGCAAATCCGACGCGCAAATGACCGTTGCGTGCAGGAATCGGTTGGGCAGACTGTTTTTTCACGGGTTCAGCCAATCAGAATTAGGAACCACCATTTGCTAGGTTTCGGTTGTTGCGCATGTCAAAGTCAATCTGCGTATATGTGCTGCAACAAAATTAAACAATTTATAAATTTTATTGTTTGGGTATGTGTAGAATGTGTAACTGTACTGTGCTGTATTTTTTTTGTGCAGGTTCGTTTCGGCCAGAATGGTCAGATTGTAAGTTAACAACAGGTTTTCAAAGACGTTACGATACTTTGTGCAAACGTCGTTCGTACGACGTTGCGCAAAGATCGTAATACCATCCGCTCGAACGCATTCGCACTGACAATGGTAAGTATGGGATGTGCGCACGCACTTGCGCTGGGTCAATCGCGGTAGACGATAACGCGCATCGTTATACGACGTTCTGCGCAAATGTTTTTGTCCTCGCACAAAAGCGCATTTTGCGCGCACGCGAGGATTGTAATAGGTGCCGTAATATACATACATGTGGTATGCATGTAATTATACACATAATAAGAACTACACGTTTCAAAATGCTTTTTAACCTTTAAACTTGGTAAAGCATTGTGTGAGCTTTAACTCTTAAACAGCGGAACCTCCACCTTTTGGCCTTCCCTGATACAGGTCTAACAAGAAAAGGCCTGAAGCTAATTTACTTTCAATTTGCCTATCGTGCCATAAAAGAAATACGTTCCCGTAATGTACTTTTTTTTGTAAAATTTTCAACACGTGCTGAGGTCAATCTGCTGTAAATGGTCCAGGATTCCAAATATCCCTCTCACGGTTTAATGAAAGTAAAACAAAAAAAACAAAACCACAAACACACCGGCTATACTTCAGGAATATCACCCCTGGCCTCATAAAAACAGCCCTCGACAATATAAAAGTAATTATTCCACTCAATGGAGACCAACATCAACCAGAATCCGAAAAAGACTAATATACAAAGCCGAAATGAAAAACAACGGTCGAAGGTATTTTGTCACATAGTGTTAAGCAATAAAAGCACATGTTCCTTGTCTTTTTGCATCGTTTGCCCTATAAACCTATTTGGAAAATATCTGTGTACCTGTCAATATCCCACCGACTCAGTTTCTCCTCCCGCCTTCAACAAAACAATGCGGAATTAATCACAATATCCACCGCTCTCTAGTTAAACATTACCCTGCTAACAGATCTGTCACAAGGTTCTTTTTTTAGAAGGAAGTTACTTGACCAAGGGACGAAATGGAAACATGCAGCCACAGAATAAGCGGAAGTTCAGTAGAAAAAGAAAAAAAAAAACTACTGAAACAAAGTATAAATTAATAAAAGGGGGCGGGAATAACACGTACTCGATACATCATACTATTGTTTGCAGAGTGCTAAAAGATATAGATATCTATATCTATATAAAAAAAATAAAAAAAAAGTACAAAAGATCTGCATGTAGTATACATTTGAAACCTATTTTCAGCAAGCAAAACGTGGACTCCCTCATTCAATTCCAACGATTTTTAAATGCAAGGGGACAAATGTTTCTTGCGGATAGAATTACATAAATATTATCAGAAAAAGAAAAGGCATATTTAGATTTTTAAAATGGCGCTGCTGTGTCGATGTGTTTGTCTACTAAGTTATTTTTATCTTAAGAATTTGTACAGTCAAACTGCCAACACAGCCCACATTTTTGAACACAAGAGTCATACACATAGAACCATAGCAGAAATAAAACAAAGACCTAGAACAAAAGAGGCACTTGTCATAATTTTCAAGGCTAGAATAGTAAAACAGACAAAAGAATGTGTGTTCTAATAATCTGGGTCAGAGTAAAGAAAAAAACAACAAATGTCATGAATACCTCGGGCATTTGTGAAAAAAGAAATCATTTCAATATATACACAATGTCACACACACAGAAAACCAAAGATTTCCGGGGGGGAAAAAAAAATTGATAATGATTTTACCCAGGGAGGAGGTGGAATAAATTAACAGCTTTGGCTTCAATTACCACCTTTATGCTGATGATACCCAGATCTACCCCGGATCTCTCGCCTTCCCTCCTTTCCGAAGTCATCCATGGTTTATCTGGCATCTCCTCTTGGATAGCCTCTCACCACCTAAAGAGTAACATGTCGAAGACTGAGCGCCTACAAATTCCGCCTTATAATAATGCCTCCCCACTTCCTGACTTCATCATGGTCGATGGTAATACCATCTGCCCAACGAGCCAGGTTTGCTGTCTCGGAGTTACACTTGACTCTGCTCCTTCCTTCCGCCGCTAACAATTACGTAATATTTCCAGAATTTGGCCATTTCTTACCATTGACACCACAAAGCAAATCATCCACGCCCGACTGGACTATTGTAATAATCTTCTAGCTGGCCTCCCTCTTTGCCTCTGCCAGGATCATCCACCTCAGCTGCCGCTCTGTCTATTCCTTCACTGGCTTCCCATCCACTGTAGAACTAAAAATTCAAAATTCCACCTGCCTGAAGACATGTGTGGGTGGAGGAAACCCCCTCTGCTTTAAACAGTGTTTTCGGCTAAACCAGGTAGAATGGAGAAAGGAAAGGGGTACTGCATGTAGCCAAACCACTTTAAAATGCTAAAGTGGTCAGGGTGTGTAGACCATTCCTTTAAGTCCCACTCGGGGATTTATAGTCCAATCATTTGCTGTTTAAGTTGTTTTTCGGGCAGTCAGACTCCCTATTTTTGATGGTTGAGAGCAACTCCAAGAAATTATATCCCATTAATAATAATAATAAAGCAAAATGATTGAGAAAGCGTATCTCAATACGACTTTACTCTGTTTCTGAGGTATATTCTTCACCATTTCAGTGATCCTCCTCACTCCAATACTCCAGATTGCCATTTTATAGTAGCAAGACACATATATCATGTAAACAGGGCCGGCGCTAATGTAAGGCAACAAAGGCGGCCGCCTGGGGCGCTGGCCTGCTGCCAGGGTGGGGGGGGGGGGCAGAAAAATTACCGGTGACCGGGTATTCGGAGATCATAAAAAAACTGTGCTGCCTCGTTCTCTGCCGCTATCTTGGTCTCCACCAAGATGGAGGCGAATCGGCCGGCCCCAAAAATGACACGTCAGCACAGCGTGCCATCCACCGCCCTACCCCTTGACTCTAACTTGAAAGCGTGCGCAGGCTGCGATTATCTTCGACTGGCTCCAACTAGATGGCGACGAGTCGACTGGTCCCACCCCCACATGGGCATCTGCAGGTTGGGAAAGGGGGGTCCCCCCCCCAGAACAGGGGCCAGCCGTGGTGGAACTACTTAAATTTTGGCATCCGGCGGTAAATTTCAGCGCGCAGGCAGTGGCGGCGCATGCGCGCGGCGCTGCCCCTACACGTGACACCACATGCGCGTTGGCAGGTGTGGTCACAGAGTGAAAGGAAGAGTCAGTGGATTAATGCATGCCGCATGAGAAAACCCAGCCGCTCTTCCCCCTCGTCTCCCGCAGCAGGCACCGTACCACCATCAGCCAGCCTGTGACGTTTGGAAAATCCAGCTGCTGACCACTCTAGTCGTCTCCGAGTCCGACTCCTGTCTGTCATCAGCTGCCTGCCAATGCCGGGGTGGGTGTTATCATTAAATATGCATATGCCGCATTATATGAAAACGAGGCCTTTAGATTTTTAATTAATCCGCATGAAGATGCATAGCTTTTAATCAGGGAGCCCTCAGGTTACCAGGTATACCTTCATTTGAAGAATTGGTATAATTTATTGAATCTCGCTTAATTACAGAATGCACTTTAGATGCATTAAGCCCCCCTAATATTTAGAGTTTCAAATTCCAGCTTTTATTTTTCCTGCTGTGGCAACTGGCAAGTCTTCCTATTGCAGGTACAGCAATGATGGGCAGTATAAATTGAGGTGCCAATCTATGCTGTTCCTAGTGCCTCTCCTCCTGTGCCAATCTATGCAGTGCCTGGTGCCCCTCCTATTCCACAGTGCCAATCTAGGCTGTGCCTGGTGCCCCTCCTATGCCACAGTGCCAATCTAGGCTGTGCCTGGTGCCTCTCCTATTCCACAGTGCCAATCTATGCAGTGCCTGGTGCCTCTCCTATTCCACAGTGCCAATCTATGCAGTGCCTGGTGCGCCTCATTTGGCACAGTGCCAAAGGAGATGCACCGGACACTGCATAAATTGGCACTGGAATAGGAGTGGCAACAGGCACAGCATAGATTGGCACATGAGGGACGCCAGTCACAGCATTGATGCTGTGCCCGGTGCCCTCTGCCACTCTATGCTGTGCCTGGTGCCACTGTGACAAAAGGATTGGCACAAGGCACATCATAAGATTGCCACAGTGCCAACATCAGTGAACACACCAAACACTCGCGATAGAGATTATTATGCATCTCTATGCTGATTGGCATGGCACAGGTGGGGGGGGGGGCACCAAAAGCACTTTCGCCTGAGTGGGCAAAAATGCTTGCACCGGCCCTGCATGTAAATGATCAATATAGGGATGAACATCATCAACAACTGTCAAAAATAACAGTAGCAACACTGGCACAAAAGTGAAATTTTACTGACAGTGTGTAACGTTTTATTCCTAAATCATTAATTAGAAAACTAATTGTAACGGGAGATATGTAGGAGAGAGTTTGGCCAATGCAGAAGTAGTAAATCTGGTGACATAATTGTGTGTATGTTAATGTGAGATCAGGGCGTTCGGACAGTTACTGCTCACAATTGATATATTAAAAGGGGATTCAATAAAAAGGTTTTTACTCCTATTCTGGTTTATGAAGCGCTGGCTATGGAACTAGAACATGGGTCACGTTCGCTGTACCGCTCACCCTCGACAACTGTGGTGTGGATCCAGTGGCGTAACTAGAAACCTGAGGGCCCCGGTGCGAGAATCCATGAAGGCCCACCCCCCCCCCTCACAAAGATCCATATTTTTACTCTTCCCCCCCCCCCCTCAAATAAAACAGATAGTACGCCATTTATATTAATTAGTTCAACTTACTTTAATTAGGTCACCACCATATTGAAAGCAACCCCCCAGTAATCCCGACACACTGCACATTACAGAGTTCCACAGCAATAAAACTCACAGGAAGCACTGGGGTGTATGAGCAGGCACATAATCCACAGCAAGAACCTGCAGGAACCATGACTGGGCCCCCCCCCACCCTAGGCAAAAACATGCATTGGTCCCCTCCTGGTCCACAATGTTGACTCCAGACTGTATCACATTTTTTTCCAGGTTCACTATGACCTCTTCAGTCCATCCCATTTTATTGTAATTTGCACTATGTGTATCTCACAGACCTCCACAGCAATAAAACTCACAGTAATGTGCATTGTGTATCAGTGTAAATCACAGAGCTCCAAAGTATAGCTCACAAATAAATTAAAAGAAGAATTCTATATTATAGGCAAGCCCCCAGGCAGGAGAGTGTGGCCCCCCCTGGACTCAAGGGCCCAGGTGCGGTCGCACCCTCTGCACCCCTGGTAGTTACACCCCTGTGTGGATCCTTTTGGACAAACCTCTAAGCCCTCCGATCCTTGAGTGGTCGGGACCACTAATCCTATAGCTCCCAGCCAGGGAGAACAGACACAGCAGAAACACAGCACAACCTTGGTAGATTAGCAGCAGGTCTCAGAACAGAACATGCATTCAGGCAGCAAGGGTTAATCTTAACAGCAGCTAAGGAGTAACCTGGGTCAGGTTTATGCAAGTCGTTCATGCACAAGGATTCAGAAATGGCGTGGGCAGGTAAACAATCCGAGCTGGCAACAGACAGGGTACTCATACAATCAGGGTCAGCGTTCTGCAGGGTCAATATACACGCCGAGTCTGTTCTAGCATACATACAGGCTTGGCCAGAGGGAGAGTAGTCAAGAAGGCAGTCCGAGTCAGCAACAATCAGGTTCCGCATACAGTCCAGGTCAACAACATAGTGATAGAAGCAATGAATCAGTGACTCGAGTGAATAGGTACACCAGCGATGTGGGTAACAAACTCCATGTCAAGGCAATGAGTAGATTCAAGTGCCCTGCATTTAAGGCCGGCGGCTCCGCATCATCATGCCGCGCCCCACCCCTTCATTAGACGCGAGAACGCCAGAATGCCTGGCACCCGGCTACCCAGCGATGCCGCCGAGCGCCCAGACCCCACAGGCGCCGAGGCTGTGACAATATGCTGGATGATATCCTTACTTTTTAATGACGCTAAATAAACGCAGTGATCCAGGAGGCAAAATTGGGGGTTACGAGAGAGGGATAGAGCAAGGTAAGGCTGGCGTCAGACGAACGTGCCATGTGCGCCTGTACTGACCGGCATCCGTCGTAGCGTATTGGTGCTGCATCGGGGCCAGTCACACGCTTGTGTGCGTGCACAACAAGCGTCCGTTATCCAAGCCTCTCCGTCAAAGCACTAGAACGCGCCATGACGGAGCTGCAAAGAGCGATTCACCATAGGAGGATTGCGCTTTGCAGCACTGAGCGAACTGAGTGCGCTCAGCGAGGTGGCCAGAAGGGCGTCGAGTGGAAGGAACGTCCACTTTCACAGATGTTCCTTCCGCTCTCCAAAGACACTCGTCTGACACTAGCCTTAAAGGGCCACTGGTATCAAAAAAATTTCATTGCGTTTATTTTACATGTACTAGGTTTTTCTCTGGTATGTTTAATTAAGAAAATATTTTACTCAGTCACGGTGTGAATCTATTGTAAATTCCACCCCACCCCCCATTTTTTTCCCCCCATCACTTGCTCCTTACTCTGTGGCAATGGCCATATGATGGAGTTTATGGGTTGATCACCGGTTCAAATCTCATTGTATTGTGTGGGATGTATTCAAAGGACATCACCAGGGGGTAGATTAGAAGTCTTAAGCTCCCTGTCTTATTTTTTTTTCAGCTGCCATCTCTTATCTTGAGTAGCATGAAGATCAATAGCCCCCTGCAGCCTTACCTAAACATTCCCTCTGTCATTAAACTGCTAAATACTGTAGATTAGCCACAGAAGTATAGATTTTTTTTTTTAAATGTTGCCTCGGGGGGGGGGGGGGAGGAATAAATAAAAATGGTAGGTATAGAAGAGAACCTAAAAATTTAGCTTTCCTTTTAACATGCAATTACTTCAAAACAGAAAAAAACAGCAACGTGTCTTAAAGTATTTGTAATGCACAAATAATCTTGATACAGCTTATGTAAGTGGTAGTGTCCCTTTAAGAGCTATTGCTGTCTTTTTAAAACCTAACTTTATTGCGACTGGCAGAAACTAAACAAAAAAAATCCACAAAAAGGTGCTTAATGACAATCAGGGTTATTCAAAGAGCTCCGAATTGTGGCCGAAAGGTAACCTAACGCTGAAATTCAGCGTACGGTTACCTTTCCTAGCCATTTGGCTATCCAGAGAGCAGGCAGTTCGCCAAATGTTAGCGAATTGCCTGCACATACGGTGCCTGTTTGCTGCGTGTTCGAGGGCAGTGAAATCCCCATAGAGAAGCAATGCTTCGTCTATTCAGAGAACAAAAACCAGCAGGGAAAAGTTGCCGAAATGCCCTGCCATTCGGTGGTTTCATGCGACAGGTTGAATCCCATAAGCTTCAAATGTTAAAAATATTCCCGTTTAAATTCAATATCTAATAAACCGTTTTTTTTTTCCTGCAGAATAAAATAATCAAGGGATTTTTAGGATCTTCGGTATTTTACTGGAAAAAATTTTTCCCTGTTTTTATTAAAATCGTTTTTCTTTTTTCTGTAACAGCCCTTTTTATTATCATTCATTGGATCTTCTATGTAAATTTCAGACATTTTCGTTCAGTAGTTTCTTTGCAAACAGCGTTTCACTTTCAAACATTCAAGCGTATGTTTTTTTTCCCCCCACTCCATTTGTCTGCGGTGTTGGGTTTTTCCAGCGGCTGCTCGGGTTTCTCCGACTTGTTCGGCGGGGTTAATACAGATGTTTTTGCAGGTGTCGGTGTGTGTTCGGAGGCTTTTCCCTGCACTACGACGGCCCTGTGGTGCTTGCTGAATACACCGCAGGGTCGCTGAAATGGGATCGCCAGATCGCACCGAATTGAAGAGAACGAAAAAGTCACCGAACGTGCAGTGACTTTCATTCTTTTTGAATAACCCTGAATGGCTCCTCACACTTTATTCATTTTGAGCCTATGATTACAAGTACTACTCCAGCATTTACAGGTGCATCTCAATAAATTAGAATGTCGTGGAAAAGTTAATTTATTTCATTAATTCAACTTAAATTGTGAAACTTGTGTATTATAAAACCAATGCACACAGACTGAAGTAGTTTAAGTCTCTTTGGTTCTTTTAATTGTGATGCTATGGCTCACATTTAACAAAAACCCGCCAATTCACTATTAAATTAGAATACATACAGGGTTATCCAAAGAGATTCGAATTGCTTGAGAAAGGTAACCGAACGCTGAAAATCAGCGTTCGGTTACCTTTCCTGGCCATTCGGCTATCCAGAGAGCAGGCAATTCGCCAAATCCTGGCGAATTGCCTGAACATACGGTGCCTGTTCGGTCCCTGTTCGAGGGCAGTGAAATCCCCATGAAATAGCACTGCTTTGTCTATTCAGAGAACACAAACCAGCAGTGAAAGGTTCCCCTAATGCCCTGCCATTCGGTGGTTTAATTCGGCAAATTTATTCAGGAGAATCCCATAGGCTTCAATGTTAAAAATATTCCCGTTTTAATTCAATATCTAATAAACCGTTCATTATAAAATTCTGCAGCAAAAAGTCTCTTTATTTATAGATTTTTTAGGATACTTTAAGCATTTTTCTGAATTTTTTTAAAAAAATTTAAAAGTCCGATTTTTTTTTTTTTCAGTTTGCTTATTTTTTTGTAACAGCCCTCTTTATTATCATTCCCTGGACCTCCTGTGAAAATTTCAGACATTTTCGCTCAGTAGTTTCTTTGCAAACAGCGTTTCATTTTCCCAGATTCATACAAATGGTTTTGCTAATTTATTCACTGCCTCCTCTACGTCACAGCTGCTTCGGCTCTGTGTGATTCGGCTCCTGTTCGGCTTTTTCGAAGGTTAATCCAGATGTTTTTGCTTGTTTTCAGCGTGCATTCGGTTAGTTTTCGTCAGGTTTGCGGCAGCTTTTCCCTGCAATTCGGGGACCCTGTGGTGCTTGCTGAATACACCGCAGGGTCACCGAAATGCAAATCGGCAAAAGGAACCGAATTGAAGAGAACGAAAAGTCACCGAACGTGCGGTGACTTTTCGAATCTCTTTGGATAACCCTGTATGTTACATAGTTATATAGGCTGAAAAAAGACATGCGTCCATCGGGTTCAGCCTCTCCCACATAACCTACTGCTGTTGATCCAAAAGAAGGCAAAAAACCCAGTCTGAAATATGCAACATACTGGGAAAAAAATTCCTTCTTGACCCCAGAATGGCAGTCAGATTTCTCCTTGGATCAAGAAGCTTTTACCCACATATTAAATATTATAACCCTTAATATTCTGTGTCTGCAGGAAGTCATCCAGTCGTGTTTTAAAAGTCTGTACAGACTCTGACCCAACCACCTCAACAGGCAGAGAATTCCACAGCTTTATTGTTCTCACCGTAAAATAACCCTTCCTATGCTTTAAGCTAAATTTTCTTTCTTCCAGTCTAAATGGATGACCCCTTGTCCTATTCATAAACAGGACTATACATAGGACATCAGACAATGGTTGATAATGGCCCCGTATATATTTATATAAGGTTATCAGATCCCCTCTAAGGCGCCGTTTCTCTAAACTAAAACAGGTTTAAGCTTGTTAGTCTTTCCTCATAACTTAATTAATAAGGGGGATGGAAGGGTTTAGTTGCCCGTCTCTGCACTTTTTCTAGCGATATAATATCTTTTTTTAAGACAGGTGCCCAAAATTGCACGGCATATTCAAGGTGCGGCCTGACCATTGATTTATACAGAGGCAAAATTATGTTTTCATCCTGTGAGTGAACTCCCCTTTTAATGCATGCCAGTACTTTGCTGGCCTTGGCGGCTGCTGTTTGACATTGCACATTGTTACTTAGTTTGAAGTCTATGATTATTCCCAAATCCTTCTCCTGCTTGGATTTCCCTAACTCCGTACCATTTAGGCTGGGGTCAGACGAGCGTGATTTCTACGGACTGTACGTCCGTGCAGTACGGACATCGTCAGTACGGATGACGCAGTAGTGGTCACACAGTCCGTTTTTTCACTGAAGTTATTTTTTGACGGATGTAGGAGGGGAAAATAAATTACAATGAAAAAAACATTCTGTCCGTCAAAAATGCTGGACGTATAAATGCAGTCCGTCTGACCTCGCTCCATCACTCACACACAAAGCTATGCGGACGTTGTGGACGTGGCGCACTCTGCACGTCCGTTCTAGCAGTATTACGTTCTTGCCTAACCTGCGTCCGTTTGCCGCGGCCGTTGTGCGTCCGCAGTTCAGTGCGGACGTACTTCATGTGTCAGGCTCCAATGGACTTACTTTCATGCTATCACGGACGTACTTTTAGGCGCAATCACGGACGTGAACACTACGCTCATCTGACCCCAGCCTTAGGGTATAAATTACTTGTGTGTTCTTCACTCCAAAGTGCATAATTTTGCATTTATCTAGATTAAATTTCATCTGCCATTTAAGTGCCCAGTCCCCCAATTTATCTAAATCCCTCTGCAGCGAAGTAACATCCTGCTCACATTGTATTACTTTTCCTAGCTTTGTGTCATCTGCAAACACTGATACATGACTTTCAATGCCTATCTCAAGGTCATTTATAAATAAATTGAATAGTATTGGTCCTATAACAGACCCCTGAGGGACACCACTTACCACTTCATCTAATACTTCATAAGACCAACAAAAAAAACATTTTTTAGTGAATTGTTGGCCTTCTGGAAAGTATGTTCATTCACTGTAAGGCATGTGTCAGACGAACACCGTCATCACGTCCGTGTTGCCACACATTTTAACCAGTCTGTCGTAGCATAAAATTATGATCAAGAGACCCGCACACGAAGTAAGTCCACACAGAAGTGCGGACGCACAACCCACGTGGCAAGATACAATTTAGGCTGGGGTCAGACGAGCGTAGTGTTCACGTCCGTGATTGCGCCTAAAAGTACGTCCGTGATAGCCCATTGGAGCCGGACACATGAAGTACGTCCGCACAATGGCCGCAGCCCACGGACGCAAGGCAGGCAAGAACGTACATCCCCTAGAACGGCCGCACAAAGTGCGCTGCGTCCGCAACGTCTGCATAGCTTTGTGTGTGAGTGATGGAACGTGGTCAGACAGACTGCATTTATACGTCCAGCATTTTTCACGGACAAAATGGTTTTGCTTTTTATTTTATTTTCCCTCCTACATCCGTCAAAATATAAGTCCGTGAATAAACGGACTGTGTGGCCACTACTGTGTCTTCCGTACTGACGTACGTCCGTGTGCACGGACGTACATTCCGTAGAAATCACGCTCGTCTGACCCTAGCCATAGGCAAGAATGTCAAACCGCTAGGACGGACGCAGAGAGTGCGCCACGTCCGCGTAGCTTTGTGTGTGAGTGATGGAACGTAGTCAGATGACAAAATGGTTTTTCATATCATGTATCAATTTTTTTCATTTTACATATTAATTTTCATATCTACATCAGTCAAAAAAAAAAAAAAAAAACAGACTGTGTGGGGTCTACAGTATCATCAGTCAGAAAGTACGTCACTACGTCAGTGCACGGACGCACAGTGTGCTCAGAATGCGTTTGTCTGATATTAGCCTTAATGTACTCAATACTTGGTAGGGGCTCCTTTTGCTTTAATTACTGCTTCAATTCGGTGTGGCTTGGAGGTGGTCAGTCTGTGGCACTGCTGAGGTGCTATGGAAGCCCAGGTTTCTTTGACAGTGGCCTTCAGCTCATCTGCATTTTTTGGTCTCTTGTTTCTCATTTTCCTCTTGACAATAGGTTCAGGTCTGGTGAGTTTGCTGGCCAGTCAAGCACACCAACACCAAGGTCATTTAACCAACTTTTGGCAGTGTGGGCAGGTGCCAAATCCTACTGGAAAATGAAATCAGTATCTTTAAAAAGCTGCTCAGCAGAAGGAAGCATGAAGTGCTCTAAAATTTCTTGGTAAACGGGTGAAGTGACTTTGGTTTTCAAAAAAACACAGTGGACCAACACCAGCAGATGACATTGCACCCCAAAGCATCACAGACTGTGGAAACTTAACACTGGTCTTCAAGAAACTTGGGCTATGCACTTCTCTACCCTTTCTCCAGACTCTAGGACCTTGGTTTCCAAATGAAATACAACACTTGCTCTCATCTGAAAAGAGGACTTTGGACCACTGGGCAACAGTCCAGTTGTCCTTAGCCCAGGTAAGATGCCTCTGACGTGGTCTGTGGTTCAGGAGTGGCTTAAGAGGAATACGACAACTGTAGCCAAATTCTTTGACACGTCTGTGTGTGGTGGCTCTTGATGCCTTAACCCAAGCCTCAGTCCATTCCTTGTGAAGTTCATCCAAATTCTTGAATCTATTTTGCTTGACAAGTCTCTCAAGGTTACGGTTCTCTCCGTTGCTTGTGCATCTTTTTCTTCCACACTTTTTCCTTCCACTCAACTTTCTGTTAACATGCTTGGATACAGCACTCTGAACAGCCAGCTTCTTTGGAAATGACGGTTTGTGGCATACCCTCCTTGTGAAGGATGGCAATGATGGTCTTCTGGACAACTGTCCGATCAGCAATTGTCCCCATGATTGTGTAGCCTAGTGAACCAAACTGAGAGAGACCATTTTGAAGGCTCAGGAAACCTTTGCAGGTGTTTTGAGTTGATTGGCATGTCAACATATTCTAATTTTTTGAGATCGTGAATTGGTGGGTTTTTGTTAAATGTGAGCCAAATCATCACCATTAAAAAGAACCAAAGACTTAAACTACTTCAGTCTGTGTGCATTGTATTTATTTAATACACAAGTGTCACAATTTGAGTTTAACCCCCCGACAGTTATCCCGAGTGTGTATCAGGGTTAAATTTCACCGCTGAAAGCAGTAACCCCGAGCCACACTCGGGCTGGATACAACACCTCTCCATGCGCTCCCTCACTGATCTCTGCCGTCTCCTCCGGCGATCGCGACATTTTACTTCCTGGATTCCCTTCTCGCAAGGAGGGAACCAGGAAGTATGAGGGTCGCGATCGCCGGAGGAGACAGCTGGGGACATTGAGGGAGCACAGGGAGGTGATGTATCCAGCGGCATCCCGAGTGTTGCTCGGGGTTACCGCTTCCAACATTGAAATTTAACCCCGAGCTATACTCGGGATACCGCTAGGGGGCAAAACAAAAAAATAAAATAGAGAGCTTTGGGACATGAAAATTTGAAATTAATGAACTTTTCCACAACATTCTAATTTATTGAGATGCACCTGTATTAGTTCGGATTAGAAAAATGTGTAGTTGCATAAAAAACAGCAGGCCATTTGAAGGAAGGTCACAGAAACCTAGAAATAACCGACAGAGAGGGTGTCTAACGAATCCACTCGGGTGTCAAAAAATTATAGATATATGATAAAAGTGCTGGGAGAAATCGGATGATGTAGCTACATGCTTTGAAATGTAGTTTCTTTGGTATTGCTATACGGCTTTGCCTGAGATGAGAAAAAGTGCACAGTCATTTATATTTTTAGACCTTCGGTCCAGGGTATTGCTGAAGCATCATAGAAAAACATGGGCTGGAAAACTAAAAACCATGACTGTGCAGTTTGCAGTCCTCTGCACATATCGCTTGTCATCTTGAGAGGGTCGTGGAAGCGTAATCTTTCAGGACAGCTATGCAGAATTTAAAAAATATATGTCTTTTATGAAAACTTTGCTCTACAAAAGTATGCCACACCTGGATACACACTGGAGTTGGACTCATTTATTTTATTATTTTTTTTTTAAGGTCAAATTCAAAGAAAAAGAAATTATACAGAAAAATTTGTTTTTTTAAGACGTGAAATGGCTCAGCAGTGAAGGGGTTAAATGCAACGGTTTACCTGCGTGAGGTTACTGTACATTAACGTCTCCTATACGCATTATGGGAGACATTGTAACCTCTACGAGGAAGCGCAAGCTATTCCAAAGTAGCCTGCGCTTCCACATGGGAGACGATATCATAGGCGGAAATAGCGACTCCTAAGGCTAGGGTCAAACAAAAGCATTTTTCCCCACGAACGTCAAAAAGTGCATCCGAACGCATTGACGTATTTTTTCACGGAATGCGCAAAAACAGTCAGACGACGCGCATTTTCGTGCGTCATTTTTTACGGATTCTCAATAAAACACTTTTTGCGTCTGGACGTTATGTAGGCTGGACATTAGCAGTGTCTGACATCTCCTAGTCTCGCACACACGCCGCTATGCCGCAGCTGCACACTCTGTACGTCAGTACTAGCGGTTCTGCGTTCTCGAAAAAATGCGTTCAAATTCCACTTGCGTTACACGGCCGGACTTTCGTGCGGCCGTACTTCGTATATTGGCCGTCATTTGCAGCTACTGCGGCCGTGATTAAGTGCGCCAGAACGCACGTTAAAAGTGCGCTGGTCTGACCCCAGCCTAAAAGCTGTTAATTATTTTGCATATTTAGAAACGCGTAGAGCAGGGCATGGAATGCTAGCCAGGATTTCATTGCCTTTGCTCTTCTCACTTCATAGATTCATAAGAGGTATTTATAAGGAATGAGCGCTCCTAACACCTGACCTGCTCTGGGACCCACCCCTCAGTTTTCTGCCTAGCCCCTGCCTGATTGAATCGTTCTCTTAGCGGCCTATTGCAGCAAACCCTAGAAAGTTTGTGTTCCTAATTTTCGCTTGTACTTCTCCGGTAGATTCTATCCAAAGTAGGCATCCAGTAAGGAACCATTCTTTTTAACAAATCCTAATCTTTTTCCTCCAATGTTTTACGGAGGTAGCTCCATAGCGAGCCCTAAGAACCTATATAATTTATGGGATTGTGATTGTTTGTTTTCGATCTATAAAAAGCGATTTTAATATTGGCACCTGAATAAATGCCAAGTTTTATTTCTCTTCACAACATACTATCTCCTGATCTTTTTGATACTTTTGTGGGTATATTAGGTTACAGAGCAAGAAACAAAAAGTCAAGAAAACTCAGCTTTATCATCATCATCCGATCGCTCAGCAAGGGGGGGGGAAAGAGAGAAGTAGCCATTATTTTATAAGCCTTCATTGATAAAGAGAATTATGATGCAGTTCATAAATATATATATTTAAATGGCAAAATAGAACACTAGTAGAATGTCACATTAGAGTCCAGACTCTTTACCTACTTTCTTATTATCAGGGCTCTAGAGCCACCAGACAGTTGAGTTGATCACAAATAGGGCCAAGGGATGCCAGGTGTCTCGGTTTGACTGGAACAGGTCCGGAATGAGAAGATGCGTGCCAAGTCTCCCCCCCCCATGCCCCAGTGGTTGTCAATACAGGAGCACTTTAAAACTTGCACTTTTTTCGCACAGGTACAGTACTCAAACGTTTGGAACCAGGGATAAAATTCTAGGAGCCCATGACTACCTGGCCCCTGGGTCTGTAAAGCCATGTACTAAATTTTGTTTTAGTATATTCCCCCCCCCCCTAAATCGTTTCCTCTAACATGGTTTGCACTTTATAGGAACCAACAGACATGGCGGTTGGCTTGTTTTCGGAATTGTCATTTCCAATGCACTTTTTTAAATAATAAAAAGGCTAGACCTTACAAAAGGGGTAAACAATATAGTCCTTGGTCTGGTTCATTAATTACTATATTACCTGATAACCAAGTCAGCATGGTATAGAGGCATTCACTGCAAGGAACTACCCTTCTGCCTGTGCTGCAACTGCTGAAGAAAACACGAGGTATTGTAACAGGAGAGTCTGTCGACTTTAGATGTTCACTCGTGACCGTTCTGTTGGCTCTGGCTCATCAGAACCATAAAGATAAATATATCCAATGCATTTCCAGGTCTCCCAACATTGGGGATTATGAGCTACAGATGAGAGTGGGCAAGTCCAGAATGGGCATACCAGTGATGCTGAAAAGCATCCAGAAACAGTCCAAGCCATAATAGATGGGGCAGGCTATCCAGAAGAAAAAAAAAGGGGCGTATCACAAAAGTCACTGAGAATGCAGGACAGTCCCACCTAGAGTGGGATAGTGGGGGGGCTCTTAAATCTATGATTCAATGGTTAAGTTTTTTTTTTTTGGCAACTTCTGGTTTAGATGAGGTTTTGATCTTTCTTTTACTAGCATGACCCCAAAAAAAAAAAAAAAAAAAACATTTCATGACAAATATATCACAAGACGTGTTGGGGAATGGAGACATTTATAGAAGCTGATGTTGCTTGGGTCATAGATTAAATAGAAATAAAGCACAAAACTATGAATCCGTAAATGTAAAAATGTCACATATGTACGTTAAATCAGTATGTGGGAGATATTTCATCATATTTACAAATTGCCACATCTGGATTATCTAAAAAGATTAAGGCTTAGGCCAGTGTCAGACGAGCGTATTTGAAGAGCGGAAGGAACGTCCGTAAGAGTGGACGTTCCTTCCAGTTGACACCCGTCCTATGGAGGATCGCACTTTGCAGCTCCATCAACGCGCGTCCTAGCGCTTTGACGGAGAGGCCTGCTGCACGGCCGCTGTTGCACGCGCAATTCCTGCGCACGCAACAACGTCTGTCTTGCCGGCCCAGCGTCACAACACTGCAATGGACACCGAAAGCCACGTCAGTACGAGCGCACCTAGTGCACTCGTCTGACACTGGCCTTACACTTTCCAAAAAAGGAGAGACAGAGGGCAATGTAAAGGACATAAAACAGCGAAATTCAACTTCTAAACGACACACACCCTCAAGTGAAACAGAAAGAAGGCGTACAACAATCCACCCTGGTATTCATGATGGTCCAACAGACTACCATTAGCTTACAGTATTTTACTTTATCATTCTCGGGGACAAAAAGGCAGAGACAAATTAAAAAGCACCAGACCCCGTGGTGAGGAGAGTTTCCATGCGGGGGGGGGGGGGGTAATCGAACTGGAACCTTGCCTTTTACAAGACCAACCACAATTGGTGGGCACGTGGAGGGGGATTACCTTGACCCTTTACTCACACCTCAAGAGTCCTTTTCCAGAAGCACTCGGATTTCTCAAACCTTAAAAAACACATTCAAGTCTATTCAAATAAAAAGGTGAAATCAGGAGAATTGGCAGGAAAAAAAGAAATCTAGACCAAATAGCCGATTTGGAAAGTGAGATACATGGGTGAATTTTCCTGGTTTGGCTATTTTGACCTAGAATTTGCACTTCTCCAGTCATTCTCCTGAGTTTCACCTTTCTTTGAATAGACCTGATTGTAAGAGCATTCCATAGTCTTGATCGTAATTTCAGACCATGCATCCATCTCCAATCTCCATGACTATCACACTACCTCCCCAATTATAAAACTTCAACCTTTTAGGCTGGGGTCAGACCAGCGCACTTTTAACGTGCGTTCTGGTGCACATAATTACGGCCGCACTAGCAGCAGATGACGGGCAATGACGGCCAATATACGATGTACGGCCGCACAAAAGTCCGCCCGTGCAACGCAAGTGGAATTTGAACGCATTTTTTTGAGAACGCTGAACCGCTAGTACTGACGTACTGAGTGCGCAGCTCCGGCATAGCGGCGTGTTTGCGTGATTAGGAGATGTCAGACGCTGCTAATGTCCAGCCTACATAACGTCCAGACGCAAAAAGAGTTTTATTGACGATCCGTACAAAATCACGACCGACAATGCACGTCGTCTGACCGTTTTTGCGCATTCCGTGAAAAAAATACGTCAATGCGTTCGGACGCACTTTTTCACGTTCGCGGGGAAAAATGCTTTCGTCTGACCCTAGCCTAAGGGTACATATTGATATTCTCAAACATTAAGACAACCCAAACATGTTGTAGGTGGCCACAAAGCCAGTGATGAGGGGACATATCCTTGATTATATGACCAAAAAAAAAAAAAGTAGAAACACCAGGCCTTTCTGCTTTGACTTTAATTAATAGGTTACAAAAAAAATCAAAAAGCTTCATGAAACTCTAATCCCAGTATCTCCACGAGACACTTAGGACGCTACACGAGCCAGCGTTGAAACAAAGGAGGATCCATCAGGAGTGGTAGAGAGGAGAGTCCTAATGATGACCAAAAGCTCTGAAATGAATATGGAAAACCAAAAAGGTGACAGATGCTAAGCCTGTACCGGAGAAAGTGTCCATGTTGACAGGACCTAAAAATTTCAGGAATTGAGGTTTTAAAAATCGAAAGTGAAAAATAGCGGTAATGGGGAAAAAATTCCAACACATACACAACTACAGTAGAACTACAATTTGGAATGTCCTGCCAAAATGAGTGGTTACATCTTTATGTACCAGCATGCATAGAAGGTGGGTACATTATGGCAGTACTGTAACGTTGAAGAATTCCAGTTACAGTAAATCTGATGGTTACATTGCCAATTATCCTTTGAGGAAGCTACAAAGAGGGAAGAATAACAAAGTTACACGTGACAACTCAGGACTTTGCTCTGAATGTCAGCACAGATGTGACTGCGTGGCCTTTTCCAGAAACAATCAGTAAAGCTCAGAGTCTCAATGATGGGACTTGACGCTTGAGTAAAATATTCAAAAAAAAGATGATTAGCTTCGAAATGATACATTTTCTTGCATACAAAAGGGAATACTACAAGAGGAGTCAAGTTTAGTATACAGTTTTTAGAAGAATAACTGAAGCAGGAGTTAACCAGAGGCGCGTTCAATACCTCAGCCGCTGCAAGTGCTAAGTTAGCAACTTGCCATTGAACGCCGTTCTGCCGCTCAGCACTAACTTAGCACTTGCAGCGACCCGAGGAGATGCTGCGAATAGCTGAGTGTGACGTATTAAAGATGGCCGCCACCACGAAGCAAGTAACAATTCCGTACAGCAATGTTAATTTTGAGGTTTTTGTTCACCAAAGCACAAAATATTTATTTATTATTTCCCCCTGCACAGACATATATTACAGCTCAATTTATATTTTGTTTCAGAAGTAAACATAACGTTTATTCAATAAAAACTATCATTTGTGGTGTGTGCATACAAAACGGAATTGTGCTGACTGCTTCTCTTTATCATATTTTGCCCGACTGATACGAAAAACAATCTGAATCTATCATTTAATGAAAAGAAAAAAAAAAAGCCATTTTGGATTCAAAATTCGCATCCAAAGCGTTCAACGACACTGCGCTGCAGCAATTCAGCAGGTGCTGAGGTATTGAACGGGGCTCTGGTTAACCCGGAATTTCACAAGCCATGATTTAAAGTTGTAGTCCAACTTTGGTGTAAACTTAACCAGAGCCTCATAATCATCTATGGAGTTGGTAAGTTTACAACAGGCTGTGGTTAAGTTTACACCAGGGTTGGAATACAGCCTGAAGTATGTAAACAAATCACTACAGCACAAAACTAGAAAACAAATTAATATAAAACTTATGAACCAATTTTTAGGAGGTTTGTGAACATGTAAAATAACAAACTTAAGAGTCAGTGGCTATCTGGCTCCTGGACTTCAAGCTCTTCACTACAGATGAATTCAGCTCATAATTAACAGGTCACCCATTTTCAGACCTCAAGAACGTGTTTACAACGAGACCTGAAGAAAATTTCCGGCATGCAGATGGTTTTTCTCAATATAAGATCGAAAGGAGCTTGGTCCGCCTTCGCAGACATTCCTTTTGGCAAAGGATCTTCCGATTCAACCTTCTCAAAATGTCATTAAAGCAACGCTACCAGATTCTTCCTCAATCATCACCTAAAGCTCCAATTTCACGTTAGCAACCTACTCCCTTCCAGAAGCACGTTTAAGCTTTTTGGACCCAATGAGAAGCCATGCTTTTATGACAATCTGGTCCACTTAGACCTGAAACACAAGAAGGAGGTCTAAGGCTAGGGTCAAACGAACGCATTATTCGTAGAGACCGTCAAAAAGTGCCTCCGAACGCATTGACGTATTTTTTCACGGAATGCGCGAAAACAGTCAGATGACGCGCATTTTCGTGTGTGATTGTTTACGGATCGTCAATAAAACACTTTTTGCGTCTGGATGTTATGTAGGCTGAACATTAGCAGCGTCTGACATCTCCTAATCACGCACTCATGCCGCCGCAGCGCACTCTGTACGTCAGTACTAGCGGTTCTGCATTCGAAAAAATGCGTTCATTTTCCACTTGCGTTGCGCGGCCGGACTTCGTATATTGGCCGTCATTTGCTGCTAGTGCGGCTGTGATTAAGTGTGCCTAAACGCACGTTAAAAATGTGTTAGTCTGACCCCAGCCTAAACCCCTTGGAAATTGTAACAGGGTCAAAATCTAAACAGGGCCAAGGAAAGGTCTTCGACGATCATATGGTGATGACGCCATTGGAAAACCACAAGTTTACAGTACTTTTTACTATATATTTTGAGTCTCCACCTCATGAGAACGTTGCTCATTTGGACAGCAGCATAACTGCCCTGCCAGTTGGTGAGTCCCCACACGGTTCTCTTAAGGTTTAAAATCAAAAGGTGCCAATACAAAGAAAACTATACCATATATAAATTAGACTACCATGACCCGTAAAGGGTGGCCAGAACTGAAATGCAAAGGAAGCCTCCTCTGCAGGAGAGATACAGCAATTCCCAACGATCGTTTTGGCCAGCTTAGGCCTCGTCAGATGGCTATAGCTTGTATCTCTTTAGGTTCCTCCAGCAAAAGGTTCTACATCTGGATTACCTTGTAGACTCAAAAAGTGAACAAAGCCAAGTTAATAAACTAGGTTTTCATGGAACTTCATCCGTGGTTTTAAAGTCATGTGCCTTGGACATTTAGGAAACAGCTTCAAAGATACTTTGCCCGTCTCTAAAAGACTGGTGGCAGCAGGTTCTTCTCGGGTGGACACATTCATTTGAGTTGGCTTCATTACTTGACACTTCTTAATGAGTGTCAAATAAGTAATAAAGCCAACTCAAAAAGATAAGAACTTACTGTCACCATCCCAAAGAAAGAAAAGGAGGCCACCAAAGCTCCAGAGACTGAAGTATTTTTAGAGAAACTCAAAAAAAAAAAAGGGTACAAAAATATACAATTATAGCAAAATCCCCCCACCATGTATTCTAGTGTTCCTGTTAGGTAATTTTGACCGAGTCGGCTCCCGTGTTGAAGCTGTTTCTAAGGGGTCATTAAAAGACATTGCGGAAGGAATAAGTGCTGAGCACAGGAGAAGCTGCTCAAAGCTGGCTTCACACATCATACGGTAACGGATTTATGCTGAGTTATGCTAAACGCTCGTACAGAAAACTGCAAAGACGGCAGAAATACACTTCTAATTTAACGTATAGAGCGAGCCACGCTACCAAGGGTCAAAACATGCCAAGACAGGCCAGCGTCTCAACGTAATTTATCAACATTATCTCAAGCTTTCAAAAGTTCCAAAAATACAAAAGTCCAATAATAAAAAAAAAAGACTTTTTGGTGGTTAAATATTTTTTAAATTAGTTTTTTTTTTTTTAAAGCGAGCGGCTACAATCGCCATTAGAATAAACACACACGCCCCCCTGTGTCAGTCAGCTACAGACAACTCCCATGGAAAAAAAAAAAAAACCAAGAATGTTATATAAGGAATGTTACACACGAACAGAGTTCCGGAAGAAAACTCTAAAAACATGACTTCATCTGGGAGCAATCAGCGAGGCCCAAACAGAGAGCCAGGAATCTTCCAGAGAGCGAGCCACACATTAAATGATCTAATAACACAGAACTTTATTACAGATTAATAGATTTTCACTTTTTCTTTGCGGTGTTACTTTCTTTGAGGTTTTAAAAGTACCAGACAACAGGGGCGCCCGCCTTGCCAGCACCCACAGACACCGGGGCACCCACCTTGCCAGCACCTAGACACCGGGGCACCCACCTTGCCAGCACCTAGACACCGGGGCACCCACCTTGCCAGCACCTAGACACCGGGGCACCCACCTTGCCAGCACCTAGACACCAGGGCACCCGCCTTGCCAGCACCCACCTTGCCAGCACCCACAGGACACCCGCCTTGCCAGCACCCACAGGACACCAGGGCACCCGCCTTGCCAGCACCCACAGCACCCACAGGACACCAGCCTTGCCAGCACCCACAGGACACCAGCCTTGCCAGCACCCACAGGACACCAGCCTTGCCAGCACCCACAGGACACCAGCCTTGCCAGCACCCACAGGACACCAGCCTTGCCAGCACCCACAGGACACCAGCCTTGCCAGCACCCACAGGACACCAGCCTTGCCAGCACCCACAGGACACCAGCCTTGCCAGCACCCACAGGACACCAGCCTTGCCAGCACCCACAGGACACCAGCCTTGCCAGCACCCACAGGACACCAGCCTTGCCAGCACCCACAGGACACCAGCCTTGCCAGCACCCACAGGACACCAGCCTTGCCAGCACCCACAGGACACCCGCCTTGCCAGCACCCACAGGGCACCCGCCTTGCCAGCACCCACAGGACACCCGCCTTGCCAGCACCCACAGGACACCCGCCTTGCCAGCACCCACAGGACACCCGCCTTGCCAGCACCCACAGGACACCCGCCTTGCAAGCACCCACAGACACGGGGGCACCCGCCTTGCCAGCACCCACCGGGGCACCCACCTTGCCAGCACCCACAGACACCGGGCACCCGCTTGCCAGAACCCACAGACACGGGGGCACCCGCTTGCCATGTGGTAGGCGCATGCTGGAGCTCACAGTTGGCGGTATCTCTGTACCTGTAACCATGGGGCACCTGCAAACCCAACACCCCCAAACCGAGGCATTCATAAGCCAGAGGCCACACACAGGGCATTCATGTGCGGAGACCATAAACACTGAATTGTCGCCCCACACCCTATATACCCCTCCCTGACTGTCCTGAATCCCCCATAACCCCCCCGGGGTGCCCGTGCTCAGCAGGTTCTAGGCTCCGGGGTGTGTAGGCGCTCGGAGCTGCGCAGGCGTCACACGGTGCGGGCCCGGCTCCAGCCTGGACACTGCTGCCTGCTCTCAGCTCGCTCCGGACAGCTCCCCGGGCGGCACTAAGCCCGTACAGAGGCCTTGGAGCCGCAGGGGGGAGCAATGGCTTCACGGAAGGCCCACAGCACCCCCCGACCAATAACAAAGCACGTGAGCTTCCCCCCTCATGATACAAAGCAGGCGCTGCCCGTGAGCCTCCCTGTGATCAGGCAGCGTGTGGAGCGGCCGGTCCCCCCTCTCCCCGGCACACAGGCCCCCCCTTACCTAGCGGCGTGCGGCTGTGCGGCCCGGGGTGCTTGGCGCGGAGGCTTCGCGGGGAGCGCTCGGATCTGCTGAGTTGTAATGTTACAGTTTCCTGGAATTACTCACTCACGGATTCCTTTCATTCATAAAAACACAGTCATGCATTACGTCAACCGGGAGGCGGAGCTGCTGCTGTCACATGATGGCGCTGGTGATGTCATTTGATACATGGTCCTGTCTTAAAGGGGCAGCGTTCCGAAATGCTGTTGGCATGTTTGGCATGTCCTCATGTTCACCTGATTCCCAGAGAGGCTTCCTCACGCCTAGGACTGCCGGATCCTCCATGTTTTCCTGGCCGTATAGGGCTATAATACAATCTTTATGCAAAAACTCTCGTGCAAAGCGAAAATCTTTGTGCCAAGCGTTAAACTTTTGCGTGTGCAAATCACTGCTGGAATTACAATCCTCGTGGCTTTTTTCTTCCGCCGATCAATTGCGCGCGCAAACAGGACGCGCAGAAATGCAGGCGCAGTACCGTCTCGCGCAAAAATCTTTGCGCGCAGTTCCTTGCACCCATTCACCCAATCAAAATGAAGAAACACACCTATCAAACGGCTGGGTGGAGTAGAGGTAACATCACTGCTCTGTGTGGAGAGAGTCTGTGGAGACATGGGTTCGATCCTGGCAAGAGCACCTCTCCAGTAAGTGTCCTTGGGCAAGACACCTAACGGTACATACTCGCCACCCAGGATATACTTGAAAACATGAGAAATCTCAATGTATCCTTCCTGGTAAAATACTCTCAAAAAGAACCAAAACTGAATTGCGTCTGCCAGGGGCATCGGAGACGGGTTTTGCATCTATGATGCAAAATAAACACATATGCTACAGTAATACACACACACACCTGCCATCATCCATTATATTGTTGCTGCATTCCTTTTTATGGGCTGGGGTTTTTTTTGGCTTCGGCCAGGTTGTTCAGATTTGCCATTAACAGCAGCTTTTAGGCTAGGGACAGATGAGCGCATTTTCTGCGGCCACCGTCAAAATGTACGTCGATGCGTGCGCACGCATTTTTTCACAGAATACGCTTAAGTGGTCAGACGATGCGCAATTCTGGACGTATTTCATGACGATGGGGTAAAAAGAAGTCTAGGGAAATCCGGCTGTTTGAGCGTTATGTTGGCCGCACACTAGCAGCGTCTGACGTCTCCTAATCACGCACACACGCTGCTATGCGGACGCAGCGCACTCTGTACGTCAGTACCAGCGGTTTAACGTTCTCGAAAAAATGCGTTCATTTTCCACTTGCGTTGCGCGGCCGGACTTTTGTGCGACCGTACTTCGTATATTGGCTGTCATTGCCCGTCATCTGCTGCTAGTGCGGCCGTGATTATGTGCGCCAGAACGCGCGTTCGCACTGCCTCAGTCTGACCCTAGCCTTAGGAGTTGCTAAAATTATGCGCTCAAAGGCTATGCAGTAATTACCATGAAATAGATTGTAATACCATCCTCGTACCAGCACACATTTGCATTTGCGCTCACAATGTTAAGTATAGGACGCACGCAGTACGGTAAGCTTGCGCAGGGTTCACACAGGTTCACCCGCGGTAGACGATTGCGCACAGTTGTTGCGCTGACTATGTAATACAGGATTCAGCACAAATGGTTTTACCCCACATGTTAATGTTTTTTTGCGCCGGCACAAACGTTTGCGTGAAGATTGTAATTTAGCCCTTAGGCTAGGGTCAGACGAACGCATTTTTCGCGTCGACCGTGGAAAAGTGCGGTCGAACGAACGGACATATTTTTCACGGAATACGCGGTAGCGGTCATACGATGCGCCTTTTCGTCCGTGATTTTGTACGGATCATCAATAAAACACTTTTTGTGTCTGGACGTTATGTTGGCCGGACATTAGCAGCGTCTGATGTCTCCCAATCACACACACACGCCGCTATGCGGCCGCAGCGCACTCTGTACGTCAGTAGTAGCGGTTTGACGTTCTCGAAAAAATGCGTTCGTTTGCCACTTGCGTTGCGCGGACGAACTTTCGTGCGGCCGTACTTCGTGTGTTCCCCGGCATTGGACGTCATTTGCTGCTAGCACGGCCGTGATTTTGTGCGGCTAAACGCACGTTAAAGCTGCGTTCGTCTGACCCTAGCCTTAATGTATTCATGCCGAGGGGCAGTGCATGAAAAAAATGCCAAAAATGTCAAACTCTTGGGAGAACATAATGTTAACTATTATAAAAAGAATGTACTTCATGACGGTATGCAAAGCAATAAAAACTCCACACATTGGTCAAAATATACAAAACAAAAACATACAGTTGTGTTCAAAATTATTCAACCCCCAATGCTGTAAAGGGTTTTAGGGAATTTAGTGTACATTTGTAATTGTATTCAGAATGAAATCCTACAAGGACTTTTTAAAGAACCATATGCAACTAAAATGACATCAATTGGTTTTGTAATACAGTAGTAAATGTTTCTTTTGTGAATTCTTCATTGACACAATTATTCAACCCCTTAAAGACTACCACTCTGAAGAACAGAGGTTCATTCAAGTGTTTTCAATCAGGTATTGAAAACACCTGTGGATGTCACGGAGCAGCAATAAAGCATAATAAGCACCAATTAGGCAGCTTTAAAATGACTGTGATACTCAGCTCCTTCTAGACATTTACTGGTGTGGTTACACACATGGTGAAGTCAAGAGAATGGTCCAGGAAGACAAGAGAAGAGGTGATTACTCTTCACAGGAAGGGCAATGGCTATAAGAAGATTGCAAAGATGTTAAACATACCAAGAGAGACCATTCGCAAATTCAAGGCAAAGGGCACTATTGAAACGCTACCTGGTCGTGGCAGAAAGAAGATGCTGACTTCGACTGCTGTGCGCTACCTGAAGCGTAGAGTGGAGAAAAGTCCCCGTGTGACTGCTGAGGAACTGAGAAAAGATTTGTCAGATGTGGGTACTGAAGTTTCAGCTCAGACAATACAGCGCACACTGCGTAATGAAGGCCTCCATGCCAGAACTCCCAGGCGCACCCCCTTGCTGTCTCCAAAGAATAAGAAGAGTCGACTGCAGTATGCCAAAAGTCATGTGGACAAACCACAGAAGTTTTGGGATAGTGTTCTGTGGACTGATGAAACAAAATTAGAACTGTTTGGGCCCATGGATCAACGCTATGTTTGGAGGAGGAAGAACAAGGCCTATGAAGAAAAGAACACCTTGCCTACTGTGAAGCATGGCGGGGGGTCAATCATGCTTTGGGGCTGTTTTGCTTCTGCAGGTACAGGGAAGCTTCAGCGTGTGCAAGGTACCATGAATTCTCTTCAGTACCAGGAGATATTGGATGACAATGTGATGCAGTCCATCACAAACCTGAGGCTTGGGAGAGGTTTTAACCTATCAACAGGACAATGATCCCAAGCATACCTCCAAGTCCACTAGAGCATGGTTGCAGATTAAAGGCTGGAACATTTTGGAGTGGCCATCGCAGTCACCTGACTTAAATCCGATTGAGAACCTCTGGTGGGACTTAAAGAAAGCAGTTGCAGTGTGCAAGCCTAAGAATGTGACTGAACTGGAGGCTTTTGCCCATGACAAATGGGCGAAGATACCCGTAGATCGCTGCAAGACACTTGTATCAAGCTATGCTTCACGTTTAAAAGCTGTTATAACTGTAAAAGGATGTTGTACTAAGTACTAAGATTGAATGTCACTTGGGGGTTGAATAAAACTGATAATGATGTGAGCACAGAAAAGACATTTGTGGTTATTTCATTATAAATGTTATGTTATATTTGTCTGACCTACACGTGCCTCTTTGATTTAATTGTAAGCAAGATGACTGAATGATCAAAATCATTGTCAAACTGGCCAAAACACTCAATTTCAGTGGGGGTTGAATAATTTTGAACACAACTGTACACTATAACTCACACCCCCCATCCTGCCAGAGCGACGATCCTCCATCCACCTTGCCCCCCAGGGAGCAGCACCGGCACCAGTCAATCTAAAAAGGCATAACTAGAAACCTCAGGGCTCTTGTGCAAGAATCCATGAAGGCCCCCCAACTCTGTATGAGCCTATCACAGAGCTCCATAGCAATATAACTCACAACAAAATGCAGTGTGAGCGTATCATGGAGCTCCGTAATAATACAGGAATAAATAGAGCCAGGACTGGGCCACAACAGTATGTTGCCCGGGACTAAGGATGAAATGGTGCATTCCCCCCTCAAACTATACCCATCAAAACACACCCATGCTGATAACAGAGCTTCACAGCAATGTGCGATATGTATGAGCGTAACGCAGTGCTCCACAGCAATAAAACTCACAGGACTGAGACACAATATCACAGACCTCACACACATACCTTCAATCCATGACTTTGCCGCTTCTAGTGTGCGCCTGCGTCCTGACACACTGGAAACCTTGGGAGTCCAGGGGATAGGATGGAAGATATCACATGACCTGTCAAACCCTCTTACATCAGAGGGGTACGGCTAGCCACCATCTTGAAGGAGGCAGCGAGCAGGTATTTTAACCACTTGGCTGCGGAGGACGCGCTTAGCGCATCGTCTTGATCACGCTCAGCATGCAGACGACATGCTGAGTGCATCCACACCTTGCAGCCCAAGATCTACCATTATTTTGGCCGATCGCTGTGGTCTCCCAGTGCAGGCTGACATCTTGGATGTCAGTCCCGCCTTCGGGACCCCAGCCAGGGTCCTGACATCTTTGTGCCGGGCGAGATGACATCTGTTTCAGGCACCCCCTTCTCCGCAGTGTGGGGAGAGTGCCTGAAGGGTGGGTCTGTCTCCCCATCACTAAGGACAAGTGAGAAAAAAAAGGCACTGCTAGAAAAGGACACAGTCTGCCCTCTCCACCGGTGCCTCCCTTTAACCCCATAGGTGTTGGATCGCGATTTGGCACCAAATTGCGGTACTATCCCAGAGGTGGCTGACATCTTGGATGCCAGCCAAGCCTCCGGGATCTCCCCCCACAGACTTACGTCATCGCACATGGACGCAATGACGTCAGTTCAGGAGTTAACCCCTAGCTGCCACCTATGGTGGAGATTTTGGACCCCCATATCTCCCAATTGGGGGCAGCTAGGGGGTCATGTTTGGTATCAAACAACCAAATTCAGTGTAAAATAAAAGTTTTAAAAATTAATAAATTTCGATTTTTTTTCTGAATTTATTAATGCAGCACTATTGTTCACTTTTAAATTATAATGTGAACAATGATGCTGCACTAATGAAAAAAATAGTTTTTTTCACTTTTAGCTAAAATCGCGTATTTTCTCTGAAAAATAAAATAATGGGTTCCAATTTCTTTTTTTTTTTAACAAGTGTACCCTATAGAATATATAACCACAAAGGCTTAGATAATAAAGTATGAAAAATATTTTTACACACTGTAGATGATTGAAATGTTAATGGAAATTCTCATTTTTTGTTATAGCATTCTGGCAGGACATGATGTATACATATATTATGAATCTGGCGAGTCTGCCGTAAAAAAGGATATATAATTTGTCTGGGTCGTATAATACATGACTTCAAATCGCGTTTAAACATGACGACCAAAAACCGGTAAAACCGAGCTCAGCACACTGAGGTGAAATGGCTCAGGAGTGAAGGGGTTAGAAATCCAAATCCCGGGGGCGTGTCCTGACCTTAGACCAAGATGGCCGTGTGATTTGCCGAGCTCCTGAGTCCCCTCAGACTAACTTGTGCCACACAGCGTCTTCAGACCATGGTATGAGGTAAAAAGCTCTCATCTGACTCCCGTACCCCTCGCCGCCTGCACGCCCTGATTTCTGGCTCCTTAGAGCACTTTTTACTCCCGCATCAGCCATCCGGCTCACCCCTGCTGCCTCCCAAGATGGCGGCTGGCCCTGCTCGCGTGATCTCACCTCTGGCACCTTCGGACTCCATGGCGGCACTCACGCGTTTGGAGGCGCGCTTGGAGTGCCTGATTGCCAAGCTCCCTACTAAAGTCGACCTAGCGGCCATGGTGACGGAACTCCTGGAGGGATTCGGGCAGGAGATCACAGCGGTCAGAGCCGAGATAGCGGATGTAGCGGCACTAGTCAGCCGCCTGGAGGAGACGCTGGCGGCTCCACCGACTCTCCCCTCTGCCCTTGTGGATGAAATGTCGGATCTCAGGAGACATATGGATGATCTCGACAACAGGCACAATGTTCGCGTTCGTGGCCCCTGTGAAGATGACAACGAGAAACATTTTGAAGTGCTCCAGGAGGTATTTAACATCATCTTGCAGTGGGACGCGTCCATCCTGGTGGCCTTGGATAGAGCACACCGGGGCCTCCGGCCTAGGCCGACGGATGTTGACCCTCCACGTGATGTAATCCGTCGCTTTGCGGACTTTCGCCTGAAGGAGGAACTGATGCGCCGGGCCAGAACTTCTCGCTCCTGGGATTTTCACCGCCAGTCCCTGGAGCTCTTTAATGACCTGTCCCCCTACACGCTGAATGCCCGCAAGATGCTGCGCCCGGTCACGACTGCCCTCTAGGATCGCAATCAGCCTCACCGCTGGGGGTTCCCCTTCGAATTACAGGTCCGCAACGGCTCGGAGTTGCTGACAGTACACCGCACGGGAGATGTACCGGTCTTTTTGAACTCACTGCACCTGCCCCTGCTGGAGATACAGAATTGGGAAACAACATCCAACCTGTCTTCAGGATCCAGTCGGGGCCCTTTGCCTCAGCGCCCCGCTCAACGTCCTGCTCTCACCTCCGGGCGCAGACCCATAGATCCTGAGGAGTGAGGCCGGATGCCCCTGGTGTCCACTGGTTTCTTGATTTGCCCCCTTTTCTCCTTTGTCCCTGGAGGAAATGGCCCCCCTGAACTTGCTGACAACCGTCTCGCCTCTAGTGATGCACCCCGGACCCCCCTGACCCGGTGCCCAGTGGTCGCTTTGCACGGCTGTCCTCGTGGACGTACCTACTTGGCTTGAGACCTGTGAGGATGCTGCTCCCATGTGGGCCGCATGGTCATCCTGACAGGCGTTCCCTGGACGACTCGTTCCTGTGGACATGGGGTTCCCCTGAGGACGTGGACTCCGGGACTTTGTCTATACTCACAGGCCCACAGGCGGAAGCTCGGGGTGGTGCATTCAACGCCTCCAGTACTCCTCGTTGGTCTCTGGACTTTGCGGGGACTTTTCGCCTCTTCCGTGTATGGAGGGTATTTCGGCTGTACTGGGTGGGGGGTGGCTTTAAAAAGGGGCTCACTGTGGCTGGGGTGGATACTAGGACAGTACTCATGTGAGTTGGATATGGGCTGCTGGGAGAAACCTGATTTTGGCGGGAGGGACGGGGCTGTCGGGAGGGGGGGCAATCGTGACTGTGGATTCGTGTTTGCCTGAGGGAGTTGGGTCACGGTTAACTGACGGACACCCATTTTCGTTCATACCCTTATAGTTCGGGGGTAGGGATAGGTTGGGAGGGTGAAGGAACGAATTATTGATACAATGTATACGCAAGAGGAGGGGGAAATATATATATATACAGTATATATATAAAAAAAATCGAGGGGGGAATCATCAAATAATAAATAAGTATACATGAAAATTTAAAAATTAAGCACAAACGACACAATTACAAGAAATGGGAACCTACATAAAAAGGGGGGAAAAGTTAAAAAAGGTCTAGCGGGGGGGACATCAAAACAACAAAAAAATTAAAAAAATTAATAAATAAATTATGGGACTTCGTGCATTTAGGGACATTGAAAAACTAGGTAAATACTGATCTGGATGCGTCAGTATACCTCTAAGCGGTGATGCTTTAGGTTCTCACCTGGCGAGAGGTGGGGTTCTGGGGGTTGGGTTATTTCTCCATTACATTTGAAATATCTGCATTGCAATTACGTTCTTTTTCTGTTTTGCGGTCGGAGGGGACCACAGGTTTTGAACAGCGTGGTTATTGATTGTATTTTCCAGTATATTTTGTACGCTTTTTCATCAATACATAATAATGCACTGTTATATTCTATCTGGTTGGATTAAGACTCGCTTGCAACGTTTCGGTTGCTCACGGTCATAACTGATCCATTTCAAGTGACTGTACCACCCACGAGGATCGGCCGTCTTTTTACCCGGTGAGGTTCGTGAGGTATCTCTGTTTTCAGGGGAACCTCGGCTACGCCCCCGGCGACAGGCCATTTCCTTATTGTATAACTACTTATTTGTGTGTGTCTGTGTTCGTCTTGTGTGAGGTGTTTTCCTTCTTCTCTTTTTCTTTTTTCTTCTCTTCCTCCTCTCTACCTCTTCCCATCCTATCCTCCCCTCTCTTTTTCCCTTTTCCCCAGTGACTATTCCATATGGCCATGCTGTCACCCCCTAGGGGCCCTGGCGGGCTTGGGGACTGCCCCATGCTCTTTTCGGATGCTCTCCTATAACACGGGAGGCCTTAACATCCCAGAGAAATGGCGCAGATTGCTACGTGAATTGTGTTCTAGGCGCGCGTCTGTAGTTTTTCTGCAGGAGACTCATTTCAAGGAGGGGTTTGCCCCGAACCTGCGGGCCCGCTACTACCCACTGGGGTTTTTCAGTAACTTTCCTCGCGGAAAGAAACGAGTGGTTGCTATCCTCTTTTCGAGAGAAATCTCTTTTACCAAGGAGGCTTCGCTCTCTGACCCGGAGGGTAGGTATCTCTTTGTTAAGGGAACCATCCATGGTCAACAGTATACTTTTGCCTCTCTCTACCTGCCTAACGCTAACCAACATCGAAGCATGGCCTCCATGCTACGCACCTTGTCCCAGTTTATGTCTGGAGTGCTGGTGGTGGCGGGAGATTGTAACATTCCTCTGGACCCGCATGTCAATATGTCCAGTGGCCGCTCGTCTGTGCCCCCAAGCCTTCTTTGACACATTAACCACTCTCTAGACAATATGCGGTTGGTGGATGTATGGCGAGCATTTCACCCTGACGACCGGCAATATACGCATTACTCTGCGGTGCACGATACATACTCCCGTATTGATTATATCTCCATGCAACACCATACTGTGCGCTTGGTTGATGCTGCGGAGGTGGGCATGCAGACATGGTCTGATCACTCATTCGTGGAGATATCTGTTTCTTCTCCACTGCTCCTACCCACGGAAAAGATCTGGTGCCTAAATACCTCTCTATTGGCGGACCCTATGTTTTGTAGTGATAGAGACTAGGGATGAGCCGAACACCCCCGAGTTCGGTTCGCATTTGAACTCGAACTTTTCAAAAGTTCGAATTCGAACTCGAACACGAACACAAACTCAATACAAGTCAATGGGACTCAAAGTTCGATTTTTAGAGTGCCCTCCAAGAGGGCATATATGCTAGATATTTGCCATAAAAGGTGTATGGGGGTCCGGGTAGTGCCCTGGGGGACAGGAAACAAGGACAAAAAGTTAAAAAAAAAAGTTTTTTAAGGGACAGTGAGTTTGCCATGAAATAAGGGTTAAAAATAAAAATGAAAAATTCCTTCAAATATCGTGCCCAGGAGGTCCCCATAACCTGCTCGTGAAGTGGCAGATTTCTAGGATGTATAGAAATATTTAAAAACAATGTCCGGGTCCGGGTAGTGCCCTGGGGGACAGGAAACACGGACAAAAAGTTTAAAAAAAAAGATGTTTTTAACCCCTTCACTGCTGACGACGTGTGGGACACGTCCTCAGTTACTCCCGCTGTATGCTGAGGAGGACGTGTCCCACACGTCATCAGCTTTGCGGGACCCCCGGCGGAGATACTCACCTCTCTGTTTGTGATCCCGCGGCGTTCTGACTTCAGGGTCCTCAGACGCTGAAGTAAAGCTCCTCCCGACGTAAATGACATCATCGCTCAATGCGCGATGACGTCATTTCCAGGCGACCCCCGGCAATGCCGGGAGATTGCCTGGAAGGGAGGGGGGGATCCGTTCGGATCCCTCTCCATCCCGATCGGGAGGTCCCACAAAAAAAGCCAGGCACCGCTTAAAAGGGGAGAGTCTCCCCTTTTAAGCTGTGCCTGGCTTTAACCCCTTAGGCACCGGGTCACACTTCAGGGCCTTGCGGCGCCGAAGTGCGGCCTAGCTCCGGTGGGGGCCGCCATCTCGGATGGCGGCTCCACCCCCGGGTCCCCCCTCACTGCCTGACGTCCTCACGCATAGCGTGAGGGCGTCAGATAGCCGGGGAACCCCTAGCTGCCCGGAATCCCCTGGTGGAGATAGGGGGTTCATTTGAACCCCGATATCTCCAGAACCGTGGCAGCTAGGGGGTCATGGAGGGTGTCAATCGAAAGGCCTGAGCATGGCCTTTCGAATGATAACCAACATGACCAGGTATAAAGTAAAAAAAAATAAAAAAACATGTATTTTTTTGTGTGTTATTTTTATTAATGCAGCGTTATTGTTCACATTTCAATTATAATGTGAACAATGATGCTGCACTAATGATTTTTTTCTATGGTGTGCGTTTGCTAAAAATCACATAATTCCCCCCAAAAAATTTATTGAGTCCCCATTTCTAATTTTTGTACAAGTGCACCCCATAGAAAGTATAACCGCAAATGTTCATGTGATAAAAGGTGAAAAAAAAACACTTTACATGCTGCAGATGATTAAAAATTCAAATTTTATTGCATTTTTTGTTATAATATACAGGCAGAACATGACGTATACATATAAAAAGGACATATTATGAATCTGCTGAGTCTGCCGGAAATAATGATATATAATATGTCTGGGTCGTATAATAGAATGTGACTTCAAATCGCGTTTAAACATGATGAGCGAAAGCGGTAAAAATTAGCTCAGCACACAGCGGTGAAATGCCTCAGCAGTGAAAGGGTTAAAGGAACAGTGAGTTTTCCATAAAATAAGGGTTAAAAATAAAAACGAAAAATTCCTTCAAATATCGTGCCTAGGAGGTCCCCATAACCTGCCCGTGAAGTGGCGGATTTGTAGGATGTATGGAAACATCGCCATCACAGACCCACACATTACACCTAGCACTCCCAGTCTGCATACAATGTATCAAATTCATGAGACCGGACTAATTAGAAGCACATGTTATTTCCAAACACTAATTAAACACCTGTTGTTTACGCCGTTTGAGAGCACAGGTCATTTAGAGGTGAGAATCTTTGCACCTAGACATTAGTTTTTAATTCAATATCTAATAAACCGTTGCTTATAATATTCTGCAGTAAAGAATCTCTTTATTTCTAGATTTTTTAGTATTATTTAAGCAATTTTTATACCTTTTTCAAAATATTTTTTTTTCGAACTCGAACCGAACACGCCAAAAAGTTCGAAGCTCGCAAACTTTCGAACTGCCGATGTTCGAATCGAACTCCGAACTGATCGAACCGAACAGCTCATCCATAGAAGCACATGTTATTTCCAAACACTAATTAAACACCTGTTGTTTACGCCGTTTGAGAGCACAGGTCATTTAGAGGTGAGAATCTTTGCACCTAGACATTAGTTTTTAATTCAATATCTAATAAACCGTTGCTTATAATATTCTGCAGTAAAGAATCTCTTTATTTCTAGATTTTTTTGTATTATTTAAGCAATTTTTATACCTTTTTCAAAATATTTTTTTTTCGAACTCGAACCGAACATGCCAAAAAGTTCGAAGCTCGCAAACTTTCGAACTGCCGATGTTCGAATCGAACTCCGAACTGATCGAACAGAACAGCTCATCCCTAATAGTGACGCAGCTGCGTCTCTTTTTTGAGGAAAACGTGACCCCTGATGTCTCAGCGTGTACTGTTTGGAAGGCGCACAAGGCCACTCTGCGGGGTTTCTTTATTCAAAGGGCCATGACCCTTAAGAGGGCCCGTGCAGAGACCACCGGACGCCTTTTTGACGAATTTCGCAACCTGGAGCGGGAACATCAACGGACTGCTGCCGATGCTGTCTTTAGTTCACTTGTGGCGACCCGCAGGAGACTGAATGACATATGTTAATGACATGATGTTAAATTCTCCGCTCAGAATGCCGTTGCAAGTTTGCCCTCTACAAGAACAGGCCAGGCAGGTAACATGGGCAGCGACGTACGTGCCTAAGATCCGTCTCTCAACTGGTTCGACTGTAATACTGTATCTAGCCCGCAAGCCATATTGGAGGAGTTCAGGAGATATTACCAGGACTTGTATAGTCTGATGGAGGCTTAAGAGGGTCCCACTTCGCCCCCGATTTGCCTACGTAACTTCGACCTCGCCTCCACTGCTTGATGTCTGAAGAGGAGGTAACCGCTTTGGACGAACCGATCTCGGAGGAAGAGATCCTTGGAGTTCTTAAATGCTTGAAGACGGGTAAATGTCCAGGTCCTGATGGGCTGCCAGCGGAATACTATAAGTTCTTCTGAGATCTTCTCGTTCCACACTTACGATCCCTTTTCGCTGGCCTTAGGGAGGGTGCCTGCCTTCATCAGCACTCCTTAGCCACAATTATCACGGCCATCCCCAAGCCAGGGAAAGACCCTACTGACGTGAAAAACGTCAGACCTATTTCTTTACTGAAAGCGGATATGAAGCTCCTGGCGAAAGTAATGGCCAATAGGCTAGCTCTGGTGTTACCGCGCCTGATACACCCCGACCAGGTGGGTTTTGTGCCTGGACGGGAGGCAAGGGATGCTACCACGTGAGTCCTGGGTGCTATGCGTCTGGCTGATATGAGACGGGAGGGTCTTCTCCTGCTATCGACTGATGCGGAGAAGGCCTTTGATAGGGTTCAATGGGGCTACATGATGACGGTGCTGCGACTCATGGGCTTCAGAGACTGTTTTCTCTCCCTATTGTCAGCCATTTACGACACCCCTACAGCGGGGGGTTCGTGTCAATGGCACATTGCCTGGAATGCTGCGTATACAGAACAGCACAGATAGGGTATATCTGCGTATACAGAACAGATAGGGGTGCCCCCTCTCCCCGATGTTGATCGCTCTTACTTTAGAGCCTTTCTTGGAATCGGTACGCCAGAACGGGGCAATTACTGGATCAGGGGTCAGCGCACGGAGCATAAGATATTGGCGTACGCGGACAACCTACTGTTCATGATCACACGTGCTAGCACCTCTGTTTCTGCCATTGTTGCTAAATTGGCCGCATTCGATGCAGT
Source organism: Leptobrachium leishanense (assembly GCA_009667805.1). Classification (NCBI taxonomy): domain Eukaryota; kingdom Metazoa; phylum Chordata; class Amphibia; order Anura; family Megophryidae; genus Leptobrachium; species Leptobrachium leishanense. Next base: position 82,312,762 of record CM019070.1, on the reverse strand, counting down.
CTCGGGTTATTAAGTGAATTATGACAAATCTGAGTACCTGAACATTTCGACTTCGGTGAGAGATTTGACGCCACTCCGGGCTCGGTTACGGTGGTGTCTAGACAAGATGAAATATCTTGGTGACTGGTTGTCCCCTGTGCCGGGTAAGATCTGCGAACTTAACTTCTTGGCCCTACTACATTGTTACGTCCTCAGCCCCCGCAGCGCTTCCTGGGGGGTCTGGGCGCCCGGTGGCATCGCTGGCTCGCTGATCGGCGTCTGAGGGGGCGGGGCTTGGGATGGTGACGCGGAGCTGCCGGCCTTAAGTACAGGGTGCGTGCCTTTGCTCGTCGCCCTCACGTGGACTAATTTTCTTGCATCGCCAGCTGACTCCTGAGTCTGTCTCTCTGATATTTGTATTTTGTTGCCGATCTTTGCTCGTAGGTGGACCTTGATTTAGTTATTGACCCAAAATACCTACTGACGATTCTTACTCTTGATCCCTGTGTGTATGTTTTTGTTTCATGTGTATATTGTACCGCATGGTTTCACTTGGGAGATCTGCCCTGCAGGTTGCTCATTTCATCAACCGCTCAATCTGCCTAATGGGTACCGTCTCAGAATGTGGGTCTGTCCTTCATGTTACTAGATCACTCAACAGTTATTATTGCTGGAATAACGTCTGGTCTGTTTCTAAAGCATATCGCACGATCTATGATTGTAGTCCTGCCCTGCAGGTTGCTAAATACAATATTCCTACAAGTTGTCTGTTTAACATCAAGTCGCAGTATAAAAGCATTATCTATGATTGTAGGCCTGCCCTGCAGGTTGCCGAATACAATGAGTATTTACTCTATATGGTTGAGATCAAGTATATGAGTATTACCTCTGTTAACAATCTTGCATGTACCACAATCGTTACTGGTACCGATCTGAAATCTACGAATAATCACGCTCGTACTGTACAAGTCTTGAATCACTGTATCTTGCCAAAAATAGTTAACGTGTTTTCGCAACCATTTGAGGCTGAGTGGTATCTAGAGTTTTGTATTACCTCCCTGGCTGGGGATTATAGGTAATACAGTCTTTTCTGCTTTCAAAGAAATCTGTCCATAAAGATCCAGACAACGCTGATCCGGGGTGAGCGCCATAGCGCACGTTACAGTATGTCAGGGCCAAACATGGATCAGACAGATTTATCTGTACTTATGTCAAGACTTGGTGATATTATCACAAACAGGAGGAGCAGGACCAACGCATGGACCAGTTTGCTCAGGCTTTGGGTTTAATTATGAATCAGACCAACAAAGCCACTCCACCTCCTTCTCCTGCGATAAACATAGTCTCTCAAGCAGTGTCTGTTTCCTTCTTGATTGCTCCTGAGGCATCTCATGTGAGTCTGAAAATACCCATATGTTTTAATGGGAATTCTGGTTCTTGCAGAGGGTTTGTTACCCAAATTGAAATTATGTTTGAAATTAACCCAGGGATGTGCCCCTCAGACAGAGCCAAGGTGGGTTATGTTATTAACCACCTAACCGAGAAAGCTCTGCTTTGGGCAACTCCTCTGTGGGAGTTAAATAAACCAGTGGTGTATAATTATACAGAATTTATGGCGGATCTTAGGTGCACTTTTGACCCTGCTAGACGGGCAACTGGTGCTGCCAGGACACTGTGGCGTATAACTCAGGGCAACCACCGAGTTGCTGATTACGCCATAGAATTCAAGACTGTGGCTGCTGAATTACGACCCAGGACATACTTGAAAACGAGAGAAATCTCAATGTATCCTTCCTGGTAAAATCCTTTATAAATAAATAAATAAATAAAATAAATTACAATGGCCTAATGATGTACTTACTATGGCATTTCTAGAGGGAATCTCTGATACACTTATGTACGAATTAGCTCCTATGTCGCTACCCGAGGCGCTAGATGATTTGATAGACTATTGCATAGCCCTCGACGATCAAATTCGCGACAGGAGGTCTGGCCGTAGTAAGTCTCGCAAACCCTCTGAAGGTACCCCTTCTATCCCTAGGATGGCTCACAATATCTCACCTCCTAGGGTGGTATATGCTGAACCTGAAACTATGCAGTTAGGTCGATCAAGTATCTCAGGGGAGGAAAGACAATACCGCCTCAGGGAGGGCTTGTGTTTCTACTGTGCAGACAGGGGACATTTCCGGTTATAATGCCCCAAACAACCGAAAAAGTCAGTTATGTCGGGAAACGAGCATGCCTAGAATCCTCTGAGAGACAGGTTCTAGGTACTACTATAGTGTCTCTCGTTTCCAGTAAGAAAAAGAAAAGATCTCGTATGGTGGTTCCAGTGTCAGTAGCTTGGGAGAAGTTCAAGTTTGACACTGAGGCACTAATGGATTCTGGTTCTGCAGGAAATTTCCTGGATTCTGGGTTTGCTGCCATTCACCAGGTGCCTTTGGTTGAGAGAGAAGTCCCTCTCCTCATTGAAAGTATTGACGGCAGGAGACTGTTGAGACCTCATGTTACTCATGATACGATTCCTATCTCCTTCTGTACAGGTATCTTCCACAAAGAAAAGATACAATTTCAAATAATAGAATCACCCACACTGCCTATTGTCTTGGGCTATCCATGGTTAGCAAAACATAACCTGCTCTTGAACTGGACTGAGGGGGAATAGAGCTCATGGGGATCCAAGTGTTGGTCCAAGTGTCTGGGAATGAGTGCTGTGGTGGGTAGTCTGAATGTGGCCACAGCCACTGTCTACTGAGGTACCCAAGTGGTATACTGACCTCAAGGAGGTCTTTGACAAAGGGAGGTCTGAAATCTTGCCTCAACACAGACCCTACAATTGCGCCATAGACCTGTTACCAGGTACCATGCCTCCAAAGGGACACGTCTACCCACTCTCTCAGAAAGAGAATGACATTATGGAGGAATACATATGTGAAAATCTGGCTCTTGGGTTCATTCGCCGCTCTTCCCCTCTTGCGGGAGCAGGGTTCTTCTTTGTATAAAAAAGAGGGTGATTTGAGACCATGCATTGACTATAGAGGGTTAAACGGAATTACTATACGTAATGCATACCCTATTCCTTTGATATTTTAATTATTTGACCGCTTAAAAGGTGCCAAGATCTATACGAAATTGGACCTACGAGGTGCTTATAATTTAGTAAGAGTCAAGAAAGATCATGAGTGGAAGACTGCTTTCAATACGAGAAGTGGCCACTACGAATACCTTGTCATGTCATTTGGGTTGTGTAATGCGCCAGCAGTCTTCCAAGACTTTATCAATGATGTCTTAAGGGACTTTTTACAAGACTTTGTCATAGTCTATTTGGACGACATTCTGATTTACTCTCCTGATGTGGAGACACACCATGTTCATGTGCGTACAGTGTTGCAAAGATTGCTGGAAAACAAATTGTACTGCAAATTAGAAAAATGTCTGTTCGACATAACCTCTGTCCACTTTATGGGTTACATAATCACGCCAGAGGGCTTTGAGATGGACCCTCATAAATTGTCTGCCATCAAGGAATGGCCGTTACCCCAGGGGTTAAAAGCCATACAAAGATTTCTGGGGTTTACGAATTACTACAGGAGATTCATCAAAGGTTTCTCATCTGTAGTATCCCCCATTACAGCCATGACCAAGAAGGGTGCTCAGAATCAGGTTTGGAGCACTCAGGCCATGCAGGCATTTGAGGCACTCAAAGAGGCGTTCGTCAAGGCACCTATCCTGCAACATCCAGAGCCAGGTTTTCCATTTCAGTTGGAAGTAGACGTATCAGAAATTGGGATAGGTGCAGTTAATGTGTTTTCGCTCAGTGGACCAATGGTCTCTTGGTCATGAAACCATTTGAGGCTGAGTGGTAGCTAGAGTTTTGTATTACCTCCCTGGCTGGGGATTATAGGTATTACAGTCTTTTCTGCTTTCAAAGAAATCTGTACATAAAGATCCAGACAATGCTAATCTGGGGTGAGCGCCATAGCGCATGTTACATACATACCTTTCAGAAAGACTTCTCCCAGTGGACTAGCAAACATCTCTCCTGGATGGGTAGGATTAGCGTCTTAAAAATGAACGCACTCCCCCGCCTTCTTTACTTATTTTCAACCATTCCCATACTCTTACCTTCGACATACTTCACGAAGCTGCGAACGGAGATGCTGCGCTCAATTTGGCCTGTAGGCCGCCCGTGACTTTGCTTCACGACGCTCTGTCCCCCTAAAACTTGTGGTGGGCTGGCGCTTCCAGACCCGAAGTGGTAATACTTAGCTGGTCATCTGCTGCAGCTTCTTGACTGGTCGGCTACCCACTCTGATAAGCGATGGAAGGACATTGAGCAAGCCTTGACGACTGGGCCGCCGTGGGCAGTGCCGTGGTTCTCCCCTGGCCGATCCCACGTGGGATGGGAGTGGTGGATGGACCTGCAGTCACTCTGTCGATTTGGCACAGCGTTAAATTATGATACGGCTTGTCCACCACGATTTCCCCACTACTACCCCTCGTGCACAACCCTGGTTTGCCGGGACGACTCTCTGGAGGTACCCGTTTGCGGGCCATGCATCTCCCACAGGATGGCGGTGGACTGGAGGAGTTACCAGAGCTGGAGCGAGTGCCCGGTCTCTGGACTTGATCGTTTCAATTACCACCAGATAAAATCTTACCTCTGCTCCCTCTAAGCAGGGAGCTCACCTCCTTTGAGAGGTTTTGCTCTATTGGGCTTGGAGATCTCTCGCGGGGTGTTTACCCTATATCACCTATTGCTGTCTTCGGACCCAGATACAGATATGTTCTGTGATCGGTTGGAACGTACTCTTGACGTCAACATCTCTGCGGAGCATTGGACTTTTTATTTATCCCTTCTTTGGGATAGTTCGAGGCTTGCCTTTAACCTTTTTTTATTTGTACTTTGTATGTTCCTATTCATTTATGCAAATAATTCTGTCCTAGTCCTGTACAAGATGTTGCCAGACCAATGAGACAATTTGAAAGTATTCTTACATAAATACTGCTATATGCCACATCATCCTCAAATGTGGAAAATGTCCCATTATGACATGACCAATGCAACATACACATTGTATAGTGCACATGTATCTATTATATGTTTGGCATGTATTGAACAACAAGTGACATGTGGGGTCATCCACATTATGATATCTAATGTCCCTATGGTAGCGCCATTATCAGTCCCTGTGGATTCCAGCTTGGCACATGCATAACAGTATGACGATTATTTTCCTGCAACTAAGATGCACATCATCCCCAGAATCGGGGGTCTACTGTTCCCAGTCAATAGATCATAATATTGACATCAGGTCTCCACACTCATTGAAATGCATATAATTAAGTCCCACTGTAATCAGGGCCGTCTTTAGCGCGGGGCAAAAGGGGCAGCTGCCCCGGGCCCAGTCATTGGAAAGGGGCCCAAGGCAGCTGCTCCCAGCCTGCAAAAATCATGGCATTGCGTGCTGTCTCCCCTTCGTAAGGACATGTGACCGCAGAGAGGAAGTGAGGCCTCGCGAGAGATGCGGTTGGCTCCTCCCCTTTTCTTCAATATGCAGTTCCCCTTCTCTCGCCGGCCCGGGTCCCGGCTGGGTGTGTGATGCGAAACACTGCTGGAGCCTGGGTGTGTGATGCGAAACACTGCTGGAGCCTGGGTGTGTGATGCGAAACACTGCTGGAGCCTGGGTGTGTGATGCGAAACACTGCTGGAGCCTGGGTGTGTGATGCGAAACACTGCTGGAGCCTGGGTGTGTGATGCGAAACACTGCTGGAGCCTGGGTATGTGAAGTGAAACTCTGCTGGGTATGTGAAGTGAAACTCTGCTGGGTATGTCAGATTCTGGGCTCTGCTGGGTATGTCAGATTCTGGGCTCTGCTGGGTATATAAACTTCTGTGAGTTTAACTTCCTATTAGCAGTACAACTATGAGTATAAAAGTTCAAATCTAACACTATGCAGCGCGGTTGTTCACTGGCACCCGGTTGTCTGATTTACTAGCTCAGTTATACACATCTCACATTACTGTATCACAGAGCTCCACAGCAATAAAATTCTAATGTACGGTTGTAGGAGTGTTTGATTTTTATTGCTGTGGCGCACTGTGATACGCTCATACACACTGCTTGTTTTTTTTTTGGGGGGGCAGCATTTCATCCTTCACTCCAGGCAGCACAGTGTCTTGGGCTGGCCCCTGTGTGTGTGTGTATGATGTGTGTGTGTGTGTGTATGATGTGGTGGTGTGTGTATATATGATGTGGTGAAATGTGTGTGGTGATTATATATCTACGTATATAATCACCACACACACACTTTACCACATCATATATACACACACATCATCATCACATCATATATACAGTTGTGTTCAAAATTATTCAACCCCCACTGAAATTGAGTGTTTTGGCCAGTTTGACAATGATTTTGATCATTCAGTCATCTTGCTTACAATTAAATCAAAGAGGCACGTGTAGGTCAGACAAATATAACATAACATTTATAATGAAATAACCACAAATGTCTTTTCTGTGCTCACATCATTATCAGTTTTATTCAACCCCCAAGTGACATTCAATCTTAGTACTTAGTACAACATCCTTTTACAGTTATAACAGCTTTTAAACGTGAAGCATAGCTTGATACAAGTGTCTTGCAGCGATCTACGGGTATCTTCGCCCATTTGTCATGGGCAAAAGCCTCCAGTTCAGTCACATTCTTAGGCTTGCACACTGCAACTGCTTTCTTTAAGTCCCACCAGAGGTTCTCAATCGGATTTAAGTCAGGTGACTGCGATGGCCACTCCAAAATGTTCCAGCCTTTAATCTGCAACCATGCTCTAGTGGACTTGGAGGTATGCTTGGGATCATTGTCCTGTTGATAGGTCCAACCTCTCCCAAGCCTCAGGTTTGTGATGGACTGCATCACATTGTCATCCAATATCTCCTGGTACTGAAGAGAATTCATGGTACCTTGCACACGCTGAAGCTTCCCTGTACCTGCAGAAGCAAAACAGCCCCAAAGCATGATTGACCCCCCGCCATGCTTCACAGTAGGCAAGGTGTTCTTTTCTTCATAGGCCTTGTTCTTCCTCCTCCAAACATAGCGTTGATCCATGGGCCCAAACAGTTCTAATTTTGTTTCATCAGTCCACAGAACACTATCCCAAAACTTCTGTGGTTTGTCCACATGACTTTTGGCATACTGCAGTCGACTCTTCTTATTCTTTGGAGACAGCAAGGGGGTGCGCCTGGGAGTTCTGGCATGGAGGCCTTCATTACGCAGTGTGCGCTGTATTGTCTGAGCTGAAACTTCAGTACCCACATCTGACAAATCTTTTCTCAGTTCCTCAGCAGTCACACGGGGACTCTTCTCCACTCTACGCTTCAGGTAGCGCACAGCAGTCGAAGTCAGCATCTTCTTTCTGCCACGACCAGGTAGCGTTTCAATAGTGCCCTTTGCCTTGAATTTGCGAATGGTCTCTCTTGGTATGTTTAACATCTTTGCAATCTTCTTATAGCCATTGCCCTTCCTGTGAAGAGTAATCACCTCTTCTCTTGTCTTCCTGGACCATTCTCTTGACTTCACCATGTGTGTAACCACACCAGTAAATGTCTAGAAGGAGCTGAGTATCATAGTCATTTTAAAGCTGCCTAATTGGTGCTTATTATGCTTTATTGCTATCTCCGTGACATCCACAGGTGTTTTCAATACCTGATTGAAAACACTTGAATGAACTTCTGTTCTTCAGAGTGGTAGTCTTTAAGGGGTTGAATAATTGTGTCAATGAAGAATTCACAAAAGAAACATTTACTACTGTATTACAAAACCAATTGATGTCATTTTAGTTGCATATGGTTCTTTAAAAAGTCCTTGTAGGATTTCATTCTGAATACAATTACAAATGTACACTAAATTCCCTAAAACCCTTTACAGCATTGGGGGTTGAATAATTTTGAACACAACTGTACATATATATATATGATGTGGTGATGTTTGGGTGTAATGTGTATATTAGACATGTGCACAGCACAAATTTTTTTTGAACTAATGGATTAGTCCTAAAATGCAATTTATTTAGTTGCTAAAGAAATTCGTTTTCAGTTCTTTAGTAGGAAAACTAATTTCATTCATCGAAAAACCAGTGGATACAATTACTATTGTAGTGGCTCCTCAGAGGGCTGAGATTGCTGCTTGTTACAGTATCTTTCACTCTCAGCACAATGTGGACCATATTACATAGTTGGTGCTAACTTAACCAGAGCTGTTGTAAACTTCCCAGAGCCATTATAGCCTATGGAGGTTTTCAGTTTACAACAGCTCTGGTTAAGTTAGCACCAACATTGTAATACTGCCCCGTGTCAGGCAAAGCTGTTACAGTAACTGACTGCTGCTCATCACAGCGCTCAGAGTTTCAGTAAAACTAGTAAATAATATTTTTATATATAAGAGGTTATAACAATATTATTTCCTTGTTTTACTGAAACTCTGAGCGCTGTTACAGTCTGATACATTGTACTGAGAGATAATATAACATGCAGCCATCTCAGCGCTCACAGCCACTGTATTTAAAGGGCTAAAAAAAAAGGCTCCTCTCTGTATAATGTTTAGAACATCCTCCTGCATTAATTAATACCCCTCTCTGTATAATGTATACAACATCCACCTGCATTAATTAATACCCCTCTCTGTATAATGTATAGAACATCCTCCTGAATTAATGTCCCTCTCTGTATAGAACATCCTCCTCAATTTATACCATTCTCTGTATAATGTATATAACATCCTCCTGCATTAATTAATGCCCCTCTCTGTATAGAACATCCTACTGCATTGGCATGCGGAGGGTGCAGAACTTCGGATGTTGCGCTCTTCATTGCTGGTCTCCTTCACTCATCAATGTAATATCACAAAAAGGACTGAAACTAAAATGTAGTGCATTTTATTTTAGTTTCTTTCGTTTTTTGTACTGAGCAGTTTCGTATCTCTTCAGTCATACGAAAACTAAATTATCCCAAAATTTGGACTAAATCGTTTTAGTACTAAAACGAATGCACATGTCTAGTGTATATTATGTGTAAGTGTATGATGTGAAAATGTGTATATGATGTATATATTATGTGTACGTGATATACAGTATATAGAATGCATATACAATAGTACGTGTATATAGGATGTGTATGATGTGTACACACATTTGCAATTTTTTTTTAATATGTTGCATTTTATTACTTTGTATTTCTGTAACACTGTAACAATTCAATGTTCTTGAACCTAGGACATACTTGAAAACTAGAGAAATCTCAATGTATCCTTCCTGGTAAAATTCCAAGGGGGGGCCTCAAGAAAATATTCGCCCAGGGCCCAGTCAATATTAACCACTTCAATGCGGAGGACGCGCTCAGCGCGTCCTCCGCATTACCGCTGCTGTGCGGAGGACGCGCTGAGCGCGTCCTCCCATTGGGGTCAGCGTTCGGCCGGGTTCCGGCCGATCGCTGGCCCCTCCGGTGCGGGCTGACATCCTCAATGTCAGCCCGGCACCCGGAACCGCCGCCGCTGAAATTAGGTGTCATCGCGACAGCGCGATGACACCTAATTCAGGCGCCCCCCCCCGCATGTGCGGAGGAGGCGCCTGAAAGGGAGGGGGGGAGGTCCTTCGGACCTCTCTCCCTCCCGATTGGCGGCGTTGCGGGGGTTAACCCAGGCACCATTTGGAAGGGCACAGCCTGCCCTTCCAAATGGTGCCTGGCATTAACCCCTGGGGAGCTGGATCGCGACCCCTGGGGAGCTGGATGTCGGCCAAGCCTCCGGGAACTCCCCCTGAGGACTGGCGTCATCGTGCGTAGCACGATGACGCCAGTCCTAGAGTTAACCCCTAACTGCCACCAACGGTGGAGATAGGGAGTTCATTGAACTCCCTATCTCCCGATCCGTGGCAGCTGGCAGCTAGGGGTTAAAGTTTGGTATTGCTGGATCGGCCAGAGCATGGCCGTTCCAACGATACCAAACACTACTGTGAAAAAAAAAAAAAAAATGAAAAATAAAAATAAATTTAAAAAAAAATTATAAAAAAAAAAACAACAATTTTTTTCTTTTTTTTGGTTTGTTAATGCAGCAATATTGTTCCCATTTCAATTATAATGTGAACAATGATGCTGCACTAACGATTTTTGTATGCGGTGCTTTTGTTAAAAATCGCGTAATTTTCCCCAAAAAAAAATGTAACGAGACCCCATCTCTAATTTTTTTAACAAGCGCACCCCATACAAAATATAACCGCAATTGCTCGCATGTTAAAATGTGAAAAGAAACACTTTACACGTTGTAAATTATTGAAAATACATATTTTATTGCATTTTTTGTTATAATATACAGACATGATATAACGTATACATATAATAATGACATATTATGAATCTACCGAGTCTGACGGAAAGAACGATATATAATATGTCTGGGTAATATACTAAAATAAGCCTTCAAAACACGTTTAAACATGATGAGCAAAACCGGTAAAAATGACCTCAGCACAGAGGTGTGAAAAGCCTCAGCAGCGAAAGGGTTAAAGATGGCCCTGACTGTAGTCTGGCAATTACAAAGACAGGTGTTTGTTTTTTCAAAATAATTTATTTTCTCTCAAAGGAATTTTTTTTTCATAACGGTCATGTTATTTTTCACATCTACAGTATCGTGTAAAAAGTAATGTAAACTCATTTCAATAGTCCTTGAAGTGCCGAATCAAATCATATGGTGTGTCCCCATCTGCAAAATAAAAAAAGTGTGTTCTGTGAGATGAAGGGAATGCATAGAAGCCATTACTGTCACGGTCATGCAGCCTATGTATAAGATGCAGTGAGCAGGCAGGTTACAGGGCACAGCAAGGATTTTATTAAATAGACAAAGCAGTAATAGGAGAATGAACTAAAGCAATGGAAGAGGTTGGACGAGACAGGAAATAAGCTCAGGGGCAAAGAATATAACACTGCTATTCTTTAAAAGGGGTTTAAAACAAAACATGAAAATGTGTGCAATTAAAATGAAAAAAAAAAAAATCAAAGAAAGGACGACTGGATAAGTGAAAATTCTTGGTCTAAATAGACCAAACAGAAAAATTCTCCCATTTACTGTAGGCTAATGTCAGAAGAACTCAGTATGAGCGCACTCTGCGTGCGTGCATAACGGACAGACGTACTGACGGAAGATACTGTAGACACCACGCGGTCCATGTTTTTTTTTGACGGGGGTCGAACAAAAAAGGGAACTATGGGAAATAAAATTAATATGAAAAATGATAAATATTGGAAAAGGATATGAAAAGCCATTTTGTGCGTCAAGGTGCTGGACGTCGCAAATGCGCTGCGTCTGACATCTCACTCACACAGAACGCTACACGGACGTGGCGCACTCTGCGCGTCCGCCTAGCGGTTTTACGTTCTTGCCTAACTTGCGTCTGTTTGCCACGTGCGTTGTGTGTGCGCAGTTCGGTGCGCACGTAGTTCATGTGTGGGTCTCTATTGCTCATGATTCTATGCTACGACGGACGTTAAACTGTGCGGCAACACGGACGTGATCACTGCGTTCGTCTAACGCGGGTCTTATCTCACTTTCCAAATCAGCTATTTGGTCTAGAATAGATTGTTCTTCTCTTCATAACACTGATAGAAAACAAATTTTAAAAAAAGTACAAAAAAACAAAACAGTTTACTGGAAATGAAAAGAATAAACGGTTGAATAAACAAATTAAAATGATAATTATTTACATTTTTTTACATTGAATCCTATGGGATTTGCCTGTTTAAACCTGTCAAACTGGACCACTGAAACCCAGGGCATTTCAATGACACATAGGTGCAGTTCGGCGTTCTCTGAATAGATTAACCAGTACTTCACTATGGGACAATTTAGCTGCCAACAAAGATAGTGGAATGCAACGATCTGCAGCAACCTTCACCATATTTTTCAGTCAATTCACCAGTAATTGGCCTATTGACAGATTTCCGAACAGATGAACTGCCACGAAATTTCACTGTACGGTGAAATTCACCATTTGGTGTCCTTCGGTGGCAAGTTCAGCGCTCTTTGAAGCACTCAAAAAAAACCAAACACACACACAATATTATACATGTATCTCCCCCCCCCCACAAATTCTAATTAACTGTTTTATGTTCACACATACTGCTTCAACAGAAAGCAAAAATTGATTTTCATCTTGGCAAGGCATCAGGCCACTCCTCTGCACAGGTCTCAATGCTACTCTTCAATACCTTCCATCTAAAAAAATCAGAAGAGAGCATGAGATCTGTCACAGGGGGAGGCGAGGGTACGAGCCCAGGTTGCGGTGTTATATGAGGAAGCCAGATATGGTGCATAAACAGCAGGACACACACACACACACCTGGATACTTAATACAGAGCACAGGGGAAAATACTGGACACTGATACAAGAGGAAAACACACAAGACACCAGACAGATGAGACAGGAAGGTAGGTCTTGGTACAGCAGAAAACTTGGCACCGCTGGGGTCTTGGCACCACAGGAGACTTGGTATTGCAAGAGTCTAGGTAAGTCTGTGGTAAGGGAAAGGTATCCAGAGGAGTATCCAGGAGAGTGGTCTATGGCAAGCTGTGGGTCAATGGGCAGGAGAGATCAAGCAGGTCTAGGCAAGCTGAGGGTCTGGTGCACAGGAGACAATATGGTAGCTGATGGCTTCAGCAGGTCAAAAGCAAAAAGACAATACAATGAACCAGCACTGGAGGAATGGGTGTGCCCTGCTTAACCACTTGGCTGCTAAGGATGCGCTCAGTGCGTCCAGCCAAGTGGTTCCCCTTTGCACAGCGATCAGCCGGTATTCCGGTGCTAGCGCAATGACGTCTATTAAAGGCACACCCCCCCCCACGAGTGCAGGGAAAGTGCCTGAAGGGGAGGGGGGAGGTCTTTTGGACCTCTCTTCCTCCCCAACCGAGCGGGCCACCGGGAAAAGGCAGGCAGGCCCTTCCAAGCAGCGGCTATCTTTAACCCCTAGGGTGCTGGATCTCTATTCGGCACCAACAGGCGCCATATCGCGGTCCCCTCCCGGAGCTGGCCGACATCTTGGCTGTCGGCCAAGCTTCCGGCATCTCCCCTTGACGACTGGCGTCATCACGCATAGCGCGATGACGTCAGTTCTGGAGTTAACTCCTAGCTGTTCCAATGAACCCCCTATCTTCCAATCCGTGGCAGCTAGGGGTCTTTCCAATGATACCAAACATGACCATGTTAAGTGTAAAAATTGTTTTATAAAATTTAATTAAAAAAATATAAAAATTTAAAAAATATATATTTTTTTACAATTTTTTTTGTTTTGTTAATGCAGCAATATTGCTCCCATTTCAATTATAATGTGAACAATGTTGCTGCACTAATGATGTTTTCTATGGGGGACATTTGCTAAAAAGCCCCCATTTCTAATTTTTTTAACAAGCACAACCCATAGAAAATATAATCACGGATGCTCGCATGATAAAAAGAGGGAAAGAAAACCCCTTTACACATTGTAAATTATTGAAAATTCTAATTTTACTGCATTTTTTTGTTATAATATACAGGCAGGTCATGCCATATACATATAATAATGATATATTATGAATCTGCCGAGTCTGCCGGAAAGAACGATTATATAATATGTCTGGGTGGTATAATAAAACGTGGCTTCAAAACGCGTTTAAACATGATGAGCAAAAGCGGTAAAAATGAGCTCAGCACACAGGCGTGAAATGGCTCAGCAGCGAAAGGGTTAATATGTTTATGGAAGGGTCAGTACTATTTTGTCACATTCTGGTGTTTAAAGGGTTAATTATCCTTTTGGGATGATACCACCCCCAATTTTTGTAAGGATTGGTGGGAACAGGTTTAATATACTAGAGATTTACATACGTATTGCATGCAGGATTAAGGCCTGTTAGAGCTGAAACGTTGCTCTTTTAAATACCGACTATGCTCTGAATAAAGTTACTCTGTGGGACTTAGAAACATAGAAAAATGTCGGCAGATAAGAACCTTTCGGCCCATCTAGTCTGCCCAATTACATGGATACTTTACCTGGATTTATCTTTTGTTTAGGATAGCCTTATGCCTATCCCATGCTTGCTTAAATTCAATTACTGTTTTGGCCTCTACCACTTCAACTGGAAGACTGTTCCATGTATCCACCACCCTCTCAGTAAAATAATGCTTTCTGATGTTACTTTTAAACCTTTGCCCCTCTAATCTAAGACTATGTCCTCTTGTTTTGCTACTTTGTTTCCTTTTAAATATACTCCCTTCCTCTACCTTGTGGATTCCCTTTACGTATTTAAATGTTTCTATCATATCTCCTCTGTCTCGTCTTTTTCCCAAGCTATACATGTTAAGATCATTAAGCCTTTCCTGGTAACTTTTCTCCTTCAAGCCGTACACCATTTTAGTAGCCCTTCTCTGAACTCTCTCTAAGATGTCTATATCCTTCTGGAGATACAGTCTCCAGTACTGCACACAGTACTCCAAGTGAGGTCTCACCAGTGCTCTGTACAGTGGCATGAGCACTTCCCTTTTCCTACTGCTAATACCTCTCCCTACACAACCAAGCATTCTGCCAGCATTTCCTGCTGCTCTATTACATTGACTACTTACCCTTAGATCCTCTGAAATAATAACCCCTAAATCCCTTTCCTCAGATGTTGAGGTTAGGACTGTAGCAAATATTCTATATTCAGCCCTTGGGTTTTTACGTCCCAGGTGCATTATCTTGCACTTATCCACATTAAAACTCAATTGCCACAGCTCCGACCATTTTTTTAGTTTACCTAAATCATTTGTCATTTGGCTGATCCCTCCAGGAACGTCAACCCTGTTGCAAATCTTTGTGTCATCAGCAAAAAGACATACTTTTCCATTAATACCTTCTGCAATATCACTAATAAAAATATTAAATAGAATGGGTCCAAGTACTGACCCCTGAGGTACCCCACTGGTAACAAGACCTTGCGCCGAATAAACTCCATTTACGACAACCCTCTGTTGCCTGTCACTCAGCCACTGCCTAATCCATTCAACAATATTGGAATCCTAGCTCAACGATTGCAATTTATTGATAAGCCTTCTATGCGGAACAGTATCAAAAGCCTTACTGAAATCTAAATAAGCAATGTCTACTGCACCACCTGTGTCTATTATTTTTGTTACCCAATCAAAAAAATCAATAAGATTAGTTTGGCATGATCTCCCTGAGGTAAACCCATGTTGTTTCTGATCCTGTAATCTATGTGTTTTTAGATGTTCAACAATCCTTTCCTTTAACATGGTTTCCATTAATTTCCCCACTACTGACGTAAGACTAACTGGCCTATAGTTCCCAGATTCCTCCCTACTACCCTTCTTGTGAATGGGCACAACATTTGCTAATTTCCAGTCTTCTGGTGTAACGTTGGGAGCTTCCAGCCCTACCTGTGTGCTTGAGGGCAGCATGTCTGATGCTGCTCACTGACCAATGCCCGGTTTAAATGGAGACAGGCAGGGAGGTGGTTGCATGAGGCGCGGCTTGAGTGGGGGGCGTGGTCTGGTGAAGGTCTTTAAAAACCCTCAGTGTATTCTCTGGCAGTTGCCAGATCGTGGTTATCCATACCTGAGCTCCTTGTACCTGACTGCTATATTGAATTAACCCGTTATTGACATCTGCTTGTTTCTGACTATTCTTACTTCTGTTGCCCTAGACCATTTTCTTGTACTACGCCACTGCTCTGATATCGACCCGGCTATTCCATTTGACCATTCTGAACTCTGTATTCCTGATTCTGGCTCGGCTGACTACTCCCCGTGTTGTTAACCCTTTCTGTCTAGCTAGTTTACCTGGCCAATTCTAAGGACCAGACAGTTAGAGATCTTTCACGGCTACTCTGTTGGTAGCTTCTGGGCTCTGTAGCGTGTTGGGCGTTAAGTACTGCGTGGTGGGATCTGGGAACCGTGACATCTGGGACGACTCCCGTTAGCAAGGATTGGTTAAATAAATCTGTTAACGGTTTTGCTATTACATCACTGGGCTCTTTTAATAATTTAGGGTGTTTCCTCCTGAGGTCCCTTTCCTTCCTTTTCTTCTGCAAAGACTGAACAAAAATATTCATTGAGGCAGTCAGCGAGACTTTTATCCTCTTCTACATTCCTTCCTTTGTTTTTAATCTAACTAATCCTTGTTTTACTTTTCTTTTCTCGTTTATGTATCTAAAAAATGTTTTGTCCCCCTTTTTTACTGACTGAGCTATTTTCTCTTCTGCGTGTGCTTTGGAAGCCCTTATAAATTGCTTTGCCTCTTTCTGCCTAATCTTATAGGTTTGCCTGAGTTGTTTTATAATTATTGAATGCTGTCTTTATGTTCTTCACTATTTTGGCCACTTCTGCAGAGTACCACAGTGGTTTCTTCCCTTTTTTGTTTTTGCTAACAAGTCGAATGCAATTGCCTGTGGCCTTCAATAATGCTTCCTTTAAATAATCCCATTTCTCCTGGACTCCCTTTAAACTCCTCCAGTCTGATAATGACTCCTTCACACAAAATCTCATTTTAGAAAAATCTGTTTTTGTGTGGTGCGGCTCCATCCCTGTTCTTATATTAAACCATACTGACTGGTGATCACTAGATCCCAAATTTTCACCTACAACAACGTCCGATACCAAACCTCCATTTGTGAGTATTAAATCCAATATGGCCTCTTTACGGGTCGGCTCCTCAACTACTTGTGTTAGAGATAATCCCAGTAGGGAGTTTAGAATATTTGTACTCCTGGTGCACCCAGCTGTTTTGGTTTTCCAGTTCACATCAGGCAGATTAAAGTCCCCCATGATAATAACTTCCCCCTTCATTGCCATTTTGGCTATTTCCTCAAGCAGCAGATTATCTAGCTCTTCTACTTGTCCAGGGGGTCTATAGATCACACCTACACGAGCTACTGTATGATTGCCAAATGTTAGCGTAACCCAAACTGACTCTATGTTCACCTCGCTCACTTTTATTTGGTTCGTTTTTGTTTTTCACATACAGGGCCACTCCTCCTCCTTTCCTACCTTCTCTGTCTTTTCTATATAAAGAGTACCCCGGTATTGTTATGTCCCAGTTATTTTTCTCACTGAACCATGTCTCAGTAACCGCAACTAAATCTACTTTTTCAGCTGCCATCATTGCCTCCAGTTCATTGATTTTATTGACTAAACTGCGAGCATTTATAGACACGACTCTGAGCTTGTCATTTTTTTCCCCGCATGTTGCTTGCACCGACTTCTCCCTGTGTGGCACGTGGTTTATTCTTTAGGGTGGGGAAGAGGGGCAGTTTCTTTGATACAAGCTTCACTGGGCTTGATCTCTCCTCATAATAATATCCCACCCCCTTGTACACTCCTAGAGTCGCCACCTTTCTAGGAAAAAAATAGTGGCCCAGCTTATGTGCATAATTATTGTATAAGTAACATCACAGGAAGTGGCTGCCGCAATACGTGTGCACTAAAACCCACAATAATGTGCTATTTCTATGAGCGTGTCACAGAGCTCCACAGCAATAAAATTCACAGTAATATGCAATGAGTATGAACGTGTCACAGAGCTCCAAACAATAAAACTCACAGTAATGTGCGCTGTGTATGAGCATATCAGAGATCCATAGCAATAAACCTCACAGTAATGTGCAATGTGAATGTGTGTCAGAGATCTGCAGCAATAATATTCAGTGTGTGATGTGAATAAGTGTCACAGAGCTCCACAGCAATAATGCTCACAGTAATGTGCAGTGTAAATGAGTGTATCAGAGCTCTTCAGCAATAAAACGCACATTATTGGTTCCCAACTGAAGATATAAAAGTGACAAAAAATAATTACTAATATATTAACGTTACAATGACCTGACATGAAAAATGCTGCCTCCAATCAGAATGACGTTTCATAACTATAATTTATTTTTGCCACATCCAAAATGGCGTCACTACAACACCATTATACAAAATGATATAGTTTTTTGTTGGTTTTTTTCACAGAAAGAAATAGATGTCTCGGTAATATCGCTATCCTATGGAAATCAACGCATAGTTGCCTTCGCCAAAAGAATCCACGGCTAACACGTAACACTTTGGATGTAAACGTCTGCCACAACTAGCATGTCCGCTCAGACTCACGCTCCCACCGTCCGTAGCCTTCAATCTTTGCTTTACTTCTATTGGTTCATACGCGCCGGAACATCGATACACAAACGATCTTGATTGGTTGACGGAGCTTGGAGCTTATGGAACGCCTACTCGAGGCGGAAGTAGCTGAAAGAAACGAGTAGTGGAGGTGAGTGATTGTTGCTTGGATGGAGTGCACTTGCCAAAATGACGTAATTGCAGCAATGTCATTATGAGGCAGGAGAAAGAAATAGGGGCTTCCCAATCTTGTGCGCTGTTTCTGAAACAACATAATATAAGAACATTCAAGTCTCACTTCTTTTTAATGTGTATGTCACGTGGAATACTGCATTTTCGTTATTTCTCTTTAATGTAACCCTTGCTCATAGCATAGATTTAAATCCCAGGGAGCCAGATGACCATTATGTGCATTTTAAGGGCTAGTCTAATGCAAACTAAGCTCAGTTTTGACATGGCTTGCCAATTTAGCTTGAATGACATACAATCTTGGGTTCAAAGTGCACCAGGTCACAGGTGCTCTTACAGGTGTATTCACTAAAGGTGATACTGAGATGCACTTTGAGAAAGGCTTTCAGGTTTATTCAAAGAATCGAAAAGTCGCCACATGTTCGGTGACTTTTCTTTCTCTTCAACTCAGTGCGATTTGGCGATCCCATTTCGGCAACCCTGCGGTGTATGCAGCAAGCACCACGGCTGCCGTAGTACAGGGAAAAGCCGCCGTAAACACACCAAACACTCAAGGCAAAACCAGGCGAACGCACACCGACACCCACAAAAACATCTGGATCGAAAACGCCGGAGAAACCCGAACAGCCGCCGATCGCAGAGCAGCCGCCGGAAAAAGCCGACACCACAGACGAATGGAGTGAACAAAAAGAAAAACCCCGTATGCTTGAATGTTTGAAAAGTGAAACGCTGTTTGCAAAGAAACTACAGAACGAAAATGTCTGAAATTTACATATAAGATCCAATGAATGATAATAAAAAGGGCTGTTATAAAATAAAGAAAAAAAGGAATTTTTTTTTCTCTAAAAGATCCAAAAAAATCTATAAATAGACTTTTTACTGCAGAATATTATAATGAACGGTTTATTAGATATTGAATTAAAACGGGAATCTTTTTAACATTGAAGCCTATGGGATTCGCCTGAATGAATCTGCCGCATGAAACCACCGAACAGCAGGGCAATTCGGCAACTTTTCACTGCTGGTTTTTGTTCTCTGAATAGACGAATTTAGGATTTGGCGAACTGCCTGCTCTCTGAATAGCCGAATGGCCAGGAAAGGTAACCGTACGCTGAATTTCACTGTTCGCTTATCTTTTGGCCACAATTCAGATCTCTTTGAATAACTGTTTATGTCGAAATGCGTCGGTGCGTATTTCTGTATTTTATCAGTAAACACCCACTTGTGGATTTAACGCGAGGTGACCCTTTGTGCCACTGCCTTTTGAAGCCCTATCTTTCGTTGGATATCCCTTCGATGTTGGACCAGGAGAGGAGCTTTTAATTCTGCAGTTTGTCGGTACCGGTGAGAACCATATCCACTATTACCGCCACACTATATGCCATTATAGCTTAGGCTAGGGTCAGACTGAGGCAGTGCGAACGCGCGTGCAGGCGCACTTAATCACGGCCGCACTAGCAGCAAATGCCGGGCAATGACGGCCAATATACGAAGTACGGTCGCACGAAAGTGCGGCTGCGCAACGCAAGTGGAAAATGAACGCATTTTTTCGAGAACGTAAAACCGCTAGTACAGACGTACAGAGTGCGCTGCGTCCGCTAGCGGTGTGTGTGCGTGAATTGTAGATGTCAGACGCTACTAATGTCCAGCCTACATAACGTCCAGATGCACAAAGTGTTTTATTGATGATCCGTACAAAATCACGGACGAAAAATGCGCATAGTATGACCGCTATCGCGTACTCCGTGAAAAAATGCGTCCACTCGTTCGAACTTACTTTTTCACAGACAACGTGAAAATGCGTTCGTCTGACCCTAGCCTTAGAGCCGGCTTACATGTGGCTCTTTAAAAAGTGAGTTGGATGTGTATCGTCTACCTATGTGTTCCTGTATATCAGATGTACTGCGCAATATATGTCCTGCTTTGTTTATTATAGGTTAGGCTGGGTTCACACCTCAGCGTTTTACAGCGCGTTCCTGCGCGCTGTAAAACGCCGAGACACGGAAATCCCATTATTTCCTATGGGACCCGTTCACACCTGGGCGTTTTACAGCGCGCAGGAATGCGTTGAAAAGCGTCCTACGCTCAAAGAAGTATGGGAGCTTCTTTGGGGCGTATTTGCAGCACGTTCACTCTGCAGTCTATGGCTGTGAACGCGCTGCAATGCGCGGTCGCGCGTTTTTTACCTTTGGGCGATACGAGCATAAAAAAATGTGCAGGTGTGAACCCTTAAGGCTAGGGTCAGAGTGGGGCAGTCGGAACGCGCGTGCAGGCGCACTAAATCACGGCGGCAGTAGCAGCACATAACGGCCAATGACGGCCAATATACGCAGTACGTGCGTACGAAAGTGCGCCGACACCACGCAACCAGCAAATGAACGCATTTTTATCAGAACGTGAAACCGCTGCTACTGACGTACAAAGTGCGCTGCGGCCGCATAGCAGCGTGTGTGCGTGATTAGGAGATGTCAGACGCTGCTAGTGTGCGGCCAACATAACGTTCAAACAGCCGGATTTCCTAGACTTCTTTTCACCCCATCGTCATGAAATACGTCCAGAATTGCGCATCGTCTGACCACTTAAGCGTATTCCGTGAAAAAATGCGTGCGCACGCATCGACGTACATTTTGACGGTGGCCGCAGAAAATGCGCTCATCTGTCCCTAGCCTTAAAGGAGAAAATACAAAAAAGCAGAAAATATCTTTCTTTGGATCTGTTTGTTTGCGCGAGGACTCTTATTTTATTTTATCTATGGACTCTTGGTGTGCACTTTAGGAGTGAGTACACACGGGACCCCGCTGCACGTATTTATATTTAAAATATTTTGCTTATCATTGATTGCACCCATTTACTCCTTTCTTTCATCTAAAACTGAGAATTGGCAGAATTGAAAACTCTAGGTTAAAATAGCCAAATCAGAAAAATTCTCCCATTTATCTCATTTTCTAAATCTGCTATTTTGTCTAGATTTTCTTCTCCTGGTAATTATCCTTTGTTTCACCTTTTTAGTGAATAGACCTGTGACTCTGCAATAACCAATCAGCCGATGAGCATCACATTTACTTCGTCAAGAGTATGTGATATCTCCTACATGAGCTATCCCAGTACATACTTGCCTTGGTTGAGCTAGGAGATATGCCACTGTCGCACTTTATGGCCAGAGCTGTCTTGGGGCTGTCACGTTAACCCCCCCCCCAAAATAAAAAGCTTTTCAGAGTGTGGCCAAAATGGAACCTCCTGTTCCTCCAGCAATAATTGTAGAGAAATAGTTCCTAATAGTTTCAAATTGACTTGAACTCTGATGATCAGTCCCATAGGGATTAAAACTGGACTCTCCAAACTTGTCCATGCATTCTTGGACATCTATAGGCTCTACATGTTCATGGAAGACCCAGAATTGTGTATGGCACAATAGATTGGATGCGAGAATAAATTTCCGTTACGCCTTCGCTGCTGATGACATGCGGAGTACGTCCTCCAGTTTCCCATTTGTGTGTGTAGGTTGCGCATAGCTCGCTGTTCCGATTACACAGTACAGCTCCATTCTCGGGATCCATCCACATGTACGGTGCAAAGTCCCACAGCAAGGGCTGACCTGTAACCGCAAGCCCACATTGTGAGACTTTCCCCCGCACATTGATGTAATCGCACAAGGCGTGATGATGTCAGAAGGAGGGCTTTTCCACCTCCCAGCCAGGAAACCCCTTTACAAGAGTTCTCTCGTACCATCATACCTCCTATAGGGTCAAAAGAGGCGTCATTAGAAAGGCCAGAGCCTGGCTTTTCCAAAAGGTACCAAATGTGTTGTATGTAAGAATAAATAAAATAACCTTAAAGGATATTCAAAGAGCACCGAAATTTGAAATTTCGGTGCTTTTTCATTTGGCGCACTTTGGTGTGATTCCAGTTTGCCGACCCTGTGGTGAATTCAATATTCATCGCAGGGTCCCTGATGTGCTCAGAATGTGGAGCCGCCGAAGACAGCTGACCAGCCTGCCGAACACAGCTGAACTGACGGCCGAAGTGCAGGAAAAAAAAACACAGAACTCTATTTTTTTTAAAGGGTGTTCAAAACAATGAAAATGTGTGGAAATAATAAAAAAATATAATAAAAAGGTCTATTACATAATCAAAAATTTCACCTAAAAAAATCCAGAAAGGTACCAAAAAAATTCTAAAAAATAAATAAGGCTTTTTGCAGAAACTGAAAAGAATAAATGCTTGAGTAAAAAAATAATAAAAACAGTAATTTTTTACATTGAATCCTATGGGATTTGCCTGTTTAAACCTGGTGGACTGAACCACGGAAAATCAGTGCATTTCACTGACATTTCGGTGCTGTTCAGCGTTCTCTGAATAGATTCACCATTACTACTCTATGGGACAACTTCACTGCCTCCTAACTGTGGCAAACTGCATCGTATTTCGCTGTCAATTTGGCGAATTGGCAGGTCTCTGATCTGAATAGCTGAACTTCTACAAAATTGCACCATATGGTGCAATTCAGAATTTGGCACAATTCGATGGTAGCAGACGTGTTGCTGTTTTACTCTATGATTTAGTTCTAGGGCAGTGGTTCCCAACCGCGGTCCTCAGGACCCCCAACAGACCAGGTTTTAACCACTTGGCTGCTAAGGACGTGCTCAGCGCGTCCAGTCAAGTGGTTCTCCTGTGCTATGGACGCGCTGAGCGCGTCCTAGCACAGGAGGCAGCGATCAGCTCGGATTCCGGCCGGTCGCTGCGGCCCCCCGGTGCAGGCTGACATTTCAGATGTCAGCCGAGCATCCGGCACCCTGGCGGGGACAATAGACGTTTTGAAAATTCTAATTTTATTGCATTTTTTGTTATAGTATACCGGCAGGACATGACGTATACATATAATAATGATAGATTATGAATCTGCCGAAAAGAACGATATATAATATGTCTGGGTGGTATAATAAAACGTGGCTTCTCAAAACGCGTTTAAACATGATGAGCAAAAGAGGTAAAAATGAGCTCAGCACACAGGCGTGAAATGGCTCAGCAGTGAAAGGGTTAAGGATTACTGTCGGGAAATACTGACTGAATCCTACAATCACTGAGCAGCAAATCATATCACCTGTGCTGTGCTTAACCACTTCCATGCGGAGGACGCGCTGAGCGCGTCCTCCGCATGGCTCCTGCTGTGCGGAGGACGCTCTGAGCGCGTCCTCCCTTTGGGGTCAGCGTTCGGCCGGGTTCCGGCCGATCGCTGGCCCCCCCGGTGCGGGCTGACATCCTCAATGTCAGCGCAGCATCCGGAACCGCCGCCGATGAAATTAGGTGTCATCGCGGCAGCGCGATGACACCTAATTCAGGCGCCCCCCCCGCATGTGCGGAGGAGGCGCCTGAAAGGGAGGGGGGGAGGTCCTTCGGACCTCTCTCCTCCCGATCGGCGGCGTTGCGGGGGTTAACCCAGGCACCATTTGGAAGGGCACAGCCTGCCCTTCCAAATGGTGCCTGGCATTAACCCCTGGGGAGCTGGATCGCGAATCGGCGCTGAAAGCGCCGGTTCGTGATCCTTTCCCGGAGCTGGCCGACATCTTGGATGTCGGCCAAGTCTCCGGGAACTCCCCCTGAGGACTGGCATCATCGTGCATAGCACGATGACGCCAGTCCTAGAGTTAACCCCTAACTGCCACCAACGGTGGAGATAGGGAGTTCATTGGAACTCCCTATCTCCCGATCCGTGGCAGCTAGGGGTTAAAGTTTGGTATGGTTGGATTGGCCAGAGCATGGCCGTTCCAACGATACCAAACACTACTGTGAAAAAAGTTTTTTAAAAAAACAAAAATAAAAATATTTTAAAAAAAAAATAAACATTTTTTTTTCTTTTTTTTTGGTTCGTTAATGCAGCAATATTGTTCCCATTTCAATTATAATGTGAACAATGATGCTGCACTAACGATTTTTGTATGCGGTGCGTTTGTTAAAAATTGTGTAATTTTCCCCAAAAAAAAATGTAACGAGACCCCATCTCTAATTTTTTTAACAAGCGCACCCCATACAAAATATAACCGCAATTGCTCGCATGTTAAAATGTGAAAAAAAAACACTATACACGTTGTAAATTATTGAAAATACATATTTTATTGCATTTTTTGTTATATGTATACGTTATGTCATGTCTGTATATTATAATAATGACATATTATGAATCTACCGAGTCTGACGGAAAGAACGATATATAATATGTCTGGGTCATATACTAAAATAAGCCTTCAAAACACGTTTAAACATGATGAGCGAAACTGGTAAAAATGACCTCAGCACAGAGGTGTGAAAAGCCTCAGCAGCGAAAGGGTTAAGCTATCTGGAAAACCTGACCTTTTGGGGGTACTTGTGGACCGCGGTTGGTAACCACTGTTCTAGGATTATGTCAGACATAACCATTTGTATTTATTTAGTTTAAAACCGTAGCAGAACCATAACACAGATGTCGGGGTATTGTCACTGGTTTGAGGTGCTTTATCGCAGGTGATTTATCCTTACTTTGATCTGGAGTCCTGTTGCGCTACCCCACCCTTCTTGCCTCCCTCTAATCCAGAGCTGCCATCCCTCCCTTTTGTCTGGCTCCTTCCCCCAAACTCTATCCCACACTCCAGTCCAATTCGTTGCCCAAACTCCCTTTCATCTCCGGTCCTGCCTCCCGTTCTGTTTCTTCATGAAATAATTTTAAAGGGACTCTCCATGCACCCAGACTTTAGCTTTTTAAAGTGGTCAGGCTGCATGGCGTGCCCTCTCTTCTCACCCCGCGTTTGCACTGATATCATCATATTCATCCGAGTAGCAGCATTGAATCAGTGATAAAGGAGTCGTGGGCTTGAGCTGCACACACAGCATCAATCCATCACTCTGACCAGGTGCTCACATTTGTTGTGTGCTAAAAGTACGCATGTTACCTGAGATACGCAATGTAAGAAAGTTATGTACACTCGCAAATTGTGTAAGAAAAAAATGGAGGGATGGTTTGATTTTTGTTCCTTTTTTAGGCCCGAGCACACTTTTTGTGTCCGTCTGACCGCACTGTTTGCTGTCCGTTGTAGCTTTTCAAAGGAGTCAATAGAGAACAACACACGAAGCACGTGCACACTTTTTCACACGCGCTCAACGCATGTTGCAACAGATGCCAAAATGGCATCAATGTGAAAAAGCTAGACGGACGTAGAGAAACAACTGCATACAGTTTTTTTTTTTCTCAACATCAGTCAAAATCAACTGATACAATGTAACCACAATCTCATCAGTTAAAAAGTACGCCAGTTACTCTGCGCAGTCAGTGCGCTCGTCTGACCTCAGCCTTAGGTACAACAAAAAACGTTTTTTATCCAATGAATAGATTAATAATAAATTTTTTTTTTATCTAATTATGAAAATAATCATTATTTGCAGTCCTAGGGCTATATTACGAGGCTGGTGCTAACTTAACCAGAGCTGTTGTAAACTTCCCAGAGCCATTATAGCCTATGGAGCTGTTAAGAACAGCTTTGGTTAAGTTAGCACCAACATTGTAATACTGCCCCTAGATTTATCCCAAACCTTTAAAGGTTATGTGTCGATAACTTGTGCCCAGGTCACTTAAATATAATTTTTAGGGATGCCCCAATTGTGTTTTTTTCGAGCCCCCGATCCGGTTTGTGTAGGATTCTGGATCAGTCGATACTGCACGATTCCCCGCTGTATCTGCAACATCTGCCCTGCCTACTCCATGGTCCACAAGGAGACAGGGAAGACACAGCGAGTCAATCCAACAGCTCCAGGATTCCACCTTTGAGGCTGGTTGCCTATCATTTTTAAGACTCAAGGGTCAGATTGGCTTGATGAAGCCGATCCTCATAAAATGACAAGATCGGATCCTGACTCTAGTGATCAGATCAGATCAGGACATCCCTAATATTTTTGCAATGAATAATAATAAACGTACTTTTTCAGAAACGTCACAGTTCATCTCTCTTGTGACTATGCATGGTGTCCCATTCTTGATTTCTCGGTCCCTTACACTAAAGGTATATTTTGTTGTGTTAAAGGGACACTCTACACATCCTGAATTCTTTAGGATTTTAAAGCGGTCAGACGGTGTTGAATGCACCACGCCTCCTACTCCGTTTTCCTGGAATCACTTTGTAAAGGGGAAGAGTTTCCTCCGTCCACACAAGCGTCACTTGCAGCCAGGAGTTGAATATCCCACTTGTTGGTCACTGAAGTCCTCAGTCATGCTCTGCGCATGTCAGTGTACCCTTCCCTGGATCGCTGTTTTTCACCTTAGAGGATAACCCCCATAGTGACAAATGAATAAACTCCATGTTTGAGATTTGTTTTGTATTATCATTCAAAAAATATTTGTCTCACTGTTCTATTTATCTGACTTAATTTCTCAGCAATGGAACTGTTTGGGCGAATCTTCAACACCGTTAGCGCAGTGGGTAACCTGTTTACGAACCCCTACCGGGTCCGGGATGTATCTCTCACTGAATATACCAGCTGCGTCCGCATAAGAGAGAGTGGCCGTGTCTTGTTGTACAAGTCTGGAAGAATGTGGGATTGTCTACTGGTGAACGCATACACCCCTCAGAACGCCTTCCGGTTAGTATTAATAAGAGTTCAATAAGTGAAGTCACCTGTTTAATCACTAGTTACTTTAATAATAATGAAAACAATAATTCCTTGTTTCTTCTACCTCTGATACTGGGGATCTTATTCCATCCTAGACAGTAACAGGGAGCTGATAAGGGAGAAGATCAGCTCAAGCAGATTTCCCATACTGGCTCCCTGTTCCTGATCTTATTCCGACTCAGCTGCTGTATTTGTGACTGGGCCTGCAGCGTAACCGTATGCCATCACGGGTATCAGCTCCTGGAGTCCATAAGTCTCCTTGGAGCTCTGCGAGTTGCTGCACAAGCTGTGAGCGCTCCATTACGCAAGACTGTGGAAAAAGCCGTAGAAGAATTATTGGGCCTTTCTTTTTCTTATCCCTCGCAGGTCAGTGGAATCGACAGATCACACCATCCTCTGCAGCACTGGACCTGAGATAATTCTCTTATTTTTAGTTGGTGTTACTTTTGCAAAGCAAAATCACTTAACCTCAGGGTTTCAAAGTCCGTATTCTTTTTCTGAATACCGGCTTGCATAGAGAACGTGCTGGGTTGGAATAGCTTGTTCTCCTCTAGGTAGGTGCAGATTAATGTACAGAGAAAACGGTTTCGCGCCTATTCCCTATCACATCGGCTTCATGGACCAGAAGTATTCAGCCTGTTCCATGTATAAAACATAACAAGAAAAAAAAGTCCTTTGCGCTCCTGTGGCTCCATGCGAAACAAAACACAGGTTTTAGTTTACTTGAATGGCCATTAAAGTGTAAGCTCAAATGCCACATCATGGCACCTCTGGTCCGGGGAGTACCTAATAAAACCAAGCTGCTTTTTATGCAACCTCGTATGTTCATGCTGCTTTTCATAATACTAGTCCAGTAATTGATTTGATACTTTGTTTTCTTCTGCTAATTGTCATTGGAATGGCTTCTTCTGCAGACTTTTCCAGTTGGATTCAGAGACGGAAGCTTTGCAGCAGTTCCAAGAGTTTGCAGAGAAACTTCGCCCATTCTATGAGAGCACCAGGCAGGGTCTTCGTTTGGATACTGTTCAACAACTAACAGACTGCCTGCGCAACCATCCCACATGGTCCCTGGCACATGTGGCAGTAGAAACTGGTCTGCATGAGAGTTTCAGGCACAACGGCATTCTTAGGTATGGGCCGCAAATATATCCTCAGGCTTTAATGTAATATGTAAAATATTTAATATATAGATAAAAAAAATAAAATAATGCTTTTCAGTATTTCACCCCTCAAGCACGATGGACACAGAGGCTTTGGGCTACAGTACAATTTTGGTGCTAACGTTAGCGCACACCTGCGTTAACGTTAGCCCACGTAGCCAGCCCCTATTACAATCCAAACGCTAACGGGTTAGGTAACCCGTTAGCGTTTGGTATCTTGCGCTTTTCAGCGCGAGGTTACTATACTTAACATGGGGAGCGCAAAGTGTTAATCAGCGTTAGGATTACAAGCTACTAGCGCTGATTAACGTCCGGCTGCGGTTAACAAAATTAACCAGAGCCAGGACTTTGTGTTAACGGATTCCGCTTCTGCTATCCAAAAAAAAATCAAAAAAGTGATCAGATACTCCCCTCCTGTCCCGCAGCGAAGACCGTGGCTCCGTCTGCCTCCTCCGTCCGGCGGGAGCAGGGAGAGACTGGGGGAAAAGTTCCTCAGTCTGCCCCTGCGTGTCACTACTCCAACCAGCCGGATTTCGCGAGGTGAGATCTGGCAGGTCATGTGACCGCCGGCATCTGGGTCAATGGAGTCCTATGGACTCCATTGAGAGGATGTGCGCGGTGGCGCTTAGCGCTGCCGCGTGCATCCCAGGGCTTGCGCCCGGTTACAATGCAGGCAGCTTTTTTAGTGCCTGCATTGTAATTCCATGCTAAAACGGGGGCACTAGGGGGGAAAACTGCGGGTGCAGTCTTTCCTCCCTAGCGCCCCTGTTTTAGCGTTAGGAATGTAATTTAGACCATTGTGTCATCATTTTGATATTTTACTTGTATGTTTTGTTTTGTCGGCATACATTTCTAAAACGTCTCTGCACTTTCCTTACAAAACACCCAACCTTGGTATTTCACAAAGGTCTTTCTCAATACAATAGGAAGATTTAACTTGAGTAACTTGTGGAGATATGTTTTATCCCCTTGAAGAGGTTGAAGCAAACTTACGATCACTGTGAGCATCATATTTCTCCTGCCAGCATCGGGTGTGTGCCAGGCGATATCTTCCACTTCCTTGTAAATTGGAATTGTGGTTTTTATTCTTTCTAAGAACTGCTGTTCTCTTGGTGATCCTAATCAAGTTGTGAATAGTAACTAACATTTGAGGGATCCTTTCGTTCCCCGTACTTCGGGGCGATACTAGTTCGCCACTCTGCGGTGAATTAAAGTACAACCGCAGGGTCCCCGGAGCGCAGGGAAAACCCGCCGCAAACCCGACGATCACTCACCGAACACTCACGGAACACCCGCAGAAACCGCCGCAAAAACCACACCGAGCATGCCAGAAAAAGCCGAGCCGTCGTCACAGCGCAGAACAGCTGCCGGAAAAAGCCGACGAGCTGGCGAACAGGGTGGTAAAAAACAAAACAAAAACAGTATGCTTGAAAGTTTCAAAATTTAAACACTGTTTGCAAAAAAAACTACTGTCTGGAATTTACACATAAGATCCTATGGATGATAATAAAAAGGTCTGTTACAGAAAAATATTTAAAAAAAAAAAAAACGAATTCCGTAGAGAAAATGGCTAAAAGATCCTAAAAAAATCTATAAATAAAGAGTCTTTTTACTGCAGAATAAAATAATAAACGGTTTATTAGATGTTGGATTAAAACGGGAATATTTTTAACATTGAAGCCTATGGGATTCGCCTGAATAAACCCGCCAAATGAAACCACCGAACAGCAGGGAATTTTGGCAACTTTTCACTGCTGTTCGGTGTTCTCTGAATGGATTAACCATTGCTTCTCTATGGGGATTTCACTACCGTCGAACAGGCACCGTACGTGCAGGCAATTGGCAAAAATTTGGCGAACTGTCTGCTCTCTGAATGGCCCAAAAATGTCACCATATGTTGAATTTCAGTGTCCGGTTACATTTCAGACCTCTCTGAATAACCCCTTTTGGAATATTTCCTTTTTGAGGTCTAAAACGTTTTTTTGAGGAATTGCCACCATTTGTTACTTGTTTCTTTGGGTTTTGGATTTTGCACAAAGCGCTCGTGCTGACTGTATTTATACGCAAAAATTAAGTGTATTTCTATATTCTTAATAGGAGCGTGAACAGCATAGAGTGTGATGGAGCGTGCACGCCACTGCACCTGGCCTGCCGGAAGGGAGATGCTGAATGTGTGAAGGAGCTGATTGAAGATTGCCAGGCCCGGCAAGACATTGCAGACTCTAATGGAGATACTGTATATCATTATGCAGCTGCTCAGAGTAACGCTCGCATCATAGAGGTACAGTTATGTGATTTGCTCTGCTTCACCGACTGCTTTACTCTACTCAAGATTCATCTACCCGCTGTGCCATGGAAATCACCATCTCCATATGTTCTCTATCTCTTTCCACTCCCACCCTTTAGATCTGTGGTCCACCCAGATGTTTTAGAATTACATCTCCCATGATAGCCAGATAATCATTAGGTAAACAGAGCCTTGTGGGAATTGTAGTTATAAAACATCTGGAGGGCCACGGCTACTGACTCCTGCTTTAAATCCGTAAAGAGATACTCTATTGCAAATACAGTTCCTTTTTTTTTTTTTTTTTTTGCCCTTAGATAATTGGCCAGTGGCTGCCGACAGCTTCTGCCCGATTTTTATTTAATTTTTCTTTTTGGGTGATTTTACTCACCTTTTGTACCTCACCACGCACAGCTCCTTCTCTCCTGCTCAGGGACTCCCGAACCCAGAGGTCCTTGAAGCTTTTCTATGCAATTTGTACTCCTACGCAACTTTCCATACAGTTTTTGTAGTGCCTGCGTAGAACGATGGATTGGAGCTGTGCAAGCGAGATCTGGTTCATCGGCTGCCTCCTAGACTGGTGGTCTCAGAGAGCGTGACGTTGGCACACTGTGTGCTGACATCACTAGTGGCCAATCTGGTGACCAACAGTCAGGAAATTGAAACATCCCGGCTGCTAGTGGAATTGTGGATACTCCTTCACTTCACCCAGGGATAGCACTAGATGGGAGGGGGGGGATTCCTCTCATCCTGGCCACATTAAAATAATAAAATGGTTGAGATGAGTAGCGTGTCCCTTATTAAGGAGTTATCAACAAAGTGCAACTGCTAGCCATAGCTGCAATTTATGGCAAAAATCGCCGTTGTGACAAACATTGGTGTTTCACAAAAGGGGAGTTGAAACCATGGCAAAAGAAGATTTATTGGTGACGCTTCTCCTGTTGTCACTGGAATTTCTCTATTTGAAATGCCCAAGTTTGTAACCATTGCAATAACGGCAATTTTTATTGGTTGTAACTATAGCATCAACTATGGCACTTAGTGAATAGCCACTTTAATCTCTGCTTTGTACCTACATATTGTGGGCACTATCGCGTGCCCTGAGCTAAAACCGGAATGCTAATGGGGAAAAAATAGCGTTTGCTAATTTCCCCTTAGTGTCCCGGTTTCCCCAGCAGATCATGGGGCAGGCGCCGAGTCCGGCAGCCTGCCCCTTACCGATCGCAAAGCTCTCGGATGCTGGCACAGCACCATCCCCAACATCCTCTCCATGGAGGATCGTGCTGTCGGGTCACATGACTGGCAGGATCTCGCCTCTCGGGAGATCCTGCTGGTCGACAGACGGAGACAAAGGACTTTCTTCCCCCAGTCTCACTCTGCTCCCGGCGGCCAGAAGCAGCGGATCGAGCTGCCATTCCCGCCGCGGGATGAGAGGTGAGTATGTAATTTTTTGGGGGGGTTTTGAGCTGCAGGTGATGGATTCTGCAGCAGCGGTATCCGTTAGCTACACCTGTGATCTGGTGGTAAATTTTTTGTTAGCGCCAGCTCTTAGTAACCAAGTGATCCTAACGTTAGTTACTCTGATCTTTGACATTGCGTTCACTATGTTAGGCATAGGGAGCGCAAAGTACAGTAAACTCGTGCTGCGAATCGCAAATTAACAAGCGCCAACAGTTTTTTTTTTTAACCCATTAGCGATTCAAAGGCGATGTGGGCGCTAGTGTTGGCTTGAAGGAGGTGATAGAGCACTGTGTCTAATTTAGTATCTGGCCTATTGATCTGTGATTGCTTTCTTATTTCTAACACACTACCTACTTGTTCTCTTGTTCTTCCATCATGTGCGCATAGTGTCTTTTTCTACCCGGATTCTAGAATTCTGTGCTCCTTGATTTTCTCTTTATCACTAAACAGACTTCCTCCTTTTTATCTCTAAGTTTAACCTTACTTTGAATATTGTTATTATTGTTCCTGATAAGTTGCTAATAGATACTGTTGTCTTGAAGGCCTATGAAGGCTGGTTTGTAAATCCGTATCGGTTCTGTATTTCATTATAGCTTGATGTGTCTCTTGCTTCGTGCCTTTTCTGTGCTCTAGTTAAATAATCTTTATTCTCCCTGCAGATCCTCTGTTCTGTTCCATCTGTGGGAGTAAATCATCTGAATAACATCAGGGAGACCCCTCTGCATGTGGCTTGTCGGATAGGAAAGGTAGAGTCTGCCCAAGCTCTTCTGCGCTGCCAAGCATCCTGCGACATTGTAGGGAAGGATGGATACCCCATCCACACAGCCATGAAACACATACAGAAAGGGTGAGGTTTATTCTGTTTTTACCTAATTGAAATATAGCTAGTATAGCGAGAAGAAAGATCACTACATTCGGTTCCATTAACTAAAAGCGGATTCCTGCCGCTGTATTTGCTGGTATTTGAGTTGTACTTGTCAGCATTGACTCGACTAATGCAGCTTTGGCAGCAAATCTGTGTTTAGTGAACGGACCTGTATGTTTTAATCATTAATAAATGTTGTGTCACCTTTGAATTTGACTTCTTGGCTATTTATCCTTTGCCTACCTCACTGGAGTACATTAGATTCTGCTGGCCCTCCATACTTAACCATATGATCATACGGTGCTTATGTCTTTAATATGCAGGCTCTGCTTGGTTGCTGTACAACTACTACTCTTGCATTTAATCCTGGGGAAAAAAGATACTTTTAGGTTGAAAATATCTAGGTATGTGGTTAGACCCAAATCTATCCTTTGGCCCCCAGATCGAAATACTTTCATCTAAACTTTACCCCAAACTAGGTGCCCCGTACAGAACCAAATCGTGCCTGAGCCCCGCGGTAAGAAAGCAGATTGTACAACAAATGCTTATGCCGGCTATTGATTACGGAGATGTAGTGTATGCAGCTGCCCCGCAAACGCACCTTCATAAACTTACTACATTGTATAACTCATTCTGCCGCTTTGTGCTACAATGTAACTACATTACCCACCATTGTGATATGTTAAAAGAGCTAAACTGGCCGTCGCTGGAGTCTAGACGCACTCTTCACCTTTCCAACCTGGTGTTTAAGAGCTTTTCTGGGAAGCTGCCAGCCTACCTGAATAGTCTGCTTCCCCTAGCAGTTCCCTCATCCTATAACCTCCGATCCAGGACCAGCACCTTACTTGCAATACAAAAAGACAGTGGCTCGGTCCTCATTTTCCTACAGAGCACCGCAGTTATGGAATAACCTCCCAGATGCCATCAAATCTTCCCCCAGTCTTAAGTCACTCGAGCTCCCTATTAACATACCTCAATACAGAATGCACCTGTAAACCTGTAACATAATGACTATTTCCTACATATTTATTTTCTGTTAATCTGTATATTTGTGTTTTTAATATCCTGCATTCATTACTTTGTATTTCTGTAACATTGCAATGTTCTTGAACCCAGGACATACTTGAAAACGAGATAAATCTCAATGTATCCTTCCTGGTAAAATACTTTATAAATACAGTTGTGTTCAAAATTATTCAACCCCCAATGCTGTAAAGGGTTTTAGGGAATTTAGTGTACATTTGTAATTGTATTCAGAATGAAATCCTACAAGGACTTTTTAAAGAACCATATGCAACTAAAATGACATAAATTGGTTTTGTAATACAGTAGTAAATGTTTCTTTTGTGAATTCTTCATTGACACAATTATTCAACCCCTTAAAGACTACCACTCTGAAGAACAGAGGTTCATTCAAGTGTTTTCAATCAGGTATTGAAAACACCTGTGGATGTCACGGAGCAGCAATAAAGCATAATAAGCACCAATTAGGCAGCTTTAAAATGACTGTGATACTCAGCTCCTTCTAGACATTTACTGGTGTGGTTACAAACATGGTGAAGTCAAGAGAATGGTCCAGGAAGACAAGAGAAGAGGTGATTACTCTTCACAGGAAGGGCAATGGCTATAAGAAGATTGCAAAGATGTTAAACATAACAAGAGAGACCATAGGAAGCATCATTCGCAAATTCAAGGCAAAGGGCACTGTTGAAACGCTACCTGGTCGTGGCAGAAAGAAGATGCTGACTTCGGCTGCTGTGCGCTACCTGAAGCGTAGAGTGGAGAAAAGTCCCCGTGTGACTGCTGAGGAACTGAGAAAAGATATGTCAGATGTGGGTACTGAAGTTTCAGCTCAGACAATACGGTGCACACTTCGTAATGAAGGCCTCCATGCCAGAACTCCCAGGCGCACCCCCTTGCTGTCTCCAAAGAATAAGAAGAGTCGGCTGTAGTATGCCAAAAGTCATGTGGACAAACCACGGAAGTTTTGGGATAGTGTTCTGTGGACTGATGAAACAAAATTAGAACTGTTTGGGCCCATGGATCAACGCTATGTTTGGAGGAGGAAGAACAAGGCCTATGAAGGAAAGAACACCTTGTCTACTGTGAAGCATGGCGGGGGGTCAATCATGCTTTGGGGCTGTTTTGCTTCTGCAGGTACAGGGAAGCTTCAGCGTGTGCAAGGTACCATGAATTCTCTTCAGTACCAGGAGGTATTGGATGACAATGTGATGCAGTCCGTCACAAACCTGAGGCTTGGGAGACGTTGGACCTTTCAACAGGACAATGATCCCAAGCATACCTCCAAGTCCACTAGAGCATGGTTGCAGATTAAAGGCTGGAACATTTTGGAGTGGCCATCGCAGTCACCTGACTTAAATCCGATTGAGAACCTCTGGTGGGACTTAAAGAAAGCAGTTGCAGTGCGCAAACCTAAGAATGTGACTGAACTGGAGGCTTTTGCCCATGACGAATGGGCGAAGATACCCGTAGATGGCTGCAAGACACTTGTGTCAAGCTATGCTTCACGTTTAAAAGCTGTTATAACTGTAAAAGGATGTTGTACTAAGTACTAAGATTGAATGTCACTTGGGGGTTGAATAAAACTGATAATGATGTGAGCACAGAAAAGACATTTGTGGTTATTGCATTATAAATGTTATGTTATATTTGTCTGACCTACACGTGCCTCTTTGATTTAATTGTAAGCAAGATGACTGAATGATCAAAATCAATGTCAAACTGGCCAAAACACTCAATTTCAGTGGGGGTTGAATAATTTTGAACACAACTGTAAATTTTGGCCTCAGTCTGGCTGAGCTGGTAATAAGCAAATGCCAAAAGGTGAGATGAACTGTAAATGAGGTGATGCACCCTATTAATAGCTTTTTATGAGTCTATTATATTAACAGGCTTAGCTAATATTGTAAGGGAGCTGCTAAATGATATTGGAAGCAGCGGCGCTGGTTTCCTCTTGGAGGCCAAAGGACCCCATGGAGACAAGCTCAAGATCGAGTGTGTGATTCTGTGGGATAGCGCAGGGATGGCAGAATTATATTGGAGAACTATGTTTCTCCTTGTCCTCTGGTTTGTGGTGACAGGAGGCAGCCGATAATGCCATCCTCATCACTGGGGAACTCTCGGTAATTATGGAATATAAAGGTTTTTTTTTCCTTTTATTCAGTGTTAGGTGATTTTACGGTTGCAAAGTCACTCAATACTGAGGGCCTTAATCCAATGTTGTTGTTAAGTAAGGAGCTCGAGCCACACTACATAATGGATTGCGCGCTTAGCTTAATTTTCTCATGTGGCTCCTTAATGTACATGAACGCCTCCTATATTTTATAAGGGAGATGTTAATGTACAGCTAACAATTGGAGAACAAGCTATTCCATCCTTGCCCATTCTTCATCTGCGTCAGCTGCTATTCGGCAATGAATAATGACTTTTAAACCTTGGTTTTAAGTGATTGTGCCTCCACAAAATCACTTAACAATAATTTAAACCCAGTGAATAATCTCGTACTCAACTCTGATTCCTTGGTGAAGAGTGGCGCAATCATCCACTTCCTCTCTCCGTACGCAGCTGAACACTGGGACAAATTGTTCAGTGTTCTTACACTACTTTTCTTCTGTCCAAGTGTGATCCCAGTCGCTCGAGTTCTTGCAGAGCTCTAACAGGTTGTGCCTGGCTCCATGGAATCCTATGGACTTCTGGAGCTGGTAACAGTGGCAATGTGCAGCAACACTGTTGCTGTCCTCCAGCATCTCCTAAATTGTTACGACTCAAGCTGCTGACAAGACGCAAATGGAAAACCGTTCGAGCTCAATTTTTACATTTGTTGCTGGCCATTAACACTAATGGGTATTTAGAGAGAGGTGAAAACCAGGAGAATGATGGGAGAAGTGAAAATTCTAGGTCACAATAGCCAAACCAGAAAAATTCTCCCATTTATCTCACTTTCCAAATCAGCTATTTTGACCTAGAATTTTCACTTCTCCAGTCATTATTCTGGTTTTCACCTCTCTCTGAATAACCCTGTTAGACTGGAATCATGCCCCAGTTATTTCCGCTGCTGGTATTCTTTATATATCCGCATTACTGGATGCGAGCAAGAATAACCCCTTTAGTAGCTAAATTCTTGAATAAACTTAAAGGGACACTACTACTACAATAAGCTGTAACTAGATTACTTGTGCATTACAAATAAAAACCTGCTGCTGGTTTTTTTCTTTGTCTGAAGAAAATGCATGTTAATAGGAAAAATAAATTTTAGGTTTTTATCTCCTCTTTCCATTTTGTGGATTTTAACTATGATGCAGCATTTACCAAAATCTGTGCAAATGTATTACTATACAGCTGTGGTTTAGTTTCTTCAGTTTTCAACAGTCAATGGAGTGGAGGATTTAATTCTTAGATAAGGCTGCAGGAGGTCTGTTGTGATCCAGGCTAACAGCTACGAGATGGCAGCTGAATGAGATCTAACAGGGATCATAAAAGACTAATAATCTACCAATTGGTAATGTTCTTTGCATACATCCCACACAATGATGTGAGTCAGTTGCTTGGCCCATCGACTCCATTCTATGCTCAATGCCACACAGTGAGGAGCAAGTGAGGTAAAGATACTAGATACTGTGTGGGGGGGGGGCAGTTTACAACACAAACATTCTGTTTTGATTATGGATAAAACCTAGAGTAGGTTACCCCAACGTCTATAAGGTAACACCTCTTCAGGCTGCCTGGGTGCTCATGAAAAGTGCTGCCCACCAGAATGCTGTTAAAGGAAAATCACGTAACACCAGTTTCTTGCAGCCAGTAGTTTTCTGTCATTACTGATTTGGAAGCGAAAGTGATGAGCTATCTTAGAATCACTTGTCATTCTTCTAGAAGATATAGGAAGGGTTAAATTATAGTAAGCATCCACAAGAGCTCAGCTGCAGGGAAGTTTGTGATTCTGCTGTATCGGGCCAGGATCTATGATTTTTAAGTGGGATAGTTTGCTTAGTGGCTCACTCCTTAATCATAATGGCTTGTTCATGATAGGGCCTGTAGGGTTTTATGTTTATGCGATGTAGAAACTTTATCATTGTTATTATAAAAAGTTAAAATGTAAGGTCATGAGGGCGTTTCACACCATTAGTGTAACAGCTTTTGAATTTCTTATTATTTACAGGTGTGTTGAAGCCATCCTGGATGTCAGTGCTAGTCAAGTCAATAGTGAAGATCCACGTCATAGAGCAACCCCTCTGCATTGGGCAAAGTCAGCAGAGGTAAGCAGGTTTGCTGGATGTGTATTGACAATACACTTTATCATCAGAGTTTCTGCTGCAGCTGTAAGGAGACTTAACCCCTTCACTACCGAGATCGAGATATCTTGGGCTTCAAAGGCACCATCCGGTGCTCCGATATCGAGAAATCTCAATTTGCAGCCCAAAAGCAAATGCAGTTTGTTTGCTTTTGGGCTGCAGAAGGCACCCCCAAAGTTTTTGCCCTATGAGTATTCAGCAGCCGATGCAGGGAAGAAAAGATAAATCGAGCTGCAGCTGTAACTCAATTTGGCAGATGGCGACATCTACTGGCCAAATAGGTTATTTACAGTAAGAAATTCAATGGGAATATGACCAAATATTTCTTACTGTATAATTAATTAAAAATTATTTTACCAAAAAAACACTGGTTTCTGACAATGTTTTTTTTTGGAAAATCACTTGGTAGTGAAAGGGTTAAAGAGGATATAATATAAGACTTGTCAGAAACTGTAGTGATAATTTCTTATATCCACTGTCTCTCGAGCCATTTTCAATTTATTATAAAAAGCATTCTCTCACTTTTTTTAGGAAACCATATTAAAATGATTTACAATTCTACCACTGTAAAGGCAGTGCATTCTACCATGCTGACGCACACAGCATTTTGAGGGCTAATGATCAGCAACCAGTGAATTGCATATATTGTAAACCACCGAGAACATACATACACAATATTACGCTTGCGTTTATCAAAATGACACATTTCACACTCCCATACATATTAATTCATCATACTAGCACATTATACTATTAACTAATATATTGCACTGCCAGATTTGACATGTTTGCATGATGGAATTATGTGTGTTCAGGAAGAGATCGAGAACAGGATGGTGCTGCAAACCTGTATGTATATTTGTTGTTTGTGTATCTGTTGTTCACCGATACGGAATTTGTTAGCGCATTATAAAAACTTGTGACTGTAACTGCTGCCATTTGTATGATGCAGAGTTGTAATTGATTACCTAACCAAAGCATTTAGTTTGGGATTGCACCTTGACCAAAGGATCTATTTCTTACCTGCAGTATACATATTCTACATACTGCAGGGCAGCACTTTTCACACAGTGATTATCTTTCTGAGCACATCTATAGCTCTACATATATAAATCTATATATACATAGATTTGTTTTTCTATTTATCTTGAGATATATATCAGAAACACAACATATGTGTACATAGATACATATGTTGTGTTTCTGATATATATCTCAAGATAAATAGAAAAACAAATTCGCACCAATTTTGTCACGCCATACATTTACCAAATTCACACACTTAACCTCCCTGGCGGTCTATTTATTTGGAAAATTCCTTGCAGAAAACGGTCTATTTTCCTTTTTTGTTTTGCCACCCCTAGCGGCATCCCGATTGGAAGCAGTAACCCTGAGCAACACTCGGGATGCCGCTGGATACATCACCTCTCCCTGCGCTTCCTCGATGTCCCCGCAGTCTCCTCCGGCAATCGCGACCCCATTACTTCCTGGTTTCCTCCTCGCGAGAAGGAATCCAGGAAGTAAAACGCTGCGATCGCCGGAGAAGACTGCAAGGATCAGCGAGGGAGCGCACGGAGAGGTGATGTATACAGCCCGAGTGTGTCTCAGGGTTACCGCTCTCAGCGGTTAAATTTAACCCAGAGACACACTCGGAAACACCGCCAGGGAGGTTAAGAGTCTATTCACAAATCACCTAAAATGCGTTTGTCATTTCGGTGTTTCCATTTCGCCAAAAATATGTTAAATTCACTATTTAGGGAATGGTTCCTGTATTTTGCCAAAATTGAAGTTGCCAAAACCGTTATTGGACATCAGCTGCCTTGTGCTGATAACTGCCAAATTGCACCGAACTGGGGAAAAAAGGAAGTCTCCTATTCTCCTAATTACATAGTTACATAGTTATATAGGCTGAAAAAAGACATGCGTCCATCGGGTTCAGCCTCTCCCACATAACCTACTGCTGTTGATCCAAAAGAAGGCAAAAAACCCAGTCTGAAATGCTCGCCAATATGCAACATACTGGGAAAAAATTCCTTCTTGACCCCAGAATGGCAGTCAGATTTCTCCTTGGATCAAGAAGCTTTTACCCACATATTAAATATTAATTTATAACCCTTAATATTCTGTGTCTGCAGGAAGTCATCCAGTCGCTTTTTAAAAGTCTGTACAGACTCTGACCCAACCACCTCAACAGGCAGAGAATTCCACAGCTTTATTGTTCTCACCGTAAAATAACCCTTCCTATGCTTTAAGCTAAATTTTCTTTCTTCCAGTCTAAATGGATGACCCCTTGTCCTGTGTATAGACCTATTAATGAATAGGTTATCAGACAATGGTTGATAATAGCCCCGTATATATTTATATAAGGTTATCAGATCCCCTCTAAGGCGCCTTTTCTCTAAACTAAACAGGTTTAAGCTTGTTAGTCTTTCCTCATAACTTAACCCTTCCATTCCCCTTATTAATTTAGTTGCCCGTCTCTGCACTTTTTCTAGCGATATAATATCTTTTTTTAAGACAGGTGCCCAAAATTGCACGGCATATTCAAGGTGCGGCCTGACCATTGATTTATACAGAGGCAAAATTATGTTTTCATCCCGTGAGTGAACTCCTCTTTTAATGCATGCCAATACTTTGCTGGCCTTGGCGGCTGCTGTTTGACATTGCACATTGTTACTTAGTTTGAAGTCTATGATTATTCCCAAATCCTTCTCCTGCTTGGATTTCCCTAACTCTGTACCATTAACTTTAATAGAAGTTAAATCGATTAAAAAGGTCTGTTACAAAATGTAAAAGTATTTTTCTTTTTTTTAAATGGCATCTAAAAAATACAAAATGGTCTTCTAAAAGTTAGTTTTTGCACAAATTAAAAAGAATATAGAGTCTTTGAATTTATTTACAAAAGATATTACTGTTTTACATTGAAACCTATGGGACTCACCTGTTTAAATATGTCAAATTGAAACACCGAAAATCAGGGCATTTCGCCAAATTTGCAGTGCTTTTTTTTCTGAAAAAATTGGTGGGGGTACCCTCACGCCCGGGGAAAAACTGATTATTATGACTATTTTTCGTGTCGTAATAAATACTCCTTTATTAACCCTTTAAGGACAGATTCAATTTTACAAGTTCGGGACACTTCTAAAAGTAGAATTCCAGTTACTCGCCTGTTCACCCATAATTTACCTCTTTCATATGTATATAAAATGTGCCTAAATAATAGAAAACATTGTTTAGAAAATTTTAAAAAGGTCTGTTACAGAATTTAAAAAAAAACCCTTTCTATAAAAATTGGGAAACAAAATTTTCATCTAAAAAATTATACAAAAAGGCTTTTTGCAGAAAATGAAAAGAATAAATGTTTAAAAAAAAAAAAAAAAAAAAAGGTTAGAATTTTTTCATTTGAAACATATGAGATTCGTCTGTTTAAATCTGTCCAACTGAATCACTGAAAATCCGGTAATTTCGCCGTCCCTTCAGTGCAGTTCGGCGTTCTCTGAATAGACATACTATTACTTTTCTATGGGACAATTTTGCTGCCGCCGAAGACTGGTGAACTGCACCGTATTTCAGCATCAATTCGCCAGTTTTTGGAGAATTTAAAGCTTTGTGAATAGATGAACTGTCCTGAAATTGCACCGTACGGTGAAATTCACTCTTTGGTGCCCTTCGGTGCATTGTGAGTAAACCCTTTACCTGCAGGCCACTGTAACCTTCAAGCTTTTTCAGCTTTCTGGACAGAGTTACAATGTCATCTATGATGTGCCTTTAACCTCCCTGGCGTTACTATTCTGACATATTTTACATGTCAGCATCATAACAATTTATTTGGCCCCTGGTGGTAAATCAAATGTGTGGCTCGGGTTAATTTCATTGAAGAAAGAGGTAACCCCGAGCTACACTCGGGCTGCATACATTACCTGTCCCTGCGCTCCCCCGCTGTCACCTCTGGACGATCGTGACTTCATGCTTCCTGGTTCCCTTCTCGCGAGAAAGGAACCAGATAGCAAAATGCCGCGATCACGGAGGTCAGCGAGGGAGCGCAGGACATGTATGTATCCAGCCTGAGCGTGGCTCAGGGTTAATTTCATTGCAGAAAGCGGTAACCCCGTGCCACACTCGGGCTGCATACATTGCCTGTCCCTGCGCTCCCTCGCTG
The DNA here is from genome assembly GCA_009667805.1 of Leptobrachium leishanense. NCBI lineage: Eukaryota > Metazoa > Chordata > Amphibia > Anura > Megophryidae > Leptobrachium > Leptobrachium leishanense. The sequence continues at coordinate 82,270,554 of CM019070.1, read as the reverse complement.
TCCCCCGCTGTCACTTCCGGACGATCGTGATGTCATGCTTCCTGGTTCCCTTCTCGCGAGAAGGGAACCAGGAAGCAAAAGGCCACGATCGCGGAGGTCAGCGAGGGAGCACAGGACAGGTATGTATCCAGCCTGAGTGTGGCTCGGGGTTACCGTTTTCAGCACTGAAAGGAAAACCGTCAGGGAGGTTAAAAAATAAACACACATAAAATAAAATCCTAAATAATTTTAAAATGTCACTGCAAGCATCATATCCTTCTGTGTAAGCTTAAATTGTGACACTCTAGAGTGTCTATATAATATTACCTGCAATGTAACTGTAAATACTCCTTTAGCAAAATGATTTAGACATCTTTTTTCTACTCATTGTAATAATGCTGCTAAAATTTGAGCATCATAATGACACTGCATGTTTTTAAACTGGCTCAACAAATACTGGCATAAATAAACAACAATCTTGACTTAAATTATTTGCATATATGTCAACCAAGATGGTTTTGCAATTTTTTTTTAAAAAATCAATTGCAAAGTATATGAGAACAGACAACTCCTTAGCTTTTCTTTCATGGACTCAGACTTGCCTATAAGGTTTATTAGCTGCACCTCTTTATCGAGTCTCAACATTGCAGAAACTATCATTTTGGGGTAGGGGTTGTTGCATCACTTGTGTAGAGCTGACTTGGCTGGCATTTTGGGTTCTGGATTTTCCATATATGTGTGATCAGGCTGATCTGTTCATGGTATATGTTTCCTCTATAATGGTTAAAACCTCTTTTGAGACCTGCTCATAATTCAGCAAATGACTGATCAAGAGCCCCCCCGCTCCCATTTTCTGTGTTGCTTAACTAAACCTACATTTTTACAATCTAGGCTAAAACCAGTGCATTTTCATTTCGAGTCATTGGACGATGTAAAGCTGATCACAACCCTTGGAATGGTTACTAGCAGGAGCTTATTGAAATCCTTGCAAAGCCGAGGGCTTCCATGCACTTTGGAAGCCCGTCACAAGCAGAGGGGCTCTCCGTACCCGGTTTAAATTCAATGAAATGTTTGTGGTACCTAAGAGTATCCATTTAAATAATAACATGGCATAATGAACACATTTAAATTCTGATTTGATACTCAGACTGATCAAACTTCACTTTTTGACACCCATATGCCCACTTACAAAATGTGAAATGAGATTCTGAGATGACATTATGGGTGAGATGGAAACTCGTAACCGTAATTTTGTGAAAATTTAAATTAAACCGTTCTTATTACTCAGAATAAATATTTATAGTGTTAGAAATTAGATCTTGCTTTTACGTTGGGGTGTTTACTCTTTTCTTTTTCCTTCGTTGAGGACGAATTAAAAACCTCATATGCAACTTTTTCTATATCTGAACCTATGTTTCTGACTGGTAAATCCTTACTAACTGGTGCCACCTGCAGGTGGCAGCTAATATTATTTCTTCAGTGTAGAGAACACACTAATGTAAAAGCATATCATTCTTGGTTTAATCAGGAAGAACAAATGTATTATTATTTCATAGTCTGTATGTGAAGGATATAATATATTTTAAAATATTATTTTTATCATAGACATTTTATTACAATCTATGAAGACACATACACAAAACCCTCTTCTAAGTGTAACCACATTCAGAGTTTTCAATAAAACCAGCATCTGTATTAAGACACAGTAAACTTTATATGATGTAGATGTGTTGTGTATTACATACTAATCTCAAGTCTTGCACTCGACCACTGTGGAAAGGAGGTGAGTTTAAACTCTAGACCAGTGAATGTGAACCTCTGCACTCTACGTATATGGTTTGTGTAACAGATCTCTGTACCCCGACTGGGTCACATCTGTTAATGCCGCTCCCTTGCTGGACCCCTGTTCTCCCACCAGCAGTATTTTGTGCTTTTCTCTAACCCTTAGCAGAAGCTTAAGGACAGGTACACTGAAAACCTGGTGATAGCATTCCCCAGAAATGAGGAAGCACGCAGATCTTGGGGTTAAAACCGTCACACAGGAACTGATCCTTTTAATGAGCTAAATATATACAGTGCAATCGGGCCTAATGACCAATGGAAAATTCCACCCTGGCATCATGCTGCACTACATCAGGAATCCCTCCCCTGGCATCTTGCTGCGCTACATCAGGAATCCCTTTCTGGCATCTGGATGTCTGGGACATTATTTGATAGGGACGGATAATTGAATTAACTCTGGAAACCTAGACACATGTGCAACATTCCAACAAAACAGAACAATAGTAGATTGAGGGGATAAACAGGGGATTCAACTATACAGTATCTGATAATGGGGCAGTGTTTGACAAACAATGTATAGACCACTCAAACCTTTCACAGATCTAAACACATTCTAGATAGAGGGGAGTTGGAAAGGACTACAGCGACCAATACAGTAATCATATTAGCCATCGTAACAGATAAGCATAGTGATAACAATAACAGTATTCATACTTAACGCAGACAACGCCAACACTCTACACCTAGAATTACAGCTACAGGGTGACTTCAATATAAGAGCGGGCAGGGAATCCATATAGAACATCAGGCCCACATTTCCCAAATGCTTTTCTAGGTCCATGTACCCCAAGTTCAAAACGGTTCTTGGCACAGTTTGAAACTGTGTGTTCCAGCAGCCTTATCGATGACTGCCCTTCTTGCAGCGTCTCTAGTTCTGACACATGTGGCGTGTCAAGTTTTGCCAACACTGTTCTAGGCCAGTATAGGGGTGGGGGTCAGGAGGGAACAAGTGAATAGTATGTCATTTGAAATTAAATATTACAGTAGTAATTTTGATCGGAAAAATAACAGAATTTTCTATATAAAACACATCACAACTCTTCAGCAGATTTTTTTTGTGTTATATTGAAACTTTAATATCTAAAATTATTTAGCCCTAGCCAGAGTGCTTACCTTGCGCTTATTTTTTAGGTTGTCCTTATGTGCCATCCATATTGAGAATCTAATTTTGCTTCTTTAAAAGTTTGTTTTTCCTTCTTTCAGATGTCTGTGCTATTAATTCAACGTGGCAGCAATGTGAATTATCTCAGCAAAACGCTGGATACACCTCTTCATATAATGGTGAAACGAGATAGGTTTGATTGCGCTATGGTTCTTTTAACAAATGGTGCCGATCCAAACGCCAGGGGTGAGAATGGCAATACTCCGCTACACCTTGCCATGCAGGTAAGACAGCCTCTGAAATTGCACTATATTTATTGAACACTTGAATTTATAAAGACTTTTGAGCCATAAGAAAATCAAAGAAGACATTGAAACCACTACTGACGTGGGTAGAGAAGGCAAGGAGAGAGATACCACTCCGGACTGTGAGAAGCTAGTCTGATGGCTTTTGACAGATTTATTGCAGGCCTGGAGACTCTGATAAGGGAAAGTGGGGTATTCCATTGGACCGTGGCTGCCTCTCCTATTTAGCTTTTACTTTTTTTTTTAATTCTTTATTTTAGAATTTTAAACAATGACAGCATAAAATCAAACTGGGAGTAAAGGCCATGCAGGGCCAGCAAAGGTCAGCAATATAATCATACTGTAGGAAAAATAATAGAGACCTAGAATACAGCTGCAAAAATCAAAAAGGGCAATCAAAAGCGTTTCTAGGAAACAAACAAAAGATCAGCTTAGCAAGGTTGGCCTCGCAGGGCCAGACCATAGACTCATAAGAAAAACTAAGGGGGGGGGGGGGGAGGCTCAGAGAAAAAAGTTGCAGAATGTCGAAAAACATGGAAGAGTCATCAAATATACTGCAGAAAAAAAAGGATACAAGTATATAATGGGTGGGAGTCTCGGCAGGATCAAAAAAAACCTTCAAAGAGCGTCTTTGAATGAATGGAAGAGGAGAGCCACAATAGGAGCATATCAAATAATAAGGGTGGAGGGCATGCAGGAGGGAGAAGGTCAGCCCGTATCCAGAAAAGGGAACGGGGCTATCTCAGATCGAGCCTCGCCGCGTGTGCCAGGGTGCCCAGGCACAGCGTAAAGGAGGACATGGGGTAGGACACAAAAATCACGACAATCCCGGAGAGGGCCATAGATAACCTGCAGGGGTCCCTCAGCGGACCTCAAGCTGCGTCTAAGGGGCACTGATGGCATGGCCTCCACAGGGGTCGCCTCATCCTTCTCCAGGCACCGGTCCACAACAGCAAGGGGTACCTCAGCCTCTGCAGGCACAGCCCGGGTGTGTAGGCCGCAAACATCGGACAGGCTTGGCTCCATAGGAGCGGTTCCACATCGAGGGCCTGAACATCCCACCTCAGGGTCACTGCTTCACGGCAGCACCGCAACGCTGTCATCATCCGTCGCCAGACCCCCTTGGTAAGCAGGTCATCCTCAGGTTCCCCCTCCAGAATTTGCAGGCAAGCCTCCAGGCCCAGAAACACGGCTCCTCCGACTCCAGCTTGTGAGGGGGGGGGTCCATTCCCTCGCCATCCTGCAGGGCCATCCGTCGCTCCCGGGTGACAGGCATCCAAATCGACAGGGAGATGTGGGCCCACCATCTCCACAGTCCGCTTCTGTAGCTCAGTCCAGGGCAGAACATTCAGACCAGCAAGGCCGGTGGTCATACGAAGCCGGGAAGTGGGCCGCAAGATGGCCGCCGATGTCTCTTTGCAGCACGAGGTGGTGACTTCAGTATGGTCTCAGGTCCGGAGGGGGGGCTGAACGGGCTCCGGACGGCTCAGTACCGGTGGCCAGCAGCACAGGTACCACTAAATATATAAATTCTACACAAAGAGTCAACTTGGGGGCGTTCTTAAGTGGTGGAGACGTGCGGAGCTCCACCAAAACACGTCCGCTTCTGCCTGCTGCCGGCCACGCCCCTCCCTATTTATCCTTTATTATGATATCCGTGGTGGCTATGTTAAATGTATCTAGATTTTATTCCATGGAGACATTTTTCAGCTAGTTTGTTTTGAGGTTGGTGTGAGGAGCAGCTTTAACAGGGAGAAGTAGGTAAAGATAAAAATTCCACAAAGGACAACCATATAAATCTGAGTATATCAGCCTGCCTTGTCTCAGGATGCTACAACAAGCATTTGCAATGATTTGAAAGGGAAAGAGAAAAAAAAAAATACATTTTACTGCATGATTTGTGCTGGCTGGGTGTCATTAGGTTAGAGCAGTCATAGACAGATAAAAAGTACTGGAGGAGCGGGGTCACGCCTATTCCCCAATGGGGTGGCTGCAACCACCAATTGTATCCAGCCCAGCAACATGTATAAAACATAACAAGAAAAAATGGTGTCATCTGCGCTCATTCTCATTACACCATGTGAAACAAAACACAATTAGAGGCTTTGGTTTCTATTAATGGCCACTAAGAGGGTAAGCTCACCCGCCAACGTCAAGGCACCTCTAGTGAAGGTGAGTCCTATCCAAAAAATGAAGCCACAGGCTGCTGTGTAGTGAACCATCACTGCTCATGCTGCTTTTCAGTCATGAGGTAGGCTGGTGGGCTTTTATTTATGCCCCCCCAGAAACCAATCCACCTTGGGATCAAAAAACAAAGACACTGCAATGATGACCTGGCTGGAGGTACAATAAAACATACATAGTACATTAGGAGCGGGGTCACGCCTATTCCCCAATGGGGCCGCTGCAACCACCAATTGTATCCAGCCCAGCAACATGTATAAAACATAACAAGAAAAAAAGGTGTCATCTGCGCTCATTCCCATTACACTGTGTGAAACAAAAAAAGTCTAATTTAGCTTGACGTGTTTCGCTGGTAACCCAGCATCATCAGGAGCAAAGAAACTGCCTATTGTTGCATAGGCAAAAATTCATATACTCTGATATCTCTGATTTATTTGGTTGTCCTTTGTGGCATTTTTTCCTGACAATATCTGTAGCCTAGCCTCATCTAGCTGTAGATGCGATACATTGATTGAGACAATTAGGCCCCTATTACATTCTTTGCGCAGCGTGTTTTGCATGCGCATTTGCGCGAGGGGCAAAACCCTTTGCGCTGAACATCGTATTACAACGTTTGCGCAAACTATGCGCGTTATCGTTTAATGCGGATGGACCTGCGCGAGCGTGATGAACTGTGCGCGTCCTATACTTAACATTGTGAGCGCAAATTCGTTCGTGCGCTGGTATGCGGATGGTATTACAATCGATGCGCATCTTTTTATGAACGACGTTTGCGTGCATAATTTTAACGTCTTTGAAAAGCTGGTGGTAACTGCAAATCTGAACGTTCTGGCCGAAACGAAATACACCAGCACGGAAAACAAAAATACAGCACATTATAGTTACACATTCTACACATACCCAAACAATAAAATTGTGAAATCGTGCATATTTTTTTTATTGCTGCAGCATGTATACTCAGATTTACTTTGACAGGCGCAAAAACTTAAGTGAGTCAATTAAGGTAAATTGATGTCAATTAAGGTTCTTAATTCTGATTGGCTGAATCCCGTGAAAAAACTAGTCCGCACACTGATTTACGTGCGCAACGTTACTGCGCGCGTATTACACTTCGTTTTGCGGGTCGTTTTTACGAACGTTATTTTTTGACTGATGAGAAAATGTGTTCGGATCGGAATACCACGTTTAGTTTTCGCGCGATAATGCTGGACGATGCGCGGGAAAAAATTTGCGCAAACGAAATTGTGCGAAGAATGTAATAGGGGCCTTACAGTCTGCTATTGTTTCTATATATACCCATGCTATTTTGAACTGGGTTTGGTCAGGCAGCCTTTGTGATAGTCACCACCTATCACATGAGCTAAATGAGACCTTTTCTTCTTTTTTTTTTTTTCTCTTTCAAATCATTGCAAATGCTTGTTGTAGCATCCTGAGACCAGGCATGGCGGATATATTCTAATCTATATCGTTGTCCTCTGTGGAATTTTTTCCTGACAATATCTGAAGCCTATCCTCATCTAGCTGTAGATGCGATACATTGATTGAGTTGCTGTATGTTTTCTGTGCTTTTCCAGCTTCCAAATTAAATAATTTTTCCCATTCTTTCTTTCCTATATTCACAGACCCACGAAGGTCTGTTTCCAGCTACATTTGTTGTCTGCTATTATTTCTACATACAGTATACTCATGCTATTTTGAACTGGGTTTGGTTAGGCAGCCTTTGTGGTAGTCTCCACCTATCATATGATTGATTTGTATTCTGTATGGTCCGGACTGTGTTCTTATGTCTGTGTTTATATGTCCAAACTCTTATTGATTTTTCACATGCAGGATTATTCAAAGAAAGGTGAAAAGCAGGAGAATGACGAGAATGGAAAATTTTAGGTCAAAATATCTAAACCAGAAAAATTCTCCCATTCATCTCACTTTCCAAATCAGCTATTTTGACCTAGAATTTTCACTTCTCCAGTCATTCTCCTGCTTTTCACTGCTCTTTGAATAACCCTGCTAGTGTCTTATGTTCAGACACTTACCGCATTGATGCAGTATCAAAGCGCCACGAACAATGCTCGGTGGGAGACCCAATTCACCAACCGTCTCCACGAGGTTCCTATCAGATGGGGACACCACCAGCCCCCTGGATAAGCTGAATAGAAGAAAGGATAGACCTCCAGTGGATAAGAAGTGCCAAACGGTTTATTCAGGGAACAGCACCCCTTGGAAAATCAGTAACGTTTCGACCCTGAGGGGATGTATGATTAAGACCTCAGGGTCGAAACGTTACTGATTTTCCAAGGGGTGCTGTTCCCTCAATAAACCGTTTGGCACTTCTTATCCACTGGAGGTCTATCCTTTCTTCTATTCAACTTACCGCATTGAGTCTGTCAATCAAACACACTCTGAGGTATTTATCTTTTTCAAGTAAAAGTTAAGTTTTATTTTCCATTGGTATTTTGTCAATTATTCAGTCAAAGACTCCATGGAGAGGATGCACGCGGCGGCACTTAGCGCTACCGCGCGCATCCCGAGGCTTAGCACCCGTTAACAATGCAGGCAGCATTGTAATTCCACACTAAAAAGGGGGCGCAAAGGAGAAACCTGCAGGCGCAGGTTTTCTCCTCAGCATCCCCGTTTTAGCGTGAATATTGTAATGTAGCCCTCAACGTTTCGGTTCCTCCCAGGAAACTTTCATCAGGACAATGGTACATGTATCATTTGTCCTGATGAAAGTTCCCTGGGAGGAACCGAAACGTTTTATGTTTTAACATGGAATAATAAAGCTGTATGTTTTATGGAAATCCTGAGTGTTGACATCTGCCTTGGATCTATCTAAAATATATATATATGTATGTATGTAAAGCAGGTGCTCCCTGGTCTTCATTAAGAAGTCTCCATATGTTCACATTTTCAGCTCAGCAAAGCCTTTGTCAAGACATGTCAGCATTGTGTTGTATTGGATCATTGTCATATCTGTGTCACCTATTATCAACATAGATAATTTGTTTCTCCTAACAGAAGGATCATCTAGAACTCATTAAAGCGCTTATGGTCTTTGGAGCAAATGTGGAGCAACCTAATGATTTTGGGGAGACGCCAGGACTCATGGCTGCCAGATCAAGCAAAGGTGGTGAACTCTGATGCCTTAATGTATGGGACAGTTTAGGTCACTGATCATCTAGCTTGGGTAGCCCTCTATTTATGCTCGGCTCTTGGTTATAAGGATTTAGCACATATACAGAGCGTATTTCCACTCTATCTATTTTTACATTTCAATTGATTGTTTTTTCATAGTACATTTTTGTCTTGTCATTATTTTCTGGTTTTGTCTTATTACCCAATAAATTGCATATGCTTGGTAGGGGACCCACGTCCCCCCTTTTCTAGCATTCCGGGCACATTTCGATGTGTTGGACTGTTATATGTGTATTTCCAAAGGTGGGGGGACATACGAATTCAGATGACCATGGCTAAAGTAATTTATTTTGTGCACACAAACAAACTGGTCTAATGAAAGCTCTGTTTTGCTACATCTACAGGTATGTTTCTGCATAGAAAACCACAGACTCGTTCATGCACACACAGCATCTTTTTCCAGAATTCCTTGCTTTGGATAATGTAGTTCCAGTATACCCCTTTCACATATGTAGTATACCTTGATAATGTCAGCTTCTACAGGCTTCACTGCAAGCTGTTATATTCAGTAGTTATTGATCTCTCTGTGGTCCAGCATCCTGTAAAAATCCTAAACATCTTCAGTAATCCAACCGGTAACTTCCTTTGCATATGACCTATATTTCTTCCGCTCCCCTATCTGAAGGGTCCAACCGCAAGGTGCTGCTCAGCATGCTTTGTAACGTAGGAGCAGAGCGCTGTTTCCCCCCTGACACCCAGCTTTCACCAGCTACCTCCTCCCCTGCCAGAACGCTCCCCACGGACAGATCTAGCGGCATAGGTAACCACACCTGTCTCCTCCTTCCACGAAAATTCTATTCTTTACTCCTTTCACCTTCAAGAGCTCATAATTTATAGCTTAAAAGGCATCACAGATATTTTAAAGGTGTCCTTTTTATCCAGAGTGCTATAGATACTTTTCATTTGTCAATAAAAAATATCGCTGTAATCCTATACCAATGGGGCTGCAATTCTAGGCCACATTGAAAACTTGTATCAACCCCGTAATATCAGTGTGTACGCTGAACACCTCTAATAAATGATGGTCAAGAGTGCCCTCGCTACCAATGTTTGCAAGGGCATGGTGTTTTTATCTCAGAATTTGACAATTCTCTCTCTTTAAAAATATAGCAAACTCTATGGAAAAAAATCTGTATTATAAAGGACATACTTCAGTCATATGGGACAAAAATGTAATATATTGCTGTTTCTGGGAGAGCTACGTGGTACGACCAATGAAAGTCTATTTATTTAGGAAATTTGACAAGACACAATCAGTGTCACAATCACAATTTTTTCATTCACGGCCCCAGTATTAGCTGGCCCGAGCTCTTCTTGGTGACAATGATATTCCTTCCTGGACTGAACTTCTTCTTAGTTTAATCCTTATATATTTATAGTTTTGTTTTTTCCTTTTCCTACACTGGATCTGTTTTATTCCTGTGAACTTCCCCTTCTCCTTCCATCCAGGCGCCTTCTTTCTATTCCTAAGCAAGCATGTAGCCTGTGGACATGTTTTATTTTAGTGCTTTGTGCACTTATGTCAACTTCCTTCTCTTCTGCATCTCCGAAAAAGTATGTGTGTGTATTACATGTCTGTCTGTGAAATAGAAATTAGGGCCCAGGTATGTGGGAAAGCCAGAGATTTGACTGTGCTCCACAGAGAAGGGTGGATTATGAGGCTACAATGTATTCCCACAGAAATAAGGTTTACAAGTAAAAAGGCACATTGATTGGCAGGTGAAATAAAGCTTAATGGTGCTCAGTGTGCAGTCCTGATCTTTTTTTTTTAATTTAGTAGTACTCTGTTTTATTGCATCGTTATAAAGCTAATAATTATGTGAGCTCCTCCCCTTATACAGCTGATACGCTAGGCTTCTTTATTGAGAGCATATGTGGGGCCCTACTCCTACCTGGTTAGTAACAGGGAGCCGCTAAGGCATTGGTCAGCAACCTTGGCCCTCCAGATGTATTGGAGCTATATTTTCCATGATGCTCAGGCACTACTTAGGTTGGATGGGCCTCATTGGAAATGTAGTTCCAGAAAATCGGGGGGGGGGAGGGGAGGGTGCTGACCCCTGCGTTAAGTAAAAGTATCGGTGTGAGCCTACAACCCTTAGCGACTCCCCGTTACTGCAGTTTGGGTGTAATAGAGTCGGTATCAGTGGCTCGAACAGTAATATTAGGTAACCCCTACAGCAGGGGTCAGCAGCCTTGGCCCTCCACAGGTTTTAAAACATCTCCAATGATGCTCAGCTACTCCATTAGATTGGCTGAACCTCAAGGGAAATGTAGTTCCAAAACCTCTGGATGGCCCCTGCCCTACAGGATACAGGCTCCAAAGGACTTCATGGAGGCAAGGGCGCCCTTTCATGTTTTCTGTGCATACTAGCGTTTGCTGGGTCATACGCGGCCACAGAAGGACACAAGTACACTGGGAAATATTTGTTCCCAATTTTACAGAGCATGCGGCTAAAGAAGACACAGGAACACCGCACGATCAAAGGTAAGTACTTTTTTTTTTTTTTTAAAGCTGTTTAAGTTGAAGTATTAAGTGATTTCACAAAAGCAAAATCACTTAACTCCAGGCTCTCAGAGCCAGGATTCATTTCTGAATGCCAGCTTGAGCAGAGAACAGTAAGCTACCATGCAACAGCTCGCTGTTCTCCTGCTGAGCCATAATTAACGGCTTCTATACAAAGTATAGGGGCCCTTACTGTAAACAGTAAGGAGCTGCAAAGCTTGTGATTAGCGACTGGAGCCATTATGCATAACGTCTCAAGCCTCCATTGGAATAGGTCTGATGGTCTTTCATCGTGATGATGTGTAACTGGGAATGTTTGCTATTTTAGCAGTTTAGTGTTAAGTGTCTGTTGTTTGCATTTTCTGTTGAATGAGTATTTCTGCTGTCACTTTTCTCTTGGAAACGTCTGTTTTATGACACATTTTGCTCTTCTTATGCATTGGTTTCTCTTTCATTTTCTTTTGTCTTCTCTTCTATATTTAAATTGTCAAATTTCTTGCCTGAGGTCTTTGTCTGTCGTTCAGGATTCCAGGATATCGTTTACATCTCCACAGCTTTAAGCAGCATGCTAGTGTCTCATGACAGCGTAGATGCCAGAGAAGATGGACTGAGAGTGTGAGTTGCCCTTCTGATATCTCAAAACCAAGAGCAGTTTTCCTTATTTGCAATAATTGGTATGGATGGTAGAATATTGAATGACGACTCTCTTAATATACTTCACAGGAGAGATCGGCTTCTATGTTTGGATGGTGGTGGTATTCGTGGTCTAGTTCTGATTCAGGTCCTGATTGCCATTGAGAAAGCAGCGGGGCGTCCCATCAGGGAGCTGTTTGACTGGGTCGCCGGAACCAGCACTGGAGGCATCTTGGCTTTAGCCATAGTACATGGTAAAAATGGGCACAATGTCATGTTAAGCTTGAAAGTGCCCAAGCACAGCAGTGTATTGAGTCAATACATATAGCTAAAATACATGTGTTCAAACCTCAAAGTCGACAAGTAAGTCTGTACCCCAGTTGTTGATGATCTACAGTTCCCAGAATTCTAGGAATGTAATAGATGGCCAAGTATTCATGGGAGTTGTAGTTCAGAAACATTTGGGGGGCCAGAGTTTGACAGCCCTCTTCTCAGCCTTCTTCTGATTTCTCATATAAACTTTATTCATTGTATGACCTGCTGACCACTGCTTTATTTAATAGTCACTTTTTTCAGCAATTATTTGACCAACAACATGTGCAGCCACTAGAGCAGCCACCTTGGCCCCTAAGACGTTTTGGAACTACAGTGGCAAGAAAAAGTATGTGAACCCTTTGGGATTACGTGGAGTTTTGCATGAATTGCTCATAAAATGTGCTCTGATCTTCATCTAAGTCACAACAATTTGAAAAACACAGTCTGCTTAAAATAATACAACACAAACATTATATGTTTTCATGTGTTTATTGAACAGAACATGGAAACATTCACAGTGCAGGGTGGAAAAAGTATGTTAACCCCTAGCCTAATGACTTTTCCAAGAGCTAATTGGAGCCAGAAGTGAGCCAACCTTGAGTCCAATCAGTGTGATATTATTGGATGTGTTGCTGAAAGCTGTCTTGCTCTTTAAAAACACACACCAGTTTTGGGTTTACTGGTTTCAAGAAGCACTGCCTGATGTGAACCATGCGTCGCAGAAAAGAGCTCTCAGAAGACCTACGATCAAGAATTGTTGACTTGAAAGAGTTACAAAAGTATCTCCAAAAGCCTTGATGTTCATGTGTCCACGGTAAGACAAATGGAGAAAGTTCAGCACTGTTGCTACTCTCCCTAGGCGTGGTCATCCTGTAAAGATGACTGCAAGAGCACAGCGCAGAATGCTTAATGAGGTAAAGAAGAATCCTAGAGTGTCTGCTAAAGACTTACAGAAATCTCTGGCACATGCTAACATTTTTGTTGATACATCTACAATAAGGAAAACATTAAACAAGAATGGAGTACATGGGAGGACACCACGGAGGGAGCCATTGCTGTCCAAAAAGAATATTGCAGCACGTTTGAAGTTTGCAAAAGAGCACCTGGATGTTCCACAGCACTACTGGCAAAATATTCTGTGGACAGATGGACCCAAAATTGAGTTGTTTGGAAAAAACACACAACACTATGTGTGGAGAAAAAAAGGCACAGCACACCAACATCAAAACCTCATCCCCACTGAAAAACATGGCAGAGGGAGCATCATGGTTTGGGGCTGCTTTGTTGCCTCAGGGCCTGGACGGATTGTTGTCATTGATGGAAAAATGAATTCCAGAGTTCATCAAGACATTTTGCAGGAAAACGTAAGACCATCTGTCCGCCAACTGAAGCTCCGCAGAGGATGGGTGATGCAACAGGACAATGACCCAAAGCATACAAGTAATTCAACAGAAGAATGGCTTCAACAAAACAAGTACGCCTTATGGAGTGGCCCAGTCAGAGTCCTGACCTCAGCCCGATTGAAATGCTGTGGCATGACCTCAAGAGAGCGATTCACACCAGACATCCCAAGAATATTGCTACACTGAAACAGTTTTGTGAAGAGGAGTGGTCCAAAATTACTCCAGATCGTTGTGCAGGTCTGATCTGCAACTACAGGAAATGTTTGGTTGAGATTATTGCTGCCAAAGGAGGGTCAACCAGTTATTAAGTCCAAAGGTTCACATACCTTTTCCACCCTGCACTGTGAATGTTTACATGTTCTGTTCAATAAAAACCTGAAAACCTATAATGTTTGTGTTGTATTATTTTAATCAGACTGTGTTTTTCAAATTGTTGTGACTTAGATGAAGGGGGAAGTGGAAGGGGTCGAGGGATACAGTATCTTACAAAATGGAGACAGAGCAGATAGCGGGAGGGTTTCAGCTCAGACTAATGTCAGAACAGTGGAGGCATGTAATGTAAAGTCGCATTCAGCATGTGTGGGTAGAGACAACATTAAATGTATGCTTGCTAATGCAAGTAGCCTCAATAACAAGATGGGGGAACTAGAGGTAATAGCACACACTAAGCAATACGACATAATAGGAATAACAGAAACGTGGTGGGACGAAACGCATGACTGGGCTGTAAACTTAAACGGTTATACATTGTTTAGAAGGGATAGGAAACATAAGAAAGGGGGTGGAGTGTGTTTATATGTAAATCAGGATTTAAAGCCTAATATTACACCACTGGATAGCGATGAGGGAAATGTGGAATCCTTATGGTGAATATTGGGTAAAAGGCCAACTTTATTAAAATAAAGGAAGCTCTCAATGTCATTGACTGGCAGAAACTCTTTCACGGGAAAAACACTGAGGATAAGTGGAATATCTTTAAACTAACACTAGAAAAGTACACATCACAATATATTCCACTGGTTAATAAATATAAAAGAAACAGACTGAAACCAATGTGGCTTAGTAGGAAGGTAACTAAGGAAATGAAAAATAAAAAGAAGGCATTTAAAGCTTTTAAATTTGATAAATCTGAGGCATCCTATAAAGCATATAGGGCAGCCAATAAAGCATGTAAAAATGCGATTAGATGGGCTAAACTAGAAAATGAAAAAAAAATAGCCAAAGAGAGCAAGACCAACCCTAAAAGATTCTTTAGGTACATAAATTCTAAAACACCCAAGAGTGAAAATGTAGGTTCACTAAAATCTGAGTCAGGGTTATTGTTAACTGAAGATCAGGATAAGTCAAAAATTTTAAATGATTATTTTTCTTCAGTATTTATCAAAGAGAAACCTATAACAGGAGACATGAAATTCATTAATAAAAACTTACTAATACAAAGTGACTGGTTGACTCAGGACAAGGTTTTGCAGAAATTAAACAATGTGAACAAAGCCCCAGGGCCAGATGGAATTCACCCGCGAGTACTGAGAGAGCTATGTGTTGAAATATGTAAACCTCTGTTCTTAATCTTTCGAGATTCTTTTCTTTCAGGAATAGTACCAGAGGATTGGAGAAAAGCTGACGTGGTCCCTATATTTAAGAAAGGTTTAAAATTTGTGCCTGGGAATTATAGACCTGTGAGCTTAACATCTGTGGCTGGGAAAGTATTTGAGGGGTTACTAAGGGATAATATTCAGGAATTTATTGGGAGGTATAATGTAATTGGCAAAAATCAGCATGGTTTCATGAAACACACATCATGTCAGACTAACCTAATTACGTTCTATGAGGAAGTAAGTAGAAGTATAGATCAGGGGGTCGCAGTGGATGTAATTTACTTAGATTTTGCCAAAGCTTTCGACACCGTTCCACACAAAAGGTTACTATTTAAATAAGAAAAATTGGTCTAGATGAAAATACTTGTTCTTGGATAGAAAACTGGATAAAAGATAGGGTACAGAGAGTGGTCATAAATGGTACATTTTCAAGATGGACACCAGTGGTAAGCGGTGTCCCTCAGGGGTCTGTATAGGACCAATACTATTCAATTTATTTATAAATGACCTTGAGATAGGCATTGAAAGCCATGTATCAGTGTTTGCAGATGACACAAAAGTAGGAAAAGTAATACAATGTGAGCAGGATGTTACTTCGCTGCAGAGGGATTTAGATAGATTGGGGGACTGGGCACTTAAATGGCAGATGAAATTTAATCTAGATAAATGCAAAGTTATGCACTTTGGAGTGAAGAACACACAAGTAATTTATACCCTAAATGGTACGGAGTTAGGGAAATCCAAGCAGGAGAAGGATTTGGGAATAATCCTAGACTTCAAACTAAGCAACAATGTGCAATGTCAAACAGCAGCTGCCAAGGCCAGCAAAGTATTGGCATGCATTAAAAGGGGAGTTCACTCACGGGATGAAAACATAATTTTGCCTCTGTATAAATCAATGGTCAGCCGCACCGTGAATATGCCGTGCATTTTGGGCACCTGTCTTAAAAAAAGATATTATAGCGCTAGAAAAAGTGCAGAGACGGGCAACTAAATTAATAAGGGAATGGAAGGGTTAAGTTATGAGGAAAGACTAACAAGCTTAAACCTGTTTAGTTTAGAGAAACGGCGCCTTAGAGGGGATCTGATAACCTTATATAAATATATACGGGGCCATTATCAACCATTTTCTGATAACCTATTCATTAACAGGACTATACACAGGACAAGGGGTCATCCATTTAGGCTGGAAGAAAGAAAATTTAGCTTAAAGCATAGGAGGGTTATTTTACGGTGAGAACAATAAAGCTGTGGAATTCTCTGCCTGTTGAGGTGGTTGGGTCATAGTCTGTACAGACTTTTAAAAAACGACTGGATGACTTCCTGCAGACGCAGAATATTAAGGGTTATAATATATAATATGCGGGTAAAAGCTTCTTGATCCAAGGAGAAATCTGACTGCCATTCTGGGGTCAAGAAGGAGTTTTTTCCCAGTATGTTGCATATTGGCAAGCATTTCAGACTGGGTTTTTTGCCTTCTTTTGGATCAACAGCAGTAGGTTATGTGGGAGAGGCTGAACCCGATGGACGCATGTCTTTTTTCAGCCTATATAACTATGTATAACTATGTACTATGTATAAGATCAGAGCACATTTTATGACCAATTCATGCACAACTCCACGTAATCCCAAAGGGTTCACATACTTTTTCTTGCCACTGTACATATACCTCGATGCTTAGCTCAAATAGGAGGGTATTCTGTAATCTCCGTAATTGCCACCAAATTGCACCTATCGGTGAATTTCACCTTAGGGGCAATTCATCTATTCACAAAGCTGTCAATTCACCGCAGTTCGGTTGCGTTTGGCGGCCCCAAAATTGTCCAGTTGAAAACTATCGATTGACCTATTCACAGGCAAATCCAATAGGTTTCAATGTAATAAATTGTATACCTTTTTTTTAATTTTAAGACCATTTATTCTTTTTATTTCTTACAAAAGCCCTTTTTGATTTTTAGGCTAATGTCAGCCGAACGCAGTCTGAGCGCACTCTGCGTGTGTGCATAACAGACAGACGTACTGACGGAAGAGTTGATTAGAAAATGTGTATACGGATATACACTATACAGTGTGGGCGCTTATTGGTTCAGAAAATTGATTAAAGTGCTATGTGGATCACTAATAAATAGTTAAGTGCAGCCTAAGGTATGGTAAAAACACATAAAAAACAACCAAAATATGTGTCAAGACTAAGACAAAGGGATAAACAACACCATACGGCGCATAAATGGTATAGCAATAGTGAACAGTTGATTGATAGACAACTGATTAATATTGAATGAAATATAAAGTTAAAAATAAATAAAAGTGTCCTTTAAAAATGCCAAATGGAAAAGGGTAAAAATGTGCAAAAAATACGAATATAGGTCAATTAGTGCAAATGAGTATTCAAAAGTGCAGCAATTCAATACTCAAAAGAGTGTTGTTGATAGAAGACAAGTGTGTCAATCTTCTCTGTGGTATGTATACCAGATCTTCTCTTAAGGTGTCCCTCAAAAGGAATAAAACATAAAAGCAATAATAGTGCAGATGGTCGTACTAAAAATGGAGTAATTCAATAGAATCGATGTACCACTCACATTTATTGGAGCCTAAGGGAATCCAGGCTCAAGGAAGATAACTTGCGGCCAAATATAGGGTGGCACGTCCCTCCTTTCGTTTATGGTGGTTACTAGATAAAGCAGAAAGAATCGGGAGACGGCACTCCCATGGCGTAACTCTGTGCGTTATTTTGGAAAATTGAAACAAAGTTAGTCACACTCACCGAGTATAGAGCCTCTCAATACCAGGCTCAAGGAATACCGCCTTGGGCTCTCTTAAGGTGGAGGCCCAAACCCCTTTGGTGTAGCAGCAGTTGATCCAGATGTCCAAAAAGTAGGGAGATGGAAAAAGTGGCGAACACACAAAGTACAGCATTCGCCACTTTTCTCCATCTCCCTACTTTTTTGGACATCTGGATCAACTGCTGCTACACCAAAGGGGTTTGGGCCTCCACCTTAAGAGAGCCCAAGGCGGTATTCCTTGAGCCTGGTATTGAGAGGCTCTATACTCGGTGAGTGTGACTAACTTTGTTTCAATTTTCCAAATATACGCACAGAGTTACGCCATGGGAGTGCCGTCTCCCGATTCTTTCTGCTTTATCTAGTAACCACCATAAACGAAAGGAGGGACGTGCCACCCTATATTTGGCCGCAAGTTATCTTCCTTGAGCCTGGATTCCCTTAGGCTCCAATAAATGTGAGTGGTACATCGATTCTATTGAATTACTCCATTTTTAGTACGACCATCTGCACTATTATTGCTTTTATGTTTTATTCTTTTGAGGGACACCTTAAAGAGAAGATCTGGTATACATACCACAGAGAAGATTGACACACTTGTCTTCTATCAACAACACTCTTTTGAGTATTGAATTGCTGCACTTTTGAATACTCATTTGCACTAATTGACCTATATTCGTATTTTTTGTAAATTTTTACCCTTTTCCATTTGGCATTTTTAAAGGACACTTTTATTTATTTTTAACTTTATATTTCATTCAATATTAATCAGTTGTCTATCAATCAACTGTTCACTATTGCTATACCATTTATGCGCCGTATGGTGTTGTTTATCCCTTTGTACTGACGGAAGATACTGTAGACACCACACAGTCCGTGTTTTTTTTGACGGACGCAGAAAACAAAAGGGAACTATGGGAAATAAAATGTAATATGAAAAATGATAAAAATTTGAAAAGGATATGAAAAGCCATTCTGTGTGTCAAGGTGCTGGACGTCGCAAATGCTCTGCGTCTGCCATCTCATCACTCACACAGAACGCTACGCGGACGTGGCCCACTCTGCGCGGCTGTGGTAGCGGTTTTACGTTCTTGCCTAACCTGCATCCATTTGCGATGTGCGTGCGCAGTTCGGTGCGCACGTACTTCGTGTGTGGGTCTCTTGATCATGATTCTATGCTACGACGGACGTTATACTGTGCGGCAACAGGGACGTGATCACTGCGTTCGTCTGACGGACGCCGGCCTAAAAGACATTTTTTTTATTTGTAACAGTAATCTTTATTATGGCTTAAAGGACTTTTTTTTATTTGGAAACGTTTTTACTACATTATTGTTTATTTAAGCTCGTATTAAGAGAATAGGAGACTTCCTTATTTTTTTCAGATTGGTGGATTTTGCCGATGCCAATTCAGCGGTTATTGGTGCAATTCTGCACTTTTCACCGACATTCGATATCTGGTCCTCCAATTTCAAGTTTTTCACAAAATGGAAATGCCAAAATGCAAAGCTCTGAAATTGCATTCATTTTTTGGTGCTTTGTGAATAGACCCCTAGTTATAGAATGGTCACCGTATTTTGCTGAAACTGGAGTAGACGAAGCCGTTTTCGGACGTCCTGAAAACTGCCGAAATGGCATCGCTGATTTCCACTGAACTGAAAAATAAAGGTAGTCTCCGGTTTTCCTAATAGGAGCTTAAATCCGTAAAAATGTGTCTAAATAATAAAAAAGGTCCTTTAAAGAATAATGAAAAGGTCTGTTACAAATAAAAAAAGTATAAAAAACAAAAATATCTTTTAAATTACAAAAGGTATTTTTTAAAGTATAAAAAAGGTTTTTGCAAAAAAGAAAAAATGGTCTTAATATAAAAAATTTAAAAAGATGTTACATTTAAACCGGTTGTATGCCCCTGTTTAAACCTGTCGAATCGAAACATCGAAAATCAGGTAATGTCACAGAAATTTCGGTGCAATTCAGCAGTCTGTGAATAGACTAGCCAATCGTTTTCAGCAGGACCATTTCAGTGTCTGCGAATTGCACCATATTTTGCAGTCAATTCGCCTGTATTTTGCGAATTGACAGCTTTGGGAACAGATGAATTGCTCCAACATTCAACATACGGCGCAATTGGATGGCAATTTTGGAGGTTAGTAAATAACCTCCCAGTGTCTGAGAAATGTAGTTCCAATACATCTGGAGGCCAAGAATGTCGACGCGTGTACTAGACCTACTGTAAAGTAAGTTCCTGCTCTTACCAGGAAAGCCCATGGATTATCTTCGCTGCTTGTATTTCCGTATGAAGAATGAGGTTTTTCGTGGATCACGTCCCTATGAGTCTGGTCCTCTGGAGGATTTCCTGAAGAGAGAGTTTGGGGAGGATACCAAGATGTCTGATATCACACAGCCCAAGTAAGTTCATAAACAGAGACATCCCATGGCTCTTCCTGTAAACACTGTCATGGCGGCTGTTGTCTTGTAGCTGTAGTACCTTAGATACTCGAGTATAACGTGACCTGAATATAACGCGATGGATAGAGATTTATTATGGAAATGAGAGAATATTCAAGACTCGAATATAACATTAGGAACAAAATTATACTTTACACAGGGCCGGATTAAGATCTCTATGGGCCTAGAGCTGAATATTTTGGAGGCTTTTTTAGAATTTTGTGAAATGAAAACATAATTTCTCTTATTCAATAGTGCAGATACGACTATATCTAACCAGGCAGTTACTGTGTGATTAATTATTCATTCAGATTTCAATCATTTAAAGTGTGTAAAATTATTTTTAACGTTTTATCATCCAAACCTTTGTGGTTAAATTCTATAGGGAATTCTTGTATAAAAAGAAAAAAGTGAAATGGGAACCTGCTACTGCATTTTTCAAGAACAAATACACAATTTTAATTAAAAAATGAAATATTTACCTTGTGTTTTGGAGGATGGTGTTTTATGAATAAAATGACTATGTATATCTTGCTCCCAGCGTGGGAAATTAAAAGGTCAGTAATGGCAGTGGTATTGCTCATTTTATACGTGGCAAATGGACAATGCCGTCACTTTGGAACTAAAAAGTTTTTTTTCGTTTTCATTTAGATTTTACATGGTCACGTTTAGTATCAATGCAAAGGCCAGACTCTGACCTGTCCAATGACACCTCACTTGAACTTGTGAGGTGTAAAGATTAAGGACGCAGGGGTCCAAAATCCCCCACCAGTGCCCTTCACTACATGGCCTTAATAGAGAATCGGATTTCTCACCTTTTCTATAAATGATTATCTGTACCATTTGAGTATTAATTTAAAATAAAATTACAAGTACTAAATTTCTTTTTATCTTTGCAGATTTAAGAGCAGGGTTACTGCATTAGTAAAGTGTCTTTCTCCCTTCTACACTAAGATCTGTAGAATTGCTTCTTTTCTCTCATAGGCGAATTTATGTCTACAATTGATCTATGTTAATACATAATGAATTTATAATAGGATTGATGTTAATGTGGTAATTGAGTAATCAGTATGTAGACACTTTGTTTTGAATTACTGGGTTGGTATACACGGACAGGTTGCAATGATTAATTGATTGTTTGATTGATCTGTGGTACTATTTATTCCCAGCTGTGTTATTGTGATTTAGGCTTGACAAAGACCAGCTGTGGTCGAAACGTTGCCTTGCTTTCTTGGTGTTGGATTAAATCCATTTGAATTACATTGTGGATTCTGGAGTTCTTTTTTATTTATTTTCTGCTGTTTGGGGCTGTGGAGCAAGAAACCTTCACTCCATTGATCCACGTTTGGCGCTGCATTCGAGTTTACATTTTTATGAGTATTCCTGCTTCACTACAGTGCGGCGGATTAGGTTTTTGATGTAACAATTCGTAACAATGGATTGTGCTATCACCTCCACGCTTGTTGGTGACATGGGAAATGTGATGGTGAGTTAGCGCAGCACCATTGTTCACTTTATAATTGAATAGTGAAAAATGTTGCTGTGTTAGAAAGAAAAAAATAAAGAAATATTTATTTTTTTACTGTTACATAATAACTGGTTATGTTTGGTATCATTGGAAAGGCCATGCTCTGACCTTTCTAGTGATATCTCACATGACCCTATAGCTGCTATGGAATTGAAGATACAGGGGTCCAACTGCACATCAATGCAGACATAGTTATCCTTTCTCTGGGCCTATTCTGAGGCATGGGCCTGGAGCTGCTGCTCCATCAGCCCCTATGTTAATCCGGCCCTGACTACAGGTAAACAATTAAAATCCTTCCAGGTTCTCTCAACACAGTCAGGCTCCCCCTCAGGCCAGGGTGCCTAGAATGATTGCAGTTGTTACTAAATATGAAGCCGCTGACCACCTGTCTTCTTTACTAGCGATTAGATGGCCAGCGGAGGCGAGTGAGGTGAATGATTGGCTTAAACCGAGTGTGCCATCTGGCCGTGATGGATTCGACCTCTCCCGAATCCGGGAGTTCCTGAAATGGTTGGAAGCATCAGGGAGCCCGCATTCACTTCAGCGAGACTCCCAGGAGACCCGGGATCCAGAGCAAGGCAATTGCGGTGCAGATGTCTCGAATATAACGCGACCCCCCAATTCTATGGCAAATTTTTGTCACCAAAATCTAGCGGTATACTCGAGTATCTAAGTAATTCTTGCAACTAGATTTTATCTGCCTTTCGAAGATTTCTTTGTGGTATACACCACTCAGTTTAGAGACACTTGTGTTTTCTGCTCACTAAAATAAACCTGTTCCTCCCTCTAGGGTGATAGTGACCAGTACCTTGTCAGACCGGCACCCTGCAGAACTTCACCTTTTCAGAAACTATGATCCACCTGAAACAGGACGAGACCCTCCTTTTAAGAGTGTTGGCAGCCTGCAGCCTTTAACAAAGCCAGAAGGTAGTAATGGAGTGCACTGTCTGATATTACCTTCATAATATTTTGCTATTCATCCACAGAGTAGGGAATGTAAAGACTCTAAAAGACACTTAACATGCCTGCATATGCTTTATTACATAATAGGGAGCTGCTTAGACACAGAATTAATGTGTGGTATAAAGTCTTAGGTGCTCACTATTACCTGCTCAATTACATGGTAGATGTCATAATTAGCAGCTGGACTTTTCGACAATTTTTGGAAGCCACTGATGAATTTCAGTACTGGTGGCATGCGCCACTGATGATATTCTCTTGGAGTCCATGGAAGACCGATCGCATGATCATACGCAGCCATTGGAAGAACTGTTTGTTCTCTGTGTCCCTCAATTATCTACACATTTTTTCTTTCTCTACCAGCCAGGTTTAGTTCCTTGTCTGAAAGATTCATTTCTGAATGGGATATCGCAGCCGGTACTTACCCTGTTCAAGCACTGGGCTCTGCCGTTTTTCTATTCCAGGGGCAGAGCTATAAGAGGTCCACTGCACTGTGCCGGGGGGGGGGGGATTGGCCCACAGTAGTTTTGCCGATATACTGACTGATCAGTCTCTGCACCAGCTTGCAAACAGGCGTGAGCAGAGGGCTGCAATGTAGGTGGCATACAACTCTAGGCATAAAGGATGCTGTGGTACTGGTCTTATCACTGTAGTACAGTAAAACAGAACGTACCGGGCAGAGAGAGCCCCTAATAGCCAGCCAGCGCAGCACGGTGCTCCACTTCAGGAGAACCACTTCTCCCAAATATACTAATAAAAAATACAGGTGAGTGGGCACCAAATGCTGACAAAAACATGGTTCTTTACTGAAGAGAAGGAAAAAATAGTGATGTCTCGGCCTCTCATGGCCTTAATCATGCTGGCTTTCTGTGTCATTATGACTGCTGACAAATCTGTGACAAAACTCTACTCTCCCAAGCATAAGACTGTTGCCTTCACCTTAACCATTCCTACTTTACACCAGCAGCAGAGCAGGCAGGAGAAAGCTTGGAGTTTTCCTGGGAAGGTATGGACAGAGATTTCTGCTAATCCTTCCACCATTGTTTATCCGTGCTTCACACACCAGGGCTTTTAGGAGACCAGGCTTATTGCCATCCTTTGGAAAGTTGGATGATAGTGACGCTTTATAGTTTTACACATACAAGACCTATTTTTCCCATAGCGTAGCTTATAGTGTTCTGCTCTAAAACCTATTTTATCATTTTACTTTCTGTCAAATAACATAATATTGCATCAATAGGCGTTCAGACTCCTGCTGATTTATCCCTTTGCTCCTACTGGCATTCTTTTTTTATTCCCATTTTCAATATTTCTTGTTTTCTCTCTTTTCCAACTGCTCCTATGCCCCTTTTACTTTACATTTTCCCCTCTTATTCCTCTTGCCTGTTGCTTTTTGATATCTCAGAGCAGCTTGTGTGGCGTGCTGCCCGCTCCAGCGGAGCTGCGCCCACCTACTTTCGCCCAATGGGAAGATTCCTGGATGGTGGGCTGCTATCAAATAATCCCACGTTGGATGCCATGGCTGAAATCCATGAATATAACAGCTGCATGAAAAAACAGGTGGGAAAATATTACATTTGATTCTAGCTTTGGTTGTTTTGGTGAATATTTATTTAAATTGACAGTTAAACATTTCAGTAGATCCTTACCATTGTTGTGAAAATGATTCGTCTTGAGGTTCCAGTTTCTGATCATATTGCTTTTATCTGACCCTTTTCAGGGTAAAGGAGAACATGTGAAGAAGCTGGGTGTGGTGGTGTCAGTGGGCACTGGAAAACCTCCACAAGTCCTGGTCAGCTCTGTGGACGTTTTTAGACCATCCAACCCCTGGGAGGTGGTGAAGACAGTGTTTGGAGCTAGAGAGCTTGGCAAGATGGTTGTGGACTGTGTATGTACAACATTTTCCAAATTGCCTTTTTTATTTATTTATATATATATATATATATATATATATTTAGAGCATGATCTTCATGTTAATAACACGTTTATGTATTATGTGTTTGAGAAAGTTGGGATATCCATTTCCTTTATATATTTTAGCTATTGTATGTATATATGTTTGTGTGTGTGTGTATAGAAAACAAAAACCTGTGAACTCAGACTTGCAAAAAAGTAAATGCCTGGTGCTTAGTCTGATGAAAAATACATGAACACAAAAAGAACTAGCACTCTTTAAGTTTTCATACTTTGTTGTAAATTAAATAAAAAAAATCAATGTTTCAGCTCTGTATTGGAGTTTTCCCCTTGATAAGAGCTCCAATAGAGAGGTGAAATGTCAATCTTTTAAAATCTACAATATATTTTTTTGTTTTTAACGTATGAGATCTTTCTGTTTATATATACATCTATTCTATTTAGGGCTGGAAAATCTACAACTAATCGATAATGGAAATCGTTGTCAACTATTCTCACTATTGATTAATTGGTTGGTCAATTTAATCAGCCTGTGAACAGCACACAGTGTTTAGAGTTAAACCAAGTTCAATGTTCAACCTCAGACACTACTTCGAACTGATTGCAGAAGATGTGCCTCTGTTTTGCTCGGTATGTTTTAGTTCTAGGGTTATGTCAGACATAACCAGTTTGTTTTTATTTAGTTTACAACAGTTGCAGATCTATAGCACATACCCTGAGGTGACACTGCAGCACCACCCTTGTTTTATTCTTTCTTGGAACTGGAGTCCTGTGCCACCAGCCCACCCTACCTGCCTTGCAGTCTCGGGTCCAGAGCTGTCATCCCTCCCTTTGGTCCAGTCCTTTCCCCCAAACTCATTTCCACACTCGGATCCAGTCTCTTGTAAAACTCAAAGTTAAGGCAGCCCTATGTTTTCCCGTAAAAGCCCAATTGCTTTACACTGAAGGTTTCCATACCCAAAATGATTGTTTCTTAATGCTCATGTTATGCATAAAACACAGATGTCACTAGTGCACCTTTCTGTCAAACAATGCGCTGTCTCAACGTTTTCTACATGGTTTCTGATTTTTTTCATATGTCTAAGAACCGAGGGTGTTGATGTTGTAGCTTGTTTGTTAACATGTTTATGCTATAATGGGACTTTAGTCCCCGTCCCCTCTCCACAACTCTACTTTGTATGCTGTTAACTGGCATGGGGAGACTCCTGACACCTCTGCTGCGATCTTATGCATTCCATAGTTTTCGTTGGAATGGTTGATACGTGTTTATTATCCTTGTTGCGCTGAAGTCTTATTGCTGAGAACATCAGAAAGATCAATGTTCAAAACAGCATTTTTATTAGTTGTGGTTGTAAAGGAAACTCCTCAGAGCAGGTGAGGAGACGCAAACACTGCCAACTTTATTTACAACTTCCCCCTGTAGTACAGTGAAATGGGTTGGCATGCACCTCGTTTTTTTTTTCCCTTCACATTTCAGTACTAAACCAACACAGAAGAGCGTAAATGGTAACCTGGGTAAGGTGCATACTCTTTCTATGCTATTTGCGATGTTTTAATTGCAAACCAGAATGTTGCAGCACAGCAACATCCCAGTCTTGGGCTCTATAACCTCCTTAAAGCTAGCGCTCACATAAATGAGCGTTAGCGATCGGTTACTTGAGATGATAGCGTTACGTCCGCATAATCTCTCAATCGCTAACAGGTTAAAAAAACCATTTGCGAATCGGTATTAGTGCTTTTTAGCGCAAGCTTACTGTACTTTGCTCTCCCTATGCTTAACATGGGGAGCGCAAAGTGGAAGAAGAGAGTAACTAGCGGTAGGATCATAAAGTTACTCACCGCTGTTGCTAACTTAAAATGTTTGCGACCGCTTAGAGCAGGTGCTGCTGCGGAATCAGTTATCACCGACTGTAAGCCCCCCAAAAATCAAATACTCATCCCGCAACGAGATCGCCTGATCCGCCACTTCTGGCTGCCGGGAGCACAGTGAAACTGCGGAAAGATGTCCCCAGTCTCCCTCCATGATCACTCCGTTGACCACGTGAGAGGCGAGATCTTGCCAGTCATGTGACCTGGCAGCAGAAACCCCCATGGACGGACGCTCATTTTTCCTCTTAGCGTTCCGGTTTTAGCGAGAGCCAAGTGATAGTGCCCCTTGTTTTTTGATGTTCAGGTCTTGCTCAATTAAAGATGAGCAAAAGAAAAGCACTGCAGATTATTTAGTAACGTAGTAACAGAGGATAGTGTTGGTATCCGTCTTGCGTTGAAATATATATTTTGTGCACCTTATACTTAGACATAGACATTTGAATTTAGAAGTGATGGCTGAATGTTACAGTGGAGTTAACAGATGCACAAAAACCAAAGTATATAGCGTTAAGGTGCAATTGTTTCGGTATTGGCTCTTGGTTCTAAACAGAGAATAAGGATTTGGTTAGTGTTCTGTCAGTGTTTCAACACTAAGAATAAATATACATATGGGACATGTCAAAGATAATTTGAGTGTTCAAACATTGTCAAATCCATAGGTTGTGTGGGGGAATAAAACATTAGTGCACTACCAGCAGAATATATATACTGACAGATTTGATACAGATACCTTGTAGTGCATCTATGGTTGCTTGATTTAAGTGGGTCTGCCCATCCATCCCTCCCTTCCTCAATCCCATTATCCCCCCTCCATCCCTCCCTTCCTCCATCCCTCCCTTCCTCCATCTCCTTCCTCCATCTTTGTTCCATGACGGTTTTAGGGGTTTGTCCGGCACAAAAATCCACACGCGCTGATCTTAGAGCTACAGAAGCTCCACCAAGAGTGAGTTGCAAATTGGCTTATACTCCTATATCATTCTATATACTCCTATATCATAATTTACCCAGATATCACGCAAAAATTCTTAATGTCGACACCTTTTACTTACTTCCAGAACATAAGACCTACTGCACAATTGTTTTTTATTTGCTTCTTTTATGTATACCGGCATATGGGATGTAATTTGATGAGAGACACCTGGACCCTGTAGGCAATTCAGTTTGCACTTTAAAGATACTATAACCCAGGGGTCGGCAACCCCTGGCACGCGAGTCTGTCTCTGCTGGCACACCGCAGGGGTGGACTGAGATGCTTCTGATCATCTCTAAGTCTCAGTGAGTGCGGCGGCGCTGCAGCGTGCCTGCCTGTCCCACGTCCTAAACAGAAAGGCTGCAGTAATTGGCGCCGCCCCCTCTCGTGATATCCCACAGAGCACAAGGCAGAGAGAGCAAACAAGCCCAGTGGAGCCAGCCTGCGTCCATAGAGAATTCTTCTGCTGGGTATGTGAGATTCTGGGCTCTGCTGGGTATCTCGGATTCTGGGCTCTGCTGGGTATATAAAATTCTGTGAGTTTAACTTACTATTAGCAGTACAACTATGAGTATAAAAATTTAAATCTAACACTATGGAGCGCTGTTGTTCACTGGCACCCGTTTGTCTGATGGTTTAAAAAATGGCACTTGGTGTGTAAAAGTTTGCTGACCCCTGCTATAACCCAATACAATGAGCTAGTTTGTCTCCAGGGACGTTTCATATCTATCGTACATATCCCATGATGTTCCCCCAGCTTTAAGGACATGTAGCTCTGTAACACGTGGGTGCCTCTGTATTTGTGGGTGTTATTTGGTCTTATCACCACTGACGCAATACATCCCGATAACCTGTTGTGATTCATTCTGGTCTGATATTTCCTCAGTGCACTGATTCAGATGGGCCAGCCGTGACCAGGGCAAGATCATGGTGTGACATGATGGATGTTCCTTTTTTTAGGTAAGATTTCATCAGAGCTGTCCTGCAACTAAAACTAACACTGTGTACTTGAAGTCCTTATCATTCCATGAAGATACACATATGATAAATATTTTTTTTAAAAATACAAGAATTCAAATCTAAAGAAATCTCACTCATTGGAGCATGTTTATAGTAGGGATAGACCTATTATCGGTTTTGCCGATTATCGGTGACCGGCTGGGTGGAGTAGAGGTAACATCACTGCTCTGCGTGGAGAGAGCCTGTGGAGTCATGAGTTCGATCCCAGCGAGCAACCTCTCCAGTAAGTGTCCTTGGGCATGACACCTAACGGTACATACTCACCACCCCGGACATACTTGAAACCGAGAGAAGTCTCAATGTATGCTTCCTGGTAAAATCCTTTCTCAAAAAAATAAATAAAAGAATTACAGATATCGGTATCGGCTATTTATTTGTCGCTAAATGGGCAAGTTGACTCACTGCAGCCCTGACACGTGCGGTCCCAAAGAAATTATATATATATATATATATATATATATATAGCGTGATGGCAACAGAAATTGGGCTTCCATCTCATCTGGCAGGGAGTTCCCTATACTGGAGATGCAGGGGTCTATTGGTCCCCTGTATTTCTGGTACCTATTTCCTACAGCAGGGTCAGCAACCTTGACCGTCCAGATCTTTTGGAACTACACTTCCCACGAGGCTCTAAGAACTTAATGAGCAGCTGAACATCATGGCATATGTAGTTCCAAAACATCTGGAGGGCCAAAGTTGGCGACCCCTTACATACAAGATCATATGAGGTATGATTGCATAAGCCAGAGTCTAGACACGGCCATATTGTAAAAATAAAACCTTAAATAAAAATATTTCCTTTTTTTTATTAAATTGAATAAATTAAATGGTCCGGGTGCAATCTTTAAAATGTTATTAAACACATTCAGTAACTCCGTTAATGCACAAAGTCAGATTTGTGTTGTTTTTTTCACAACTTTAAATTTACAGAATATCGACGCCAGATATCGACTATCTGACAGAAAGGCTGCCGATTAATCAGAAACGGTATCGGTCCCGAAAAAATTATATCGGTCTATCCCTAGTTTAAAGGCCAACTGGGCTAACTAAAAGCTGTGTAATGATTTTGGCAAGTTATGTCAGCCTTCCGTTACATTAATTAGAAGGTGACTTTTTATGTTTCCTGTGAATCAAAACCACCAAGCTACCTGCTTCGATGATTTCTTGGTCCTCTTCGATCACGGGAATCTGGTGTAATATAAATAATGACATCATCTTGTAATTGTAGATGTTCAGGGATTGCTTGTAATGTTGAGTTGGAATGAAACCATATGGAAAAAACCCAAACGCATACCAGTGTGAGTAAATTCAAAGGTCAGGCTGGAAGAAAGATGAGAAAAATACTAAATATACTTATAAAGTGCAGAAAAAAATCCCAAGAAACCAGAATATCAAGATCCACATAGCATGATCGTACGGCTGGTTTTATCTAATAAATTGCTGCATTTCATTGTCTGATGCTTCTAATCTTGAACGGTCAGCAGTACATTCAGTGGCGAAAAGTGTGTGGGAGGAAAAATTACCAACAGGACATTTTTAATTGAACAGAAAAGCAAAGAAATATCTACCTTGAATTATCTTTGAGCAGATTTACAGTGGTGTACAACTTACTGAACTGGAATTCACTGGTGTGTGGCGCTCATATGCTACTGTTATTAGATGTCTTCTCTGATTACCCTAGATTCAGCCCACAGCTAGAGACGGATGTCATGCTGGATGAAGTTAGTGATGCAGTACTGGTGAACATGCTGTGGGACACACAGATACACATTTTCCAGCAAAGAGAAGTCTTTCAGAGATTGGCACGCTCACTACTGGAACCTTAACCACTGTAACCCCCATGGAATAATAACATGCAGATTGAGTGAAGGTTTGGATTCTCCAAATAACCATTGTCATGAATTTTGCCGTCCCGGTCTATATTTCCTCGAAGGCCTACATCCTAGGCATAGTTCAAAACCATAGCTACTCTCAAGTGGTGTCTTACCAAAGGTAAACCTATTTATCCGCTTTAATGTTGTATCCAAAGTCAGGACTTCGACCAAAGATTCAATGAGAGAAACCATTACTAGCACAAGCATTGCTGCTAATCTTGTTACCGAATTGGAAGTGTCTTGCCGATTGCATTGCTAACACCTAGGTTTAATTATAATGTTTTTCAAAGGATCGATCAATAAGTAGAGTGTATGCACACCTTAAGATTATCATCGCTGTGGACACAGGTTGGTCCTAGATGCTGGAAAGGTCAGCTCTTTGTAGAAGTGCAAATAAATACAGAATCTGGGCACTCCTGCAATCATCAATGGGAATATTACTGAAAGCTGGGCATTATTTTTGCAGGCACACAACCTTTGTCAAGCATACTTGATAAAGGCTCTATGACAACTGAAATGTTGCATAGATTTCAGTAAAGTTCCCATTGGTAACTGTAGGAGTGTGTTGTTGTTTCATTTCAAAAGTTGTATGTCTGCATTACAAAATGCCTTTTTTTGTCACACATTGGAGGGTTACATTGCACAGATTCCCAGGCATTTTAAACTCCAAACTTCTTTGTTAGACAATCTTAACTCAATTCCCTCTTCATGTAGCAAGAGTCTCAAAGTACAGAAGCAATTAGACTGTAATCTATGATGATACTGTATGACATTCAGCACTGGTGATTGATCAGATATGCTCACTCAATATCAGGACTTTGGTATTTACCCACCTCATACTCCAGCAGCACTCATGAAACCTATTTTATTATGTTTCTGCACTCTACCTAATGATTGCAAAGGCTGCGATGTAATCAGTAATGTTTAGGGAGTGATCTGCGTAGGTATTTTGGGGATCACAATTTCTTCTCTGGTCTCGGTAAACTTATGGAACGTGGTAAATGTCCAATAAATCGATATGAAGGAGCTTGTCCATAATAGAGTGCCAGTAGTGGTATTCCTATATAAAAAAAGAAATCACAAGAACATTTTCTGGCAGACACTCCATGGAAATATGTGGTTCTGTCCCTGGGATGGCCTCAGTAATCTGTTCACCTCATACTGTACCTGGGAAAGTCATCGATGTTCGGCTTTTTCTATAGATGGGATGGCCAACAATGATCAGTTCAGTCCATTCCATTCTAGATCAACCTGGCTCATTCTGATTTGGGGATTAACACCCATGATCAGATGTTGTTCACTACCTGGGATGGCTATCTATGATTAGTTTAGCTCATTTGAGTTTTCGGAGGAAACTCACTGCAATTACAGTCATAATTAACATTAGGAGATTGCACTTCTATTAATTTAACATGCTGCTGAACTGAATATATATATATATATATATATATTTCTCCAATTCAAATGCACTGACTTGTACTAATGCGTTTGTGTAAATATTAATTATATGTAATTTGGAAACTATGTAATATGCAAACCCTAAATTATATTTTGAAATGTATAAAAATGTTATTTATGTCCGATGTACCTTCAATATTGAAACTTCTATGTTGCAACATTTTATTCATAAAATAAAAATGCTGCGTTTAATGAAGAGTCTCTATGCTTTCTATTTTGTGTTTTGTTTTTCTATGTCTTTTTTGTCTGCAAATCCATCAGATACAGTTCCCAAATCAGGTGGCTTGTCTGTCCAGCATGGCATATGATAAATGATCATTCACTTCTTGAATGTCATAGCTTGTCATAATCTAATGAGTTCTGTAATACAGTATAAGTTAAAACCTGTACAAACACTATTTAATACTTCTAATTGGTTGACTTGTTCATCCAACAAAATGTTGGTTTGATCTTTTGTGGTGATCATTCTGAGCCCTGATAATAGAGCGTTAAACTTTAAAGCGTCTATTCAGTAAATAGTCACTTGCAGCCAATTAGTGCAACTCGCTTTTAAGAACCGAGGAATCACATAAAAATTGTCGGTCTAATTCAGCTGTATTAGCTGACACTTCCTTTTGTGTTTGACTGACCAAATACCGACAAGTGCAACACGGCTGCAACGGCAGCACTTGGTGACTAGAGCCCTAATTTTTTTATTTAAAAAAAAAACAAAACAGAATTACATTTCATGAATCACGCACTGAGTAGGACAGGTGTGCAAACCATGTCGGATAGACATACTCTAATATTTTCTTTTAATTCTTGTATCTGTGATCATGGCCAATATATGTTTTTATACATATATGTGGAATTATTAATAGACTTGGGTTGCTTCAAATGTTTTCCCTGTTTCAGATGAACTGAATGTCAGCCAAATGGCAATTTGTTGATCCATATGTCGATATTGTTTTGGGTTTGTTATTTTAATTTTGTTTCTTCTTTCCATTGTGCTGCCTTTTCCACATTTCCACATTTTCCACATTTCCACCCAGGACATACTTGAAAACGAGAGAAATCTCAATGTATCCTTCCTGGTAAAATCCTTTATAAATAAATTAAAAATAATATACAAATTAAATTAATAAAAGTTATATTTGAATATTCTGATTTTATTTTATGATGACATACATGTAATTAATACATTTAATAATAGAATAACTATTTTACAAAAATTATTATAAAATGTTTTTATTATGTCTGTCATTAAACTCTGGTAAACAACATATAGTAGTGTAGTAATTATGATATTCAAGATTACTAGTTATAGTTTTTAAATTATTACACTCTTACTGTCTTTAAACTCTTATAATAATTGTTTGACATGTAAATGTTATAAAATGTATCTTATATATTATAATGAATAATCATAAGTATTTATGCACAGCATCAGTGCAGCAACAGATGTAGTGATCTCCTTTTCTCTTTGGCTGCTGGTCTGGGTCAGTACTCTCTTTTTTTTGTCTGGTGTTGGTATGGGTTATTCCTGTGCTGTTCTACCTTGGTAGTCTAGGCTGGTCCTTTCCTCTTCTTTGTCTGGGTTTGGTGATCGGGGTTGATCATTATTATTATTATTATTCTTTATTTATAAAGCGCCAGCATATTCCGCAGCGCTGTACAATAAGCACAGTATAGACAGGGTTACAATACATTGAACAACATTTGACAAACAGTACAGGAGGAGATGAGGGCCCTATTCCCGTAGGAACTCACAATCTGGGAGGGTTGGGGTTGGAAACAGGAGGAGAGGACTGTAAGGTGAGAGTGATTGATGATTGCGTCAGTGAGTTGGGTGGTAGGCTTCCCTAAATAGGAACGTTTTAAGGGAGCGTTTGAAGGAAGAGAAGTTAGGGGAAAGTCTGACAGTACGAGGGAGAGCGTTCCAGAGAGTGGGGGCTGCGCGTGAGAAATCCTGCAGTCTATCATGGGAAGAGGTGATGCGGGGAGAAGCTAGGCGCAGGTCACTGTTTGACCTTAGGGAGCGGGCTGGGGTGTATTTGGTGATTAGTGAGGACAGGTAGTGGGGAGCTGAGTTAGTGAGGGTTTTGTAGGTAAGGATAAGGATTTTGAACTTAATTCTGCAGTGGATGGGGAGCCAGTGAAGGGACTCGCAGAGGGGAGCGGCAGAGACAGAGCGGCGGGTGAGGTGAATTAGTCTGGCGGAGGCGTTCAGGATGGATTGTAGGGGGGAGAGGCGGACAGAGGGAGGCCAGATAAGAGATTATTGCAATAGTCGAGTCGGGAGATTACCAGGGCGTGTATGAGTTGTTTTGTGGCGACAGCGGTAAGAAATGGCCGAATTCTGGAAATATTACGCAGTTGGTATCGGCAGGAGGAGGAAAGAGACTGATGTGGGGGATGAAGGAAAGAGCAGAGTCAAGTGTAACTCCAAGACAGCGAACTTGGTTTGATGGGGAGATGGTGATACCCTCCACCGTGATAGAGAAGTCAGGAGGTGGGGAGGCATTGGAGGGAGGAATAAGTAGGAGTTCAGTCTTCGACATGTTGATCTTTAGGTGGTGGGAGGCCATCCAGGAGGAGATGCCAGATAAACAGTCACTGACTTTTGAAAGGACAGGGGGAGAGAGATCAGGGGTAGAGAGGTAGATCTGAGTGTCATCAGCGTAGAGGTGGTAATTGAAGCCAAAGCTGTTGATGATTTTGCCCAGGGAGGAGGTGTAGATGGAAAAGAGCAGAGGACCAAGGACAGAGCCTTGAGGTACACCAACAGATAGAGGCAATGAGGAGGAGGAGTTACCAGCAAAGGACACACAGAAGGACCTGTTGGATAAATAGGATTCGACCCAAGCGAGTGCAGTGTCACCGAGACCCAGAGAGTTGAGGGTCTGTAGAAGGAGGGGGTGGTCAACAGTGTCAAAAGCAGCCGAGAGGTCAAGCAGGATGAGAATAGAATAGTGGCCGTGTTTTTTAGCAGTTAGGAGGTCGTTGGTGACTTTGGTGAGGGCAGTTTCAGTTGAGTGTAGGGGACGGAAGCCAGATTGCAGGGGGTCAAGTAGGGGATTGGAGGACAGGAAGAGGGAGAGGCGGTTGATCATCTCCTCTTCCTTGGCTGCTGGTTTGGGTTGATTCTCTCCTCTATTCCAGGGCTCTGAATTTGTACTCTATCAGCAACATCTGCGTGCATTGCCTCTGCAATATATTTCCTGCCAGGGGGAGTTACAAGAGCAACAACTAATTCTTTGGGGAATTTTAACAACCATTTAAATGAATCACATTAAGAACCAGAAAAAGGGAGATTAAACTTCCACCCGAGGATCTTTCTCACACCTTCAGTTTAGCGTCAGTGACTTAGTGTGTATAAATCCAGTTCCCTATTAGCTCTACCAGCTACATGTGATGTCAGCAGGTGTTTAACAATCCACATTGTGTAGTGGGACAGTGGGAACTACAACAGCAGGGCTCAAAATTTCCATTCGCCTACTCGCATTTGGCGAGTGGAAATTAAGTGAGGGCGAGTGGAAATGTGCACGCAGGCAGCAAAATAAATTATTTTGTGCTGCGTATTCCGGCGGTGCCACCGTGCAGCCCCCCATCCCCAGGCTGCACGGTGGCAGGGATCAGAAGCCTAACCTGACCAAGCTCTTCTCTGTCACTGGCAGGGGGGTGGAGAGGAGCTTCCCTGCCTTCTCGCTCTGCTCTGACTGGGTATACATGTATCTGGGGTCTGATTTCCTGTCTGGGAATTAAATCTTATTTTTATAACTTTATTCTAAATTAAACCTTTAACAGTGTAATTTCATAAGATAATTTAAGGGGGGGGGGGTTAGGGCAGAGTTAAGGGCTGGGTAGGGGTTAGGTGGAGCAACTGGTGGCGAGTAACTCTTATGGCCTGGTTAGTAGCTTGAAATTTTGAGCCCTGTAAACAGCAACATTATTTTCTTTAGGGAATTTTAACAGCAGAAGCAACAGCAGGGAATCACAAGTAGAACCAGAAAAAGGAAGGTAAAAGGGAGTAGGCAATTTGCAAATAACTCACCTGTTCCACGCTGACAACAAAGACTGTCTCACACACCGTTGGCCTATCAAATACCAACATTTCGTAGCTGAGCCAGCAGAGAGCAGCAGGCATTGCTACCTAACAAGACGCAGCTAAACCCAGCCAAACTCAACAATTTATTTTAAATAGAAGCAGCACGAGCAGTTTCAAGAGCGAAAAGTGTAGTGGGCAAAGGACAAACCTTTACTAGATGTATGGCAGAAAACTGCAGACCCTGCCACTCCGTAAGACACAATCAGATGGGGGGACAGCAATTATTTCTAAGAGCATAGGCACCGCCACTTTTAACAAAGGCAGACTTTTTTTAAGAAATGGAAATCAATGCAACCGCAGCTAATTGGAAAAGGGGGGTGGGATAAACTGGCGCCGAAGTGTCAACAAAATAAACGGGGGCTGCTGTATTCTTCTAAAGGCAGTCTGTCCAGCTACTTCAACAAACCAGAATAAAAAATATAAAAATCGAAGAACAGCACTCCCTGTTCACACTTGGCAAAAGGGTGACAAAATTCTAATTCCAATATGAGATATCTTTACAATTTGACAGCAATAGTCCACAAACCATTCATAGGGATTGCCGGTTTCCGTAACACAGACGTGTTGGTTCCGACTTGCGGAGAGAAATCTTCATCGAGGTGATCGGTTCATAAATTCGGAATCCGAAAAATACTCCACCTCTCACTCTTTTCTTTCGGAGGGCTCAATTGCTCATGATCTCCAAAAAATAGAAGAAATAAAATAGTGCAGCCAGTTTTTCATGTAAAGGGCATGGAATCAGACGATTGCAAACTTACCCTTGCAGGAGCCAAACCGGGCTCAGGGATCTCTCGCTCCGGGGTTGTGGTTCCTGGTACAACCCGTCATAAAACCATATGGAAGGGATATGCAAAGCCAATTGACTGTTCATTTGCTTTCGTGGCTCTTGATCTCTACTACTTCTAGATTCCATGCCCTGCTCAGCTACGAAGTAATTCTCGGAGTCCATGGACGGGATGCTCGTGACCGCACTTTAGCACTGCCCTGCGCATCCTGGAGTCTAGTGGCTGCTACGAGCCAGGCTGCTGGACGCAGCACCTGCCCCATAATCTACAGGTAAACCGGGAATGCTAAAGTGAGATTAGCAAACGCTAATTTTTCCGCTTAGCGTCCCCGTTTTAGCTGTAGGCAGCTGATAGTGCACTTTGAAAACCCCAAACTGTTCTAGAGTGAGTGTAAACATCCTTGCGAAGATGATTGTCCAACCTGCCTCTATTGTCCACCACCACTATCCTTAACATCCCTTGCCAAGAGTGCACACTAGCTGCTAGAAATAGTGGACTCCTGTCTGCCTTCCCTCTGGCTCATAGGTGGGTTCTTCAATCTCTGTTGTAGTGGGGGACAGTGTGATATCAACACCTAAAGCAGAAATTGCTGATATTCGTTCAGTACCCTGATCTGTCCTACTAGTTTCTGCTAGCAGACACAAACTAGACTAGACTCCTGATTTATTTAGCTCTCTTTATTCGTTCCTTCTTAGGCTTCGGGTCAGACGAGCGCAGTGATCACGTCATTTGCTGCACATTTTAACGTCTGTGGTAGCATACAATTATGATCCATAAAAACCCACACACGAAGTACGTATGCACAGAAGTGTGGACGCACAATGGACGCAGAAAACAGACGCAAGTTAGGCAAGAATGTTAAACCGCTAGAACGGACGTGCGGAGTGCGCAACGTCCGCATAGCTTTGTGTGTGAGTGATGGAACGTAGTCAGACGGACTGCATTTATACGTCCAGCATTTTTGACAGACAAAATAGTTTTTCATATTAATTTTGTTTCCCTTCTACATCCATCAAAAAAACGTGCGTCACAAAAACTGACTGTGTGGCCACTACCTTGTCGTCAATCAGAAAGTACGTCCATTGTGCACGGACGCACAGAATGCGTTTGTCTGACCCTAGCCTTAGGGGGTATCAAAATACTATGGGCAGGCAATAACTCAAATCAATTGGTTGATAATAGCTCCACAAGTTCACAAATAGCTTCCACAAGTCTCACTAATAATGCCTTGATACTACTATACAAAAGGATTTTACCAGGAAGAATACATTGAGATTTCTCTCGTTTTCAAGTATGTCCTGGGTGGCGAGTATGTACCGTATGCCCAAGGACATTTACTGCCGGGATCGAACCTGTGTCTCCACGGTTATAGAGCAGTGATGTTACCTCTACTCATTTCAGGTGTGTGAGGGTGCTGCAGTGCCAGTAAAATGGGCAGCAATAATTGTGGAACGGATGGTCATCTTGGGAGGGGAAGCCGGAAACAACCACTTTGTACATGATGGATAATATTCCTTTTTTCTAACTTACAGGGTTATTCAGAGAGCGGTGAAAACCAGGAGAATGACTGGAGAATGGAAAATTCTAGGTCAAAATAGCCGATTTGGAAAGTGAGCTAATTGGGAGAATTTTTCTGGTTTGGCAATTTTGACCTAGAATTTTCAATTCTCCAGTCATTCTCCTGGTTTTCACCGCTCTCTGAATAACCCTGATAGTCTCCTACTATTCTGATATAAACCAGGTTAGTGCCACCACGTGTGTCAGAAATAAAGATACAAAAAGATAATACGTATCTTTTAAACAGCGTCTCCTATAGATGGAGCAGCAAATACAAATAATCAGTTTTTTTTCTATTACCTATAAAGGATAAAACACAACAAATAAACAGATCCTAGTGTGATATGTATATAGTCTTTATCCATATGCCTCTACTGGAAACACACTCACAAGATAGCCATATAAAAAGCGCATATCATGAATTGATGTTCCCCCCCCCCCCAGGTATTTCACAAGGATAGTATTAAAATCCACAGCATGATCAGATGTAAAAAATAAAATGTATATTATATATTAAAACCTCCATCGCATTTCATTGGCTGAAACCAACTTCTTCAGGGTAAAGAATAATTATACATCCTATACAATGCCGCAGTTAAGTACCCTAAGTCCCAAATCCATTTCCGCTTCCTTTGGGTGTGGATTGATAATTTAATTGCCTTCGACTGTGAGGCCGCCATCTTCCTGCTTCAATCGCAGGTCTGTACTACAAATCCCAGCATGCCTTGGGTCTGTCCGGCTATGTTTGATGACTACTTCTAGTCAATCCGCTATTCTGAACCCTAGCCACTTTCTGCAATCAGTCCTCTTGAAAATCACACCATTGCCATCTTTAAACATCCCAGTTGCCCATAGTAAAGCTACATGCGGCATAGTAAAAGCTGCTCATTACTGTAGGTTAACAACTACTACACTTTATTTAGGAGCTGTAAATAACAGCACAATGTGGGAACAGCGAGCTATTCCATGGTTGTTTGCAGTATCAACAAAAAAAAATAATAATTCGTAAACCTATATCTAATCCCTTAGTGCAGAGGGCAACAGAATCCACGGCTTCCTCTAAACAGAGTTCCCAGTGTTCATCTGTGGCTTCAACACAACCCCACATTCTTGGCACTGCTGCTTGTGTCCGGGAGCAGCTCCCAAATATTCTGACTCAAGAAGCTAATACAGTGGCTCTGTAGTAATAGAGCCAGTAATAAGGAGTCATTAACCTCCCTGGTGGTATTCCCGAGTGTGAATTTCACTAATACGAACGGTAACCCCGAGCCACACTCGGGCTGGATGCATACTCACCTCCTCCTGGCTGTCCCCCGCAGTGTGATCGCGGCTAGTTGCTTCCCTGGTAAGACTCCCTGCGAGTCACACGATGCAGGGGGCGGGACCAGGCAGCAAACTTAGAAAAAAATTATAATACACCTGTATTATCCAATGTGCAATGTTTATGAACTACAGGATAAGAAACAGACCATACATCATCTCACCCTTGTTTTCAGATAGTTTTCAGTGTTTTTTGTTGTATTTTATTGAATATCATTTATTTGCATTATTTTGGATAATTATTTTAGGGATAATAAATTATTATGTCGTGTTTCAAACTTTATCGGACTCCGTGTATTTACTATTCATTTATTTATTTAAGATTTTACCAGTAAGGACTCTTGATTGCACGGATTTCAGTGCGTGATTCCTAATTATTACAGGCTAACTATGTACAAAAACACGTTTCCGTAAAAAAAAAATTGAGACGCTTTTAGACACGAAATTTTTTGAATAAATTAGACCGCCAGGGAGGTTAAAGGGGTTATTCAGAAAGCACCAAAATTTTGGTGCTTTCTCGTTCTGTGCACTTTGGTGTGCTTCGGCGATTCCAGTCCGCCGACCCAGCAGTGAATTCACTATTCACAGCCAGGTCCCCAAAGTGGGCCGCGAACCGCCTATCAGACCGCCAAAAGCCACCGGACTGCAGGAAAAAAAAAAACAGCGGAGCTCTGCTATTATTCTAATAGATGTTTAAACCAATAAAAATGCATGAAAATGTGTGGAAATAATAAAAGGTCCTATAAAAAAAATAATAAAACACTCTTTTAAAAAAAATTTTTATCAAAAATTCCCCCAAAAAATATAAAAAAGCTGTTCAAGAAAATAAAAAGTTGGTTTGATGAAAATGAAACGGTTGAATAAAAAAAAATATATTTTTTTACATTGGATCCTATGGTATTCGTCTGTTTAAATTTGGTGAACTGAATCACCGAAAATCAGGGCATTTCACTGACACTTCAATGCAGTTTGGCGTCCTCTGAATAGATTAACCGTTAACTTCTACACTGTGCGTTCTGAGGACTCCTATGTACCTATTCCACTCCAAGTATAACCCCTCTCTCCTATTCCCATTGCTCCATCCATACCTCCATATATACAGTGTATATATGATATGCTCTGCTCTCTTATCCCTTTCTATGTATAATGTTATTAATTTATTAGTACTAATGTCTCCTTTCTATTTTCTTCTATCCAGTACCAGCAACCAGTAGCATTCCTGTATTTTTCTTCTGTTCTAGTTTAACCCCCCTGACTGTTATCCCGAGTGTGTCTCACTGCTGAAAGCGGTAACCCCGAGCCACACTCGGGCTGTATACATTACCTCTCCCTGTGCTCCCTCGCTGATCCTCGCTGCCTCCTCCGTCGATCGCGACCTCATGCTGTCTGGTTTCCTTCTCGCTAGGATGGAACCAGGAAGTATGAGGGTCCCGATCGCCGGAGGAGACTGCGGGGACATCGAGGGAACGCAGGGACAGGTGATGTATCCAGCGGCATCCCGAGTGTTGCTCGGGGCTACCGCTTCCAACATAGGAATTTAACCCTGAGCCACACTCGGGATACCGCTAGGGGAGCAAAAAATAAATAAAAAATAGAGCGCTTTTAGATAGGGAATTTTAAAATAAATAGACCGCAGGGAGGTTAATATTCTTATCTAATATCAGGAGCGTGTCTATCTGCACCACACACCAGGAACAGCTCATTAAAACAGTCCTATGTTGGTATACCACGCCTGTTCAAACCTCTCACATGTCATTGGGGACGCCGGACCTTTGCTGGAGGGGCTGTGGTCAACGTGGTACATACATTCATATGTGGTGGTTCTGCCCCCAAGTCCAAAATTTATGGAATGAAAAACCTTACTCCGAGCAGTCCTCCCACAAGAAACCCCAATGGACCCATGGCCTACCTGCTGTCCAAACCTTTCCCGGGCTTGTCTCGTCACGACAACAAACTAGCATCAAAAATCACACTGGCAGGCCCGTAGGGTTTTAGCGGATTTTGGAACTGCCCCAAGATTCCTTCTTTTGCAAAAATATATCCAACAATCCGGGATGTACAAATAATGGATGAACGCCCAGCTATAACCATCCACACCCTCCCTTCATATTATAAGACTTGGTCCCCTTGGTTAGACCAGATAGGGTTGGACTGACCAGCTACAGAAGAACATTATGGATGTGA
This sequence comes from Leptobrachium leishanense, assembly GCA_009667805.1. Classification (NCBI taxonomy): domain Eukaryota; kingdom Metazoa; phylum Chordata; class Amphibia; order Anura; family Megophryidae; genus Leptobrachium; species Leptobrachium leishanense. The sequence continues at coordinate 82,228,744 of CM019070.1, read as the reverse complement.
TGGGTAGGGATGGGCTGCCGGTTCGAATCGATGTTTTTAAAAAATCTAAAAATAAAGAGACTCTTTACTGCAGAATATTATAAGCAATGGTTTATTAGATATTGAATTAAAACGGGAATATTTTTAACATTGAAGCCTATGGGATAGATCATTCTTGTTGCTAAAACATCAGACAGGCACGACCCTCTAATCAGGCATTGTAAAGGGCTGCCCCCTTGAGGAGCATGCGGCCGCTGGATGACAGCTGCGACTGTGCGGGCTGGCCGGGTGTATGTGGCAGAGAGGCAGCGCAGGGAGGGAGCCACTGCACCTGTGGCTACGGCAGACCCCCCTACAACCAGGATCCAGGGAGCCTCCACTGACTGACCACCAGGCTAAGGTAAGGCGACACATTTCTAAAAACAAATCTGAAGACATTTTTAAATGTCCCTGGGAACATACCGTATTTTTCGCTCCATAAGACGCACCTGACCATAAGACGCACCTAGTTTTTAGAGGAAGAAAACAGGAAAATAAATATTCTGAAATCAAATAGTGTAATAATGGATATTGTCCCAGCTCCTCTCATGGATATACTGCCCCAGCTCCTCTCATGGATATACTGCCCCCAGCTCATGGATACTGTCCCCCAGCTCATGGATACTGCCCCCAGTTCATGGATACTGTCCCCCAGCTCATGGATATGCCCCCCAGCTTATAGATATGCCCCAGCACATGGATTTGCCCCAGCACATGGATTTGCCCCCCCACTTATGGATATTGCCCCAGCACATGGGTAATGCCCCAGCACATGGATATGCCCCAGCTCGCTCATGGATTTGCCCCAGCTCGCTCATGGATTTGCCCCAGCTCGCTCATGGATGTGCCCCAGCTCGCTCATGGATGTGCCCCAGCAGCTCATAGATATGCCTCAGCTCACCTGTCGCCGCCGCGTTAGGCTCCCTCTGAGCGTGCGTCCGGCGGCAGGAAGCTTGGGCACTCGCCTGGGGGAGCCACGTGACGAGATCGCGGTCACGTGGCTCCCCCAGGCGAGTGCCCAAGCTTCCTGCCGCCGGACGCACGCTCAGAGGGAGCCTAACGCGGCGGCGACAGGTGAGCTGAGGCATATCATGGGGCATTCGCTCCATAAGACGCACCCACTTTTCCCCCCACTTTTTGGGGGGAGAAAAGTGCGTCTTATGGAGCGAAAAATACGGTAAATTAAAGCTTTTTTTTTCTTTCTTTCTAATACCTGGATCCACCAACAAGTGCAGCCTCCCGTCTCCCACGCTGTTAGAAGCTGCATACACCGGCGCGCTGTGTGCAGCTTCTGAGAAGATACGCTATTAGTGTAGAGGGAGCGATGCAAAATGCGCAGCCGGCTTCCCCGCTACACTAATAGCGTATCTTCTCAGAAGCTGCTCACAGAGCGCCGGTTAAAGCTAGCGTCAGACTGTAGAGGTGCTGCGCGGCAGTGTGAGGATTCATATACTACATTAATAATTCTTCTTACAAATTTGGTTACTTAACCCGTTTGCATTTGGATTGTAATATTGTGACATCCAGGGCCCCGGGTGGCAATGGGGGGGGCTGGATGCATGGTGCCGCCAGCTGGCCAAATGCCAGGAGCTCCGGCGGCACCCAGCACAGCTGTGAGTGATCAGGGGAGAGAGCGGCGTGATGCGGAGCCGCCGGGACCTTTAAATCCGGAGCGCGCGCTGTACACCTTGCCTTGGCGTGGAGTTTCATTCTCGCATCGCTAGCTTCCCGAATCAGTTTGTATACTTGTTACTGACCCTGCTTGTTCTGAGGACCTGATCTGTTGCCGACTTTGCCTGCCATTTGACTATTCTCTCTGTGCCTGTTCTGTTTGCCTCCTGTTGCTACTGGTGTGCGCCGATTCTCACCATATACAGTAGTGCAGTACAAGTGCCTAAATGTTGCTGACCCGGTTTTGTTATAACAACTATTCTCGCTCTGTGCCCCTGTCTGGTATATTCCGCTACTTGTAACACTATAGCGCAGTACAAAATTATATTGATTTCAGTCTGTGGTGTATATTGCTGGTGCTGTCTCCCTGGCCTGTGTGGCTGCTAGAGGTTAGGTTTAGTGGTCCCGACTATCCTAAGGATCGGAGGGTTAGAGGTCTGTTACCAGGGATCCTACCAGGTCTGTCCTGGGGAATCGTTACAAATATGCAGTGAATGCTACATCAAACGTTAATGCTCAGTCACGCAAGTGAGCGTTAAGATCGTAATTTTTCCCACTCGTTGTTGCTCAAAAATTTCTCATGGCTTCAAATCGCGTTTAAACATGAGCAAAAGGAAAAACCGAGGCTGGACGCCGAGGCGAGAGGCAGCTGAGAGCAGGAGCTCCGTCCTGACTGTAATTAAAGGGGGTATTTTCTCCCCCTTTCAAAGCCTTTATCCTCTCTCGCCTCGGGTGCATTTCTGTGGTGGCTTGCATTGGTGGGGGTGCTTCCCTGGGACCCAGACCCGATCCCTAGCCGAGACGCCGCAGATCTGTCGAGACCAGGGAGTCGGCGGCCATTTTGGGGCCTTGAGACGGCCTAGCTTTCTGGTGCCTTGCTGCTTTATTCACCTCTGCTACTATGTTCCCCGGCGGGATCGCTACCAGGAGAGATGGGCGAGCTTGGAGGACAGAGGGCCCGGACTTCCTGACCCAGTATGATAGCCACCTAGTGGCCGAGACTGAGCGCTTAGCGGGCTTGACTGCGGCGGCAGTTCCTGGCCTCCACGCGCCCGAGACGCCTGCTTCGTCTATGCTGACTCCTGTGGAGGATTCGCTCCCACTTACCCGTGGGATGCTTGCGGAGTTATTGGAAGAGATGCGAGAGGAGTGGCGTTCTTTGGTGCGGCAGGCGGGATGGAAGAGTGGAATTGACGCCGGACGGTCTGCAGAGATGACGGAGGTGCAGCGGCCTTGCAGCGATGCGGGCCCCCAGCGGGAGTGGGATACACCTGCATACTTGGCTGAGCAGTAGGAACGGGTACGGAGGCCGGGGAGTGGCATCCCTGGGGCTGCGCTATGGAGGACCGGCCGCGGTGACCCGGCTGGGATGCTCGGGGCGGCCTCTCTACCACTGCAGGAAATTCATGTGCCGATGGTGCCCTGCCTACCTGTCTGTCGACCCCCACCTGGAGATGTCACGGAGGTGCCAGGGAGTTAACGAGCCCAGGGTGTGGTTACACAAACAGAGACAGGTAAATGGGGTTTCAAATAAAAAAGGTTTATTTTACTAAAGGAACAGAAGTAAATCAGGAGAGGGGACAATGAAGAAGTAATAAACACTTCTAGAAACTGGTTGGGAAAGTATAATATATACAGCGGGCAGGGTACACTGAGCAGATGGGAAAGGACACGGAATACAGAATAACACAGGGGTTGACAGGACAGATACTGGACTGGACACGGACTACAGAAATAACTAAAGACACTTACTGGATACACAGAGGACGTACCAGAAGACACGGGGCAGAAGAAACAACAATAAGATCAAGCGTGGTATCGGGAGGGTTGAAGAAGGAGAATGGTCAGATCGTGCAGGGGGCGGGCATAGAGTGGTCAAAGTCCATAGCAGATGGTCATAAACAGGAGGTCAAATCAACAGGTAGCTCTGGAGCAGTGATGGGAGTGGAAGTCCAGAGATGGAGATTGTAGGGAATGTCCAGGAAGGAGGTTGTAGATGGAATGCTGCGATGAGGGGGGGTCACAATGGGATATTGCAATGAAGGGTGGTCTCCACGGGAATGCAATGATGGGTGGTCTCCACTGGAATGCAATGATGGGTGGTCTCCACGGGAATGCAATGATGGGTGGTCTCCACGGGAATGCAATGAAGGGTGGTCTCCACGGGAATGCAATGAAGGGTGGTTTCCACGGGAATGCAATGAAGGGTGGTCTCCACGGGAATGCAATGAAGGGTGGTTTCACAGGGTGCAATAAGGGTAGTTTCCACAGGATACTTGCAGGGAAGGTGGTCGCCACAGGATACAATAATGGAAATGTGCAGAGCAGTCAGGATAGGCACACCGTGCGGCTTCCAAGGAAAGAAAGGGTAATGCAGAAGCATTGCTTGAAGGGTGAGGCCTGATTATATGGGCATTGCAGGCCCAGCCCACACCTGATGCTGGAGAGGTGAGGGGAAAGTCAGGGACAGATCCCTGAGTGCCTGGACACTAGTCCAGACAGTGGTAAAAGCAGGACCGGAACCAGATTCTTTAAGGGAAACAGCACCTTACTTGTCCTTTCTTCGGCGAGAACCATGACAGGAGACAACCGGGCGGAACGCGGGCCTCCGGAGGATGCTGTCGCGATCGAGGCGTTGGATAACTTACCCTGCCTGGTACCGGCGTTGGCCCGGCTCCTACTTGGGATGCGGAACGGCTTGAAGCTGTCTCGTGATCCTGGATCTGGAGAGGCCGGGGTTCACCGGGGGCTATGTAGATGGCAAGTATTTATCCCCACGGATGCCCTTGTTGAGGGTGTGAGTCCTACTTTTCACTTTGATTCATGGCCTCTGCTCGCTCCGATCTTGCTGCTGGGTGCTGGTCTTGGAGGGGCCGTGTGCCCTGTGGGGTCCCTGGACACTGGATGAACTAGATGACCCTGCGTTTGGATTCCACGCCGACAACGTCTTCCCCGCGAGACCGTTTTCCCATTCTCACCGGAAAGTGCTTACCCCTGGCGACATTCCCTGCACCCCTAATGATGTCCCACTGCGTTGTGCTTTATTCTCTGAGAAATGACCCCCCCATGATGACATCCCCCCTGATATTTGATGAGACTCTTTCTGTCACCATTGATGTGTTCTTTCACCCCCGCTGTTATTCACCCCCTCACATGCAGAGTTTTTTCTTTTTTTGATGAGACCCCCCCCCCCCATTTTTTCCTGTGCTGAGGACTTTCAATTTTTTTCTGCAACGTTTTGTGTGAGATCCCCCCCCCCCATTCTGGGATACCATTGTTATTATCTGAGGACTTTTGCTTTATTTTAATGCAACTTGAGGACGTGTTTTGATTTTTGTAACTAGGTGAGCTTTTTGTACATGTCTGCTCTGTGTTCCCACCCTTTTAATTTTTGTTTCCCCCCCCTCTTTATGTACTCCTGAACGATTTGATGGTCCTGCTTGCTGACTCTGTGGGTTTAATGTTGTTCATCTGTTGGAGCACTGGGACTCCCCATCCCCCCTCCCCCTCTCTTTTTTTTTTTTGTGTGGGACATTGGGAAGTAGCCTGGGCGAGCCGCTAGGGTGGCTACCTAGGCTCTGTCCACCCTTTTGGCCCCAGGTCTTCCGGCCACGTGGCCCCTTCCATGGCCCTCGGTTCCCTTTAGGTTGCTGGGGCGAGCCAGGAATGCCACAATATGTTTGGCAGTCCCTCACTACACCCCCCTTTTTTTTTCTTTCCTGGTGCCCCCACAGCGAACTCCATTGCTCTCTCTTGTTTTTGATATCCTGTTTTTGTATCCCCCCTCCCCCAATTTTTGTACTTCTGTAGTTTCCTCTGAGATCCCCCCTTATGTTTTCTGTGCTTTCTTTGAGAGTATCTTATTAGGCCCTGTGAGGCTGTCTGGCTGGTCGGTTTGTGACCCTATGTTTGTCGTAAAATAAAAATTTTGAAATACAATAAAACCATGAGCAAAAGCGGTAAAAATTAGCTCAGCGCACAGCGGTGAAATGGCTCAAAAAAAACGTTTTTTGGTTAAAAACACTTTTTTTATTTTATTTGTTTTTCATTGTTTCCTGTCCCCCAGGGCAGTACCCGGACCCCCATACACCTTTTATGACCAATATCTTGCATATATGCCCTCTGGAGTGGACCTTAATTTTCGAACTTTTGAGCCCCCCTTGACTTACATTGTGTTCGAATCGCGTTCGAATTCGAACTTTTTCAAATGTTCGAGTTCGAATGCGAACCGAACACGGGGTTGTTCGGCCCATCCCTAGTGATGGGTCGCAATGATATTTTTGTTCGCTTTGCCGTTCTTGTGATGTATTCTGCTATGGTTACCACTGCCGGTCGCCTCCTCTCTGGAGCTCTCTCTTTCTATATGTCGTATTATTGATGCTTCTTTTTGTCATCATATTATTGATAAGAATATTTTTTTGAAAATAATTTTTTTATTGTTATCTACTCCTGTATATCTTCAGTTTACCTTTTATTGTTTATTACCCCCCCCCCCTGTTTCCCCCTAAAATAAGACCTACCCCTAGTGTGTTTTTAAGATAACTGCGAAAATATAAGACCTAGTTGTAAGGCAACTTGAAGAGCTGCGGGAGAGAATCAGTGATGCCAGCGCCAGAGGAAGCGAGGTGGCAGTGGAGGGAGCAGAGCCGCATAAGGCTGTGGTCACACCAGCATTCTTTGAGCAGTAGGAACATCTGTGAGAGTGAACGTTCCTTACACTCTGACCCCCGTCTGGCCACCTCGCTGAGCGTGTAGTGTGCTCAGCGCTACAAAGCGCGATCCTCCTATGGAGATCGAGCTTTGTAGCCCCATCTGCGTCCGTTGTAACTTTTTGACGGGGAGGCTGAAATCACGTCCGGTGGGAGAGCACGCAATTCATGCGCGCACACGCACGCTACACGCACGCTAGACGCAGGGAAGTGTGGTCACACGGACGCACTCAGTGCGTTCCTTCTGCTCAAAGAACGCTAGTGTGACTGCAGCCTTAGCCGATGCTTCCTCTACTGCTGGCTCCTGTCACAGGCAGAGTGATTGCCAGACGTACACTGCCAAAAAAACACCAACAAAACAAGAGAAAATAAGACCTACCCCGTAAATAAGACCAAAAAAAAAAAAAAAAATTGTTTATTTTTTAAATATTTTTTTATTTTTATTTTTAATCTTTATTTTTTTTAAAAAGCTTTTTTCATGGTCATGTTTGGTATCGTTGGAACGGCCATCCTCTGGCCGATCAAACATTAACCCCTAGCTGCCACGGATCGGGAGATAGGGGGTTCCAATGAACCCCCCTATCTCCACCATTGGTGGCAGTTAGGGGTTAACTCCAGGACTGGCGTCATCGTGCTATGCACGATGACGCCAGTCCTCAGGTGGCATTCCCGGAAGCTTGGCCGACATCCAAGATGTCGGCCAGCTCCAGGAAAGGATCACGAACCGGCGCTTTTCGGCGCACACGCGGGGGGGGGGGCGTCTGAATTAGATGTCATCGCGCCGCCGCAATGACATCTAATTGTGCCGGCGGCGGTTCCGGGTGCTGGGCTGACATCGAGGATGTCAGCCCGCACCGGGGGGCACAGCGATCGGCCGGAATCCGGCCGATCGCTGGCCCCAAAGGGAGGACGCGCTCAGCGCATCCTCCGCATGGAACCCTACCTGCGGGTGGACGCACTCAGCGCGTCCTCCGCAGCAAAAGGGTTAAAGAGACTCTTTACTGCAGAATTTTATAATGAACGGTTTATTAGATATTGAATTAAAACCGGAATATTTTTAACATTGAAGCCTATGTGATTCTCCTGAATAAACTTGCCGAATTAAACCACCGAATGGCAGGGCATTTCGGGAACCTTTCACTGCTGGTTTGTGTTCTCTGAATAGACGAAGCAGTGCTTTTTCATGGGGATTTCACTGCCCTCGAACAGGCACCGAACAGGCACCGTATGTGCAGGCAATTCGCCAGGATTTGGCGAATTGCCTGCTCTCTGGATAGCCGAATGGCCAAGAAAGGTAACCGAACGCTGATTTTCAGTATTCGGTTACCTTTCTCAAGCAATTTGGATCTCCCTGCTAATGTGATTGCATAATTCAAACATGACTTTCAGCTGCCCTTTGATGTTTATATAAATCTAGTAATAAGATTTTTATTTTTCATGTTGAAGTGTGTATACATTTTTTTGGGTCCCTCTCTATATACAGAGGCTTCTCTTTGTATATGTTCACTGTAGGTAAACCCTATTTGACCAACAGAGGACTCCCTCTACTAGCCAAAAAAGTGCTACTACAATTACATTACATCTCCGACTCCATGTTTCCATGAAGGATAAATGGATCTGCAAGCTTTTCCAATTATTGCAACACATCAACTGTTATGTCCAATGTGTTGAAATTTTCAGAGCACGTTCTGGTGCCCATTTGCAAGCGACTTTCTTTGCAATAAATACAATTCCTTTCTAAGACTAAATTCAGAATTAGACCACATAGAGTATGCTCAATCTTGGGATGTGTACAGGTGCTTTTGAAACTCAAGTATACTAATATGTACACAGCAATATATTCAATGCACAATTTATGATTTGGCAGAAAATTATTTACGTCTCTGGTTCATCTGAATTTCGTTGAGTCTGTCATTCAGGTACTCTGAAATTCAGATGAATTATTATGATGCTTTAAAAAGGTTTCATTGCCGGAAACTAAACCAATGCAAATACACGCAGGTTCTTTACCACTCAACTAATTATTTCTCATCCTGTCTCCCAGGGAAACTGAACTTAGTCCATGCTGTAAAGCCCTTGACTGGTTTCTTTACAATGCAGCTCTCCTGTGTAGATAAAACTGTCAATAAAGTTAATCAATAAACAAGGGCTTAGCAATTCCAAGAGCCAAGTAGCCACGGGCTCCTAGTTCTAGTTCTCTGGCTCCTAGATTTTTTGATTATTGAACACAAATCAATTTACAACCTCATGTCCTGCTCCTAGAGAGTGTATAGCTGACCTCTATAACTGGGTCCTAGATTTAACCTAAATTTGTGAAATTCTGCAATGAACTGTCATGATTATGGTGTTCGGAACATCCCTTCAATCCATGGAAAAAGTGTACGTATGACATTTAATCTATATACATACATAGAAAGTAATAATGTGTGGATATAACTGAATTGATCATTAATATTCCCCTATTCGTTTTATGTGTGGTGGGAATATATTATGCTAAATAGCAAGTTAAAATCTAGGTAACATGACCACTGAAGATAACTTAAGTGGTCATTGCGTCAGAAGGTTGTGCCACCTTTCACCTAGCTGTCAGTGGCTTCTGTGGCAGCTCCTCTAAGTGTAGGTATTACCTTGGCTCTGAAGGCTACTTATCAGTGGCTGCCAAACAGCTTTAGTCCAGGTGCTCTAGGGTCTCATTTGTCGTTGGCTTCTCCTTGCTCACTAGCAAGACTGCCATGATTTTTAATGAGGGGTGCTTCTCCATGTCATTTTCTTATACTCCCAACACCGCGTGTCATTCTCTGTTGACATTGTACGTGGTGTTGTTATATCCATGTCACTCTCGGATGTTTTGTTGCTGTGATTTGATCTCAGCCAATAGGACAATATGTACTGCTATTTGAGCTCCACTCACACACTATGCGGTACCCTGTCTTGGTTCTTTGTACCTGTAAGCAAGTGTGATTTATGTGTATTTTCTGAGTACTGAGTTCTTGGCTACTTCTTTCTGATTATTCTGTTAGTTGGTGTCCCTATTGCCTGGCTAGTACGACTACCCTCTGTGTTACCGACTTTGGCCTGTACAACTGCCGTGTGTTACCAACTTTGACTTGTAGGATTACCCTCTGGTACCTTACCAGCCTTGGCTAGTATGACTACTCCCTCTCATACTTACCTCGTCTCAGCCTTGGAACGCTGACAGACTGAGTAGAGTCAGAGATGAGGTACCAGAGAATGAGTCTCTGTAGACTGAAGAAGTGGAGAATGTTTAAAAGAGTAGGGTGGATGAGAGTGTCGAAGGCAGCAGCAAGATTGAGTGCAATAACCAATCACCATCACCATACTGCTCTATTGATAGTGCTTTTCATAAGGTAATGCATAAGAGCTGGTCCACTATAGTGAGAAAATAGATAATAACAACAACACATAATCTCTATTATCTATCTTTCTGTTTATCAGAGGGTCACAATTATGTTTTTTAGATCCTTTCGAAAGGTACCTCATTCTCTCTTGTCAACTCATTAAGAGTTAATAAATTACTTTAAAATGCTTTAAACCTGTCATGCTTCCACTTCTACTGTTTTGGGTGCCTCCTGTTTGCCAAAGTCATCCACGGTCCTGTAGGCAGGCGTTCCAAGCACATTGTGCCATCAGTCCCTATGGGCCTCCAAGCACCTGGCCACTGCTTCAGGCATTTGTTCCTGCTCGGGAATGTCTCCTGGCCCGGGGATGCAGCCAGCCTATGACCCCCACTGAGCGATGTGTAGCCATGCGATATGCAAGACTGGCAAAGGTGGTTTGCTGGTATTTGCTTTTTGCCAACTAATAAAGCCCATCCTGTGGGCAAAACACTTTTTTGGAATTATTTCTTGTTTGTTTTTATATCTTTGTGAAATGAAAATGCTTTTTTTTCTTTATTAAGAATTGGGTTTGCCTTTTGGTGCTACATATTATCACCTACCTATACCTTGGCCGGTATTCTACATTTACCTCTAGATATCTGGATATCTAGATTCCTTCTCCACAGTGCCAGTTGAGGGGTATTGACTGAGGACAGCATATATTGAGATTGCGACCATCTACATTAAGTGTGAGTACCTGTGTCTTTTTATTCTTATGCACCTATAAATGCTACACTAAGATGAGATCTCTGTTCCTAAGGATCTACGAAAGATTCTTGAAGGCATCCATAGGTGAAGATAGTCTGATGGGTGAGCCTTCTAAGAACCCACAGGCGTGAATATACGAGCCCTATTAGGCTCCTTAAAGTGTGAGTGTGATTACATAATGTAATTTTTTTCCCACTGGTCTTACAGGACTTCACTATATATTTTTTGAATGCCTTTCTATTTTCTGAGGTTCTTCATATCTGGAACCTTTCAACATTATTCATGGACCATTACATACTGTATAACAGACCAGTGTAAGGCCTACACGTTGTTTGATTTGTGTCTCTTGTTTGCTGGGTTATCCCCTCTGTATTGTTTTCGTACATCAACTCGACCTACTACTCATCTACCTTCATCTGTATCACGCTGGTTACTCCCGTTATCATCTTCACTCCTGAGCTCCTGTTTACCATCCCAAGACAAAACCTCTTTACCATCCCAAGACAATCTCTTTTCCGTAGCATAAGAGAACACATCCCTACCTCTTTAAAAATAATAACAGCTGTGATGCTTTGCCAGCCACTGTGATCAGCTGCAGTTTGAACATGGATGGCAACATATTAGAATCCAATCTAGAGGAACAAAATGATGTAGTAATTTTTCTCCACCATTCTTTATGCAAATTGGAGTAAATTAGGCCTATAAGTATCTTTCACGTCATTCCTTTTAAAGGAGGAACAGACTGATAGTCTGTATCAGCTATTCCTAGATAATCAAGAGGTGCGCTCTTTGCCACAGCATTTTATTAAGCCGTCAGGTGTTCTGTTACCTGCGCGATCAGGTATCATTGTGCCTGGTGAATTATTAAACTTCTCTTCTCTCAAACGTACCCTGTGATCAACGTCCAAACTCTCCTGAAGGAATTGTGCTTTTTTTACCCGGCTCCAGGAGTGCAGCCATGTCTCGAGAAATGGAAGCAATTTATACATCCACGATGGGAAGCTATAAGGTGAGCCCCCTCCCCTGTATGCCAGAATAGCTGTATTGATACAGAGGCCTTTACAGACATCCTGTATAGCTACCTGTCAGTTTCTGTGTAGGGAATGATAAATTGATGCTTTGAACCGCCTTGTAGGTAACACTATAGTTGTTGAGCAGTCTGGCTGCTTAATTTTACATTTATCTATCATTTATCATATATTTTTTAATTTGTTTAAGTTTATATTATGTTGTCTTTACATACAAATTCGTCTTGATTTTCAAATATGTTTTATTATTATTTTGCAGAAAATATTAGGACAGTTTAACCCAGCTTTGGAAAACTTAGTATTCCTGGGAAATAATTACATGCGTGCAATTCGTGGTAAGTCACCATCATGTCATCTTTGATCACCACAGCATATCAACTTTTACTGTCACTGTATATACTGTCAGGCCCGGGCCAGGACGGAGCCATGGTGTGACCTTAGTTTAGATTTTATTTCCCAAGCGCTGGGGTAGTCAAACAGACAGACTCAGAGCCAGCGGTAAGTACAAAATATAAGTGTATTGGAAGAACACAATAAGTGGCAAAAAAGTCTTTCACAAAAAGGAAGTCCCAATCCAAAATAAAGCACAATTCAGCAGAGAGGATTATGGGCAATGTAGTCCTACACTCAAGGTCCACCAAAAGAAGCAGCAGGAGCTTAGGCAGCACTACCTTGATATGAGGTCTCTGTATGGATGAAGAGAGTTGGACATCTGGTAGGTTTTCTGGCACAACGGATAGTGGGCTACGCAATCTTCAGAATCCACTCTACTGGAACCAGCAACAATAGCAAGACTGGAATGAAGGCGGTAATATCCAGGAGCCAGGAAGCCACTGGCAAGGTGATAAGCACAGTGGGGACAGAAAATAAAAACCAAAAAATAGAACTATCAGAACTAAAAAGACCAGAATTTAGAGAGATCAGACAGGACTATAACAAGACTATAAGACAAAAAGTAGGTTCAGACTGGAGAAACAGGAAACTATAACAAGAAATGAGGGGGCTCACACAACCTCAACAAATAGGAAGGGAACAGAACAGAATGGAAGAGCATGGAGCCACAATAAATGGCTGGTCATCCAGGTGAGAAAATCAGAAGACTGCCAGCCAAGGCGAAAACCAGAAATGGCAGGAGCCAAAAGATGGAGTAGGAGATGAAGGGGGAAAAGGCAGAATGGAACAAATGGGAGATGGAACAAACAGGACCAACAGGAGAATAGAGGAGGAAAGGGGTGTAAGTCTCACAAATACGACCAGCCATCTTTGCTTTTTGTCAATAGAAACATGCATAACTTTGTACATAAAAAGGAATATAAGAGATGACTGACTAATAACGTCACCCAGATACTACTGGAAGCAGAATTAAATGAAAATCTGAGTTGCTTACTAAACAGGGATCAATGGGAATTGACTATGAAATTGCATATTTTAGGTCTATAAGATCAAAAAATTCTCAAAATTTACTTTTTTCCAAATCCATTATATTTGTAGTTGTGATATAACACACATGTAGTGGATGCATAGCGGAACTCTTCTACCTGACATTTTTCTTACTGCTGCATGGCAAGTAATCTAAATGTAATATTGTCTCATTTATGATCTGTGATCTGTCATCATCCCTATAACAGAAAATAGTCAAAACAAAGTAATAAGTAACCAGATGTATCGTATTTCAGACATTACTGTATGTTCTTTGGAGCCCAAACTTCAATGAGGGTAGACCTTACACCCAGAGCAGCTAATTCACTAAACAGTGTGTTATTGTGAGGTTAGTAAATATATTATTTATATACATAGGAATTAGTAGTATCTGAAATATCTCTTCTTCTGTATCATGAAGGTGGAGACCTGTTTCATATGACACTCACATATCCGAATAATTATTTACTGTAATCTATACTGTAATTACTGTTATCTATATGTAAATAATCATCTTTTTTTCTTTTGTACGTAAATGATAAACACACACACCTTTCTACCCTGCCCTTTATTTTCCTGACTTTTAATACCCCTCTGCTTAAAGTTTTCTGTTTTCTCTACTCTAGACTAACTTTCTCACCATTCGTAATTCCGTTGTTATGTGTTCTTCTATTTCCCTTTCACTGGTGGAAATTTCTCCTTTTTTTCTATTCCTCGCTGGGTTTTGCCACAGATCCCCTTTAGTCAAAGTTTCTATGCATTTACTTTCCTTTTCTTATTTCTCTTATCCTTTCCAATTCATTTCCTGCCATATCACCCTTTACAGTGTCTTTGGTCTTCTCTCTCTATTCACTCTGTGGTGTGATCTTCCTTTCTATTCTGTCAATCATCTTTTCTCCATTTCCTATTACTCTCTGGTCCTTTTTTCCTGCCATATCGCTCTTTTTTTCTCTAATACATATTCTTCGTTTGTTCCCAATCTCTGTTTGTTTGTTTTTTTTCGTTTTCTTTCCTGGTTGACCCATACAGGGTTATACAAAGAGCTCCGAATTGCTGGAGAATGGTAACCGAACGCTGAAATTCAGCGTACGGTTACCTTTCCTGGCCATTCGGCTATCCAGACAGCAGGCAATTCGCCAAATACTGGCGAATTGCCGGCACATACGGTGCCTGTTCGGTGTCTGTTCGAGGGCAGTGAATCCCCATAGAGAAGCAATGCTTCGGCTATTCAGAAAGCAAAACCCAGCAGTGAAAAGTTGCCGAATTGCCCTGCCATTCGGTGGTTTAATTCTGCAGGTTTATTCAGGCGAATTCCTTAGGCTTCAATGTTAAAACTATTCTGGTTTTAATTCAATATCTAATAAACCATTCATTATAAAATTCTACAGGAAAGAGTCTCTTTATTTATAGATTTTTTAGGATATTTTAAGCATTTTCCTGAATTTTTATTTTTTTCTTTTAAAAGTCCTATTTTTTTTTTTTAAGTTTACTTATTTTTTAATTCAATATCTAATAAACCGCTCATTATAATATTCTGCAGTAAAAAGTCTCTTTATTTTTAGAATTTTTACGACCTTTTAGGCATTTTTTGGGATTTTTTTGGATAACAAATTTCCTGTTTTTTTTTTTTAATCGTTTTTTCTTTTTTTGTAACAGCCCTATGTAAATTTCAGACATTTTCACTTAGTAGTTTCTTTGCAAGCAGCGTTTCACTTTTCAAACATTCAAGCGTACTGTTTTTCCGGCGGCTGGTCTTCGCTCTGATCGGCTTCTGCTCGGGTTTCTCCGGCGTCTTCGGTGGGGTTAATCCAGATGTTTTCGCGGGTTTCGGTGTGCGTTCGGCCACGTTTTGCGGTGAGTTTTCGGCGGATTTGCGGCGGCCCTGTGGTGCTTGCTGAATACACCGCAGGGTCGCCGAAATGGGATCACCAAATCATACCGAACTGAAGAGAACGAAAAGTCACCGAACGTGCGGTGGCTTTTCGATTCTCTTTGAATAACCCTGATAGTCTCTTATCTGTCCTTCTATCAACTCCTGTACTTCTACTTCACCTGAACCTGTTCTTTTGTTATGTACTATGTCTCTCAATATCTTGTTCCCTCTGATTTTCTCTTACTTCCTCTTTCTCCTGCATTCATGATTACCATCAATATGGTTCCTCAGACCATTAGCATGCGTATCATTTCTTTTTGCACAAAAGCAACAAACCTCTGTCAAATTTTGTTATGTTATTTGCAATGTTCTTCCTAAATTTATTGTATGAAACGTGGCAGTTTGATCATCCTACTTGTGCTTATATCTTGCCTTGACATCCTATTCTGTTACTGGATTCATTAAAGCCATATCGGTCAGGTTTTCCTGCTAACCAGTGTCACTTCTCGACTCGTAGTGCTGACTAAGCTACCTTGCTGCAATCTATCATAGTGTACCTTCCCTTATCTACGGTTTCTTTCCATTCCTCTTCTTCAACTTTGTCTGCTCTTGCTTGGCATCATAGTATACCCATATCATCTTCTTGTCTTTGCTTTCCCTACTTTCCCTGTCACTCTTCCTCTCAGTTAACTCTTTCCGTCTCACCTCGACATTTCTCCTCAAATCCTGGTCTACAATCCTTCCCCTTGTTCTTGCCTTTCTCTTTTTTTACTTACAAATTCTTGCATCACTTGGTTTCTTATTACCCTATCCATCTCTATGGGGGAGCCATCGTATTTTTAAAAAGCAAAAAAAATAACTGGTCGACCTAATGCAGCAAATTTAATGGCTTGCATAAAGTCGTCTTGCCATTTAATATTTATTTATCCCTCAACTTCTCACCCTACTTTAAATTTACCAATAGTACACTCACATACACTGTCTTGTTTTCTTTGTGTGTTTTCCACATGATTCTTTCCTTGTATGTCTGCAATTTTTTATTTTTTTAGAACAAATTACGTTCACCTACCCATTACCCAATTATACAAAATACAAATTCTGGGTGACAGCATAGTTATTGAAAAATGAGAATGAATCCAGTCATTTTTATTTTGTGTAAAGTACTGTAGAAAGAACCATGATGGAATTAGGTCATCATTGGCTCTGCTGGTCCTTTGGAATAGTCCATTGATGCATGTCTAGGGCAAAGGCCTAAAACAAACATCAATGTGATCTTGCTCTTCTGCAAACTCTTTGTGACATTGGTGTGCACTTTACAACTCATTCACTTCCTATCTGTCCCAACAATCATTTAATGATCTATCAGGATGCAAATCAAAATTCTGATGCTCATGTTCAAAGTTCTAAATAACTCAACCCTTCCTTACAAGTTTTAAATACTGCTCAAGCACAACCCTTCTAGACTATTACAGTCTACAGACACCTTCCGCCTGTCAATGGTTTTCCACTCCAGGTTTGAGCCAGTACTAGTGACGTACTGCCTGTAGTGCATTAGAAAATGCATTATAAAATATTATTCCTATATTTTACATCTTATATAGGGATGAGAGTCACTTTGAAGATGGGGTACATGGAGATAGAAATGCATTTGGGAGGTGCAGGCCTAAGGTTCTATATTCTTTCCCTGCCCTCTCCTATGTTGAAGTCACCCTGTACCTACAATTCTAGGTGCAGGATGTCTGTGTCATCTGTGCTTCGCATGAATACTGTTATTGTTATTATCGTTATTGTCTATGTTTATCTGTTACTATCTGCTAATAGGTTTACTGACTGTGTTGGTCGCTGTAGCCCTTTCCAACTCCCCCTATCTAGAATAAATGTACATCTGTTAAAGGCTGGAGTGGTCTTTGTTTGTTTGTTTTGGTTTGGCAAACATTATTTCAGTATCTGATACTGCATTATCTGAACCCCCTGTTTATCCTCATAATCTGCTATTGTCCTATTTATCTGATTTGTAGGTATGTTGCTCAATGCGTCTTGGTGACCACAGTTAATCCCATTATTTGTCCCTGGTCTAATTATGTCACAGACAGCGAAACGCCAGGCAGTGATTCCTGAGCAGTTGCAGCAATGTGCCAGGGGAGGGATTCTTTATGAAGCACAGTAAGATGCCAGGGTGTCATTTTCCATTGGCCGCAAGGCCCCGCCTGGCAATGTATATATTGTTCATTAAAGGCTCAGTTCCACTCAGACTATTCTAACCTCAAGATTTTCTTGGTGACTCATTTCTGGGAAATGCTATCACCGCTCTTTTAGTGTACCCATCTTTAAGCTTTGGCTAAGGGCTGGAGAAAGGCAAGGGAGCAGCATTGACAGATGTGACCCAGATGGGGTATCTGTTACATTGGCTGCCAGCTGGTGGAATATGCTTCCTTTTATCTGGGACCTTTTTTGTGGATGGAACAGCAGCACCAAAATTTGAAACGGTGTACCCTTATAGTTCTGCTTGAGGCCTGAGGACGAACGGCAAGTGGGAAAACCAAGGCTGTGCTGATTGCTGAGATGATGAAAGGTGACCAGGCATGCTGTTCATCCGAATCACCTTACAAGTAGTCTGACTTTCAAAAGATCTTCCAGGAGAGAATATCTATATTTGGAGCGAATCCATCCAAAGTGTCAATTCTGCTGGCATTCCAAGTGGCATCACAGGGGGTGGCTCTACAGTTGCAGTTGTGCAGGCCTAATCAACAGCCAGACCCTCCTCATCAGTTCTTACCAAACGTATCAGACAACCAAACCCCCCACACCCCTAAGTGAAGACTGGTAATCAGGGTGGAGCATCTCTGGCCTCTATCTCCATGCAGCAGAGGATCTTTATCCTGCAGCGATGGATGGAACAACGATGATGGGGACAGTGATGTGATGCGGAAGGAGGATTTCTTGGCAACGATGGGCGAGAATGAGGTCCCCAATGGTGATTTTCTATAATGCTTGGCAGTAGGCCCAGAACCCCAGCAGAGCGCTCCCACCCAAGGATGGGGGGGGAGCTGGGAAAAGTGGATTTGTTCTGACCTGCAGTGGAAGAGGCTGCAGTCCTCCCCACTGCACATGTGAGATGCAGTGGTAGCTAGCCAGGATCCCCATCTTGAGGGGACATCGGTCATGGAGGTCTGTGGACCTTGTTTTGTTTGGCAAGAAGCCTGGGGAGTCACCCTGTACCTAAAATTCTAGGTGCAGGATGTTTGTGTCATCTGTGCTTCACATGAATACTGTTATTGTTATTATCATTGTTGTCTATGTTTATCTGTTACTAGCTGCTAATAGGATTACTGTGTGGGTTGCTGTAGCTCTCTCCAACTCCCCCCTATCTAGAATATGTGTACATTTGTTAAAGGTTGGAGTGGTCCTTGTTTGTCTGTCTTGTTTGGTAAACACTGTTTCATTATCTGATACTGTATAATCTGAACCCCCTGTTTATCCTCACAATCTGCTATTGTCCTATTTATCTGATTTGCAGGTATGTTGCTCAATGTGTCTTGGTGATCAGCTTTAAAATCCCATTATCTGTCCCTGTTCTAATTATATCACAGACAGCTAGACACCAGGCAGTGATTCCTGAGCAGTTGCAGCAATTTGTCGAGGGAGGGATTCCTGATGAAGTGCAGTAAAACGCCAGGGTATCATTTTCTATTGGTCATTGGACTGTTCTAATCTCAAGATTTGCATGGTACCTCATTTCTGCAGAATGTTATCACTGCTCTTTCAGTGTACCCATCCTTAAGCTTCAACTAAGGGCTGCAGAAAGGCACAAAAGACTGCTGGTGGGAGAACTGGGGTCTGGAAAGGGAGCGGCATTAACAGATGTGACCCAGATGGAGTACGGTGATCTGACACACACACACACACTTCCTCAAACCACAAAGATGAGGTATTATTCAAACCACATTATTCAAACCACAAAGATGAGGTAACAGAAAAGTTCTTTAGACATTGGCCTCCACTGATTCCCTATTTTTCACTAGAAACAAAAACAGCCCTTATTTCTCCTTTGCCTACTCCAAATTGTATTCACTGCAAAGCCTTAATCCCCTTATCTGAAACACGTTATAAAAAAAAACAAATGATTTTCTTTCTCAGGATGAATTCCTAGACATGGGAAAAGTGTTTACTGAACTGTTGGGAAGACACTTAAACCTTAACAACTGTGTACCACATGAAGGACCCTATTACAATCATTGTGCAAACGTCTGCGCCGGCGCAAAAATGCATTAACGCGAGGGGTAAAACCCTTTGCGCAGAACGTGGTATTACAAAGCCAGCGCAACAAACGCATGCACTCATCTAACGCGAACCCTTTACGAGCGTACTGTACTGCGCGCGTCCTATACTTAACATTGTGAGCGCGAATGTGTTTGTGCGTTGGTTCGCGGATGGTATTACAATCTATGCGCAGTTTGTAACGCACAGCCTTTGCTCGCATAACTTTAGCAACTCCTAAAAGCTGGTGTTAATGGCAAATCTGAACGACCTAGCCGAACCCAAATACACCAAATTCTCCCTTTTATCCCTAGCTCTGTCTGAAGCTGCTGAAACCTACTACAATGCCATCAAGAGGATTGGGGAACATGCCCTTCAGAATGCTGCATGCCAAGGACTTGGTGAGTGTGTTTTTGGGAGATAATATAGTTCATACTGATGTTGATAGGTACAAACTGCCAAATGTTTGAAGTGACACGTTGGCTCACCCCTCCCACCCCTTTACACATTGGCCAACACCCCACACCCCCATTATACGTTTTTACACACCCCCACCCACATTACACGTTGGCCCACACCTCCCACTCCATTACACATAGACCAACACCCCCACCCCATTACATGATCAAAATTACACACGTTAAAAAATGGGAGAGTAGGCATTGCAAGACTTTAATTTTTCTTAAAAAAGAGCTTTAGTGCAGTTGTTTTCACTGTTTTCTCCTAATGATGTTTTTTAGGGACCGTTTGAACAAAAGGTTTACAAGTTAATTCCTCTCACTACAAAAAAACTACAATAGTCCATACCACAGCCAATTGAAATTAATCACCATCATTATTATTTGTAATGATTTCGATGAGGGCACATCTTCACATTAAGAACCTTTAAACTGGCAGTGATTATGGGCGTTGTTGGTTTGCAAAATGTCAGTATCGGATGTATCAGCAATAGTTACAGCAACACGTTACCTTGACATAAATGGGTAGGACTTATTCAGTATGGGCTAATTTTGTGCTAATTTAACCAGAGTTGTTGTAAACCTAGCAATTCCACTATAATGGCTCTGGTAAGTTTACAACAGCTCTGCTTAATTTAGCCCCAGTTTTGTAATACTGCCCTATGACTTCAACAGTATATTGTAATTAGCTGATAATGAACTGAAGGTTTAGGTCAAAGTAGCTGCAGTATTTTCTTAGTATTTCGGCATCAATCGAGATAATTCTTTTTCAATTTACAACTCGGTACATTTACTTGTTTAGTTAATAATCCACATACTGAATGCAGGCTACAGATTCCGGAGCTCATAAATTAGCCGCATACTTGTATCTGCAATATATATGGGACTTTGGACATGCAGCAAGTCCTGAGAACAGTCCCACAGCCAGTAACCTCCTGTGCCACAACATGACTGCAGTGCAGTTTCTTGAGATTGTTTGTGGCCGCCATCAAAAGAAATGCATAATCTATGGGGCAAAACAGATTTGCTGTAAAGAGTTATTTCACATGTATTGTTTGAATGCCAGAAGCCTCCCTCGATTGTACAGGATCCATTAAAATAACGAAAAGTGATTTTCCATTCAGTGTTGCACACTGAGAAGTAAATAACAGCAGCTTATCTTTATGGAGGGTTGAATTTGGTGTCATGTGGAAAGCGCTTGCATAAGACTTCTAATCAATATGCTTCTCAAAATATTTACTTAAATCACTTGGCAAAATGATACTCTGCCGTCTGACACTTCACACCTGCAGATCTGGCTTTCCAGAATTGATGTTGTAACATAGGATCCCCTCACTAGTTAAATAAAACTCGACACACCTATTTCTTATCAGGAAATACACTATTCAATTCAAATTATGTTGCCTGGAAACCGTATAAACTGTCAATAACATAGTACTTCAATACAGTTTACAGTACAGTTTTAGACTATCAGGGCTATTCAGAGAGAGGTGAAAACCAGGAGAATGGCTGGAGAAGTGAAAATTCTAGGTCATAATAGCCGATTTGGAAAGTGAGATAAATGGGAGAATTTTTCTGGTTTGGCTATTTTGACCTATAATTTTCACTTGTCCAGTCATTCTCCTGGTTTTCACCTCTCTTTGAATAACCCTGTTTGTCTGTACATCAAAAGCAAATACAAAAAGGTGCACAAAGCTTGCCTCAATATCAATGTTTTTTTCTCTCTGTAGACACGAAGACCACCTTGTAAAGGTCAGAGAGGGACTTTTCGTTTCTTACTGTAAAAAACACAGGTCTTGGCTCAATATGTTCCCATGGATTGGATTATATAAATATAGGGGTTCTCACACTATTTCATAATAGTCACTGGTATTTAGCAGAAGGTTAATCTCTTGCTTTTTTAACCCTTAAATGAATTGCTGTAGTTAAGATTACAGTGGTGCAATGTAGTCTAATAGAAGATGTGCAAATGATTTGCTTTGTCAAGGCTGCAGCCACCTTTCCTAATCCACTGGTATAATCACACAACTGAGCTCTGTCACTTACAGGGTTATCCAAAGAGATTCGAATTGCTTGAGAAAGGTAACCGAACGCTGAAAATCAGCGTTCGGTTACCTTTCCTGGCCATTCGGCTATCCAGAGAGCAGGCAATTCTCCAAATCCTGGCGAATTGCCTGCACATACGGTGCCTGTTCGGTCCCTGTTCGAGGGCAGTGAAATCCCCATCAAAAAGCACTGCTTCGGCTATTCAGAGAACACAAACCAGCAGTGAAAGGTTCCCCTAATGCTCTGCCATTCGGTGGTTTAATTCGGCAAATTTATTCAGGAGAATCCCATAGACTTCAATGTTAAAAATATTCCCGTTTTAATTCAATATCTAATAAACCGTTCATTATAAAATTCTGCAGCAAAAAGTCTCTTTATTTATAGATTTTTTAGGATACTTTAAGCATTTTTCTGAATTTTTTAAAAAAAAATTAAAAGTCCGATTTTTTTTTGATTTTTTTTTTCAGTTTGCTTATTTTTTTTGTAACAGCCCTCTTTATTATCATTCCCTGGACCTCCTGTGAAAATTTCAGACATTTTCGCTCAGTAGTTTCTTTGCAAACAGCGTTTCTTTTTCCCAGATTCATACAAATGGTTTTTCTAATTTATTCACTGCCTCCTCTACGTCACAGCTGCTTCGGCTCTGTGTGATTCGGCTCCTTTTCGGCTCCTGTTCGGCTCCTCTTCCAAGGTTAATCCAGATGTTTTTGCTTGTTTTCAGCGTGCATTCGGTTAGTTTTCGGTGAGTTTACGGTAGCTTTTCCCTGCAATTCGGGGACCCTGTGCTGTTTGCTGAATACACCGCAGGGTCACCGAAATGCAATCGGCAAAAGGAACCGAATTGAAGAGAACGAAAAGTCACCGAACGTGCGGTGACTTTTCGAATCTCTTTGGATAACCCTGTTAGAGGGATTATGTATTCCGAAGCCACTATACTATTCGTCTCTTTGGTGTTTCAATATTACTATATTCGAATTATGTTCTAGAACCCACAATTTTCTTCTACTATTTACCACTATTTTAACCCTTTGCGGTCCAATAAACTTTCACTAACTGGGTTATTCAGAGTGAGCTGATCTGGCCCCGAAATTGCACTGAACGGTGAATTTCCTCATACGGTGCAATTTCGTGGCCATTCGCGCAATCCAGAAAGCCGGAAATTCGCCACATTTTGGCGAATTGCCAGCGAAATACGATGCTGTTCGACGGCAGTAAACTCCCCCATAGAGAAGCAATGGTTAGTCTATTCAGAGAACACTGAACAGCAGAGATATGTCAGTGAAATGCCCTGATGTTCGGTGGTTTCATATGGCAGGTTAAATCAGGGGAATCCCATAGGTTTCAATGTTAAAAATATTCCCGTTTTTATACAATATCTATTAAACCATTTATTCTTCTAACCTGCAGCAAAAAGATTCTTTATTTTTTTAAGGATTTTTTTAGACATCTTTCAGGATTTTTTCAGCAAAATATTTTTTCCTGAGTGTTTGTTTTTTTAATAGTCGTTTTTCTTTTTTCTGTAGCAGTCCTTTTTATTATTATTCATAAGACCTTATGGGCCATATTACATACTTGGTACTAACTTAACCAGAGCAGTTGTAAACGTAAAACCATATTACATAGTTGGTGCTAACTTAACCAGAGCTGTTGTAAACTTCCCAGAGCCATTATAGCCTATGGAGGTTTTAAGTTTACAACAGCTCTGGTTAAGTTAGCACCAAGTATGTAATATGGCCCTATATGTTTATTCCAGACATTTTTGGCAAGTAGTTTTTTTGCAAACAACGTTTAAATTTTGAAAGTTTCAATCGTTTTTATTTTTGTAATTTTTACCCAGTTCATTGGATTGTTGGCTTTTTCTGGCAGCTGGTCTGCGCTGTGTTTGGCGGATTGTCCGCTTTTTCTGGACTCATTCGACGGGTTTGCGGTGGTTTATTGGATCGGGTCCGATAATTTCAGTGGTTTTTCGCATTTTTTTTTTTTTTAAATCTGTGGCTTTGCTGAATTTTTTTTTAAATCGGCGGAATGCTGAATTCACCGCAGTGTCAGGGAATTTGATTCCCTGAAGTGCGGGGAACAA
The DNA here is from genome assembly GCA_009667805.1 of Leptobrachium leishanense. Lineage (NCBI taxonomy): Eukaryota > Metazoa > Chordata > Amphibia > Anura > Megophryidae > Leptobrachium > Leptobrachium leishanense. The sequence continues at coordinate 82,205,079 of CM019070.1, read as the reverse complement.
GAGTGCTCTGAATAACCGCTTAAGTGCGCCTGTAATTTTAAGAATGGATTGTTGGATGGACAGAATTCTTGGTGAGTTCCCACACTTAAGGGGTGCTCCACTAACCATTTACTATACGTCTTTTTGGTGTTTCTCGTGTTTCCACCAAAGTATAATTTAGATTATATTTCACAGTACTTTCCATCTGTGTTTCAATGGAAGTTGTCCAGCGTTGTTCTCTACTGTTGTTTTCACCATAGTTTGTATTTGAAGTACATGAAAATCACCACTTTGATATTGCCAAAGTATAATCACCGTTGTTGGAAACAACAATGATAAATTGAGAATAGCCGCATTATACACTTTGCATTGAAGAATAAGGTTTAATCACTGTTCAAAGTAGTTCAGCGTTATTCACTATTATTTGCTGGAACCTCTTATGCCAGTGTTAGATTTTTCTTCTCTAGATAGACGAATTTCACCATAATTACAACAGTTGTGATTTATACCATTGTTTGCAAGAGCGATGAAAATCAGCGTTTAATGAATTACCTAGATATATTTTTTGGACTTGACCTCTGATTTTAATTGACAATCTTCTGAGTTTATAGCTACAGTGGCAAGAAAAAGTATGTGAACCCTTTGGGATTACGTGGTGTTTTGCATGAATTGGTCATAAAATGTGCTCTGATCCTCATCTAAGTCACAACAATTTGAAAAACACAGTCTGCTTAAAATAATACAACACAAACATTTTATGTTTGCATGTTTTTATTGAACAGAACATGTAAACATTCACAGTGCAGGGTGGGAAAAGTATGTGAACCCCTAGCCTAATGACTTCTCCAAGAGCTAATTGGAGCCAGGATTGAGCCAACCTTGAGTCCAATCAGTGTGATATTATTGGATCTGTTGCTGAAAGCTGTCCTGCCCTTTAAAAACACACACTAGTTTTGGGTTTACTGGTTTCAAGAAGCACTGCCTGATGTGAACCATGCGTCGCAGAAAAGAGCTCTCAGAAGACCTACGATCAAGAATTGTTGACTTGCATGAACCTGGAAATGGTTACAAAAGTATCTCCAAAAGCCTTGATGTTCATGTGTCCATGGTAAGACAGACTGTCTACAAATGGAGAAAGTTCAGTACTGTTGCTACTCTCCCTAGGCGTGGTCATCCTGTAAAGATGACTGCAAGAGCACAGCGCAGAATGCTTAATGAGGTAAAGAAGAATCCTAGAGTGTCAGCTAAAGACTTACAGAAATCTCTGGCACATGCTAACATTTTTGTGGACACATATACAATAAGGAAAACATTAAACAAGAATGGAGTACATGGGAGGACACCACGGAGGAAGCCATTGCTGTCCAAAAAGAATATTGCAGCACCTTTGAAGTTTGCAAAAGAGCACCTGGATGTTCCACAGCACTACTGGCAAAATATTCTGTGGACAGATGAAACCAAAATTGAGTTGTTTGGAAAAAACACACAACACTATGTGTGGAGAAAAAGACACAGCACACCAACATCAAAACCTCATCCCCACTGTAAAACATGGCAGAGGGAGCATCATGGTTTGGGGCTGCTTTGCTGCCTCAGGGCCTGGACGGATTGTTGTCATTGATGGAAAAATTTATTCCAGAGTTTATCAAGACATTTTGCAGGAAAACGTAAGACCATCTGTCCACCAACTGAAGCTCCACAGAGGATGGGTGATGCAACAGGACAATGACCCAAAGCATACAAGTAATTCAACAAAAGAATGGCTTCAACAAAACAAAATACGCCTTCTGGAGTGGCCCAGTCAGAGTCCTGACCTCAACCCGATTGAAATGCTGTGGCATGACCTTAAGAGAGCGATTCACACCAGACATCCCAAGAATATTGCAACACTGAAACAGTTTTGGGAAGAGGAGTTTTCCAAAATTACTCCAGATCGTTGTGCAGGTCTGATCTGCAACTACAGGAAACGTTTGGTTGAGGTTATTGCTGCCAAAGGAGGGTCAACCAGTTAAGTCCAAAGGTTCACATACTTTTTCCACCCTGCACTGTGAATGTTTACATGTTCTGTTCAATAAAAACATGAAAACATATAATGTTTGTGTTGAATTATTTTAAGCAGACTGTGTTTTTCAAATTGTTGTGACTTAGATGAAGATCAGAGCACATTTTATGACCAATTCATGCAAAACTCCAAGTAATCCCAAAGGGTTCACATACTTTTTCTTGCCACTGTATATAAAAGTAGTTAAGAATATTGGGATGAGGGAAAGTGAATATTTCAGGTATTCTTCTGAACACCACATATAGTTGCTTTACCTGGGCATGCGTTGTTCTTTTAGTCTTCATGCCAAATTACATCAGTTATCCCATGTTATTTGTCATTTCCGCACCGTGTTTTTCACAATTAGGGATGGGCTGTTCGGTTCAGAGTTCGCATCGAACATCGCCCGTTCGCATGTTCGCGAACTACGAACATTTCCGCGTGTTCGCCGCATGTTCGCCCACAATGCACCACAATGGACCACAATGCACTTTTCCACTGGCCTGAAGCTTGTAATTGGCTACAGCCTTTCACCTGACCACAGGTCAGGTGTAAGACAGGTTCAAGACTATGCCAATCACGGCTCAGAGTCCTGATTGGGCAAATTTTGCCCAATCATGGGCTCACAGAGCTAAGTCCCACAGCACACTATATAAGGTTTCACACAGTGCTTCAGCACGCCTTTGAGAGGAGATTTGAGAGGAGATTGTTCTTGTGTTAGTGTGTGTTCTCACTGCCAGTCTGCCACCAGCTACTGGGGGGGTCTCATTTCTACAAAATATCTGGGACTTGTTGTAATCTGTGTGTTCTCACTGACACCCAGTATTTTGGGGGTCAGTAATTGCTACAAAATATTTGTGAATTGAGGTGATCTGTATCTTGTCACTGCCAGTGCCACGCAGTATTTTGGGGGTCAGTAATTTCTACAAAATATTCGTGAATTGAGGTGATCTGTGTCTTGTGACTCACTGCCAGTGCCACACAGTATTTTGGGGGTCAGTAATTTCTACAAAATATTTGTGAATTGAGGTGATCTGTGTCTTGTCACTGCCAGTGCCACGCAGTATTTTGGGGGTCAGTAATTTCTACAAAATATTTGTGAATTGAGGTGATCTGTGTCTTGTGACTCACTGCCAGTGCCACGCAGTATTTTGGGGGTCAGTAATATCTACAAAATATTTGTGAATTGAGGTGATTTGTGTCTTGTGACTCACTGCCAGTGCCACACAGTATTTTGGGGGTCAGTAATTTCTACAAAATATTTGTGAATTGAAGTGATCTGTGTCTTGTCACTGCCAGTGCCACGCAGTATTTTGGGGGTCAGTAATTTCTACAAAATATTTGTGAATTGAGGTGATCTGTGTCTTGTGACTCACTGCCAGTGCCACGCAGTATTTTGGGGGTCAGTAATTTCTACAAAATATTTGGGAATTGAGGTGATCTGTGTCTTGTCACTGCCACTCAGTATTTTGGGGGTCAGTAATTTCTACAAAATATTTGCGAATTGATGTGATCTGTATCTTGTCACTGCCACGCAGTATTTTGGGGGTCAGTAATTCCTACAAAATATTTGAGAATTGAGGTGATCTGTGTCTTGTCACTGCCACGCAGTATTTTGGGTGTCAGTATTTTCTACAAAATATTTGTGAATTGAGGTGATCTGTGTCTTGTCACTGCCACGCAGTATTTTGGGGGTCAGTAATTTCTACAAAATATTTGTGAATTGAGGTGAGCTGTATCTTGTCACTGCCATGCAGTATTTTGGGGGTCAGTAATTTCTACAAAATATTTGGGAATTGAGGTGATCTGTGTCTTGTCACTGCCATGCAGTATTTTGGGGGTCAGTAATTTCTACAAAATATTTGTGAATTGAGGTAATCTTTGTCTTGTCACTGCCACCAGCAACTATTTTGGGGGGTCAGTAATTTGTACAAAATATTTGGGAATTGAGGTAATCTGTGTGTTCTCACTCACTGCCACCAAGTATTTTGGGGGTCAGTAATTTCTCCAAAATATCTGGGAATTGAGGTAATCTGTGTCTTGTCACTGCCACCCATCAGGGGGTCTCACAAGAGGACATAGTCTTAGATTAGAGGGGCAAAGGTTTAAAAGTAACATCAGGAAGCATTATTTTACTGAGAGGGTGGTGGATACATGGAACAGCCTTCCAGTTGAAGTGGTTGAGGCCAAAACAGTAATTGAATTTAAGCAAGCATGGGATAGGCATAAGGCTATCCTAAACAAAAGATAAATCCAGGTTAAGTATCCATGTAATTGGGCAGACTAGATGGGCCGAAAGGTTCTTATCTGCCGACATTTTTCTATGTTTCTCACTGATTTATAGGAGGTTTCTGAGTCTTGTAATCTGTGTCTTCTCACTGCCAGCTATCAGGGGTTCCCACATACCTCTAGCAGATTTCTGCGAATTGTAATCTGTGTGTTGTCACTGTTGCCAGCTATCAGGGGGTCCTATCAGAGGGTCTCACTGACTTCTAGCAGATTTCTGCGAATTGCAATTTGTGTCTTGTCACTGGCACCCATCAGGGGGTCTCACTGATTTATAGGAGGTTTCTGGGAATTGTAATCTGTGTCTTGTCACTGGCTGCCAGCTATCAGGGTGTCTCACTGAGTTATACCAGAGTTCTGGAAATCTTTAATCTTTATAACAGAGTTGAATCAGAGTTCTGTATATATTTAATCTATATATCACTCACCATGTCAGAAAGACCAAAAAGGACAGGCAGACGCTCCCAGACACAGATAAGAGGGCAAGCAGCCCCTGTGTCGGGAGGCTGTGCCTCTGGTCGTGGTAGACGTGGTGCATCCTCTGCAGGGGCACGCTTGTCCTTTCTAACTGGTGCTGGCCGTTTTCTTAAGCAGCACCAACATACAGAGGATTTGATGGATTGGCTAACCAGGCCATCCACATCCTCCGAGTCCTCTGCCAGCCAGGCTTGTAGTGCTTTACAGTCCACCTCAGCTGCCAAAACATCTAATGCAGCCTCCATGTCCACAGCTACTCCTGCCGTAGCCTCACTATCACACACGGAGGAGTCAGCTGAATTGTTTGACTACAATGACAGTGACATGCTGCTTGAGGATGCGCAGCAAGTACAGTGCTCTGATTCAATCTCTCAGGTTGAGGAAGGGAGTATAATCAACCTAGAGGAAGGGGGTGCCAGTGATGACACACAAATAACTGGAACTCATGTTGCCCCAGCAGCTGCAGCATACTGCCAAGTTGGCTCCAGTGACGAGGAGATAGGGGGTGATGATGACAATGATGATGAGGTCACTGACTCCACCTGGGTGCCTGATCGACCAGAGGAGTCAAGTGAGGAGGAGGAGGAGGCACAACAAACACGAGGCACAACATCCTCTATGACCAACCGTAGCACTAGCCAGTCCAAGGCATCAGATATCAGAGCTTCTGAGGTGGAGAGCGCTGTTGTCTCAAAGCACACATCCAGGAACTCTGCTGTCTGGGAGTTCTTTAAGAAATGTGCAGCAGACTGCACTGTTGCTATTTGTAATCTATGTCAGATGAGGCTCAAGCGTGGGAAAGACACCGGACGCTTGGGTACCACATGCTTGAGGTGACATATGACCACCTGCCACGCATCCCGTTGGCGCAAAACTTTGCGTAGGTCCTGATCCTCCTCATCTGTCTCTACCCCCACTGTATGTCCTGCCATGTCATTGCCTACAACCTCCACTGACAGGGATGATGCTACAGTAATGGATGCACCAGCTCCTTCCTCACAATGTGACAGCATTCCATCAGCTGAAGATTTACGCAGTCAAATTACGTTGCCCCGGCTGCTGCAGCGTAAGAAAAAATATAGTCCCAACCATCCCCAAGCACAGCGTCTAAATGCCAGCTTAGCAAAATTACTCGCATTGCAGCTGCTGCCTTTCCAGCTGGTGGACTCTGCTCCCTTCCGTGAATTTGCTGAATGTGCTGTACCACAGTGGCATGTTCCAAAACGCCATTACTTTTCACTGAAGGCCATTCCAGCACTATACCAGCACGTGGAAGACAATGTTATCGAGTCATTGGGAAAGGCAGTCAGCAGCAAGGTGCATGTGACTTTAGACACGTGGTCCAGCAAGCATGGACAGGGTCTTTACATTTCCTTCACGGCACACTAGGTAACTCTGATTGTAGCTGGGAGGGATCCAAGACGGGGCTCTGTGCTGGAACTTGTTCATCCACCACGCCTCCAGAAAGCTGCTTGTATGAGGTCTGTCTTCTCCTCCACCACCTCTCCCTCTTCCTCTCCTCCTCCTCCTTCTGTGTCTCTGGCGAAGTGGCAGTTAAACCGACGCGTGACAGGGGCTACGCAATGGCTCAAGCAAAAAGATGCCATACTGTGCTTGAGCTGGTTTGTTTAGGGGACAGGAGCCACACCGGGCCGGAAATTCTGTCAGCTCTGCAGGGGCAGGTGCAGAGATGGTTAACACCACGCCAGCTTCAGCTGGGAATGGTCGTATGTGATAATGGCAGCAACCTTCTCTCCACCCTACACCAGGATAAGTTGACGCATGTACCATGCCTAGCACACATCCTAAATCTGGTGGTACAGCATTTCCTAACCAGGTACCCAGGGCTGGCAGAGGTTCTCAGCCAGGCCAGAAAAGTCTGCAGCCACTTCAGACGGTCATTCCCAGCAAGCGTTCACCTGGCAGAAATTCACAGAGAATTCCACCTTCCCACAAACCGTCTGATCTGTGACATGCCCACCAGGTGGAACTCGACATTAGAAATGCTGCAGCGTCTGCACAAGCAGCAGAGGGCCATCAACGAGTACCTGTGTGAGTATGGCACAAGGACAGGTTTAGGTCAACTTGTTCCCCCCCGCAGTGGCTGATGATCAAGGATGCATGCACTGTACTGTCACCATTTGAGGAGGCAACGAGGATGGTGAGCAGGGACAGTGCATGCATCAGTGACACAATTCCTTTAGTGTTCCTGCTGGAGCACACTCTGCAGGGAATTATAGATGTGGCTCTAGAGGCAGAGCAGCAGGAGGAAGAGGAGGCCTTCCCTAGCTCTGAAGGCCCCAGTCTTTCCGCAGACAGCATTCCAGCGGGTCCTCCTCAGATCAGACAGGAGGAGGATGAGGAGGAGGAATATTTAAGTAGTGGGGGCAGTGAAGGTGGGGATTCCTCAACGGAGGGTTTTGTGTGCCCAGAAACACAAGGGCTAGTGCGTGGCTGGGAGGAGGAAGTGCACGATACGGTCATCCTCATTGACCAGGAAGACTCAGAAGCTAATGCCACCTCCAACCTACGCTGCATGGGCTCCCTTGTAATGCAAAGCCTGCTAAAGGACCCCAGGATTCGTGCTATCAAGGAGAGGGATCATTACTGGTTGGCAACCCTTCTTGATCCACGATACAAGGGTAAAGTTGCAGAGCTCATCCTGCCCGCACAGAGGGAGCACAGGATGAAAAAACTTGAGGACGCTCTAAAGTGACACTTGTGTAACACCTTTCCAGGCACTGGTAGGTTACCAAGTGATGACACAGGTGCTTCTGAGGCTGCGGATGATCAGAGGAATAGTGGTGAAGGCCGGGGCCGCGTGACTTATGCCTTTTTAAAAAAATTTAGTCCACGACGCCCAGGGATGTCAAATGTAGGTACCCATTGCCACCGTATGGTGCAGGACTACCTAGGGGCAAGGGCAGACCTGGATACCTTTCCAGCAGATGATCCACTGGCTTACTGGGTGTTGAGATTGGATCACTGGCCAGAACGTAGCCAATATGCTATGCAGCTACTAGGTTGCCCTTCATATAGCGTGCTTTCTGAAAGGACGTTCAGTGCCGCTGGAGGTTTTGTCACAGACAAAAGAGTGCGTCTGTCCACCGACTCTGTAGACCGGCTGACATTTATAAAAATGAATCAGTCCTGGATCAGCAGCTATCAATCCCCTGATGCTGACGTAACGGAATAGATCGGGGATGTCTTCGGCATTCACAAAACCTCCAGCACTGAACTCTTCCACAATACCACAAAAGGGTTATGGTGTGAAGGCACTTGCTGCCATGAAAGGCACAATATTTGGCTGCACTGACGCCTGTGCCACATTTATATCATTTTAGTTTTTTGAACCGCAGGGTCCAACCCTGCACTCTTCCACAATACTACAGAGGGGTTACTGTAAGAATGCACTTGCTGGCCTGGCACCAAAAGCACAATATCTGGGTGCAGTGACGCCTTTACCAGATTCATATCTTTTTAATATAGGACCACATGGTCCACCCCTGCACTCTTCCACAATACTACAGAGGGGTTACTGTATGAATGCACTTGCTGGCCTGGCACCAAAAGCACAATATTTGGCTGCACTGCCACTGACGCCTGTACCAGATTCATATCCTCAGAGGGGTTACTGTGTGACGGCACTGTTGCCGATGCTAAAGGCCCAATTTTAAAGCACCTATTGTTACTGTCTTCCAAAGCCTGCATAAGTTTCACCATAATTTAGCCAAAAAATCACTAAACTTTTTCTACGTGTCCGAAAATGTCTCCTCTTTTCATACAGGCTGCCGCCCCAAGCAGTTGTTTATGAATAGATTAAAGGAAAAGCATTTACCGTCATTTGAAACGTCATTTTTTTGTTATTAAATGTTTCTATACATCCTAGAAATCTGCCACTTCATGGGCAGGTTATGGGGACCTCCTAGGCACGATATTTGAAGGAATTTTTCGTTTTTATTTTTAACCCTTATTTCATGGAAAACTCACTGACCCTTTAAAAACGTTTTTTTTAAAACTTTTTGTCCTTGTTTCCTGTCCCCCAGGGCACTACCCGGACCCCCATACACCTTTTATGGCAAATATCTAGCATATATGCCCTCTTGGAGGGCACTCTAAAAATCGAATTTTGAGTCCCATTAACATGTATTGAGTTCGAATTCGAACCTTTGAATAGTTCGAGTTCGAATGCGAACCGAACTCGGGGGTGTTCGGCTCATCCATCACAATATTCATAAATGATCTGCCCAACGTCTGCAAAGCCTCAACTGTACACATGTACGCAGCAGGGACGTGCAGTCAGGGGTGGCAGGGGAGGCTCCGCCTCCCCTGCCATTCCAGTAAATTAATGTGCTCAATGTGCTGTAATGACATGTGTGTGTGTGTATATTTAAACTGTAATTAAATGGTTATATTGAAAAAAGTTCTCACTCACCTCCACGCTCCCTCGCTGCGCTTGCTTCTTCTCTCTCTCTTCTGCTTTTTTTCTCCTGCGCTTTCACTTCAGTTTGCTGGCTGCTGTGTGTGTGTGATTCTCTACACAGACAGCAGGGGCAGCACTGAGCCAGCCTAGGCTACTCAATTTGCGCAGCTCTACACTACGCTAATTGCGAAGCCCAAGCTGGTGGCAGGCACGCTCTTTAGTGCCTCCAGGCACGGAGAGCACATGAAAGCTTCAGACAATCGGAAAGCTCCCATTGGTCTCAAGCATTTTTTTTTTTTTAAAAAAAACGCTCACCATGGGAGGCAGAGTTCCTCATGGTTTGATTGACGCAGGACAGTCATGTGACTGTTCTCGTCAGTCGTGGGGGGGCATATCCTGTGCCGAGAGCACGCACTGGCTCCAGCTCCTCCTACTCGCCAACGTGACACAGCGTGCTGGCGCCACAGTCACGCGGGAAGCAGCTGGACGAGGTGCAGTGCTCGTGAGGGACCACATCGGCTCAACCCTTGGCTCTCTCGGACTGGCAGGCAAGTATGTTTGTTTTGTCTGTGTGAAGAGGGTAATCGGTGCGGTGATGTGGATTCCAAGCCGCGGCTGAACTGATAACAGGCAGCATGCAGGGGTCAGCCTAAGAGCTTGTGTGCTGCCGAGGGCGCAAAAATCTGAATCCCTGTTAAACTGGCCGGGGATTTGGATCTCTGCCCTCTGTCTGTGTGAGCAATGCCGCTCCCGCTGAGCTCCGTGGTCAGTTAATGACTGCACCCCCACTGTGATGAGGTGTCAGAGCGCCGGCCCCGACTCATCAGCTCACAATATGTGGCTGTGTGACTACAGACCTTTTAAAAAAAAACTTATGGCACCTCATCTGTGTTCCTGATAAGAAGCCAGTTGTTTTTTTCTTATCTCCTGCTCACAGAAAAGTCTTTTTAAACTTCAGCAAGTAAGTAAAGCAGCAGGAGGCTCTCTCTCCATCTGATGAGCTGGGTCTGATAACCACAGGCTTACATGTGCAGCCCCCACCCCTCCCCTAATGGAGGTGACCAGGACAGCCTTCCCTGTGAAGGTAATCTGTATACTGCTCTCACCTGGGTATGCTCTGTGTGCCAGGCACTGCTCCTATTTATGTTTGCTTCCTGATATTCTCTCATCTTATTCCCATACTGACAAAACTGTTACAATGCTATTTGGAACAGCACCTATACTACGTAAGTTACAAACTGCCCATCTATGCATCAGCACAAAATCAAGTGGCACGCTGACCACAGTCAGTACTCGCAAATTTCTAGGTATGTGGTTAGACCCAAATCTATCCCTTGGCCCCCAAATCGAAAGACTCTTATCTAAACTTTACCCCATACTAGGTGCCCTGTGTCACAACCCCTACGCGCGCTGCTGCAAAAGACGCCGGGTTAAGCCACCCACTATCTGTCTAGCCTAGCCCAGATAATGACTGCGTGGACAGCAAGCACCCGCGCGCTTGCTTACCTATCTGTCCCCGCACACTTGCTCTCGCAACAGGTACGTAGAGCGCGATACAATGGTCCCAGGATTGCAACGCAGTACAAGTCTTCTCTTGAAGTGGGTAATGACTACGTCTCCCACAATCCGGGCTCACTTTCCTATTCTATTAGTTACGCTGCTACCAGTCCTCATGGACACTACACGTGTCGCAGTGAGAGATGCAGGGCTAAGCAACCACACTGTTTGCTTCCCCTTACCCGGACAGTGACTACATAGACAACAATCCCTGCCGTCCCCAGCGACCGCAACTCACAATTTCATGTCTACCCGAGCTTAAAACAACCAGCAATACTCCAGTCTCTTAGGCTAGGGTCAGACGAGCGCAGTGCGAACGCGCGTGCAGGCGCACTTAATCACGGCCGCACTAGCAGCAAGTGCCAGGCAATGACGGCCAATATACGAAGTACGGTCGCACAAAAGTCCGGCTGCGCAACGCAAGTGGAAAACGAACGCATTTTGTCGAGAACGTAAAACCTCTAGTACGGTTGTACAGAGTGCGCTGCGTCCGCTAGAGGCGTGTGTGCGTGAATTGGAGATGTCAGACACTGCTAATGTCCGGCCAACATAACGTCCAGATGCACAAAGTGTTTTATTGATGATCCGTACAAAATCACGGATGCAAATGCGCATCGTATGACCGCTATCGCGTACTCCGTGAAAAAATACGTCCATTCGTTCGAACACACTTTTTCACAGACAACGCGAAAATGCGTTCGTCTGACCCTAGCCTTAGTTAGCGTGGATCTCATCAGCCAGAAGCAGAAACTTTAATGAGGTATATTTATGTATGATATAGAAAAAAGATATCACAGTGCATTTGTTACAGGAAAAATTATAGCTAGAATAAATAAATTACACACTACACAGCAAATACAAGAAAAGGATTAACCACAGAGCATTACTTACAAACAATAAGCTAGCATCAGTGACTCCGGGGTTGGAGATGGAGACATGCATAGATCCGCTGGAGATGGAAGCATGGACCGATCACCAATTTTGATTGAACCCCTGTGATCAGCTCTCAGTCCATGGCAAGCTTCAGAATTTATACACTTCCTGGTCCTTCCAAAACCCACCCACAAATAGCCCAGCCTCCTGCACTACATATCCCAGAATTCCCCTCAGCTGAGCATGCACAGTATGCTTCGTCATTAATCTTACTTCCCTGGTCTATCAATCATCTCCCAAAGACCACCTTCTGTGATCAGAGAATGTGATTGCTTCTTTGATATGAGGTTGGGGTGCCGCTCTGGCTGCGTCTTCTCACTGCCATGAGCAATTGCTATTTCTGCCTGCTGGGTAGACCCCAAAAAGGTGTTATCTTCAATTCACACCTGTGATGACTTCAGAGAAAAGTGTCACGGACCCATTTAATTGTTTCTTTCCAGCAGACTGGAAACACAGCCATTGATTTCTTAGGCCAGCTGCGCCAAATGGCCTGGTATCTATAGATAGCCATAGATTATATATATATATATACAATGGCAAGAAAAAGTATGTGAACCCTTTGTGATTACGTGGAGTTTTGCATGAATAAAATGTGCTCTGATCTTCATCTAAGTCACAACAATTTGAAAAACACAGTCTGCTTAAAATAATTCAACACAAACATTATATGTTTTCATGTGTTTATTGAACAGAACATGTAAACATTCACAGTGCAGGGTGGAAAAAGTATGTGAACCTTTGGACTTAATAACTGGTTGACCCTCCTTTGGCAGCAATAACCTCAACCAAACGTTTCCTGTAGTTGCAGATCAGACCTGCACAGCGATCTGGAGTAATTTTGGACCACTCCTCTTCACAAAACTGTTTCAGTGTAGCAATATTCTTGGGATGTCTGGTGTGAATTGCTCTCTTAAGGTCATGCCACAGCATTTCAATCGGGTTGAGGTCAGGACTCTGACTGGGCCACTCCAGAAGGCGTATTTTGTTTTGTTGAAGCCTTTCTTTTGTTGAATTACTTGTATGCTTTGGGTCCTTGTCCTGTTGCATCACCCATCCTCTGCGGCGCTTCAGTTGGCGGACAGATGGTCTTACGTTTTCCTGCAAAATGTCTTGATAAACTCTGGAATTCATTTTTCCATCAATGACAACAATCCGTCCAGGCCCTGAGGCAGCCCCAAACCATGATGCTCCCTCCGCCATGTTATACAGTGGGGATGAGGTTTTGATGTTGGTGTGCTGTGCCGTTTTTTCTCCACACATACAGGGTTATCCAAAGAGATTCGAAAAGTCACCGCACGTTCGGTTACTTTTCGTTCTCTTCAATTCGGTTCCTTTTGCCGATTGCATTTCGGTGACCCTGCGGTGTATTCAGCAAACACCACAGGGTCACCGAATTGCAGGGAAAAGCTGCCGCAAACCTGACGAAAACTAACCGAATGCACGCTGAAAACAAGCTAAAACATCTGGATTAACCTTCGAAGAAGCTGAACAGGAGCCGAACAGGAGCCGAACAAGAGCCGAAGCAGCTGTGTCGTAGAGGAGGCAGTGAATAAATTAGAAAAACCATTTGTATGAATCTGTGAAAATGAAACGCTGTTTGCAAAGAAACTACTGAGCGAAAATGTCTGAAATTTTCACAGGAGGTCCAGGGAATGATAATAAAGAGGGCTGTTACAAAATAAATAAGTAAACTGAAAATTTTTTTTAAAAAAATCGGACTTTTAAAAAAAAAAAAAAAATATCAGAAAAATGCTTAAAGTATCCTAAAAAATCTATAAATAAAGAGACTTTTTGCTGCAGAATTTTATAATGAACGGTTTATTAGATATTGAATTAAAACGGGAATATTTTTAACATTGAAGCCTATGGGATTCTCCTGAATAAATTTGCCGAATTAAACCACCGAATGGCAGGACATTAGGGGAACCTTTCACTGCTGGTTTGTGTTCTCTGAATAGCCGAAGCAGTGCTTTTTCATGGGGATTTCACTGCCCTCGAACAGGCACCGAACAGGCACCGTATGTTCAGGCAATTCGCCAGGATTTGGCGAATTGCCTGCTCTCTGGATAGCCGAATGGTCAGGAAAGGTAACCGAACACTGATTTTCAGCATTCGGTTACCTTTCTCAAGCAATTCGGATCTCTTTCAATAACCCTGATAGTGTTGTGTGTTTTTTCCAAACAACTCAATTTTGGTTTCATCCGTCCACAGAATATTTTGCCAGTAGTGCTGTGGAACATCCAGGTTCTCTTTTGCAAACTTCAAACGTGCTGCAATATCTTTTTGGACAGCAATGGCTTCCTCCGTGGTGTCCTCCCATGTACTCCATTCTTGTTTAATGTTTTCCTTATTGTAGATGTGTCAACAAAAATGTTAGCATGTGCCAAAGATTTCTGTAAGTCTTTAGGTGACACTCTAGGATTCTTCTTTACCTCATTAAGCATTCTGCACTGTGCTCTTGCAGTCATCTTTACAGGATGACCACGCCTAGGGAGAGTAGCAACAGTGCTGAACTTTCTCCATTTGTAGACAGTCTGTCTTACCGTGGACACATGAACATCAAGGCTTTAGGAGATACTTTTGTATCCCTTTGCAGCTTCATGCAAGTCAACAATTCTTGATCGTAGGTCTTCTGAGAGCTCTTTTCTGCGAGGCATGGTTCACATCAGGCAGTGCTTCTTGAAACCAGTAAACCCAAAACTGGTGTGTGTTTTTATAGAGCAGGACAGCTTTCAGCAACACATCCAATAATATCACACTGATTGGACTCAAGGTTCGCTCACTCCTGGCTCCAATTAGCTCTTGGAGAAGTTATTAGGCTAGGGGTTCACATACTTTTTCCACCCTGCACTGTGAATGTTTACATGTTCTGTTCAATAAAAACAGGAAAACATATAATGTTTGTGTTGTATTATTTTAAGCAGACTGTGTTTTTCAAATTGTTGTGACTTAGATGAGGATCAGAGCACATTTTATGACTAAATTATGCAAAACTCCACGTAATCCCAAAGGGTTCACATACTTTTTCTTGCCACTGTATATATATATATTATAGATATATATAGATATAGATATAGATACTTATATACCTGGCAGGATAGAAATCCAGATCTAATCTGCCACACACTGTACAGAAACAAATCCTGCCTGAGCCCCGCGGTAAGAAAGCAGATTGTACAACAAATGCTTATGCCGGCTATTGAATACGGAGATGTAGTGTATGCAGCTGCCCCGCAAACGCACCTTCAGAAACTTACTTCATTGTATAACTCATTCTGCTGCTTTGTGCTACAATGTAACTACATGACCCACCATTGTGACATGTTAAAAGAGCTAAACTGGCTGTCACTGGATTCCAGACATTTCCAACCTGGGGCTAAAATATAATACTAGTGCTAAAACGTGGGCGCTAGTGAGAAAAAACTGCGCCCCCGCAGTTTTCCCCCTAATGCCCGCATTTTAGCGCTCGATTACAATGCAGGCGCTAAAAATGCTGCCTGCATTGTTTGCGGGCGCTAAGCGCAGCCGTGTGCATCCTCCGGCCTCTCAGCGTAGTGATACGCAGGGGGAGACTGGGGGGACTTTTCCCTTTCCCTGCTCCCGCCGGAATGAGGAGGCGGACAGAGCCGCGGACAGGAGATGAGTATACGATTATATTTTTTATTTTTTTGCCTGGTGCTAATGGATTCTGCAGAAGTGGAATCCGTTAAAACCAAGTCCTGGCTCTGTTCGAGGGCAGTGAAATCCCCAGAGAGAAGCAATGCTTCAACTATTCAGAGAACAAAAACCAGCAGTGAAAAGTTGCCGAATTGCCCTGCTGTTCGGTGGTTTCATTTGACAGGTTTATTCAGGCGAATCCCATAGGCTTCAATGTTAAAAATATTCCCGTTTTAATCCTATGTCTAATAAACCGTTGATTATAATATTCTGCAGTATAAAGTCTATTTACTGTATGTATTGATTTTTTAGGATCTTTAGGCATTTTTCTGTATTTTTTTCCGAAATATATATATTTTTTTTAAATCGTCTTTTCTTTTTTCTGTAACAGACTTTTTTTGTTATCATTCATTGGATCTTATATGTAAATTTCAGACATTTTCATTCTGTAGTTTCTTTGCAAACAGCGTTTCACTTTTCAAACATTCAAGCGTACTGTTTTTTGTTTTTTTCACTCCATTCGTCTGCGTGTCGGGTTTTTCTGGAGGCTGCTCTGCGCTGTGATTGGCGGCTGCTCAGGTTTCTCCGGCGTGTTCGGCGGGGTTAATCCAGATGTTTTTGCGGGTTTTGATGTGCGTTCGCCGGATTTTGTGGTGAGTGTTCGGCGGGTTTGCGGCGGCTTTTCCCTGCACTACGATGGCCCTGTGGTGCTTGCTGAATACACCACAGGGTCGCCGAAATGGGATTGCCAAATAGCACCGAATTGAAGAGAACGAAAAGTCACCCAACGTGCGGTGACTTTTCGATTCTCTTTGAATAACCCTGAATGTATCCTTCTTGGTAAAATACTTTCTAAATAAATAAATAATTTTCACCCAACATATTAATCTTATCAGCCCATGTCAGGTAAAGACTTTTTTTCATTATTACTTTCAACCCTTTCGCTGCTGAGCCATTTCACGCCTGTGTGCCGAGCTCATTTTTAACGGTTTCTCTCATCCTGTTTAAATGTGATTTGAAGTCACATTTCATTATATGACCCAGACATATTATTTATCGTTCTTTCCGGCAGACTCTGCAGATTCATAATATACAGTTGTGTTCAAAATTATTCAACCCCCACTGAAATTGAGTGTTTTGGCCAGTTTGACATTGATTTTGATCATTCAGTCATCTTGCTTACAATTAAATCAAAGAGGCACGTGTAGGTCAGACAAATATAACATAACATTTATAATGAAATAACCACAAATGTCTTTTCTGTGCTCACATCATTAGCAGTTGTATTCAACCCCCAAGTGACATTCAATCTTAGTACTTAGTACAACATCCTTTTACAGTTATAACAGCTTTTAAACGTGAAGCATAGCTTGACACAAGTGTCTTGCAGCGATCTACGGGTATCTTCGCCCATTCGTCATGGGCAAAAGCCTCCAGTTCAGTCACATTCTTAGGCTTGCGCACTGCAACTGCTTTCTTTAAGTCCCACCAGAGGTTCTCAATCGGATTTAAGTCAGGTGACTGCGATGGCCACTCCAAAATGTTCCAGCCTTTAATCTGCAACCATGCTCTAGTGGACTTGGAGGTATGCTTGGATCATTGTCCTGTTGAAAGGTCCAACGTCTCCCAAGCCTCAGGTTTGTGACGGACTGCATCACATTGTCATCCAATATCTCCTGGTACTGAAGAGAATTCATGGTACCTTGCACACGCTGAAGCTTCCCTGTACCTGCAGAAGCAAAACAGCCCCAAAGCATGATTGACCCCCCGCCATGCTTCACAGTAGGCAAGGTGTTCTTTTCTTCATAGGCCTTGTTCTTCCTCCTCCAAACATAGCGTTGATCCATGGGCCCAAACAGTTCTAATTTTGTTTCATCAGTCCACAGAACACTATCCCAAAACTTCTGTGGTTTGTCCACATGACTTTTGGCATACTGCAGTCGACTCTTCTTATTCTTTGGAGACAGCAAGGGGGTGCACCTGGGAGTTCTGGCATGGAGGCCTTCATTACGCAGTGTGCGCCGTATTGTCTGAGCTGAAACTTCAGTACCCACATCTGACAAATCTTTTCTCAGTTCCTCAGCAGTCACACGGGGACTTTTCTCCACTCTACGCTTCAGGTAGCGCACCGCAGTCGAAGTCAGCATCTTCTTTCTGCCACGACCAGGTATCGTTTCAACAGTGCCCTTTGCCTTGAATTTGCGAATGATGCTTCCTATGGTCTCTCTTGGTATGTTTAACATCTTTGCAATCTTCTTAAAGCCATTGCCCTTCCTGTGAAGAGTAATCACCTCTTCTCTTGTCTTCCTGGACCATTCTCTTGACTTCACCATGTTTGTAACCACACCAGTAAATGTCTAGAAGGAGCTGAGTATCACAGTCATTTTAAAGCTGCCTAATTGGTGCTTATTATGCTTTATTGCTGCTCCGTGACATCCACAGGTGTTTTCAATACCTGATTGAAAACACTTGAATGAACCTCTGTTCTTCAGAGTGGTAGTCTTTAAGGGGTTGAATAATTGTGTCAATGAAGAATTCACAAAAGAAACATTTACTACTGTATTACAAAACCAATTGATGTCATTTTAGTTGCATATGGTTCTTTAAAAAGTCCTTGTAGGATTTCATTCTGAATACAATTACAAATGTACACTAAATTCCCTAAAACCCTTTACAGCATTGGGGGTTGAATAATTTTGAACACAACTGTATCATTGTTATATGTATAGGTCATGTTCTGCCTGAATATTATAACAAAAAATGCAATAAAATTAGAATTTTCAATAATCTACAGCGTGTTAAGTGTTTTTTTCACATTTTATCATGCGAGCATTTGCGGTTATATTTTCTATGGGGTGCGCTTGTTAAAAAATATTAGAAATGGGAAACCTTTATATTTTTTGGGGGAAAATTACCTGATTTTTAGTAAACGCCCCCCCATAGAAAAAATAGTTAGTGCAGCATCATTGTTCACATTATAATTGAAATGGGAACAATATTGCTGCATTAATAAAACAAAAAAAACAACACTTTTTAATTTTTATTTTTATTTTTACACTTTTTTCTTTACATTTAACATAGTCATGTTTGATATCATTGGAAAGGCCATGCACTGGTTGTTACAACAACATTGGAACCCTCTATCTCCACCATAGGTGGCAGCTAGGGGTTATTGGAAAAGAAAAAGTGGAGCATCACACCAAAACAACAATTCCCTCACAATACCTTACGACGTCGCTATGTCCCGTCTTGGTGGTTTCCCCAATGAAACCAGATATTCAGACCATACAGTCCCAATAAGTTCAAAATAATGGGTACAGCACACTCCAATCTCTGTCAAAGTCTCTGTATTCAGATTGGAGTCTGATTCAGATTGGATCTGAATACAGAGACTTTGACAGAGATTGGCAGCTAGGGGTTAACTACTGAAGCTTGGCCGACATCCAGCGCCTGTTGACGCCGAGTCGCAATCCAGCCCCCAAGGGGTTAAAGGCAGCCACCTCTTGGAAGGGCTGGCTGTGTCCATCAAAGCAGGGCCTGCCTTTTTTTGCTGCCCCGTATAGATGGGGAGGGAGAGAGGTCCAAAGGCCCTCTCCCCCTCCCCTTCAGGCACCTTCCCCGCACTGGCGATGGCTTAAATGACCATTTTTTCTGTATGTATGTATACAATGCTGTAACACCAGTTAGTCATTTTTGCTGCTGTTTTCCTTCTTCTATGTTTTTGTTTTCAACCCCAAATGGGAAGTGCTTGGTGCGTGTATAAATAAAACCCACCATTTTTCTGCCTCTCCTTAGCTGAAAAGCTCAACTCTACCGAGAGGTGCCTTGATGGGGCGAGTGAGCTTGCGCTTCAATGGCCATTTAAGCAAACTAAAACCTCTGACAGTGTTTTGTTGCACATGGAAATATATAGAAACGAGCGCAGATTACATCCTTTTTTTCTTGTTATGTTTATACATGAACTGGGTTGTTACTCCTGGCTGTTGCAGCCACTCTGTTGAATACAGGCGCGCCATTTTTTCTGTATGTATGTATATTATGCTGTAACGCCAGTTAGTCATTTTTGCTGCCGTTCCTTTTTCCATGTTTTTGTCTTCAACCCCAAATGGAAAGTGCTTGGTGCGTGTATAAATAAAACCCACCATTTTTCTGCCTCTCCTTAGCTGAAAAGCAGCAGGAGGATATGCAGTTGCTCAGAGGAGCAGCTTTTGGTACATTGGTTAGTACTCACTCTACCGAGAGGTGCCTTGATGTGGCGAGAGAGCTTGCGCTTCAATGGCCATTTAAGCAAACTAAAACCTCTGACAGTGTTTTGTTGCACATGTAAATATATAGAAATGAGCACAGATGACATCCTTTTTTTTCTTGTTATATTTTAGCCTATGGGGTTGTTACGTTTACAACAGCTCTGGTTAAGTTTACACCAACCTTGGAATAGGGCCCATAGTGTAGTATCCAAATGACTGTAGTTATATACATCGTTCATATTTGGGTTTTTATATTCTGATCAAGTAAATACTGACTGAATTCTTTGCTTTACCATAGCCCCTATTACAAGTGAACCATTAAAGTTAACAAGTAGGGCCATTATAATTTGCGGCTTAGCTGTTACAGCCGGTTACTGCAATTTAACTTGTAAAGTAGGGAACAGCTAGTTGCTGCCAGCAGCAGCATCACCACTGGCAGGGGATGAACTACCAGGCCCTTGTCCAGGGGGACCCACAATTGGCTGGCAGGGGCTCGCATGGGCCACACAGCCAGCTGGGGCCTTGCCTGGGCCGCACGGCTGTCAGGGACCTTACCAGGACTGCTTGGCTTCCTGGGGTCTCTTCCAGGTTAGTCAGCCGTCCTTGGCCTCACCTGGGCCGTATGGCCATCTGGGGCCTCGCCCGGGCCACTCAGTTGGCCTCGGCCTCAACTGGGCCACATGGCCAGCTGGGGCATCGCTGAGGTGGCTCGGCTAGGGCGGGTCCTGGCCTAGGCAGCTCGGCTGCCGGGGCCTTGGCTAGGTGCCTTGCCTGGGCTGCACAGCTGGCCAGGCCACGCATAGGCAGCTCATCAGGCTGGAGCCTTGCCTGGGCCACACAGCCAGGCCAGGCCTGGCCTAGACAGATTGGGCACCAGGGCTTTGGCTAGGGGCTGGGGCCTCGCCTGGGCCGCATGGGGCCTCGCTTGCAACAGCCGGGGCCTCACTTATGCCGCACTCCTAGGCTGCTTTGGCCATTGGACAAAGAGAAATTCAGCCCCATTCCTGCAAAAAAAGTTTGGAAAGGTAACAAGCAATGCAAAAGAAAACAAAACCTCAAAAAAAGTGCTAAAGATATGCAGGATATTTATAAATAATGTCATGCAGCTCTGTCATATGTGGTGGTATAGAAATCCCTAAAAAAGCTGACCCAATAACAATTGATAGTGTATATAGTGTACACACTGAAGAGTGCAACATTTTAGTCGTGTATATTTCGATTGTGTATCAAATGACACTAATAATATAGTGAACAGTGGTCCAGTGATAAGTGTCGTGCTTACTAAAAAATATTTATATGGGTAATTTTTGTTTTTCTTCAATCTCACAATGAAATTACCTCAAAGCTATACAAAGGAAGAAATACAAAGAAATATACAGGGTTATCCAAAGAGATCCGAATTGCTTGAGAAAGGTAACCGAACGCTGAAAATCAGCGTTCGGTTACCTTTCCTGGCCATTCGGCTATCCAGAGAGCAGGCAATTCTCCAAATCCTGGCGAATTGCCTGCACATACGGTGCCTGTTCGGTCCCTGTTCGAGGGCAGTGAAATCCCATCAAAAAGCACTGCTTCGGCTATTCAGAGAACACAAACCAGCAGTGAAAGGTTCCCCTAATGCTCTGCCATTCGGTGGTTTAATTCGGCAAATTTATTCAGGAGAATCCCATAGACTTCAATGTTAAAAATATTCCCGTTTTAATTCAATATCTAATAAACCGTTCATTATAAAATTCTGCAGCAAAAAGTCTCTTTATTTATAGATTTTTTAGGATACTTTAAGCATTTTTCTGAATTTTTTAAAAAAAAATTAAAAGTCCGTTTTTTTTTTTTTTTTTTTTTCAGTTTGCTTATTTTTTTTGTAACAGCCCTCTTTATTATCATTCCCTGGACCTCCTGTGAAAATTTCAGACATTTTCGCTCAGTAGTTTCTTTGCAAACAGCGTTTCTTTTTCCCAGATTCATACAAATGGTTTTTCTAATTTATTCACTGCCTCCTCTACGTCACAGCTGCTTCGGTTCTGTGTGATTCGGCTCCTGTTCGGCTCATGTTCGGCTTTTTGGAAGGTTAATCCAGATGTTTTTGCTTGTTTTCAGCGTGCATTCGGTTAGTTGTCGGTGGGTTTACGGCAGCTTTTCCCTGCAATTCGGGGACCCTGTGCTGTTTGCTGAATACACCGCAGGGTCACCGAAATGGAATCGGCAAAAGGAACCGAATTGAAGAGAACGAAAAGTCACCGAACGTGCGGTGACTTTTCGAATCTCTTTGGATAACCCTGATAGTGTAGTACATTAAAATTCCATGTGATAGTAAAAATAGAAGAACTAGTACCACTCACATTTTCAGGAGCCTAAACATTGTCTCTCTTAGATGCCTAGTTTTTTCAGCTTCTGGGTGACCTAGCCCACACAGAGATTCTCTTTTATTTCAGACCAAAAACAAATCAAAGAACTCTTTCATGGCACAGAATATCTGTTCTAATATAGTGAGTACAAAATATAGAAAGGCACCTACTCACCAGAGATGGGGCCTTAATCCTTTAGGCTCTTATTGGTTACACCTTTTCAGGTAGGGTCCAAGCTGCCAGCGATGTAAATCCACAGCAATGTATCTTCAATAATGGGGCCTTAATCCTTTAGACTCCTAATAGCTACGATTGTATAAATAATAGCTACGCCTGTGACCCTTTTAGGTAGGGTCCAGCGATGTATGCAATGTATTCACTCCACAAAGAAATGTAGAAAGTACATAAACTACTTGCGCTGTGCATATGCAGCAATATTAAATAAATGGCAGAAAAATAAATAGGATATAAATAATAAGTATTTTACTTGTGGTACAATAAATTAATAATTAAATGAATAATAAATAAATACAAAATTATACTTGAGGCCTAAAAACATGGGTCCTTTGAAATGCGTTTCACTGCAATAGCAGCTTCCACAGTCATTGTAAGTGTCACTCTATCTGAAGGGGTCTTTATTTGCTTTTTAATATTCCGTGTACTGCCAGAAATCTGTGTTTTTCGATGACCATCCGCCATCTTTGTTAAGGAAGATCTGTTTGAATGGTGTCCACCATCTTTATTTTAGTAAGATGGCTTTCGGCCATCTTACATAGTTTCCTGTTGGTGGTGATGTCATTGCCATATTGAATGCTACACAAGCGGCGTTGTAACCTTTTTTAACATGATCTCCATATTATAAGAGGCGTTTTCCTCCATGAGAGCCATTGAGCCCCTCCTAAGATGGAGATCATGGTAAAAAAAAAAGGATACAATGCTGCTTGCACCCCATCCAATATGGCGCTAACGCCAGAAATGACATATTGCTGCCAACAGGAAACAATGCGAGAAGGCTGGAGGCCATCTTCCCAAACTAAAGATGGCGGACACCATTCAAACAAATCTCCCTTAACAAAGATGGCTGATGTCACTGAAAAAAGGTAACAAGTATATATTTTATTATATAAATTATGTTAATGTATTATTTTTATATTTATCGTAATTGTATTTAAATAAACTAAATATAATTCTAATATAATATTTTATTTTATACTTATTTGTGAGTTTTAACTTGGATCTCTTTGATACACTCATACACACACTGCACATTAGTGTGAGTTTTATTGCTGTGGAGCTCTGTTATTTGCTCATACACGTGGAACAAAACTGAGAATTTTATTTCTGTGGAGATGTGTGAGATATACATAGTGCACATTACAATAAAAATTGGATGGACTGAAGTGGTCATAGTGGACCTGGAAAAAAATGTGACACTGATTGTCTGGAGTCGACATTGTGGACCTGAAGTGGTCCAAAAAAATAAGTCCTATGAACTCCAGGAGTTGATACTTTCAATGGAGCGGAGGCGTTAAGGCGAGTATCACTGAAGGTAGTGCATTGTCCTCGGGCAAGGTGCTGAAGTAGCGCCTGCCTCGGAATCTAATGCTGAACTGGGGGCCCCTGAGGGGAAACCTGCAGGTTTTTCCTCTTAGCATCTCAATGTTAGCATTAGGTTCTTAATCTATCTCAATGCTCCTCTCCAGGAAGTGTCCTTGGCAAGACACCTAACTGTACATACTCGCCACCCAGGACATACTTGAAAACGAGAGAAATCTCAATGTATCCTTCCTGGTAAAATACTTTCTCAAAAAAATAAAAGAAATATGTGGGTAAAGGTTGCTTGATCCAAGAAGAAATCTGACTGCCATCTGGGGTCATGGGGTCAAGAAGGATTTTTTTTTCCCCCAGTATGTTGCATATTCAGTGAGAGCATCGGACTTGCTTTTTTGCCTTCTTTTGGATCAACATCAGTAGGTGATGTGTGATAGGATGTACTCGATGGACACACGTCTTTTTTCAGCCTACGTTACTATGTATCTTTGTAAACCTCAGGTTGGTTATAATTTTATTATGAATATACAGGGTTATTCAAAGAGCATGAAAAGCAGGAGAATGACTGGAGAATGAAAAATTCTAGGTCAAAATAGCCGATTTGGAAAGTGAGAAGAAAGGGAGAATTTTTCTGGTTTGGCTATTTTGACCTAGAATTTTTCATTCTCCAGTGATTCTCCAGTGATTCTCCTGCTTTTCACGCTCTTTGAATAACCCTGATAATATTTCTGTGTGGGCTATGGGCAAGATGAAAATGATGGTGGACAGAACTTTTTGGGAGTTACTACACTTTTTTTTGTTGGATATGACCCCTGATAAAAGTGTTGCTTACCTAAGCGGAGCGACGCACAGCGTAGCGAAGCAAACATTTTGCTGTCTTGACTTCAATCCTCTCTGCCTCGCAACTAGTCTACACTGGATTACGTTTGCTTCTGTCCACACTGGCCAGGAATCCAGTACTTTGCAAATCAAACTAGAGAAATGTTTCTTTCTTCTCAAATGAAACAAAGCCCATTTCATAGAAAAAAACAAGTTTATTTTAAAACCAACTTTTAAATTACAATGTACATGCCAAAACTTTATTTTCACATAGCGCATGTCATATAGGCAAAGCCTAAACTCCCTTGTTGGAATAGTGCTTTTTCATGCCTGCCATTAGTGTAGATCTGAATCATCAGGTCCCTTTAATTTAATGACCTTGTTTAATCCAATCTGGGCTAGGTGATACAATACATACAGAGCACAAGCCTATGCCAAGCCAAGACCTGCATGAAGTCACATACACTCAGTTTCTTCTATGGCAGTCATCACAACATGAATAACTCTGGACAGGACAGCCCCAGTGTTTGGTACTATTCACATTTTTCAATACTTTCACAGATAAAACGGTGTCTGGCTTTTAAATGTTAAAGGACCACTACTGAAACGATTGGTTGCCAGGGATGCCTGATCTTAGAGATCCTGACAGTTTCTGAGCCGGTGATTTGAGGATCCCTCACCCGATTGCCCAGCCCGAATGAATAGAGAGCTTGTAAAGCAGGGGGGCCGGCTGTCACACCATGCAGCCACTAGCCAGACCACACTGACAGCTCTGCTGCCAGACCTCTGCAGACTGAGTGCAAACGCATGCGCCGTGTGCTGCAGATCCTGCCCCTCCTCTGAATGCGCCACTCCGCTGAGGGGAAAGTTGGATTTTTCCCACTCCCGTCGCTCAGCTCCGTATCGTGATGCGGCCTGAGTGAGGGAGATGGATAAACCTGGACACACTGAGCGCTCAGTGTATCTCAGGCTTTAGACTGCCAAGCAACAAGGGAGCAAAGTGATGACGGAATGGTAGATTAAGAATCATTAGGTACTGCTGGTGAAACAACCTATTGTGTGATATCTGTGAAGCCTTTGGACTTTGGCAGGAAATTAATATGTGCCCTGTGTACTGTGAGTTTTATCGCTTAGCACTTGTCCTTAGAGGTAAGCAAGAATTATTCAAATACAGATCCAGTGCTGTGCATCTTCATGGAGAAAATGAATCTGAAAGAAAATTGAATGAGTCAAGGAGTGATTTTATATATTTATCTTTTATTAATTTAATTATTATATTTTTATAACATATTTATAATATATTTCTATAGTTAGGACATGTGGTCTTAAGGTGTGAATTATTTGATACTAGGTGTTAAGCCTGCCCGGAGGGCAGTCTATTGTTGTTGCCAGCCCAGAATCTGTGTTCACATATTTGCTTTTCAATGTCATATCCGAGAGTATCTCTATATATAAATGCGTCCATCGCCGTCCCATCCGCGGTGGGAGGGCTGAGTAAGATGATGTGATGGGTGCGCGCGCAGCCGCGTTAGAAACACATTTATATATAGAGATATATATGTAAAATGTACCCCATCCTGGCAGGTCCTATCCTCCTGCTCTTATGACAACAACCAACTTACACCCTCCCAGGAGATATAAGGCCGGTGACAGATGAACGCAGTGATCACGTCCGTGTCGCCGCACAGTTTAACGTCCGTCGTAGCATAGAATCATGATCAATAGAGACCCACACACACGAAGTACGTGCGCACCAAACTGCACACACACAACGCATGTGGCAAACGGATGCAAGTTAGGCAAGAACGTAAAAACCACTAAGACACGCAGAGTGTGCCATGTCCACGTAGCGTTCTGTGTGCGTGATGCGATGTCAGACGCAGCGCATTTGCGACGTCCAGCACCTTGACGCACACAATGGCTTTTCATATTAATTTTGTTTCCCATATTTCCTTTTTTTTTTCTACGTCCATCATAAAAAACAGACCATGTGGTGTCTACAGTATCTTCCGTCAGAACGTCCGTCCGTTGTGCACGCATGCAGTACGCTCAGACTGCGTTCGTCTGACATTAGCCTAAAACATTCAAAATATTACATATCATAGCCAGCATGTCTGTGAATAAAATGTATATAGACACACATACATACACAAATATACATGCACACAAACATACATACACACACACATACCCACATCCACATACACATATACACACACGCATACACATACCCACACACATTAGAGTATCAGTGTCTAGCAGATTTGGTGGGATTAAGTGTACATGCCTTTAATTTAAGCTAAGACTGTGGGCTGTCAAATCATGTCCTAAGGAAGAGGCCATTTGTCATTGGAAGTATACGCAGAGTATTTAGAGTAGACAGGTCCCTCATTTATTGTCCCACAGCGCAGGTAGGTCCCTCATTTATTGTCCCACAGCGCAGGTAGGTCCCTCATTTATTGTCCCACAGTGCAGGTAGGTCCCTCATTTATTGTCCCACAGCGCAGGTATTTCCCTCATTTATTGTCCCACAGCGCAGGTAGGTCCCTCATTTATTGTCCCACAGCGCAGGCAGGTCCCTCATTTATTGTCCCACAGCGCAGACAGGTCCCTCATTTATTGCCCCACAGCGCAGGTAGGTCCCTCATTTATTGTCCCACAGCGCAGGTAGGTCCCTCATTTATTGTCCCACAGAGCAGGTAGGTCCCTCATTTATTGTCCCACAGAGCAGGTAGGTCCCTCATTTATTGTCCCACAGCTCAGGTAGGTCCCTCATTTATTGTCCCACAGTGCAGGTAGGTCCCTCATTTATTGTCCCACAGCGCAGGTAGGTCCCTCATTTATTGCCCGCATCAGACTCAGCTGGAGGGGGGGGGGGCCTGCTTCAGGCGCACTGACCTGCACTGCAGCTCCCGGTCAGCTCCAGCTCTCTAATCGGCCAGCTCTGTAATTGCCGGCCGCCGCTCTTGAAGGGGGTCCTTTCGAGTTCCCAGCGGGCTGCCCTCTACAGTGCCTGTTATAGAGAGCCGGGTCTGCTTGATCCAGCCAGCCTGAATCGCATACTGGCTGGATCAGGCAGACGCGGCCCTCTAAAACAGGCACTGCAGAGGGCAGCCCGCTGGGACCTCGAGAGGACCCCCTTCAAGAGCGGCGGCCGGCGATTACAGAGCTGGCCGATTAGAGAGCCGGGGCTGACCGGGAGCTGCAGTGCAGGTCAGTGCGCCCGAAGCAAGCGTGTGAGGGAAGGATTGTGAGTTTTCTGTTCGAAGCTGTGCATCCGGTTTCTGTTGGCTGCGCGCGCAGCCAACAGAAACCGGATGTGCGGCGACGGACAAACGTTTTTATATATATAGATACTAAATATTCTAATCTCTGCTATAATCTCATTGTAATCTCATTGTAACTAAAACCTAATTTGGGGACCTATTCCACACTTGTCAATAAATTACAAAACTCAACGCATTTCCTCGCTATCCTTTTTTCTTTACACACTGACTTAGAATTAGAGGTGTGCACGGCTGGAAAATTTGTTTTGTTTTAAATTAATTTAGTTTTGTTTCGTTTCCTATTTCGCTACGTTATTTTTTTGTTTTGTTTGATATCGAGTTAAGATCGATTCAATAGCTGATATCGTTTCATAAAGTAATTTGCTTTAGTACTTGTATGTATTGTAGGTTAAAGGGACATGCATGCTTTGTTAGTGTGCTTTTAAAAACATTACAAAAATGCCAAGACTGCACACCAAAGTAAAAATAAATTTTTGTTGATACAGAAATAAAAACACTAAAACACCACGAAAAATCTTTATATAATGTATAATTTGCCAGAGAACCATCTCAAAAGTAATAAGGTTGGTCTACACCTATCCTAATGCAACAAAAGAGATAAGTTGATATATGTCCTCCAAACAATATGTTAAGGAGTATCCCTGGTGATAATAAATCTTATATCACAAGCAGTGTTTAAAGAACCAAAAAAATAAATGAACAACCACATGTAAAAAGAAAAGAAACTGAAATACTGATACCACAGGGAACCTCTCAGCAGACAAGAACCAGCAGAGACCAAACACTCAACGTTTCGGTCAAATACCTTTGTCAAGAGGTTGTTTAAAAACATGCCATGCCTTTTGAATGAGTCAGTACTGTCATTCAGTAGGCATAAAAAGCAAGTAAATATGATATTTTTTCATATTTACCTGGTTCTCTTTCTTGGTGTTTTCCACACCCACCTCAGGAGGTACCTTAAGCTATCCAATCAGTGTGTATACCTAGGTATAAATAAAAAATGCACTGAGCATGTGCGTCTGAGTTGCTCCTCCTCCCTCCTGCACTGTGAGCTGAGGGGGGGGGGGCGGGGCTGAACTTTCACCCCCAGCTACTGCAGAGACCGGGAAGGAAATAAATCCATACACACAGGGAGAAAAAGAGACTGCAGAGAGAGGGACAACAAAGAAACGCACAGAGAGATGCAGCAAGATAAAGCAAAGAAATTGCAAGAAAAGATGGTGTAAGAGAGAGCGCACACACATGAGACAGCACAAGAAAGAGTGTGAGAGGGAGTAACTGTGTGAGGGAGTTTGAGTGAGACAGTGAGTATGTAAACCACGATAGAGAGCAAGTGAGTGTGTCAGTGGGTGAGCGTGTTTTGCTTTCACGGTTGCAGAGATGCTAATATTCAGTTCCTCAGTTTCCCCAGTCTGAGGTCCTGAACATGCACAGCTTGTGTTAGTTCCTACAGTCACAGGTATTTATAAACCGCTAGTAAATTCCATAGCGATGTACAATGGGAGAGGCAAAATAACAAATGTCCATACAAGTTAAACACACAGAAGAGTAGGAGAGTGGACCCTGCCCAAGAGCTTACAATCTAAGAGGAGAGGGGTGACACACTAGGGGAGGGTAATAGCTGAGTATGTGAAGTAGTTGGGTGCATGTGGGCTGCGGGAAGATGGAACAAGAAATGTAGTTCATGTGAAGCTTTGGTGGGTGGAACAGTGAGTGGAGTAGTGGGGGCAATATTCAGAAAGTAAAAGCTGAAGAAACACCCCTAGCTGAGGGGCGTCGCCAGAGAAGATGAAATGACAAAGTTTAAAGCAAGAAAATAAACATTTTTTACACATTTTTAAAACTTTTATTGATTTATTTTAGTGGGAGGCACATCTGCAAACTGCTGTAAGTCCTACACCGTTCACCTGAGTTGGATGTACATACCCTCAAATTAAAGCTGACCGTCTGCAGTTTAAGCACATTGTGTTTGTTTCATTCCAACTCCATTGTGGTGGTGGTGTATAGAGCCAAAGATGTTAGAATTGTGTCGATGTCCCAATATTTCTGGACCTGACTGTATCAATTTGAATTTCGGATCACTAAATAAATCCCCAACTAATTAAATTTTTGCTGTTAAAAGGCAAGCTAGGGTTAAGTATTGAGCTGTCCATTGCCCTGTGGTGCTGACAACAGATTCAGCACCAAAGGACAGGTACCTGGGTGCTTTGTGTAACAGTTGCTGTAGTACTTTACTTATATGTATTGTAAGTTAAGACCAATTCGGTACTTGATATATCAATTCGATAGTTGATATTGATTCAAATTAAATTCGTTATATACTGTTTAGTTTTCAATTCGGATCAAATCAATTCGTTATTTCGGAAGTACTTCAGAAATACGAATTAACGAAATTCGTTACGAATTTCAATTCATTACGAAACAAATGCACACCTCTACCTAGAATGTTACTCCTGAAGATGCTGTTTATTTCACAGCGATACAAGTAGCGGTTTATAATGTTTTTCAATGAATTCTAATAACGACATCTTCCTTGTAAAAAAAAAAAAAAAAACTTTTTTTGGGCCTGTTTGAGTGCTCACAGACCCATCCCAGACATGCTCCAGTTAATTTCAGAATCTACCTACATTGCCTAGTGACTGGAAGTGTCTCTAAGGGTGCATAGTTTTAGAGATAATCCACACTGAAACTGTTAAATTATAACCATAAACAAACAAAACATATAATTACCATATATGGAATCCCCAAAAGTCTGTAATTTCTTCTTCATATATCAAAATGAAGCAAGATGCTGCGTTACGCTGTGCTACGCTGCGCTACGCCATGGCAGAGACACCAAAATCAGCCACACACACAATGTAGCTTCAGGTCATGTCTGAATATCTTGTCGTTAGTCAGACCAGTTTAATATTTCAACATCCAATAGAAACGTTCGTTGTAGAAAAGAGGTTCCTATCCACCCCACATAGGAATGTGATATAACGGCCAATCAGAGCAGATACATTGCAACACTTCATATAACAAAGACTTTACAGGAAATGCAGCTAAATTCCGCAGGCTAGCATCCTATGTAAGAAAAGACTGTCTACATACAGAATTGACACTTAAAATGGGATGTGACCCCCCTTTCTATCAGAATAGGCTTTTCACACTAATGCATATTGAAATATTGAAGTATTTCAATCACAGTAAATTTATATTCATACATAAAATTAAAGTCTAACAATTCTTTCCTTTGATCACATATCACATGTGATCATCTAAAGGATAAACCAAACTTAGGCATTTTGGGATACAATTATCCTGATGGAGTCATCAGGATACTGGTGTCTCCCAGAGAACAAAGTAAATATAACTTTTAATGGAGAGTTTAAAAAGAAAAATTCGATTGACAACTTAATAAACATAAATGAATAAACAAACAATTCAGTGAAAAGTGCTCAAATGATAAAAACAACGATTGGTGGTTCTCTTGTAAGAATTCATGAAAGTTCGAAAACCATTCAATGGGTGACCTTCAAGGGTCGCCTCAAATTGATGGTGATTACCATGAAAGCCAATATAATAATTGAACCATAATAATTGTACAACAAGAAAAACCACAAAAAAAGCAATAAGGCACGGGATATAATTGTGTCCAAAGTACTTGGGCTAAATTAGCTGGAACTGTACCGCAATGGTTGGCCAATGGTTATATCAGAGACACACATAGATTTAGCATAGTTGTCAAAAGCGGACTGAACAGCAATTGAATTGAAGGTCCCTGCCTGCTGCCGCACCCGACTCGCGTTTCGCCAGGAATTTAGGCATTTAAACTAATTTTACCTGGGGCTACAGTGTCCTCGCCTAATACCTTTAGATCATTCTAGATGCTCAGAGGGAAATAAAAAATCTGGTAATTACTCCTAAAATACCTCAATACCTTTATGATATACGAAAGAGATTCCCCAAGGAGGCCCTTTATGAGCATAAAATACACTTATCTATCTAGATTCACTCTTCCAGCAAACCACACCTGGAGCCTAGACCAAAATACCTAATCTAGACATTAAGTAACTATTTATTCCCATTTCCCAAAATATACTTCACCGAACAAGAAAAATATAATAACTTGAATGTAAAAGTTAATTTATCTAATAATCAACATGAGTCAGATCTATATCTGTGTGTTTTCTTATGTTCATCTTCACTCCACAAAACGCATACACACCTGCCTTCACACACACACTCTCAAGAAATACATTCTCATTTTCCCAAATCCAATCCTTTCTCACACTTATCTAGGGAATTAAATAAAAAAAATAATATCTCATAATCTAATTCCGTAGTCCAAAGTGCGAGATCAAGGTTTGGTCTTTTTCAACATCCCAGCTTGAGACGCATAATCATTGAATGTCATCAGAGCTCCCACATAGGGACTCCTGAACAAGCTGTCTCTTTGCCCTGGTTGATTATTACCTGTGACCGTTGACACAAAATGTCTATGATTCGTTCCATATGCAGGCATTTTGACTGTCAGATTTCTTGTGATGATGAAGATGTGATACGGTTTTAACAAAAATAAAGAAATAAAGTAAAAAAAAATTAAAATATGCTATACCCACTAATCATATACACATTCATTCATTCATTCATTTTCAAGCGCATGAAAACAATAAAAATGTTGATAATTACACAAGAAGAGACACAGATAATACATTTTAAAAGTTCCCCACAAAGCCTATGGGCCTCACGCAACAAAAAAAAGAAAATCATACTACTTCTGACTCATTTATAGAAACAAAAATATATATACGCAACTTTGGCTCAAAAGGGAAATGGCCGAAGTGCATACTCCACCCATTTTAATATATATAAAAAAAATAAAAATAATTTATTGATATCTTATCCATTCTTGTTTGGTGTTCTGAAACAAACTGTTGTTTATAAAACAAACCAATCCTTAATAAAATAAAAAAATAAAAACAACATATAATTTTACCGAATTAAAACTTTCCTACAATCATTTAGGCTGGGGTCAGACCAGCGCACTTTTAACGTGCGTTCTGGCGCACTTAATCACGGCCGCACTAGCAGCAAATGACGGGCAATGACGGCCAATATACGAAGTACGGTCGCACGAAAGTCCGGCCGCGCAACGCAAGTGGAAAACGAACGCATTTTTTCGAGAACGCCGAACCGCTAGTACGGACGTTCAGAGTGCGCAGCTGCGGCATAGCGGCGTGTTTGCGTGATTAGGAGATGTCAGACACTGCTAATGTCCAGCCTACATAACGTCCAGACGCAAAAAGAGTTTTATTGACGATCCGAAAAAAATCACGCACGAAAATGCGCATCGTATGACCGTTTTCGCGAATTCCGTGAAAAAATACGTCAATTCGTTCGGACGCACTTTTTTACGTTCGCGTGTAAAAATGCTTTCGTTTGACCCTAGCCTTAGACCTGAATTAAACTATATTCCATTTACCACTATATATGTCATGAAATGTATTTATGCAAATGCATTAAATTATATGTTCCTAGATACATTAATTAACTCTTAAAATTAATTTTAAAATTAATTTTAATTGGATGTGATCTCCAATAATCCTAAATGTGTCAGGGAATTTGAACAATATTTTTTTTTTGAATTTAAGATTTTTATTTTGAAATAAAGTCAGCAAGACGGAGAAAATGGCCTCGCAGGGCCAATACAAGTCATTAGCAAAAGAGGCATTAAAATAAAAACAGAAGTCCTCGTAACACTGCTGGGAGAGTCCTCAAAATAGACAAGAGAAAAAAAAAAGCGTCAACAAATGATATACTAAGGCCCCTATTACACTCTCCGCGCAAATGCAAAAAAACGTTAACGCGCGCAAATTAACGCGGTATTACGAACCAAGCACATTTTTTCAGCCTTCAACTTTTTTTGAGCGCAAATCCGACACGCAAAGCCGGGCGCAAATGACCGTTGCATGCAGGAATCGGTGGGCAGACTGTTTTTTCACAGGATTCAGCCAATCAGAATTAAGAACCACCATTTGCTAGGTTTCGGTTGTTGCGCCTGTCAAAGTCAATCTGCATATATGTGCTGCAACAAAATTAAAAAAATAAACCATTTACTAATTTTATTGTTTGGGTATGTGTAGACTGTGTAACTGTACTGTGCTGTATTTCTTATTTTGTACAGGTTTATTTAGTTTCGGCCAGAACGTTCAGATTGTGAGTTAACACCAGGTTTTCAAAGACGTTAAAATGATGCGCACAATCGTCGTGCGTTATATTTTGCGCTATGATTGTAATACCATGCGCGCATACGCGTACTAACGCATTGGCGCTCACAATGTGAAGTATAGGATGCGCGCAGGAACTTGCGCTCACGCAGGGTCACTCGCGTTTTACGTTAACGTGCATCGTTTGCGTGAACGTCGTAATAGGATGTTATGTGCTAATGTTTTTTTCCTCGCGCAAATGTGCATTTGCGTGCACGGGGAATGTAATAGGGGCAGATGAGGGGGGAGAAAAATCAAGGGGGGGCACATCAAAAAGAGATGTGCATACTGGAGGAAGGGGAAAATGAAAATCAGCTGGGTGAAAATAAGGGAGGGGGAGCAAAAATAGCTCATACAGCAAATACTCTGCGAGTGGTGAAACAAGGGAGAGTCTGCGGGGGGGTCAGCTGCAACATCATGGGACGGCCGCAGAGAGGGAACGCAGCAGACCACTTCAGCCCGTGTCTAGCGGGAGAACCACGTGGGCGGCCCCATCACACTGAGACCACGGCATCCATGGGGAACACGGGGGAACACGGCAGGTGAGCATCCATTGAACCAACTCCTCCACTAATAGAACCGCTTCGCAGGGCCCAGGTAGGTGTTGCAGCCTGGCGGCACACATCCCCTCAGCGGACCACAGCATCCCCAGCACAGACAGCACTGGGGGAGTAAACCACATGGGATCCTCCTCAGTTCCGTCGGACCCGGCAGTCAGCAGCTCCCCGCCATCTCTCTGTACCGAGGTCCCAGCGTCCACCTCAGAGAAGTCAGCTACGCAGCCGGCCGCAAATCCATCCCCCGGCGGAACTCCCGGTGAAGCCTCTGTCCTCCGGTCAGTCTCCAGAACAGCCATCAGTTGGCACCACACGCCATGCGTTATCGGGCTCTTGTCATCGACCCCGAGCATCGTCTCCAGACAGGCCTCCAGGCCCTCCAAGATGGCTCAGAGACTTCTGGTGGGGGGTGAGCGGGCCGCCGCCGCCTGTCCGCACCATCCCCCGGTATATTCGCTTTGGGGGTAGCTGCAGCAGCCGGAAGACGGAGGCCCTCCATCTCTGAGGCCCGCAGCAGCTGTGTACCCAGGTAAGGGAGCCGAGACCAAGTCGTGCCTGAGCTGGAGCATAGGCCCCAAGATTGCCACTGACAGGTCGTGTCCGGCAGGGATCAGAGGCCCAAAACAGATCGTCTTATGTCCAGGGGGGACTAAACGGGCTCCGGACAGCACTATACCGGTGGCCAGCTACGTCGGTACCTCATATGAAAAAAATCCTCTCGTTTACAGACAGCTGGAGGTCCTCAAGAGCGTCAGACGTGTGGAGCTCCACCGAGACACGAATTTGAACAACATTGATTGTAACCAAACAACAAAAATAATAACACATACAGAATAATTATCACTTCGACAACACAATGAGAATCCATCAACATATAAAAATACCTTATTTTTTTTCTTTCTTTGTCTTCTGTCTTATTGGTTCAAAATAACTGTTTTGTGAAACTGACATGTCAGTGATTGATGTATTTCAAGTTTTGTTTCCAAATAAATGATCTCCTTTAATCGCATAAGTAATTGATGAGTTGATAAAATTCATTAATCCTTCATTTATAATGAAATACAACTCCTTTTGTTAGAATGTTTTATTGCCCAGTGTCCAATAATTCCTTTCTTGTTATCCGGTGGATGTAACATTGTAATGTGAAATGATAATGTGTGTTTGAGTAAATTTCCTTCAATTTTAATAGCTATATCGATATTGGTATCAAATGAATGATTTTCCATCTAGCTTGATCAGCATTAGTTGCAATATGCGGTTAGCATGCGTAGGTAATTGTCACCTAAATTAAAAAAACTTTGGAAAAAATATTATTAATAACCTGTGAAAGTTTAAAATTACATGGTTAAAACTTACAACGTTCAGTAATAAATACTTTTAAAGAAACCAGGAATCCATTTTTAAAAATAGCAGCAAATTTTGGACACAAAGAAAAGAGGAGGGGTCATGAGAGAGACAAGATGGAGAAGGCTAGGAGAAGAATGTGAAAACCTTTTTTTTTTTACTTTTGCATCGGTAATTCTCTTGTATATTCAAATAACACAAATATCATAAACTGGAAAAGAGAAAGAAAAAAACATATAGAAGGGCATGTTAAAAATAATTATCAAATATTTATGTGCACAAATCCCCAATCAGCAATATGACCTAATTAAACAAATGTTTCCTGAAAAGAAAACAAACAATACTCAGGATACTAAACTACAATCTTCCATCTCCCTTTGTCAACAAAAAAAGTCTATCCCCACTCATCACCTGAATACCAAATAAATCTGCCTAATTTCCTTTTTAATTTCTTCTAAGTCCTAACATACATACTTTAACATTCCTTTGTACAGTGCTACAGAACCTGTAAGTTCTTTCTACATAAACTTTAATACTTCATATTCAATTAACTCTAATCCTTCAATATCACTCTATCCTTCTAGATTGTAAACTCTTAAACAGGACCTCGTTGCCTACTGTATTATGATAACCTATATATATATTCCATTGTACAGGTTACAAAACCTGTAAATGACTTCAGTCATTTTGGCAATTATTTAATAGGGGATTCAAATATTATTATTATCATTATGTCTTTAATAGAGATTATCACTCGCCCAGCAACAAAGAAGCCCACACAGGCATGCACGTCCCCCATGCAAAACATATAACTTATATTAAGGTGTGGTCAATCCTTTGTGCTGGACTCAAAGACCAGAGAAAAAATAACCAACCACGCCTCTTTTTGGGAAAACTTATAGCTTATATTAAGGCAGTTGGACGATGCCCAGCACCTTGATACACAAAATAGCTTTTTTATATCATACACCAACTTGCATCATCCCTTCACACTAAGTCCAGCTCCCACAATTCCTTTGTTTGTTTCACATCCACTCCTGCATGCCAATCGCGTCCAGACCGCGCCCAATTCCACAACAGTTGCAGTTACAGTTTTATAAAGCACTAACAGTTCCAGAATTTAATTACTTTTATATATTTAAGGCATTAGATATGTGTTATTTGTTATATACTGTCCAATTATCCCTAATAGATACTCACAGCATATAAACAAATCCCATTATAGCATCCTAACAGAACAACAAAAATAACTACATATTCCATTATCCAACTTGCACTGCTAAACCGCACTACATATTCCATTATCCAACTTGCAATGCTAAAAGACTACTGGCATTCAAAGAAAAAAAAATACTTATACAAACACATAATAACATTATACATTACAAATAAAAATAAATATTAATAAAAAAAAGAACAAAGAAAGAAACTATTTCTACAAGAATTTATGAGAGAAAAAAAAATTAGTTAGCAGGCGCCCTTTGAAAGTTAAAGTGAAAGCAGGCTATTGTCTCTGGTTTCCTCTTTTTTTTTGTACTTGAGGCAAAGCAGTAAAAAAAACATAGAAACGAAGCAACATATGGTAAGAGATGCAGTCCCTATACATAGATTACACATGGAAAAACACAATATCAGAACTAGGAAATACAAAACATCAAGGATAAACACATACATTAATAATTAGTAAAGACAAACATTGAAATAAACAGACGTAATCAATGGCAAGAAACAATAGAAAAAAATAAAATACAAAAACAAACGTGAAATCTGAAAGAAAAAAACAGTTGGCAAATCCTTTAGAATTAATTATGTTATAAAATAAGACACCGCGCGAACATACAGCAACGCAAAGAAATTGCAAGAATGCAAAAAATTGTAATAGCGCAAAATGAAGTTGCTCTCAATGGGAGCAAAGGAAACCATTTTGCTATATAAGAAGAAACCAGATCTAATTTGTCAGGGCCGCTGGCCCGTTGGCTCCTGGCGCGACCGCCTCTCTGGTTTCCTGGCATCTCCCCCCGAAGTCAGGGTCTCACCTCCTTGCGGGGTCCCAGGGGGATCAGGTGCCGGCTCCCTCATCGCCGTAGCCGGTTGGCGGCCTACACCTAGGCCTTGCCTAGGCCTCTGGTTAGGTGCGCACACGCGACTGGGCTCCAACAAGATGGTGCCCGGGGCGTGGTGCATACTGATGACATCACAAGCCTCCTATTGGAGCAGAGGGAGCCTCAGGGTTTAACCACTTCGCTGCTGAGGATGCGCTGAGCGCGTCCTCAGCATTCCCGCTGGTATGCGGAGGACGCGCTGAGCGCGTCCTCCCATTGGGGTCAGCGTTCGGCCGGGTTCCGGCCGATCGCTGGCCCCTCCGGTGCGGGCTGACATCCTGGATGTCAGCCCGGCATCCGGAACAGCAGCCGCCGGAATTTGGTGTCATCGCGGCAGCGCGATGACACCAAATTCAGGCGCCCCCCCTCGCATGTGCGGAGGAGGCGCCTGAAAGGGAGGGGGGGGAGGTCCTTCGGACCTCTCTCCCTCCCGATCGGCGGCTCTGCGGGGGTTAATCCAGGCATCATTTGGAAGGGCACAGCCTGCCCTTCCAAATGATGCCTGGCATTAACCCCTGGGGAGCTGGATCGCGAATCGGCGCTGAAAAGCGCCGGTTTGCGATCCTTTCCCGGAGCTGGCCGACATCTTGGATGTCGGCCAAGCCTCCGGGAACTCCCCCTGAGGACTGGCGTCATCGTGCGTAGCACGATGACGCCAGTCCTGGACTTAACCCTTAACTGCCACCAACTGTGGAGATAGGGAGTTCCAATGAACTCCCTATCTCCCGATCCGTGGCAGCTAGGGGTTAAATTTTGGTATGGTTGGATCGGCCAGAGCATGGCCGTTCCAACTATACCAAACATGAAAGTGAAAAATTTTGTAAAAAAAAAAAAAATGAAAAATAAAAATAAAAAAAAAATTAAAAAAAAATTATTTAAAAAAAATAAACACTTTTTTTTTCTTTTTTTTGGTTTGTTAATGCAGCAATATTGTTCCCATTTCAATTATAATGTGAACAATGATGCTGCACTAACGATTTTTGTATACGGTGCGTTTGTTAAAAATAGTGTAATTTTCCCCCCAAAAAAATGTAACGAGACCCCATCTCTAATTTTTTTAACAAGCGCACCCCATACAAAATATAACCGCAATTGCTCGCATGTTAAAATGTGAAAAAAAACACTTTACACATTGTAAATTATTGAAAATACATATTTTATTGCATTTTTTGTTATAATATACAGACATGACATAACGTATACATATAATAATGACATATTATGAATCTACCGAGTCTGACGGAAAGAACGATATATAATATGTCTGGGTCATATACTAAAATAAGCCTTCAAAACACGTTTAAACATGATGAGCAAAACCGGTAAAAATGACCTCAGCACAGGGGAGGGGAAAAGCCTCAGCAGCGAAAGGGTTAAAAGGCCAGAATGCTATTCCATCTTCGCTCCAGTATTGAAGCAGTTCTCCTTTGCCTAGCTCTGTCATTCCTGCCTTAATTGAGATTTTGTGAATGACCCAGAGTGTGACCACGACCGCTATTTTTCCTTTACTACAATAAAAACAAAATAACAAAAACAAACCAAGACAAAGAGAGTGTCCATCCTTGCAACAAAAAAAACAAACAAACTCTCAACCATAGCTTTAAAGCTTCAAGGAAAATAAACAAAAACCAAGCCTGGAGGCAAGTTAGCAAAATCTGAACAAGCAAATGTAAACAAGGTACATTTGAATGGCAAATTCCACTTCTCT
Organism: Leptobrachium leishanense; assembly: GCA_009667805.1. Classification (NCBI taxonomy): domain Eukaryota; kingdom Metazoa; phylum Chordata; class Amphibia; order Anura; family Megophryidae; genus Leptobrachium; species Leptobrachium leishanense. Next base: position 82,165,518 of record CM019070.1, on the reverse strand, counting down.
CTGACACCAACTGTTAAATTATAACCATAAACAGACAAAACAATTTTCCTATTATAATTACCATATATGGAATCCCAAAAAGTCTGTAATTTCTTCTTCATATATCAAAATGAGCAAGACGCTGTGCTACGCCATGGCGGAGACACTAAAATCTGCCACACACACAATGTAGCTTCAGGTCATGTCTGAATATCCCGTCGTTAGTCAGACCAGTTTATTATTTCAACATCCAATAGAAACGTTCGTTGTAGAAAAGAGGTTCCTATCCACCCCACATAGGAATAATATAACAGCCAATCAGAGCAGATACATTTCTACACTTCATATAACAAAGACTTTACAGGAAATGCAGCTAAATTCCGCAGGCTAACATCCTATGTAAGAAAATGCTGTCTACATACAGAATTGACACTTAAAATGGGCTGTGACCCCCCTTTCTATCAGAACAGGCTTTTCACACTAATGCATATTGAAATATGGTACGTATTTCAATCCCAGGAAATTTATATTCATACATAAAATGAAAATCTAACAGAAACTCCACTGCATCTCTTTTCTACTTATCCTATACCCACCGACCCTCTAAGGCCTGATTATCACCTTACTAAAATTGCTAGTATCTATTTTTTTAGTTATAGGGTTAACAAGCGAATGGAAGACTTCTAATACTGCCTGTTGATGCACCAGACCTTTTCCCATGCACCAGCAACTTTGTTGGTTTGTTTTAACATGTGGTTGTAGAATTGTTTTTCAGGTAGCCTTGCTTTCTCAACAGCTACTTTTGATAATATTTCTATTCCAAAGGTAGCTTTATATGTCTCTTTAATTACCTTCTTCACTACATCTATTGTAATGTCATGCCTGGTGCCTGAAGGTTACATCTGCTCTATCCATTATCTTCACAATGTTTTGAATGTTTTAACTTGCCGTGATAAAAGTAAATTTTTAATTTCTTTCTGTAATCTCGGGGCCAAATTCTACTTTGTTTTGTGTATTTGAGGTTACCCCCCCATATGACAATGAGTTCATTGTACTCCAATGGCCTCCGCAGTCATCAGATTTCAATCTAATAGAGCACTGTTGGGATGTGGTGGAACGGGAGATTCGCATCATGGATGTGCAGCTGACATGTTTGCAGCAACTGTGTGATGCCATCATGTCAATATGGACCAAAATCTCTGAGGAATGCTTCCAACACCTTGTTGAATCTATGTCACAAAAAATTAAGGCAGTTCTGAAGGCAAAAGGGGGTCAAATCCAGTACTAGCATTGTGTATCTAATAAAGTGGCCGGTGAGCGTATAGATAAGTATATAAAAAATACAAAAAATAATTCATATGAATAACACACCACATTTATAATTTGCACTGTAATTTTCAAAGGGTAAAGAGAGGCAAAGTATTAATTGTAAAAAATACTATCTTATTCTTAATAGAACAAAAAGCTGGCAGGGTTATTCATAGAGCTCCGAATTGTGGCTGAAAGGTAACCGAACGCTGAAATTCAGTGTACGCTTACCTTTCCTGGCCATTCGGCTATCCAGAGAATGTTGGCGAATTGCCTGCACATACAGTGCCTGTTCGTTGCCTGTTCGAGGGCAGTGAAATCCCCATAGAGAAGCAATGCTTCGTCTGTTCAGAGATCAAAAACCAGCAGTGAAAAGTTGGCGAAATGCCCTGCTGTTCAGTGGTTTAATTCGACAGATTTATTCAGGCGACTCCCATAGGCTTTAATGTTAAAAATATTCCCGTTTTAACCCAATATCTAATAAACCATTGATTATAATATTCTGCAGGAATAAAGTCTCTTTATTTATAGATTTTTTTAGGATCTTTTAGGTATTTTTCAGGATTTTTTTGTGAAAATGTTTTTGTTTTCTTTTTAATCATTTTTTCTTTTTTCTGTAACAGCCCTTTTTATTATCGTTCATTGGATCTTATATGTAAATTTCAGACATTTTCGTTCTGTAGTTTCTTTGCAAACAGCGTTTCACTTTTCAAACATTCAAGCGTAATGTTTTTCTTTTTTCACTCCATTCGTCTGCGGTGTCGGCTTTTTCCAGCGGCTGCTCTGCGCTGTGATCGGCGGCTGCTCGGTTCTCCGGCGTGTTTCTCGGGGTTAATCCAGATGTTTTTGCGGGTTTCGGTGTGCGTTCACCGGGTTTTGCGGTGAATGTTCGGCCGGTTTGCGGCGGCTTTTTCCCTGCACTACGACGGCCCTGTGGTGCTTGCTGAATACACCGCAGGGTCGCCGAAATGGGATCGCCAAATCGCACCGAATTAAAGAGAACGAAAAGTCACCGAACGTGCGGTGACTTTTCGATTCTCTTTGAATAACCCTGTGTGTGTTTGACTAAGGGAGTCAGGGTTTAAATTGGATCTATCACAATGAATAACATAATTAACCACTTCAATGCGGAGGACGCGCTCAGCGCGTCCTCCGCATTACCGCTGGTATGCGGAGGACGCGCTGAGCGTCACAGCCTGCCCTTCCAAATGGTGCCTGGCATTAACCCCTGGGGAGCTGGATCGCGAATCGGCGCTGAAAAGCGCCGATTCACGATCCTTTCCCGGAGCTGGCCGACATCTTGGATGTCGGCCAAGCCTCCGGGAACTCCCCCTGAGGACTGGCGTCATCGTGCGTAGCACGATGACGCCAGTCCTGGACTTAACCCCTAACTGCCACCAACGGTGGAGATAGGGAGTTCCAATGAACTCCCTATCTCCCGATCCGTGGCAGCTAGGGGTTAAAGTTTGGTATGGTTGGATCGGCCAGCATGGCCGTTCCAACGATACCAAACACTACTGTGAAAAATTTTGTCAAAAAAAAAAAAAATGAAAAATAAAAATAAAAAAAAATTATAAAAAAAAAAATAAACACTTTTTTTTGGTTTGTTAATGCAGCAATATTGTTCCCATTTAATTTATAATGTGAACAATGATGCTGCACTAACGATTTTTGTATGCGGTTCGTTTGTTAAAAATTGCGTAATTTTCCCCAAAAAAAAATGTAACGAGTCCCCATCTCTAATTTTTTTAACAAGCGCACCGCATACAAAATATAACCGCAATTGCTCGCATGTTAAAATGTGAAAAAAAACACTTTACACGTTGTAAATTATTGAAAATACATATTTTATTGCATTTTTTGTTATAATATACAGACATGACATAACGTATACATATAATAATGACATATTATGAATCTACCGAGTCTGACGGAAAGAACGATATATAATATGTCTGGGTAATATACTAAAATAAGCCTTCAAAACACGTTTAACCCTTTCACTGCTGAAGACGTGTGGGACACGTCCTCATTGATGCACGTTGCATGCTGAGGACGTGCCACACGTCATCAGCTGTGCGGGACCCCCGGCGGAGATACTCACCTCTCTGTCCGGGGTCCCACGGCGTTCTGACTTCAGCGTCCTCAGACGCTGAAGTCAAGCTCCTCCCGGCGTAAATGACGTCATCGCGCCATGCGCGATGACGTCATTTCCAGGCGACCCCCCGGCAATGCCGGGAGATAGCCTGGAAGGGAGGGGGGGGATCCCTTTCCCTCCCGATCGGGAAGGAGCAGCGCTAAAAGCCAGGCACCGCTTAAAAGGGGAGAGTCTCCCCTTTTAAGCGGTGCCTGGCTTTAACCCCTCAAGTGCTGGGTTGCACTTCAGCGCCTTGCGGCGCCGAAGTGCAGCCTATCTCTGGTGGGGGCCGCCATCTTGGATGGCGGCTCCACCCCCGGGACTCCCCTCGCTGTCTGACGTTATCACGCATAGCGTGATGACGTCAGATAGCCGGGGAACCCCCTAGCTGCCGGGGATTTCCCAAGGAAATCCCCTGGTGGAGATAGGGGGTTCTTGTGAACCCCGATATCTCCAGAACCGTGGCAGCTAGGGGGTCATGGAGGGTGTCATTTGAAAGGCCTGAGCATGGCCTTTCGAATGATACCCAACATGACTAGGTAAAAAGTAAAAAAATAATAAAAAAATAAAAATAAAATAATAAATAAATTTAAAAATAAATAATAAAAAAAAAAAAACATGTTTTTTTTTGTGTGTTGTTTTTATTAATGCAGCAATATTGTTCACATTTCAATTATAATGTGAACAATGATGCTGCACTAATGATTTTTTTCTATGGGGTGCGTTTGCTAAAAATCACGTAATTCCCCCCAAAAAAAGTAACAAGTCCCCATTTCAAATTTTTTGTACAAGCGCACCCCATAGAAAACATAACCGCAAACGCTCATGTGATAAAATGTGAAAAAAAACACTTTACACACTGCAGATGATTAAAATCGCGTTTAAACATGATGAGCGAAAGCGGTAAAAATTAGCTCAGCACACAGTGGTGAAATGCCTCAGCAGTGAAGGGGTTAAACATGATGAGCAAAACCGGTAAAAATGACCTCAGCACAGAGGTGGGAAAAGCCTCAGCAGCGAAAGGGTTAAAATTTTGCACTAGTTGGATCAGGCTTCTGCATATAGTATGGTGCAAATATGTTGTTCACTTCTTATCAATGTAGCGGTTTACAAAAATCACTACAGATGTTGGCCTTTCCATTACTCAGTTACGTCAAAAAAGAATGTTTAAGTTTCTTACTTTATCTAATGACTAATACTGAGCAGTAAATAGGAGGTTTGAACTATGTACCTTGTATCACAGAATCCACAGCAGTAAAACTCTCTGTAACGTGCAGTGTGTATGATGTATCACAGTCCACCCATATTATCTGTACATTTTTTTATTTCTTTTTTTTAGAATATTTACAGTCCTCAAGAGTTTTTGGGGCCTGGGTAGTCGGAGTCAAACTCCGGCTGGCAGTGTGCATGACAGGGCGCTCCCTGTTCTGATCTCCTGGGTGCTGTAGGGGCGAGCTCCGTCTCAGCCACAATCTTGCATCATCTCCCGCAGATGGGAGCTCCGACGAAATTGAGAGCTGCGCGGGCACATAAAGAGTGATGTATCCCGAAGGAGAGAAGGCTCAGTTGCTGCCCTGCAACGCTCGGCGGCGGATCGTAAGATCCTCGTCCAAGGCCGAGGGTCACATTTCGGCAAAAGGCCAAGCCTCAGGTTGTTCCCAAGGCACCATGCCTGGTTCCCTCATCTACCAGACCGCCTCTAATCTGAACGGGATCAGATTGATGCATATATTCTATATTTTTTTAAACTAACGTGAGCACGTGAATACCCCAGCAGGTTTACCTGAATCTGCCCCCCCCCCCACCAGCGAGCCCTTGAGAGGAATCTGAATGCCCAACGGGACAGTCTACCCTGGTAACTTCTTATCTCATTTACAAGGGTATATATGCAGGAGCACAAACATCCATCTGCATGCAAGGGTGATGTGCAGCTCAGGCTCTCACACTGCCCATCCTGATTACAAAATTTTAATTGGTGTGTTGCATGGTCACCAACAGTAATTTCTTAGGAATGTAATTGTTGCTGTGGGCTTAAAACCATTTACACTTTACATAAACCTTTTCTGAATAAGGGAACAGTGGTTTAATTGGATAGATGCCAGACTCCTGGTTGGGTGACCCCATACTGTTTAAAAGAACACTCTAGGCAATGACCACTGTAATTTGAGTGGTCAAAGTGCCCTCAATACCTTTACTCAGGGCAAGATTAACATAGGGACTATTGGAGCCAAAACTCCTGGCCCATGTAGTGAAAGAGGCCATGACAGGCTGTGAGAGACCCTGCAATCCAACCACTAGTTGCCATGAATAGGGTTGAATGGCATGTACTATATGGATTCCTAGGGGTTTGCACACACATTTTCGGTGGATTCTAGTCGCACCGCTGCTGGATTCATACTGTAGCAGTAACAGATCAAGGCCCCTTTGTCTGAAGCTGCCAGAAGGAGTTTGTCTAAAAAAAGTGCAGAGCAGGTGACCAGGCCAGCAGGAGGTGTTGTATTGTGCTAATACACACTCTCTCTGGCCTCCCGTGTTGCAGTGATTCAGTTTCCTACTCTGTGCTAAACACCCAGGGGAGGCAGAAACTCGGTCTCAGTAGCTACAGCAAGTCTATATGTGAGAAATCATGTTGGTGCATTTTGGCCAGTTTTCCGACTTATCAGCCTGCTGGTTCGCCAGTCTGACAGACATGACGTTTAGGCTTTACATAGCCTTAATCAGGCGAGATGGATGATTGAGGAAAGGCTATGTAAAGCTGGAATGTTGCATTTTTTTTCAGCCTGTGCGTGAATACAAATTATGTCTTTTGAATCATAGCTGTTCTTCCCACCATGTTGTTGTTCTGGAGGTTGCTTGGGGAATGTGGACTCCCTGTGAAGATGCACCAGGTATTCCAGCTGGCCCGATTGGAGGCCCTCCTTGTGGAAAAGAACGTTTGGCTATAATATTCAGTCCCATTTTTATGTCTTGGTAAGAAACTGTTACACAAAAGAATATTTTGGTATAAACTAGACTTCTCCATGTATTACTTTAGAGGCGCAGCAACAATTTATACTTTTTGATCCAATTTATCCACTTTAGCACGATCTCTTCCCAAATCACTTTGGTTACCATCTGTTTTATTTGTATTTTTAGAGAATGCTCACACCAACTCCTGAAAGTTTGCAGTAATCATTTTAAGTCTAATTTAGGTTTATTCTCAGAAAAAAAATCTATTGGTGGACAGCACATGAACATCAACAGCAGTAGGTGATGTGTGAAAGGCTGAACTCGAAGTCCGTACGTTCTTTTATCAGCCTATGTAACTATGTAACAGTGTGTCCCTACAATGTGAAATGTTCTGCATATTTCAATGCAGCCCATTTAACAGAGGGTCAGGAGCATTTGATCAGTGCGGAAGCCTAGTGCCATTACTGCTGTGTTTTCTCATTTAGGCTGGGGTCAGACGAACGCAGTGCAAATGTGCGTTTAGGCTAGGGTCAGACAAAAGCATTTTTACACGCGAACGTAAAAAAGTGCGTCCGAACGAATTGACGTATTTTTTCACGGAATTCGCGAAAACGGTCATACGATGCGCATTTTCGTGCGTGATTTTTTACGGATCCAAACCAGGAAACTTTGGGTGTCTGGACGTTATGTTGGCCGGACATGAGCAGCGTCTGACGTCTACTAATCACGCAAACACGCCGCTATGCCGCAGCTGCGCACTCTGTACGTCCGTACTAGCGGTTCAGCGTTCTCGAAAAAATGCGTTCGTTTTCCACTTGCATTGCGCGGCCGGACTTTCGTGCGACCGTACTTCGTATATTGGCCGTCATTGCCCGTCATTTGCTGCTAGTGCGGCCATAATTATGTGCGCCAGAACGCACGTTAAAAGTGCGCTCGTCTGACCCCAGCCTTAGCTGCACTTTATTACGGCTGTGGTAGCAGCAAATGGTGTCCAACGCAGGCCCACACACGAAGTACAGCCGCACGAAAGTTCGGCCGCGCAACGCAAGTGGCAAACGAACGCATTTTTGCAAGAACGTCGAACCGCTAGTACTGACGTACAGAGTGCGCTACGTCCGCATAGCGGCGTGTGTGCGTGAGTAGGAGACGTGAGACGCTGCTCATGTCCGGCCAACATAACGTCCAGACACCCAAAGTTTCCTGGTTTGGATCACGGCCGAAATTGCGCATCGTATGACCATGCGTTCGGACGCATCAACGCACTTTTTGACGGTAGACGTGAAAAATGCGTTTGTCTGACCCTAGCCTTAAGTAGATGTATAAAACAGAGGTTACATGTCCAAATACAACCATGAATGTTTCCCTTTCTTTTCAGTTCATCAAATCTCACTCTTGAAAAAAGCTGTATAAGGCGAAACACGTCAAGTGTTGTGTTTTTAACTGGTTGTCTATTTTTCCTGGCTATGGAATTAGATTTATGTTTTGGTATTTGTAGGCAGCTAGTACTGCCGAGGTATAGATAGGGAGATTTGTCTATTGTTCCCCTGTCTGGATTTTTGATACTGAGGGTTAGGCAGGTACCATTACTATTATTTTTTGCCTGCGCTGGATGTATATTCTTCTTTATTCTATATCCATTTTTTTACCTCCAATACATCATTAAGTTCCATGCGGTGCCAGTATCTTGCTAATTTTCATCATATATGTGATTTTATATGTGGTCTTGGTCTGTAGTCATTTATTTAGACTATTTGTGGTCTTACATATGTGTTCAATAAAGTGCATTTCTTATTTTTTTATTGCTTACTAGGTGGAAAGCCTGCCCAGAGGGCAGTCTATTGTTTTTGTCGCCAGCTCAGAATTCACGTCCACATAGTTTTTTTCAATGTCCTATCCAAGAGTATCTCTCTATATAAATGCGTTTGTGACGCGTCCATCGCCGTCCCATCCGCAACAGGAGGGCCAACTGAGCAGCTGTGATGGGTGCGTGCACAGCTGACAGCGCATTACAAAGGCATTTATATATTAGAGCAGGTTCCTCTTCTCTCTTAGATTGTAATCTCACGGGAACAGGGCCCTCAGATTGTAAACTCACAGGAACAGGACCCCTTAGATTGTAAACTCATGGGGCCCCTTAGATTGTGTTGGGCTTGGGCGGGCATTTTTTTGTAGCGTATACATTATGCGTATATTTAATGGCACGTGGTATGCATGGCATGTCAGGCTGGTATTTAGGCACACTGGTATTATGCATGGCAGACTGGTAATATGGCTGGCAGACTGGTATTATGCATGGCAGACTGGCATTATGGCTGGCAGACTGGTATTGTGCATGGCAGACTGGTAATATGGCTGGCGAACTGGTTTTGTGCACGGGAGACCGGTAATATGACTGGCAGACTGGTATTATGCATGGCAGACTGGTATTAAGGCTGGCAGACTGGTAATATGTGCGCCTCTCCAATGGATCGGATTTGATTTGTCCCTCGCGCATGCCGGCTGTGCGCGTGCCACAGCCGTTGGATGCACGCGCAGCCAACCGCCACAGGTTGCGCGCGCATGCGCAGTCTGTTTTTTTGGCGATGGACACGCCGGAGCTTATTGTTTTATGGTATAGATTTGGGTATACAGATCCCTTTACAATCTCTAGGCTTTGGCCTGGTGAGTGAGTGGTAGTTGATGGTTATCATCAAATTTTTGCATGGTCACTCTCATTTCCCTTTTAGACGTATAATAATAGGTGTTTCTTGAGACACAGAGCAGAATGTAAGCATGAAATACGTAGCCCCAGCCAAATATAAAAACGTAGCCCTGTAGGAAATCTGTAAGATTAGGGCTTTTATTTTTTATAAATAAATGTGTATATGAATCAAATTTAAGTTAATTTGTTTAGCAAAATGAAAAAGATCAAATGCAATTTTTATTTTCCTCATCTCTCTATTCCCCCAATCTTGTGGGATTTCCTTAATCTCCTAGTGCCCCTTATACCATTTCAATCCAATCTCTGTTCCCAATAATCTCTTTATAATTTATAATTAAAACTCTCTTTAGAATTAGTCTGACACCTCTACTTAACAGTCAGCAAGTGTTTAAAAGATTTCTGTGCTTCTCATCTATCGTCGTCAGTGTGATACGTACCCACTGGCACTATATATTTATGTCACTTGTACTAGTTTTTCCTAATTATTTTATGGTATTCGTTTATTATATAGCACTTTATTCGCAAATACATTTATAAACTATTGGTAAAATATGCATGCACCATAAGGATAATTGTTTTAATCTTTATTGTTTCAGGCACAATTTTTCAGTACAGTTTTATTGTGCACTTTATATCCTAAAGGTAGCATAAGTAGCTTTTTATTTTGCATGATTGCTGTTGGTCCAATTTTTTTTGTATGATTCATCATTAAGTACCTCCATGTTCTATTTTGTTTTTGGTTATATTTATATGCTAAATTTATTAAGTAAATTTAACTCAAAATGTTTTGTAGACTATAACAGATTGTTAAGGGGTTTAGAAGGCATAACAAATAATAAATATTATTGTAGATTTGTCCTTAAAATAGCTATAATATGGACGACATTTGAACTCAATCAGAGACATCCTTCACCTTGGAGTAGAGATATAAACCCCTGTGGGGGAAACCTCTAGGGAATCATGGTATGAAGGATTTCCCTTTCCTCTAGGCATTAAGAGGTTATGTAAAATTTCTATGAAAAAAATGGCAATTTCAGTTTAATGAGGGATTTATTAAAAAGACACATGTAGACAGACACCTATAGACAGACATGTATAGAACGACAGACATATGTAGTCAGACAGACATAAACAAACAGACAGATCTAAAACAATTATTATAAACAGATTAATATGGTAATAACCTGTTGAGACCTAGGCAAATTTATCCTAATCCCGTCTATTCCCTCTACAAAAGCCTCCCAATGCAATGTACGCAACGCATTAATCTGTGTTAATGTGTATATGAGTCGCAATGCAAAATATATTGTTCCAGGCTAGAACCTCGAAAACACCAAGGTTTTTTCTAAAGTAGTCCTCTCCAAGTCTTCCGACACATCCAAATGAGGTGCAGATCTGTACACCATGGAGAGGGATATGGGTGAAGCTCTCCATCCCTTTTTTTCTACTTTTACGGTATAATTGCTTTTTATTGTCCCCTTTCCCCCATGTCAACTGTAAGGCACCACAGGTTATTATAACATTCATAAATTATTAATTTTATCATGCTGCCTTATGTTTTATTGCACATTCCCCAGGGAATGGGGACTTCTAAACTGCATGATTAGGATTAAGATCCACAACAAGAGTTGCTCCATTAATTAGTGTGGTGTTTTAAATCCATGGGAAGGAATGGTGATTTCCCTCCCTACAATTTATGGGTAGTTACCGGCAGTTTTTGTTTTGTTTATTTGTTAGTCTGCATTTGACTATGAGAATTGCAGATCCTCACAGTTACAACGTATAATATTTAAATATGAATTATTATTATTTGACTTTGTATTTTATTTAGATTATAATGATTTGTCTTGTTACAAGTATATTAGTGTTTTCCCCCACACTTGCTTTTCCTTAATACTTAATCACTGGCAATATTTCCCTATGTGATTAGCGGAGTTGATGATGCTCACAAGGTCAATTTGGGGATTACAGCTGAGTTGTACTTGTAGATGCCTACTAGCCACTTGGTGAATAGAGTCCGTAGTCCTACATTAAATATCTTCTGAGTCACCTAACTACCGTTTACTAAGCCGATGAATTTCAGTATTTTTAATATTCTTTTATAAAATTATTCTTTGCATTATTATTATTATTTTCGCAGGTCAGTTGATTATGCAGATGGCTGACAGTTGCAGAACTGCTACTGCAGGATTGAACATCGTGGTAAGTAATGTATCATACCATTGGTCACATGATGTGAGAGATCTTTAGAAAAATATAGTTCTAGCAGCTAGTATGCATTCGACACACACTTCACTGTTGTTCATCTTGAAATTTTAGAATCAAAATTCTTCTATAAATTTTTTTTTTTCCCAGAGACTATCATACAGCACTTTTCTTCTGCTGATTCAGTGCAGTGTGAGGTACTCTCTACTGTATATATACACAACAATGCAGCAGAGAAACTTCCATGGGGTAATATGCTCATTTATAGAGTAGTTAAAAGTGCCATATTATTATAATAAAATGTTAAATATTCTTACTATTAATTGTATGATTTTTAGGCTCAGACTATTTTACAATATTTTTAATATTATATATAAAAGTTTAGAAGGGGCAAGATGGAGTTTAATTTTTTTCCGGAGATGCAAAAAGACTATTCCTTTTTACTAGCCTCCCAGGCCAAAACCTGTTTGCTACTCAAATAATGTTAAATACACACCAAAAATGGGCTTTATAGAAATCCCATTTATTGGGTCTCCAAATATTTGGAAATGCCATATTCCAAAGGTTGCATAGTATGTCCTACAGTGAGGGGAAAAAATGATTTAATCCCCTGCTAATTTCGTACATTTGCACACTGACAAAGAAATGATCAGTCTATAATTTTAATGGTAGGTTTATTTTAACAGTGAGACAGAATAACTATAAAAACATCCAGATAAACACATTTCAAAAAAGTTATAATTTGATATTAATTTTAATGAGTGAAATAAGTATTTGATCCTCTGTCAGTCAGCAAGATTTCTGGCTCCCATGTGTCTTTTATACAGGTAATGATCTGAGATTAGGAGCACTCTCTTAAAGGGAGTGCTCCTAATCTTAGCTAGTTACCTGTATAAAAGACACCTGTCCACAGAAGCAATCAATCAGATTCCAAACGCCACCATGGCCAAGACCAAAGAGCTGTCCAAGGATGTCAGGGACAACATTGTAGACCTACCCAAGGCTGGAATGGGCTATAAGACCATCACCAAGCAGCTTGGTGAGATGGTGACAACAGTTGGTGCGATTATTCGCAAATGGAAGAAACACAAAATAACTGTCAATCTCCCTCGGTCTGAGCCTACATGCAAGATCTCACCTTGTGGAGTTTCAATGATCATGAGAACTGTGAGTAATCAGCCCAGAACTACACAGGAGGATCTTGACAATGATCTCAAGGCGGCTGGGACACCAAGAAAACAATTGGTAACACGCTATGCCGTGAAGGACTGAAATCCTGCAGTGCCCACAAAGGTCCCCGTGCTCAAGAAAGCACATATACAGGCATGTCTGAAGTTTGCCAATGAACATCTGAATGATTCAGAGGAGTACTGGGTGAAAGTGTGGTAGTCAGATGAGACCAAAACCAAGCTTTTTGGCATCAACTCAACTCGCAGTGTTTGGAGGTGGAAGAATGCTGCCTATGACCCCAAGAACACCATCCCCACTGTCAAACATGGAGGTGGAAACATTATGCTTTGGGGGTGTTTTGCTGCTAAGGGGACAGGACAACTTCAATGCATCAATGGGACGATGGATGGGACCATGTAACATCATATCTTGAGTGAGAACCTCCTTCCACCAGACAGGGCATTGAAAATGGGTCGTGGATGGGTATTCCAGCATGACAATGACCCAAAACACACGGCCAGGGCAGCAAAGGAGTGGCTCAAGAAGAAGCACATTAAGGTCCTGGAGTCGCCTAGCCAGTCTCCAGACCTTAATCCCATAGAAAATCTGTGGAGGGAGTTGAAAGTTTGCATTGCCAAACATCTGCCTCAAAACCTTAATGACTTGGAGAGAATCTGCTAAGAGGAGTGGAAAAAAATCCCTCCTGAGATGTGTGTAAACCTGGTGGCCAACTACAAGAAACATCTGACCTCTGTGATTGCCAACAAGGGTTTTGCCACCAAATACTAACAGGGTTATCCAAAGAGATTCGAAAAGTCACCGCACGTTCGGTGACTTTTCGTTCTCTTCAATTCGGTTCCTTTTGCCGATTGCATTTCGGTGACCTTGCGGTGTATTCAGCAAGTACCACAGGGTCCCCGAATTGCAGGGAAAAGCTGCCGCAAACCTGACGAAAACTAACCGAATGCACTATGAAAACAAGCAAAAACATCTGGATTAACCTTCGAAGAGGAGCCGAACAGGAGCCGAAAAGGAGCCGAATCACACAGAGCCGAAGCAGCTGTGACGTAGAGGAGGCAGTGAATAAATTAGAAAAACCATTTGTATGAATCTGGGAAAAAGAAACGCTGTTTGCAAAGAAACTACTGAGCGAAAATGTCTGAAATTTTCACAGGAGGTCCAGGGAATGATAATAAAGAGGGCTGTTACAAAAAAAATAAGCAAACTGAAAAAAAAAAAAAAAAAAATCGGACTTTTAATTTTTTTTTAAAAAATTCAGAAAAATGCTTAAAGTATCCTAAAAAATCTATACATTAAGAGACTTTTTGCTGCAGAATTTTATAATGAACAGTTTATTAGATATTGAATTAAAACGGGAATATTTTTAACATTGAAGTCTATGGGATTCTCCTGAATAAATTTGCCGAATTAAACCACCGAATGGCAGGGCATTAGGGGAACCTTTCACTGCTGGTTTGTGTTCTCTGAATAGCCGAAGCAGTGCTTTTTCATGGGGATTTCACTGCCCTCGAACAGGGACCGAACAGGCACCGTATGTTCAGGCAATTCGACAGGATTTGGCGAATTGCCTGCTCTCTGGATAGCCGAATGGCCAGGAAAGGTAACCGAACCCTGATTTTCAGCGTTCGGTTACCTTTCTCAAGCAATTCGAATCTCTTTGGATAACCCTGCTAGTCATGTTTTGTGAATGGGTCAAATACTTATTTCACTCATTAAAATGCAAATCAATGTATTACTTCTTTGAAATGTGTTATTCTGGATGTTTTTGTTGTTATTCTATCTCTTACTGTTAAAATAAACCTACCATTAAAATTATAGACTGATCATTTCTTTGTTAGTGGGTAAACGTCCAAAATCAGCAGGGGATCAAATTATTTTTTCCCTCACTGTATGTTTCTTATGGACTTACATCTTATTATAATAAAAAAAAATACTCTTATATATTTCAAAAGTGATAGATTTAAGACATGGTCTTCATACAGTATACAATACTGGATAATAGAATAGTACTCTATAATCCCTGGAGTAGCCAACTCCACATAACAGGAAAGCAACAAAAAACAAGGAGACCAGGCACTCTTTGAAAAGCGTAGGCACGTTATTCACACAAAGTGCAACATTTCAGCTTGTGCAGTAGCCTTTCTCAAGCATTATTGTCACGTCCAGAGTTCGTGACGGCTGCAGGCCACTCCAGGGGCGTCCCGGCAGCGCCAGCCGGGTGCCAGGCGATGTGCTGGCTTCTACAGGTCACGTGTTTGCTCAGGAGGCGGGGTGCGGCGTTATGACGCGGAGCCACCGGGTTTAAAGGGAGAAGGTTCGTATCGGCTCATTGCCCTGTCGTGGAGTTACTTCCCCCAGTGCTAGTGATTCGACTCTTGTGATTCACTGATTAATTTTGCTAATCGCTCCTGTTGCTGATTCGGATTGTACGATAACCACTTTTGTTGCTGACTTGGCCTGTATGAGAACCACTCCTGTTGCTGACTCGGATTGTATGATAACCAATCTTGTTGCTGACCTGGCCTGTATGCGAACCCATCCTGCTACTGACTCAGCCTGTATGAAAACCAGCCCTGTTACTGACTCGGTGTGTATTAGAACTATTCTTGTTACTGACTCGGCTTGTATGTGAACTAGTCCTATTACTGACTCAGCCTGTATAAGAACCAGCCCTGTTACTGACTCGGTGTGCATGAGAACTATTCTCGTTACTAACTCGGCTTGTATGAAAACCAGTCCTGTTGCTGAATCACGCTGTATGAAAACCAGTCCTGTTACTAACCCAGTGTGTTTTGAGACCACTCCATATGCTTTACTGATCTTTGTTGTCTGTGTTGATATCGAGTCCCTGAATATAGTAGTCTCATATAGGGCAAGAATCACGGACCATTCAAGGGTCGGAAGAGTAGATAGGGCTCTGTATAAAGGGACTGATATCTGGCTGTTGGGGGGATCCCTTGACAATTATGTATTTCAAGACGTTTTTGTAGAGGGTTTTAGTTTTATCATTTCTTCAGGTCTGAGTCCTTTACACTTGTAATACAGAACGCTATTGCTCTTAAAATTATTGACATTCAACCAAGTTTCAGGAGGAACACTAACAATTTTAGCTATGAGCTGGTAACATTGACAGCCAGAGTGGGCGCTGAATCTCAGGCTGCGGTATCACACTCACTCTCACAGAACAGTGTCAAGTATGGTATAATTGGAAAGGCCAAGCTCTGGCCTTGCCAAGCACACCTAATTTGATTTTGTGGGGTGTATGCAACTGAAGATACATGTGTCCAAAGGAACCCACTATTTCCTATAATGGGATTGCAGCTCAGTTGAGGCACAACATTGAAACTTGGTTGAATATCAGATACAGATTTCTTGGATAGTAATAAAAGAAAAGGGGGATGATTTTGACAAAAGATACAAAGTGCATATAGTGAATTTGGCATAGATTTTTTTAAATGTCTGTGTGTTTCTCTAGTTTCAGTCATTGCAGGGCGAGATACTTCAACAAATGGACAAGAACACCAAACTGGACAAGCAGTTTATACTTGTATGTAACAAATATTTTCACAAAATAATATCAACACAACATGATATGCTAATATTAAAGAGTTAATTAAGATTAGGCCTGAGCTTCACTTCCAGAACAACACCAGTCATTCAAGGAATGCTGTTGTACAATTCCAGAAATGTGTTGGAATACTGCAAAATTATTCAAGAAGAGAAACCTTTATTTCTTTGCGAAATGAGTTGGGTGAAAATTTATGACACTCTCTGTGAACTAGAACCCCCCAAACTGCATTGATGTTTGAATTTTGTAACATAGAACATTGAACTTTGTAAATTTACAGCTTGGTTGACAAGGGACAGAGTTGCTGATTTCATGTTATTATTTATTATGTTGAGATTTAGCTTTTCACAACTTTAGACTTCTTTGCCAGTCTATATTGCCCTTGAATTCTATGATGCTATATCATTTTCACATCACATCACATAGAAGAAAAAACAAAAGAGAGGGGGCTGTTAGATCCCTAGGTATATTAGGGAGTGGTAACAGGAGTTGTCACTTGACCACCATATGTGTCATCTAAGCTGTCATCGTAAGGCATTAAAGTGGGCGGGTATGTGTGGGAAGAAATAGGGGAAAATGCATAGAAAGCGCAGAAACAATGACGCTAGACTCCTGGTAAAATAGAGTAGTGGCTCTGCAGCTTTGGAGGAACAATGGGTGTTGAGCTGCCAGTAGAGGGCGGGAAGAGGTGGAAGAAGAGGGAGAAGAAAAGAAGAAGAGTAAATGGGAAAAGCGAGGTAGAGGGAGAAAAAGAGAAGAATGAGAGGGCAAAAACAAAAAAGGGAGAGATTAAAAACGAAATAATCAGGGATATAACCAATTTTGAGACAATTTCCCTTGACTAATACAATGTTTTCGTAGGTTTTTTAAATTGAATCACCAACTATTTGTCATAATTAACATATTTAGTTGTTGTCAGGTAATTTGGAAAGTCAAGGCTTTTTAATATCTGCCGCATACTGCTAATTGGCAATCTTACCATTGCAATGTGTGTTTGCAGTTGTGCTTTGAAAAGTCAAGCTTCTTTATTTAGATTTTATGAATTATCTTGTACAAACTAACTTAATCGTATATGTGTATTTTTAGACTTATTTTTATTCTGTCTGCTTCACCTATCATACCTTCTCTGCATTCTGTAGAGATATGTTGTCTTGTTGCTGAATAGTAGCTTTTTTTTTTTAAAAGTATCAAGGATTATTTGCTCCCCGTTTCACAGACTTTATGCTTCAGAAAACCTATCTTTTGTTTGTTTGCATTTTTTCTTTTTACCTTTTTTTTTATCATAGTCCCTCACAATTCAAATATTTACCATCTTATTTTGGATATTTTGTAATGGTTTCTAAACTTGGCTTGTATTGCAATGCAATCTTCAAATTTTCTGAATAATTATTATAATATAATAATTTTAATAATAATTATAATATAATAATTATAATAATTATTATTTCCGTAGCATGAAAAAAAATATGAAATGTTGCCATCACTTTTGTAACATCGGGAGATTGGTTCCCTTTATACTTAAAGGTCTATTTACAAACCACTGAAATTGTGTGCAATTTTGGTGCATTTTATTTCAATGCATTTCAACAAAAAATACAAAAAGGCCTTTTAAAAAATAACAAAAAGGGTTCTTGCAAGAAATAAAAAAATAAAGGGTCTTTAAAAAAATAAAGATGTTACGTTTTTACATTGAAACCTATGGGATTTTCCTGTTTAAACCTGTCGAATTGAAACACAGAAAATCAGGGTATTTCGCCGCAATTTCGGTGCAATTTGGCATTCTGCTAATAGAAGACATTGATAATCTTCTATGTGACAATTTTGGTGCTGCCTAATTGCACCATTTTTCGCTGTCAATTCGCCAGTATTTGTTGAATTGACAGCTTAGTGAATGGACAAATTGCTCCAAAATTGCACCTACTGTGAAATTCACCATTAGGTGCAATTTATGGGCCAATTCTGAGGTTATTGAATAACCTCTTATGTATTGATGTACCTTTTGATATTATCAGCCTTTAGTCTAATAAACATTTCCCTTATTATTTAATCTGCAACAGGACAGCCAAAACCGTTACGAGATGGAGTATCGCCACAAAGCAAATACTCTCGATAAATGTATGACAGAAGTGTGGCGAATGGAAAGACAAAGAGATCGGAACCTGAGGGAAATGAAGGTAAGAATGAAATAAAGAAGCATGGACTTATTGTATTTCTTATAAGGAAGACCTTATTTACATCTCTGCATCTTGTACCCAGGGCTGCCATCAGAATTCTTGGGGCCCCTTACTAAACCATTAGTTGGGGCCCCCTTTTATCTGCTGCCCAAGTCAGTAAACTAATTAAAAATTAAATAATTTTGGCTCTTCCTCTCTTCCAGTAAGGAGATAAATGGTGTTCCCTTGTGGGGCAGCTTTCACTCTGCACCTTTACCTGGTGCAGTCAGACCATGCTAATCACTCATCAAGTGATGAGTTGGAGTGCTCTTACTGGCCCCAAATACCACAGCCCCCAGGAAATTTGTTGAAACCTTGTGGGTTACCCTTACGTCTGTGGAATTGTAGACAAACTACACAGGGTTTGGCCAGGGCCCCTTGGAGCCACTGGGCCCCTGAACATTTCATGGGCCGTCACCCCCTGATGTCTGCCCTGCTTGTACCACAATGTTCCTCATTATTATTTTCTCCAATTCACTCTTCGCATTTGCTGAACATCAAGGATGTTTAATGGCCAGGGAATCATGGGAGTTGTAGTTCAGAAACATCTGGGGGACCAGATTTTGACAGCCCTGTTGTAATATATGTCACCTTTTCGTTTTGTTTTGTTCTATTGCTCCTGTTTCTCTTGCCATGCTGTCCCATCTCACACTACTGCTTTTATTACACTGAACAGGAAAATGTGAACATGTTGCATTTGGACATGATGTCTTTTGTCAAAGAGAGTCAGAAAGCAGCAGAACTGGAAGAGAAACGTAGGTACCGCTTCTTGGCAGAGAAGCAGTTGGCACTGTGCAATACCTTCCTGCAATACCACAGCCGGGTAAGTCATCAAGGTTATCATCATCACCAGTTATCTAAAAAATCTAGAGCAGTGATGGAAAACCTTGGCACCCCCAGATGCTTCTAAACTACATATTCCTTGATGCTCGGCCAGCATCATCAGTGACTAAGCATCATGATGAGACATGTAGTTCCGAAACATCTGGAATGCCAAAGTTTGCCATCACTGATCTATAGTGCAGGTTTGTTTACGAATTCAAAATCTATTGGGGAAATTCACTTGTTAGAAATTGACTCCAGTTTATGTTGAATAATTACAGGCTTTGTCGCGGCATTGAACATTGTTTAAATGCTAAAGTCTCAAAGTTCAAACTTTATTATCTGTTGCAAGTGGTGCATAAATAGTTCCTTGTATAAATCTTTTTATGGACTGTTAAGTATGACTGAATAATGTTACACTATGTGATGTATTTGAACTGAAACACTATGATACATGTTATGCAGTAAAACCATTACCTACAGCAATTCCATTAATAAGTGAAGACAAAATATATTCCTCATACATAAATGCAGACACCATAACCAGATTATGGCTTTCAGTTTATGAATACTGTAGGTCAGGGGTGGGCAATTACGGCCCTCCAGATGTTTTGAAACTACATTTCCCGTTAGGTTTGTAGAGCCTCAAAGGAAATGTAGATTCAAAACATCTGGTGGGCCGTAATTGCCCACTCCATCTGTAGGTGGTTGAATGGAAATTTTAAGTACATCTATCCTTCGCATTAGAAAAGTACAGGTCTGGTTCAATGATTTTGGTGACGTAGAGGGGGAAATGTGTGTATCTGTATGGAATTACCGTATGTAGGTTTGTATTTTTTTGGAATGAGAGTGATTTGAGTGAAATGGGAGCGAGTGCACTGTTGATTAAGAGTTGGGTGTTTGCTTGAATGGAATGGGAGTGAGACTGTGTATATATACAGTAGTTCTCAGAGTGTGAACTGAAAGGTTGACGAAGGGGGAAGGGAGTAAGCCTGTATTTGGCAGAGTAAAATGAGAGCGAATATATAGTTGGCTGTGGGGGCGTTTGTGCTTGCCCTCCTCTGTCTTACCTCTACTGCAGCCTGTGGTTGAGGTGTTTGTTCAGCAGCTCCTGCTTCAAGCTTCCATGCATTTACATTCTTCTGAAAGTATGGCCGGCATCCCAGGAAAATGAATGGTTCACCCTCAGGGGAACCTACTGGAACACTAGCAGGGTTATTCAAAGAGAGGTGAAAAGCAGGAGAATGACTGGAGAATGGAAAATTCTAGGTCAAAATAGCCAAACCAGAAAAATTCTCCCACTTAGCTCACTTTCCAAATCGGCTATTTTGACCTAGAATTTTCCATTCTCCAGCCATTCTCCTGCTTTTCACCTCTCTCTGAATAACCCTGTAGTTGCTTTGTACACGATAACCAGGTTGTCTTAACCCTTTTGCAGCCAAAACCATATATACACGTTTCTCCACTGAAGAATTCAATTTAGCATACAAAGCATTAATGCAGGATTGATGTTTTTCTTGGGGAAAATATAATTCTCATTTAGACCTCACTCCTCACTATAGAGAAGAAATGGCACTTGCCTGCTGGATGGGCCAAAGCACAGGTGCCACAAAGACCCTAGGGGCTCAAACTCCATACAACATCAAATGAAGAAAATGGACTGGGCACGCTAACTGGATCAAACACAAACTTTATTTCATGCATGCCACGTTTCGGCTCTGGCCCTTGAGAAAGCCCCTATTTAATCCAACCAGACTGCCCAGTTAATTTTCTTCATTAGTCCTCATGCCTGTCATCCTTTATAACTGCAAAGAAACTCTATTTTAAATTTTTTAAACTATTTTAGAATGACACTGTACATGTAAAATATCCTAATCCTAAACTCCAGTGTTAGTGGGGAGATCAGTATGTGTTAGTATCCCACTAAACTAAACCTGTCATACATCTGTCATATTCATTTAGTATATTTGATAGGACTTCAAGGTATTTGCATATACTGCACACAAAAAATTGCAATAAAGCTAAAGGGTGTTTTTGGCATGTTGATTGCAGTGGCGCTATGCCAAGGCTTGATTGAGAAAATGAGGAAATAGAGGTTTGTGAGGGTCCTAAGGACAAGCAATGGCACTAGAGGCTTGCTCTATGGTGGGGCCCCATTCAGGCCTCCCATGCTCGATTGTGCCATTACAAGGTTGACTGCTCCTTATGAAAATCAGACTATCACCCAGAAAGGGTGGCCAGTACTGAAATGCCAAGGACATCATCCCTGCGTAGAGGTGAAGCAACCCCCGATGATCGTTTCGGCCTTGTTAGGCCTCGTCAGGAGGGTATATCTGACAACCCTTTAGGCATCTCCTGCAAGGGGTTCATGTCTGGATTACCCTATAAACTTATAGTGAGAATAAAAGAGGCTTGTGAGGATTGATTTGAGAAAGAGCATAGGAGGCCTCCCATAAAGTATGCTAGCTTCCCCTCCTGGACAGTAAGTACAAGTTGATGTTCTGGCAATGAAGCCAACGTGTCAGCCTGTGCCTACACTGAGAGTGTTTCCGAGTGAGAGCCAGTCGGGAATGTGGAAACTGCAACAAAGAGGCATCATCTTAACTGGTGCTGAGGTAAGGACTCATGATATATCTCATTAATCAACAACATACATCGAAGATCTTTATGAGTGTGAATCTAGTCTTAACTTTATAGCATATTATATGTAAAGTTACTCAGCTTCTTGGTATTTGTTCCAGTCACAAGGTGTGCTGCAGCCCAGAGTGTCTGTTTGGAAGGATCAGATTGATACCAGTAGAGCCCAAGATCAACAAGCCTACCAATATGCTCCCATCAGACAAAACTCTGATTCTATGGTAATGTGCATTTCAATAAATGTCATAAATGTTCATTAGATAAGGTTTACAGGCATCACCCTGAACTCTGAACCTAAAAAAAGTTAACTTTGTTAACAGGCATTGCTTTCATGTTCTCATATATCTTTATACATAAAGATGCTGGAAATTCAAAGGGACAGCTCTGTGTACCAGGACAGCCATGAAAGCTATCCATATGTATGCAGGCTTTTATGTATATGTTCAACAGAACTTGATTCTTATTCTCTTTGTTTCTTTGAAAAATATTGATATTTGCTTTTGCGATCACCAAACCAAACCAAACATAATCATGTTTGAAATGTAATCTAACAGACCTTTGTGATTTTCCTACTTTAGCCCCCTTTAGATAGTCTGGACACCTCCATCGTTTCTGGAAGTAGCTGTTTTAGCTGATCTAAAGAATCTTAAAAATTACAATTTAAAGCAATTTGCAATTCTGCCACAAAAGTGAACTTTTCTTTCTTATGCCATAGTATAACTTACATTTCTTTTGGGATCAGAAACATGTATTCACATAACTTGACTATTATAGTATCCACAATAAGAGGCATTATTGGCCTTTGCAGGGCTTTGGGTAAATGTAGTTTGTTAGTCCCGTCCCCTCCAAATCCACCCTGGTGATCTGATGGGTTGGTGGCTACAAGAATCTTGAATATACTCCATACCTCTTGTAGCTAGTGTACAACTGGACAACCAAGGAAACACAATCCACATAGGAACTGTGGCTCGCCTCTTACTCGGCAAAGGCCCTGCTCATCCTTTCCTGGGGTGATCCAATTGTGAATATTTTGGTTTGCCTACAAAACTTATTATAAAATGAACTACTTTGTGTCCTTTATTGACTGTATAAACACTGACAAAAGAAAGATGAACAGGGGGCAGAACAAGAATTAATTAGGTCAGACAATTTTGAAGAACGACAGTGTCTATGCTAATTATTTGCTATCTAGTAGCTGAATATCCTTCAGTCAACAGGCACAAACACTTCAAAAAGTATTGTCACGTGGAAGTAACAATCACGTACAATGTACTTTTCGTGAAGTATATGTTTGCGAGGGACACAGGTCAAGTCGAGAAGAAATGTTTGGGAACGTAGTTTCACCTCTGTTTTTGAACATGGCGAATGTAGTTCCCATTTGGCCCTCATATTGTTAATGATGAGTTTGTTTATATAATTCCTTGTTAAGCCACAATAGATATACACGTATGATGTTTATGCGGATTATTATAATCTTTCTCAAAAGCTCAATCTAGATAGATCTTATTTGGGTGTGGAGTGATGAGTTAAGTATGAGCCAATGGTTATTTGGAGCAGCAGAAATCTTGGTCATTTCCCCTGCTTGGTTTGTTCTATTGTTTTGGACTTCAACCTTGGTGGGCACACACTCATACAGGGTTATTCAAAGAGATTCGAAAAGTCACCGCACGTTCGGTGACTTTTCGTTCTCTTCAATTCGGTTCCTTTTGCCGATCCCATTTCGGTGACCCTGCGGTGTATTCAGCAAGCACCACAGGGTCCCCGAATTGCAGGGATAAGCTACCGTAAACCCGACGAAAACGAACCGCAAAACCCACCGAATGCACGCCGAAAACCCTCAAAAACATCTGGATTAACCCGTCGAAAAACCCGAGCAGGAGCCGATCACACGCAGCGAAACAGCAGAGACCGCAGACGAGGCAGTGAATAAATTAGCAAAACAGTTTGTGTGAATGTTTGAAAATGAAACGCTGTTTGCAAAGAAACTACTGAGCTAAAATGTCTGAAATTTGCATATGAGGTCCAGGGAATGATAATAAAGAGGGCTGTTACAAAAAAAATAAGTAAACTTAAAAACAATCCCCCAAAAAATCGGACTTTTAAAAAAACAAAAAATCTGAAAAATTCTTAAAATATCCTAAAAAATCTATAAATAAAGAGACTCTTTACTGCAGAATTTTATAATGAATGGTTTATTAGATATTGAATTAAAACGGGAATATTTTTAACATTGAAGCCTATGGGATTCTCCTGAATAAATTTCCCGCATGAAACCACCGAATGGCAGGGCATTTCGGGAACCTTTCACTGCTGGTTTGTGTTCTCTGAATAGCCGAAGCAGTGATTTTCATGGGGAATTCACTGCCCTCGAACAGGCACCGAACAGGCACCGTATTTTCAGGCAATTCGCTAGGATTTGGCGAATTGCCTGCTCTCTGGATAGCCGAATGGCCAAGAAAGGTAACCGATTGCTGATTTTCAGCGTTCGGTTACCTTTCTCAAGCAATTCGGATCTCTTTGAATAACCCTGAATGTGATTAGATGTAATGAATGTACATGTTTTTACTTTTAATGTAAGTGTAGTGCCACCATTATACGTCCCTCACAAATGCGATTACGCTGTACATCAATTACAAAAATGTATGCAAATGTACAATGTGAGCAAACAATGACCTATGAGATGATATATACAGAGAACTCATTGCATAATGTCCTGTTCAACTCAGAATGACACGAGAGCTCCACCACGCTCTGATTCCAACCTGAGGGGCTTGCAAAGAACAACATCATCTGGTGAGCATCAAATCTACCTGTACCACCTGTGCGTGTGGTGTGTTTATGTAATTGCTTATTTTGTTATCTCCATCTTGATCATGAAACCGAGATGCTATTTTAAGATATTGCCACAAATGCATTTGTTCTTTTTTATATATTTCTTTTATAGAAATGAAGCTATGGGGTTGTCTATATGCATATCTCTAACATCTCACTTTCTCACAGGAGCTGTAGTAAATTCACAGCAACGTACACGCTCTAATTCGTTTGGTGAGGTGGCTGTAGCAGCGGTGGCAGCAGCAGCAACCAACTCAGGAAACAAGAGGGTGCAGGCTTTAGTGGACCACAGCACAGGGGGAAATAGTACTCTACTGCCTTTCTCCAAAGGTGCAGTGATCACTGTGATGGTTCCAGAAGCAAGGAATGGTTGGCTGTATGGAAGAGTGGATGGCTTTCCCAAGTGAGTTGTAGTATAAGAAAAAGCAAGCTTTTTGAAAAGAGAAAGGAAACATGAACACACTATAATGTGCAATATTTTATTTTTTATTCAGAATTTTGAAACAAAAAATAATCAACAGACTACAGTATTAAACACAACAGAAACCAACATATTGTAAATAGTTCAGATTCTAGAAAGCAACAAAAGCATTGTTACCCATAATTACATTGAATACATTGAGCATCACCAAGACAAGTGAATTTACAAGGAAAGAGCTACATGCAAAAAATTAACCATTGCTTTGCACATAATGGAATGAGACCATTATGGCTCAAACTCAGGAGCTAATTTTAAAATAGTAGACAGAAAGATAGATAGCAAAATGCAAATATGACATGAGAAGAAAGGTAGGGGAGAGTGAGTAAAATAAGTTGGTTGGGGCATCCATTGCAATTTGAGGGGCATAACATTAATACTCCCCTATGGGAAATGCTGTATGACTGGGGAGCAGCAACTAAGGCTAGGGTCAGACTAACGCATTTTTCGCGTTGTCTGTGAAAAAGTGCGTTCGAACGAATGGACGCATTTTTTCACGGAATACGCGATAGCGGTCATACGATGCGCCTTTTCGTCCGTGATTTTGTACGGATCATCAATAAAACACTTTTTGTGTCTGGACGTTATGTTGGCCGGACATTAGCAGCGTCTGACGTCTCCCAATCACGCACACACGCCTCTAGCGGACGCAGCGCACTCTGTACGTCCGTACTAGCGGTTTGACGTTCTAGAAAAAATGCGTTCGTTTGCCACCTGCGTTGTGCGGACGAACTTTCGTGCGGCCGTACTTCGTGTGTTCCCCGGCATTGGACGTCATTTGCTGCTAGCACGGCCGTGATTTTGTGCGTCTAAACGCACGTTAAAACTGCTTTCGTCTGACCCTAGCCTTAAAGGGAAAATGTAACTTCAGTGGTGTGCACTACAAATATTGTTTGAGGAGAGAGACATCAATAAGTTACGTACTGCAAAAGGTCCACTTATCTCCAGCCTAGCTCCAGGAGTGACCAGGCTTTCAACCTCTTCCACCTGCTTGTTTTCCAAGGACTCCAAGAGGTATATTGTGTACAGGTACACCATGTCTGCAAGAACATAGGTAGCTTGTCTAATTGAAAGGCAACATTTAATCAAAAGTTCAGATTTCCTACACCTTAGAACCCCAGGTCTGTAGGAAGGATCCAGTTCTCCAGTCCAGTAGAATCTATTAGAATGTCCCTTTAAGAAATATTAGAATATTTGGCAATTTCATGTGTAATGTGTTCTAAACAATTCTTTCCTCAAAATGAGACATTTCACACAAACATTATTGTTGTTTTTACTCTTCTGCCTGTAGGAGTGATACTCAATTTAACTGAAACCGTTAAATAAAATTATGTCTAAGACAAAAATTCTACTGATTAATTTCCCAGCTCCATTGATGAAATCCTTGAAAACTGACCACAATTTTGATTAAAGGGCCAAAAATAGTTCCTACTCATCTCGTGACTCCTACTGAGGACTTATTTCAAGTTTTATATAGTAGTTTTTTTTTTAGAGGAAATTTATATAGTCCCGACTTTGCACCTAGCGACTAACTCCTTTCACCGTCACCTGTAAATATTTTTACATTACAGTCTACATTGTATAAATTTGCATGGAATCATAAAAGGCCAAGAATTAAATTGTAGGTCCTATGCTGTAGAGTTGCTAGAGGAAGTTTTAATCTTCCCAACATACTTTATAGCAGCCACTGCCTGCTTTTTTCATTACTCCCAAGCCCCACTAAGGCCAGCGTAAGACTAGGTGCGCCTGTACTGACGTGCTTACCGGCACCCGTCGCAGCGTTGTGACGCTGCAACGGGGCCGGCCACACGCTTGTGCATGCGCAACAAGCTTCCGACCACAAAGCCTCCCCATCAATGCGCGTCCATAGGAGGATCGCGCTTTGCAGCGCTGAGCGCACTAGGTGCACTCAGCAAGGTGGGCAGACAGGCGTTGAGTGGAAGGAACATCCACTCTCACGGACGTTCCTTCTGCTCTCCAATGACACTCGTCTGACCCCAGCCTCAGGATCTCATTGGAGACTATCAGGGTTATTCAGAGAAAGGTGAAAACCAGGAGAATTGGTAGGGGAAGAGAACATTCTAGACCAAATAGCCAATTTGGAAAGTGAGATAAATGGGAGAATTTTTCTGGTTTGGCTATTTTGACCTAGAATTTTCACTTCTCCAGTCATTCTCCTGAGTTTCACCTTTCTTTGAATAGACCTGTATGTTTGAGTCCCCACATGATATCCTGGTGATGTTATAGACCCCCTTAAACATTGACTGAATATCTCTTGCTTATTTCCAGCCACAGTTTTGTTGCTATTTGTTTAGGATGTCACTAATATAGAAAACATACAGGGTAATTCAAAGAGATCCGAATTGCTTGAGAAAGGTAACCGAACACTGAAAATTAGCATTCGGTTACCTTTCTTGGCCATTCGGCTATTCAGAGAGCAGGCAATTCGCCAAATCCTGGCGAATTGCCTGCACATTCGGTGCCTGTTCGAGGGCAGTGAAATCCACATAAAAAAGCACTGCTTCGGCTATTCAGAGAACACAAACCAGCAGTGAAAGGTTCCCGAAATGCCCTGCCATTCGGTGGTTTAATTCGGCAGGTTTATTCAGCAGAATCCCATAGGCTTCAATGTTAAAAATATTCCGGTTTTAATTCAATATCTAATAAACCGTTCACTATAAAATTCTGCAATAAAGAGTCTCTTTAATTATCGATTTTTTTTAGGATATTTTAAGCATTTTTCTGAATTTTGTTTTTTTTAAAAGTCCGATTTTTTTTTGTTTTTTTTAAAGTTTACTTATTTGTTCTGTAACAGCCCTTTTTATTGTCATTCCCTGGACCTCATATGCAAATTTTAGACATTTTCGCTCAGTAGTTTCTTTGCAAACAGCGTTTCACTTTTCAAACATTCATGCATACTGTTTTCCTAATTTATTCACTCCATTCGTCTGCAGTGTTTCCGGCAGCTTCGCTGCGTGTGATCGGCTCCTGCTTGGGATTTTCCGTGGTTTTCGGGAGGTTAATCCAGATGTTTTTGAGGGTTTTCGGCATGCATTCGCCGGGTTTTGCGGTTCGTTTTCGTCGGGTTTGCGGTAGCTTTTCCCTGCAATTCGGGGACCCTGTGGTGTTTGCTGAATACACCGCAGGGTCACCGAAATGGGATCGGCAAAAGGAACCGAATTGAAGAGAACGAAAAGTCACCGAACGTGCGGTGACTTTTCGAATCTCTTTGAATTACCCTGATAGTATCGCATTTCTCAAACTTTATAATTAAATATGCATTTGTAGTTTGCACAGATTGAGCCATTTAATAATTTACCGTTTTCATAAACTGTCCCTTACCAACATTGATCGGCTGTGTGCCTTCAATGATTGGCTTCCAGGCTTAATTTCTTTGGGATACTTTGTAGTACAGCCGGATCCATCTCCCCAGATGATATTTTCAGGTAGTTTGGGAGGCCGTATTATTAATGATACCACCATCTTCCAGGACTAAAATGTTTCTTAGAGTTGTGGGGGTACTTAAAATAATGACCTTCCTAGAAATCATTGGAAAGCTTTTATACAGGAGGTAGCTAGTCCTGTCCAGTCTCTCTAAATTCCTCACTGTGACTTCCTGACTTTGTTATAAATACTTTCAGAGCTTTGTACTTTTTTGCATACATGGTGGAAGTATCCTTTGTTTAAGGACTTGTTGATTCAAGTGGCTGATTTGGCTTCCCAGATTTTGGAGAACTGTATACCCCACAAGATGTCACAAGGTGTTATTGCTTAGGATTGTGAAGACATCTCTGCCTAAACAAAAGGCCAGAATGTGTTTTCATGTAGTTACTACTACTTTGCTCTTGCTTGCGTATGAGAAATAAACCAAGGCCCTCACTCTTGCCAAAGTTTGTGACTCTGCAGTTACCACAAATACCTGCTGTTTCATGGCTCACTGAATTTAACCCCTTCACTGCTGAGCCATTTCACGTCTTAAAAAAAACACATTTTTCTTTTTTTTATTATTACTTTTATTATTTTTTTTCTTTACTTTAAACATGGTCATGTTTGGTATGATTGGAAAGGCCATGCTCTGGCCTTTCTAATGATACCAAACATGACCCTGCTAGCTGCCAACAGTCGGGAGATATCAGGGTTCAAAGGAACCCCCTATCTCCACCCCATCTTTCCTTAGGAGTCAATGAGGACGTTCCCCACACATCCTCAGCAGTGAAAGGGTTAATGATATACAATATGATATGTGAAATATGCGTTTATATGATTAACTACAGATTGTTTTCTTGGTGACATTACTTTGTTATTGTGTATTTCCCCCACACCCCATTTTTTTTTTACTGTACCCCAAGATATCCTTCTTGTGCAATAATAATTAATACTTAAAAAAAAATACAAAAAAACCCCAACAATCCAGAACACATCTGGCTAGAGCTAGTAACCTCCCCCCGAATGTTGTCTGTATTGTTACTTTTGTAACTTCTTGCCTGTGTTCACTACAATGGGAGAGACCCCTTTAATACAATTTCCAGATACTCAGGGCCCTATTACAATCTTCATGCAAAAACGCACACGCAACGCGTGAATTTTTGTGCGAAGCGTTAAACGTTAACGCACGAAAATTAACGGTGGTATTACGATCCGCGCGCATTTTTTCATCCATCAAAAGAAAAACGCGCGTTAAAAAGATGCGGAAAAGCGTACTCGCATTAACATTGCGCGCAGAAATCAGTGTGCGGACTATTTTTTCACGCGATTCAGCCAATCAGAATTAAGAACCACAATTATCTCACGTTAAGTTTTTGCGCCTGCCAAAGTGAATCTGAGTATATATGCTGCAGCAATAATAAAAACACGCACAACTTCTCAATTTTATTGTTTGGGTATGCGTAAAATGTGTAACTATACTTTGCTTTTTTTTTTTTCCGGCTGGTGTATTTGTGTTCGGCCAGGATGTTCAGATTTGCCGTTACCACCAGCTTTTAAAAGACGTTAAAATTATGCGCGCAAACGCTGTGCGTTAAATTTTGCGCATAGAATGTAATATCATCCGCGTACCAACGCACAAACGCATTTGTGCTCACAATGTTAAGTATAGGACGCGCGCAGTAGATTACGGTCGCAAAGGGTTTGCGCAGGTTCACCCGCGGTAGACATTAATGCGCATTTTTTGCGCAGACGTTGTAATACGACGTTCAGCACACAAGTTTTGCCCCTTGCTTTAATGCATTTTTGCGCACGCGTTAACGTTTGCACGAAGATTGTAATAGGGCCCTCAATTTGTACCGAGATATCATTCCAGTTTAAATTGACTACTGATAACATAACTAATTTTCTAAGTTCTTAAAACATCAAATTAAATACACAAATTATGAATGTAACATGTTGCCATTTTATGTGATACTTCAGGGTTTTAGTCCTAGGTTTCATTTACTGTTTTAATTTTTTTTTTCACTCAACTCAACTCTGCTATAAATATACTGGGAAAATGATGTATCCTCGGCATGAGTAGGGGACACTATCTGATTTCCTTGTTGGAAGTATCTGTCTTTTCAGAAAATAGACCCTTTATCAAGTTGCAGTACTATACAGAAATGCATTTATTACTCATAACCATAGCAAACCATCTCACAACTATTCTCTACTTTTTATTTTAAAGTGCAACTATGTACAGTCAGGTCCAGAAATATTGGGACATCAACACAATTCTAACATCTTTGGCTCTATACACCACCACAATAGAGTTGGAATGAAACAAACACAATGTGCTTTAACTGCAGACTGTCAGCTTTAATTTGAGGGTATGTACATCCAACTCAGGTGAACGGTGTAGGACTTACAGCAGTTTGCAGATGTGCCTCCCACTTGTTAAGGGACCAAAGGTAATGGGACAGAATAATAATCATAAATCAAACTTTCCCTTCTTAATACTTGGTTGCAAATCCTTTGCAGTCAATCACAGCCTGAAGTCTGGAATGCATAGACATCACCAGACGCTGGGTTTCATCCCTGGTGATGCTCTGCCAGGCCTCTACTGCAACTGTCTTCAGTTCCTGCTTGTTTTTGGGGCATTTTCCCTTCAGTTTTGTCTTCAGCAAGTGAAATGCATGCTCAATGGGATTCAAGTCAGGTGATTCACTTGGCCATTGCATAACATTCCACTTCTGTCCCTTCAAAAACTCTTTGGTTGCTTTTGCAGTATCTGCACTTTGAAGCGCCGTCCAATGAGTTCTGCAGCATTTGGCTGAATGTGAGCAGATAATTTTGCCCGAAACACTTCAGAATTCATCCTGCTGCTTTTGTCAGCAGTCACATCATCAATAAATACAAGAGAACCAGTTCCATTGGCAGCCATACATACCCACACCATGACACTACCACCACCATGCTTCACTGATGAGGTGGTATGCTTAGGATCATGAGCAGTTCCTTTCCTTCTCCATACTCTTCTCTTCCCATCACTCTGGTACAAATTGACCTTGGTCTCATCTGTCCATAGGACCTTGTTCCAGAACTGTGAAGGCTTTGTTAGGTGTTGTTTGGCAAACTCTAATCTGGCCTTCTGGCCTTTTTGAGGCTCACCAATGGTTTACATCTTGTGGTGAACCCTCTGTATTCACTCTGGTGAAGTTTTCTCTTGATTGTTGACTTTTACCCACATACACCTACCTCCTGGAGAGTGTTCTTGATCTGGCCAACTGTTGTGAAGGGTGTTTTCTTCCCCAGGGAAAGAATTCTTCGGTCATCCACCACAGTTGTTTTCCGTGGTCTCCCGGGTCTTTTGGTGTTGCTGAGCTCACCGATGCGTTCCTTCTTTTTGTGAATGTTCCAAACAGTTGTTTTGGCCACGCCTAATGTTCTTGCTATCTCTCTGATGGGTTTGTTTTGTTTCTTCGGCCTAGTGACGGCTTGCTTCACTGATAGTGACAGCTCTTTGGATCTCATCTTGAGAGTTGACAGCAACAGATTCCAAATGCAAATAGCACACTTGAAATGAACTCTGGGCCTTTTATCTGCACATTGTAATTGGGGTAATGAGGGAATATCACACACCTGGCCATGGAACAGCTGAGAAGCCAATTGTCCCATTACCTTTGGTCCCTTAACAAGTGGGAGGCACATCTGCAAACTGTTGTAAGTCCTACACCGTTCAACTGAGTTGGATGTACATACCCTCAAATTAAAGCTGACAGTCGCAGTTAAAGCACATTGTGTTTGTTTCATTCCAACTCCATTGTGGTGGTGTATAGAGCCAAAGATGTTAGAATTGTGTCGATGTCCCAATATTTCTGGACCTGACTGTATGTGTTGAATTTAGGCATATAGAGGTAAAGGAGGTTATCGTTTAGCTATTGTTGGGCTAGGTACTGGAAGAATAGCATGTGCCAAATTAAACTAATAGATTCACGCTAATGGATATATATTTAGATCACATTTGGTGACTAGATGATGTAAAAGACAGGCCAAATAGTCTCACATTAATCTATTTTATTTTGTCGTTTCCAGGACTGGTTGGTTTCCAGAGGCATATGTGAGACCTGTGGACCAGAATCCCAGGTATGATGACAGTAGCTTAACTGGCACTTAAGTGAGAAAACAAATGTGTGTGACATTTACTTGAGATGCTAATAACATACTACATCAGTAGTTGTATGTTTCCAATGACTTTGCAGTTCCTTTGGTTTACGTAGTGCTCATAGTACCGGAGATCTCATAGAGGGCCAGGAGAACGCTCCACAGCAAGGAGGATACAGGGCTCCTCCGGCTACTTCAGAATCAAACAGTCGACGTGGAAGTGATGCAAACATCCTAGCAGCCCCTGCAATCAACAATATGGCAGGACGGGTAGGCAAAATTATCTGCATTCAAGAGATTATTTTGTTGTGTTCTAGTTTAAATTTCGAACATCAATGGTTATGAAATCCGTTACATGATTTAAATGCATTTAATAGACCTCCACAAATAACTTTATACTTGGCTCACACACACTTATATACACCAATTAGATGTACATTTCAGCACACACCTAACTATACATTTACGCGCACTTAGTCGCACATTTACATAAAAAGCTAACCTTGAAAATTTCCACACACAACTAGCCAGTTTACTCACACACATACATTTACCATCAAATACACATATGCTTAGTTACACATTATCTAGACACGGAAGTAACAGTGTATAGCTGAGGTTGCTAGACCTAAACGTTAAGAGTCAGACGTCATTTTTACTAGTAAATTAAAATACTGTTGCACATGTAAAACAGACAAAAATGCACACAACAAAAAAGGAATAAATTGATTGATGTTCAATTGGTGTGTGCCCTTTTGATGAGTCTGTCCCTTGGGATACTTAGATGTCCCGGTGAGGATAGTCCCTACAGCATGGGTATCAACAAAAGCGTGCACACTCAGATCCCTGTATGAAGGGATTTTTTTTCTCCCTTCATACAGCGATCTGCGTGTGCATGGCTATAGAAAATGTGTAGGGACTATGGCGCTCTAATCGCCTAATTGAATGTATTAATTGTGTTTTACACAGCCCTAAGGGGTATGTTTGACACCCAAATACACGAAAGATAATAGAGAAAGGTATCCCTTTAGGCGCGCGGAGTATATGATAATCAATGGGTATATAAACTTATATATATAGAGAATTTTTAGTTAAACCTCCCACAAGAAGCAGACCCGATGGAACTCCTGGGCGTCCTACAGAGTGTATCAAGAAAAAGAAGCGATTGTGCAGTATGCAGCAGTACTGGCCCCTGTCGATCCCCTAGGGGGTACTTACGGAATATAGAGCCCCTGACCTGGCTCTGAGGGGGTCTCACCTGCAGGGTATTTCATGGCAACCCTCTGGATTGTGTCCAGTGCTGAAGTATCCTGCATAAAGGCTCCCAGCAGACTCTGTATCCAGATCAAAGCACAGAACTGTTCCTGGCAGTGATTGTTCTGCAGAGTGAAGGAATCTCAGTGCAGCAGCTTCTCCCCTTCCTGGACAAATCTGATTACAGACTGTGGAGTGAGGGTGGTTTTTATTTTCCTTTTTCCATCGATGAGCTGATTCGGGTTGGCGGTAACGTCCTAGGAGGGCAGAGGGTTGCCATGAAATACCCTGCAGGCGAGACCCCCTCAGAGCCAGGTCAGGGGCTCTATATTCCGTAAGTACCCCCTAGGGGATCGACAGGGGCCAGTACTGCTGCATACTGCACAATCGCTTCTTTTTCTTGATACACTCTGTAGTAGACCCAGGAGTTCCATCGGGTCTGCTTTTTGTGGGAGGTTTAACCCGCACAAGATTTATGAGAGTGGCAGGAAGAAATATACCACCCGAACCCACTGGATACTCTGTGAATATCCTTAAGAGGGCAGAGGCAACACCCACTATCAAGTCCTACGTTGCTTGAAGTCTCAAGGTCTATTTGATCATTTTTCACCTGTTGATTTGAAACTTGTGGTGGAGTGTATAACTGTACATTTTCCTATACCAAAAAATTGACTATTTCTCAAATATATATACAGACAATATACCAATCCTTTATCCCCAACACGCACAAGGATATTTTTATGCTGTCATTTTCATTTGTGGGTTTGCCGTGTATATACAAGTGTATTGCTAAAAATTCTCTATATAGAAACATAGAAACATAGAAAAATGTCGGCAGATAAGAACCATTCGGCCCATCTAGTCTTTTTGCATCTCCGGAAAAAAATTAAACTCCATCCTGCCCTTCTAAACTTTTATATATAATATTAAAAATATTGTAAAATAGTCTGAGCCTAAAAATCATACAATTAATAGTAAGAATATTTAACATATAATTATAATATTATGGCACTTTTAACTACTCTATAAATGAGCATATTACCCCCATAGAAGTTTCTCTGCTGCATTGTTGTGTATACAGTCAGGTCCAGAAATATTGGGACATCGACACAATTCTAACATCTTTGGCTCTATACACCACCACAATGGAGTTGGAATGAAGCAAACACAATGTGCTTTAACTACGACTGTCAGCTTTAATTTGAGGGTATGTACATTCAACTCAGGTGAACGGTGTAGGACTTACAGCAGTTTGCAGATGTGCCTCCCACTTGTTAAGGGACCAAAGGTAATGGGACAGAATAATAATCATAAATCAAACTTTCCCTTCTTAATACTTGGTTGCAAATCCTTTGCAGTCAATCACAGCCTGAAGTCTGGAACGCATAGACATCACCAGACGCTGGGTTTCATCCCTCGTGATGCTCTGCCAGGCCTCTGCTGCAACTGTCTTCAGTTCCTGCTTGTTCTTGGGGCATTTTCCCTTCAGTTTTGTCTTCAGCAAGTGAAATGCATGCTCAATGGGATTCAGGTCAGGTGATTGACTTGGCCATTGCATAACATTCCACTTCTGTCCCTTCAAAAACTCTTTGGTTGCTTTTGCAGTATGCTTTGGGTCATTGTCCATCTGCCCTGTGAAGCGCCGTCCAATGAGTTCTGCAGCATTTGGCTGAAGGTGAGCAGATAATATTGCCCGAAACACTTCAGAATTCATCCTGCTGCTTTTGTCAGCAGTCACATCATCAATAAATACAAGAGAACCAGTTCCATTGGCAGCCATACATGCCCACGCCATGACACTACCACCACCATGCTTCACTGATGAGTTGGTATGCTTAGGATCATGAGCAGTTCCTTTCCGTCTCCATACTCTTCTCTTCCCCTCACTCTGGTACAAGTTGATCTTGGTCTCATCTGTCCATAGGATCTTGTTCCAGAACTGTGAAGGCTTTGTTAGGTGTTGTTTGGCAAACTCTAATCTGGCCTTCCTGTTTTTGAGGCTCACCAATGGTTTACATTTTGTGGTGAACCCTCTGTATTC
Organism: Leptobrachium leishanense; assembly: GCA_009667805.1. Taxonomy (NCBI): domain Eukaryota; kingdom Metazoa; phylum Chordata; class Amphibia; order Anura; family Megophryidae; genus Leptobrachium; species Leptobrachium leishanense. Next base: position 82,129,631 of record CM019070.1, on the reverse strand, counting down.
ACTCTGGTGAAGTCTTCTCTTGATTGTTGACTTTGACCCACATACACCTACCTCCTGGAGAGTGTTCTTGATCTGGCCAACTGTTGTGAAGGGTGTTTTCTGCACCAGGGAAAGAATTCTTTGGTCATCCACCACAGATGTTTTCCGTGGTCTCCCGGGTCTTTTGGTGTTGCTGAGCTCACCGGTGCGTTCCTTCTTTTTGAGAATGTTCCAAACAGTTGTTTTGGCCACGCCTAATGTTCTTGCTATCTCTCTGATGGGTTTGTTTTGTTTCTTCAGCGTAGTGATGGCTTGCTTCACTTATAGTGACAGCTCTTTGGATCTCATCTTGAGAGATGACTGCAAAAGATTCCAAATGCAAATAGCACACTTGAAATGAACTCTGGGCCTTTTATCTGCACATTGTAATTGATGTAATGAGGGAATATCACACACCTGGCCATGGAACAGCTGAGAAGCCAATTGTCCCATTACCTTTGGTCCCTTAACAAGTGGGAGGCACATCTGTAAACTGCTGTAAGTCCTACACCGTTCACCTGAGTTGGATGTACATACCCTCAAATTAAAGCTGGCAGTCTGCAGTTAAAGCACATTGTGTTTGTTTCATTCCAACTCCATTGTGGTGGTGTATAGAGCCAAAGATGTTAGAATTGTGTAGATGTCCCAATATTTATGGACCTGACTGTATAAGTTTATATACCCATTGATTATCATATACTCCACCCGCCTAAAGGGATACCTTTCTCTAGGGATCTGCGTGTGCATGTTTATGTCTGTTGATATCCATGCTGTACGGACTGATATTGATATTTATCTGAAGGATTAATGGGAAGTAACATTTATCGGTGGTGACTGTCCACTGATGTCAAATTCTGTCAAAAGCACATGGCATTCCATGGATATTGTAATTTTGTCGCTTAGGAGACATAGGGAGAGTAATAGTTCCTTTGTGATACCTACTGGTGGCTGGTGGCTATTTTTCTAAAGAAGCAGTAAAGAAAGTTAGGGCTAAATTACAATACTAGCGCTAAAATGCGGGCGCTAGTGAGGAAAAACAGTGCCCGCAGTTTCCCCCCTAGCACCTGTGTTTTAGCACTAGATTACAATGCAGACGCTAAAAAAACTGCCTGCATTGTTTGTGGGTGCAAAGCCCCGGAATGCACGCGGCAGCGCTAAGCGCAGCAGTACGCATTCTCTCAATGGAGTCCTTAGGACTCCATTGAGCCAGACGCCGGTGGTCACATGGCCAGCCAGATCTCACCTTGCAAGATCCGGCCAGTCAGCATAGTGATAAGCAGGGGGAGACTGTGGGTACTTTTCCCCCCAGTCTTTCCCTGCTCCCGCTGGACTGAGGGGGCGGACAGAGCCGTGGTCCTCGCCGTGGGACAGGAGGTGAGTATACGATTTCTTATTTTTTTTGGTCGATGTTAACGGGTTCTGCAGAAGCGGAATCCGTTAGCACCAAATCCTGGCTCTGGTTAACGTTTTGTTAATCGCGGCCGGACGTTAATCAGCGTTCGGACTTTGTAATCCTAACGCTGATTAACACTTTGCGCTCCCCATGTTAAGTATAGGGAGTGCAAAGTACAGTAACCTCGCGCAGAGAAGCGCAGGGTACCAAACGCAAACGGGTTACTTAACCCGTCAGCGTTTGGATTGTAATATGCAGAAAATACTTGGGCTAACGTTGATGTTCAAGCAGGTGAGCGCCAACGTTACCACCAAGTATGTAATTTGGCCCTTAGTGTTTGTCTAAGAATGTCTGACTGTACATCTCATCAAGGTATTTTAGAGATATCTTAAAGCATAGATTTTAATATCCATGTAAGTGTTTATGGTAAAATCTTGTATTGTCATCCTTTTTAAAGGCATTCACAGGACATTCAGATTCTTCTTTGATCATTAAAAATGTTCTTGAATACCTCAAAATCCTTTTTATTTGCTTGCAGACCTATAAAATTTCTGGATAGCGTACATTTCAGGTTGTTAATACTTTAGCATAATAGGTGGTGAAAGAAAATTGAGAAGAGATAGTGTGCATATACTGTATATTATCCTAACCAATTTACTAAAAATCTACTGCAAATCAGAATGATGGACTCCTCTGTCTTCTGATATTTTGCATCTCGAGATATAAACTGACAAGAAATGCACAATGGTCAAGGTGTACCATTCACACCAGATAATAATATAGAATATAATCCCCATCACTCACTTTTTAGTGAGCCTCCTATGGTAGTGCAGCTCATCAGTAACATCAGTGCCTTGACCAGATTCGTTTTGCCCAACCTTTCTTTAAACTTCCAACTCCCAGGTAACACCTTAGTTTGATGGCAGGCACATGAAAACATAAAAGGAATGGCCCATAGCACAGATACACAGTAGTAATGAAATACAAGCTATAGGGTTACGCATGCTTTTAGGAAGTTAATACATTGGCTTCGTATGAAAAGCTTGCTTTGCAATAACCAGGTCAACTGCCCTTTCTCATGAATCCAGATACCAGAATACCACTGTGTTTTAGGAAATTCATGAAAATTTAATAAAACATATATATAAACAAAAAGAACAAAAGAATTGAAATTTTATAAATACCAAAACATGTTTCGCTGGAGCAACCCACTTCCTCATTTGGTTTTGTGCATCACATAACCGGGGATGATGCTTAGTGCTTATCCCAAATCTCAACATTTGTGAATTATACAAGGAGAGGTGGAACATATAACAGAGGAATTAAGCATGTCACAGTATTTGCTGTGTACCACTAGTTCAGTGGCATCTGACATATAAATCCAGAGCTGCCTAGAGTATGAAAATCCTAGTTCTAAAATCCTTATTCACTCCTGTTCTAAACAAAGATCTGTCACCATTTCTTTTTCCCTCTACCCTAATGTTTCCTAATTTTCTACCCAATTGAACTCAGTTACCCCATTTCTTTTCCCACCAGGGACTCTTTAGCTCCATCCTCACCTCCATGACCCCTGAACCACTCTTCTGGTGGATACAGGATGAAAGCTCTGACTGTTAAACCGTATGATATCCATGCTACAACTAGACCCTGCAAGGGAAATCTCACATTGTGACTGGTGGAGGGAGGATATACTAAGAGGGGAGAGATACATTGTATTAGCATAATGTGGGAAATGACACTGCAGGGTTTGGTGTGAGCATTGTTTGTGGGTTTGTGTGGACAAAGTGTGACTAAATAGCCTGACAAAGTTATTTAGAAAATTTATATTAGACTAGAAAATTAAACCATTGAATCATTTTTCACCACCACCAAAAATGGAATTTAAGGGTATTGTTCTGAAAAATTCTATAATAGGGTAAACATCAATTTTATTTTTCACAATAGACACAATCCATTTCATCATTACAAATTCCATTTACCTACATAAATGTGTCTAGATTTTGCAGTGAGTACACAGAATGTATTTTGTGCTGAGATAATTGTCTTTGCATTTTATGATATTGTATTTTTGCTTATTACCTTGCTGTGCCTGTTATTTTGTTTGTTTTTTAGAAGGGCCCAGCGAGCCGTGGAGACCTGTTTCCCCCGTAAGTAAAACACAATATTTGGCATCAGAACGATTATGCATGAGCCCATTCTGTGATTTACATGCACCTAGCTACAAGTCAATTTATGTTTTCAATTCCTAATGTTCCAGAGGCATATCACATAAGAACAAAGGTCACTACAAGTATAGGAGCATGATTTGCATATCAGATTCAGAACAGCTACAGCATATGGTGTGTTGTATTATTGACAGCATATAAAATGTGTTCCATCATTTAAAATAGTATATAACCCACCTGTTGGTCACCAAATTGGTCACTGATGATGCGAACAAGCCCCATTCCAATTAATCTCATTATGTTGGTGAATTAGTGCTGGCATAATTTAATTTTCAGTTGGCCTATTTTAGGACTGGGGACTGGAATTGCAGATCCAAGAGCCCTTATGTTAAACCAGCCCTGGTGAGAAAGTATTTAGCGTGGGCACAGATAGAGAGACCCCCAAAAAGAGACCCCCTAGGGTGATACAAACCTTTATTAAAGCAACCCAGAACTAGATCAGACAATCATAAACAAATGTGCTAGACATAAAAATGTGCACATATAAACAACATATATTTGCACGTTTTTGTTTCTAGCACAATTTTTTTATGATTATCTGATCTAGTTTTGGGCTGCTTTGATACAGTTGTTTTTGGGGGTTTTGTATCTCCCATTTAGGAGGTCTCTTTTTGGGGGCCTCTCTGTCTTGTATTCGTCTCAGGGGTTAGGCCCCAGTTCTGGATGTGACCCAACTTTTCAGGACTTTGTATATATGTATGTATGTGTATATATATATATATATATATATATATATTTTGGTTCTCCTTTGTCCTCTGCTGAGGGAGTTTGTTGGTTTATTTAGGATGAGTGGCAGAAAGGCAGCTTTGAAATATTTGCAGATCTGCCATGAGTCTTCAAAACTTTATTAGTCCACACTGCTACCTTGAAAACAATAGTGGAATACCATACCGTGTATTGAAAATTTTAATCCACAGTATGATCTCACGTTGTGATTTCTATGATTTGAGGACATTTCTTTGTTTTGTTTTTGTACAAAAAGCAGATCGTGTAATTTTCAGTGCAAAATATACACTAACACATATCTGTAGGTAATAGATAATATAATGCACCTACTAAATAACGTTTGTTTCTTCAGGGGAACAAACCCATTTGCAACAGTGAAGCTCCGGCCTACTGTCACCAATGATCGTTCTGCTCCTATCATTAGATGAAGTCCTAAAGATCTTGAGCCTCAACAGCTCTATTGTCAGCCTTGTTTGCGCATATAACTTAATAATCATTATTGTACTGTAACTCCATTTAGGAACAAAGAACAAATAAAAACATTAGGTGTTTATTGGCTGCAGAAGGATACTGCAAATATGTTAAATTATCTACCACCTGTAAATAATCACTGTACCAAAATGAATTACATTGCAATTATTTTATTGTTTGTGAATAATCTCCAAACAAGACATATGTAATGATTGAGAAAAGAAATATATTGAATTAGTGTAATTAAAGCTTTTGTAAATATCTGATTGAAAATAAAAGAATTAAATTAAGACAGTAGCTGAAAAATGTTTCATATAAAGTAGTTTTCACTGTATTATAAAAGTGCATATATTTTAGAGGGCCTGTTGATATTCTGTTCTGTCTTTTACCACCATTACACACTGAGCATGTACATTGTTTTATTCAGATATAAAGCTTAATTATTTCATTTGAATTCTTAATAATGCAAAAAGAAACTCCTCAAAATGGCTTTTTGTGTGTATTTTAATGTTTTTTTCTACACAATGTAATATAAATCAAAATATCAATAATCGCATTGAATCCACTTGACTCTCTTAAGGCCTAGCTAATATTCTCATATATGGGATGGTCAACAACTGATCTGATATAAACACTGTATTGCCAAAAGTATTCGTTCACCCATCCAAATAATCAGAATCTGGTGTTTCAATCACTTCCATGGCCACAGGTGTATAAAATCAAGCACCTAGGCATGCAGACTGTTTTTACAAACATTTGTGAAAGGATGAGTCGCTCTCAGGAGCTCAGTGAATTCCAGTGTGGAACTGTGATAGGATGCCACCTGTGCAACAAATCCAGTCAGAAAATTTCCTCGCTCCTAAATATTCCACAGTCTACTGTCAGCTGTATTATTAGAACGTGGAAGTGTTTGGGAACGATAGCAACTCAGCCACGAAGTGGTAGGCCACGTAAACTGACGGCGCCGGGTCAGCGGATGCTGAGGCGCATAGTGCGAAGAGGTCGCCAACTTTCTGCAGAGTCAATCACTACAGACCTCCAAACTTCATGTGGCCTTCAGATTAGCTCAAGAACAGTGCGCAGAGAGCTTCATGAAATGATATTCCATGGCCAAGCAACTGCATCCAAGCCATACATCACCAATTGCAATGCAAAGTGTCGGATGCAGTGGTGTAAAGCACACCGCCACTGGACTCTAGAGCAGTGGAGACGCGCTCTCTGGAGTGACGAATCACGCTTCTCCATCTGGCAATCTGATGGATGAATCTGGGTTTGGTGTTTGCCAGGAGAACGGTACTTGTCGGACTGGAATGTGCCAAGTGTAAAGTTTGGTGGAGGGAGGATTGTGGTGTGGGGTTATTTTTCAGATGCAGGGCTTGGCCCCTTAGTTCCAGTGAAAGGAACTCTGAATACCAAGCATACCAAGACATTTTGGACAATTCCATGCTCCCAACTTTGTGGGAACAGTTTGGAGCTGGCCCCTTCCTCTTCCAACATGACTGTGCACCAGTGCACAAAGCAAGGTCCGTAAAGACATGGATGACAGAGTCTGGTGTAGATGAACTTGACTGGCCTGCACAGAGGCCTGACCTCAACCCGATAGAACACCTTTGGGATGAATTAGAGCAGAGACTGAGAGCCAGGCCTTCTCGTCCAACATCCGTGTGTGACCTCACAAATGCGCTTCTGGAAGAATGGTCAAAAATTCCCATAAACACACTCCTAAACCTTGTGGACAGCCTTCCCAGAAGAGTTGAAGCTGTTACAGCTGCAAAGGGTGGACCGACGTCATATTGAACCCTATGGATTAGGAATGGGATGTCACTTAAGTTCATATGCGAGTCAAGGCAGGTGAGCGAATACTTTTTGGCTATATAGTGTATGTTGAATATACATGACTCTTTCACAGGATCTTCCTCTTTCAACACCAACTTTTAAATTCTTACACTTAACCTCCCTGGCGGTCTAATTTTTTCAAAATTTTGTGTCTAAAAGTGTATCAATTTTTTTTTAAAGGAAACGTGTTTTTGTACATAGTTAGCCTGTAATAATTAGGAATCACGCACTGAAATCCATGCAATCAAGAGTTCTTACTGGTAAAGTCCTTAATTAATTAATTTATAAATTCATTTAAAAAAATAGTAAATACACGGAGTCCGATAAAGTTTGAAACACGAAATAATAATTTATTATCCCAAAAATAATTATCCAAAATAATGCAAATAAATGATATTCAATAAAATACAACAAAAAACACTGAAATCTGTCTGAGAACAAGGGTGAGACGATGTATCGTCTATTTCTTATCCTGTACTGCGACCTAGTGGCCGTTCATAAACATTTCCATTTGTATTCAGTGAGTTTTGTGAATGAAATTTTCTGCGGTCCAGCCCCTCTGCATCATGTGACTCGCAGAGAGCCATCCAGGAAGCAGCTCGCTGCGATCACACTGCGGGGACAGCGAGGGAGCCAGGAGGAGGTGAGTATGCATCCAGCCTGAGTGTGGCTCGGGGTTACCGTTCGCAGTAGCGAAATTTAACCCCGAGTCACACTCGGGAATACCGCAAGGGAGGTTAAAGGGTTCTGCAGAAAACACCGACATTTCAATGCTTTCTCGTTCAGCGCACTTCGGTACGCTTTGTCGATTCTAGTCTACCAACCCCCTTCACTATTCACCACAAGGTCCCCGAAGTGTGCCGAATATGGAGCTGACGAAGATGACCTCCAAATGCCGCCGAACTGCAGATTAAGAAAAAGTGACATCTATTCTTTAACCCGTTCGCTGTGGAGGACGCGCTCAGCGCGTCCACCTGCAGGTAGCGTTCCTTGCGGAGGACGCGCTGAGCGCGTCCTCCCTTTGGGGCCAGCGATCGGCCGGGTTCTGGCCGCTCGCTGTGCCCCCCGGTGCGGGCTGCAGTGGTGTATTTAGGTTTTGTGCTAGGCCTGACTAAACTCGTGCACCCCCCAATTTAAATTTGAGGCACCCCTTCCTGTCAAGGGCACACCTCTTCCTGGTTAATCCCCACCCTTCATCTTAAAGCTCCACCTTTTCCTCTTAGAGCTCCGCCTTTTCCTCTCTTTATATTAAAAGTGGATACCAAGTGCCTACTTGTATATTTTGTATACCATTTCAAATGTATCTATTGAGATAAAGAAAATTATGAAATGTTTAAATTCAAGCATTTTTATAAAGAACAACCACGCATGTCAAGTATACTGGATCACAGCCGCTCTAATTGGTTGATCAATAAAATCCACAGAAACGTGCACTGCATATGAGAGTATCACAGAGCTGCACAGCAATAAAACCCACAGAAATGGGCACTGTGTATGAGCATATCAGAGCTGCACAGCAATAAAACCCACAGAAATGTGCACTGTATGAGCATATCACAGAACTGCACAGCAATAAAACTCACAGTAATGTGCAGTGTGTATCACAGAATCCACAGCAATAAAACTCCCAGCAATGCAATTTCCACTGCAATAAAACTCCCAGCAATGCAATGTGCGGTGTGTATGAGTGCATCAGAATCCACAGCAATAAAACTCAGAGCAATGCAATGTGCGGTGTGTATGAGCGTATCCCAGAGCTCCAGGGCAATAAAACTCACAGTAATATGCAGTGTGTATCACAGAATCCACAGCAATAAAACTCCCAGCAATGCAATGTGCGTGTGTGTCAGCGTATCAGAATCCACAGCAATAAAACTCCCAGCAATGCAATGTGCGGTGTGTGTCAGCGTATCAGAATTCACAGCAATAAAACTCCCAGCAATGCAATGTGCGGTGTGTATGAGCGTATCCCAGAGCTCCAGGGCAATAAAACTCACAGTAATATGCAGTGTGTATCACAGAATCCACAGCAATAAAACTCCCAGCAATGCAATGTTTGGTGTGTGTCAGCGTATCAGAATCCACAGCAATAAAACTCCCAGCAATGCAATGTGCGGTGTGTGTCAGCGTATCAGAATTCACAGCAATAAAACTCCCAGCAATGCAATGTGCGGTGTGTATGAGTGCATCAGAATCCACTGCAATAAAACTCCCAGCAAACCGAGTGTATATGAGCACACAGCAATTATGCTGTGGAGCCATCTTGTCAGCAGTGGGGTGCCACTACCAGAGGGTGCACTGTAGCTTTGATTCCCTTCCCGGTGGGTGTTCAGTCCGGAATAGAGTCTGTGTTAACGAAAGGGCGGGCAGCTGCGCGCGTGCGTTTCACGTGGTTCAGCCAGTCATGTGGTACTGAAACTCAGAGAAATGGCAGTGAAATGCCCTGATGTTCGGTGGTTTCAATCAGCAGGGTTATTCAGGCGAATCCCATAGGTTTCAATGTTAAAAATATTCCCGTTTTTATGCAATATCTAGTAAATCATTTATTATTTTAATCTGCAGTAAAAAGTCTTTATTGATTTTTTTTTTTTAGTACCTTTTAGTCATTTTTCAGATTTTTTTTGGGCAAAATTCCCCCCCCTTTTTTTTAATAGCGTTTTTTCTTTTTTCTGTAACAGAACTTTCGATTATCAATCATAGGATCTTATATGTAAATTCCAGACATTTTTGTTCAGTAGTTCTTTTGAAAACAGCAGGCCACGGGTTTGCGGTGGCAGCATTCAGCGGCCGACTCCATGCACTTTGGGGACCCTGCGGTGAATGGTGAATTCACTGCAGGGTGGGGAAATTTTATTCTCCTAAGTGCAGGGAACTACAGAACACCAAAAAGTTGGCGTCATTTCGGTGCTCTGTGAGTAACCCATTTAGTGGAGAGGTTTTTTGCTGCCCCCTGGAAAGTGAAAGCCTAGGCCTTGCCTACCCAGGACATACTTGAAAATTAGTGAAATCTCAATGTATCCTTCCTGCTAAAATATTTTGCAAAAGTAAAAAAAAATAAAAAAAATTTTTTTAAGGGTGCGGGCCGCCGCCCCCTGGAAAGTGCCGCCCTAGGCCTGGGCCTAGTCGGCCTAGGCCAAAATACACCACTGGCGGGCTGACAACCTCGATGTCAGCCCAGCACCCGGAACCGCCGCCGGCACAATTCGATGTCATTGTGGCGGCGCGATGACATCTAATTCAGGTGCCCCCCGCATGTGCGGAGGAGGCGCCTGAAAGGGAGGGGGGGGAGGTCCTTTGGACCTCTCTCCCTCCCGATCGCCGGGGTGCAGGGGGTTAATCCAGGCACCGTTTGGAAGGGCACAGCCTGCCCTTCCTAACGGTACCTGGAATTAACCCCATGTGGGCCGGATCACGAATCGGTGCCGAAAAGCGCCGGTTCGTGATCCTCTCCCGGAGCAGGCCGACATCTTGGATGTCGGCCAAGCTTCCGGGAATGCCCCCTGAGGATTGGCGTCATCGTGCATAGTGCATGGAGTTAACCCCGTGGCAGATAGGGGTTAATGTTTGATATTGTTGGATCAGCCAGAGCATGGCCGTTCCAACAATACCAAACATGACTATGAAAAAGTTTTGTTAAAAAATAAAAATAAAAAATTATTTCAAAAAAAATTATAAAAAAAAAATAAACAAGTTTTTTTTCTTTTTTTTGGTTCATTAATGCAGCAATATTGTTCCCATTTCAATTATAATGTGAACAATGATGCTGCACTAACGATTTTTGTATGCGGTGCGATTGTTATAAATCACGTAATTTTCCCCAAAAACGTAATGTAACGAGACCCCATCTCTAATTTTTTTAACAAGCGCACCCCATACAAAATATAACCGCAATTGCTCGCATGTTAAAATGTGAAAAAAAAAACACTTTACACGTTGTAAATTATTGAAAATTCATATTTTATTGCATTTTTTGTTATAATATACAGACAGGTCATGACGTATACATATAATAATGACATATTATGAATCTGCCGAGTCTGACGGAAAGAACGATATATAATATGTCTGGGTCATATACTAAAATAAGCCTTTAAAACACGTTTAAACATGATGAGCGAAATCAGTAAAAATGACCTCAGCACAGAGGCGGGAAATGCCTCAGCAGCGAACGGGTTAAAAGGTGTTTAAAACAATAAAATTCATGAAGATGTGTGGCAAAAATAAAAAATGTTCTAAATTTTTAAACAAAATTCTGTTACAAAATTAAATGCCTTTAAAAAAAAGTGGGAATCAAAAATTTCATCAAAAAAATACAAAAAATAAATAAACGGTTTGCTGCAAATTAAAAGAATAAATGGTTGAATTAAAAAATTATTATTGAACCATATGGGTTTTGCCTGCTTAAACTTGAATCACTGAAAATCAGGGCATTTCCCTGACACTTCAGTGCAGTTCAACGTTCTCTGAATAGATTAACAATTACTTTGCTATGGGATATTTTCACTGCCGAGGAAGATCGACGAATTGTGGCAAACTGCACCATATTTTGCTGTCAATGCGCCAGTATTTGGAAATTCATTGTTCGGTGCCCTTCGGAGGCAAGTCGGTACTCTTTGAGTAACCCTTTTATTTTCTTCCTTCGAGGTTTCATTTTTTTTTTATCCACCAAATTTTATCAAGACACAATGAAGGTATAACATTCATGCCGATAGTCATGCAAAATATTGCGGAAAGAACAGCAATCAAATACACATAAAGTATTCATATGGGATTCATCATGGCAAGTGAATGTCCCAAGAATTCCACATAAAAATATAAAGATACTGAACACTTGTTACAGAGGGTATGGTAGTCCAGATATGTGTGAGTGTTTGTATCAAGAAAATAATTTCATTTGAAGTGTCTTCTTCTGACCATAATGTAAATGGGTAATCAGGGTGGTGGTGGTGCTGTTGGAACAAGAGTATGCAAAAGAGAAGGGAAAGTGCAAGCCTTTTGATTGTATTTTTCTGACTTTATGCCAGGCAATCTTGGCAGTGTCTAAAAGTGGGTTTTTATTAAAGTGCCTTGCGAAGAGATCAGGAGGCATGTGTAACAAGACTGGGAGTATGATAAGCAGAAATGCATTATAAAGTGCACCTACCATGAGCAAAACAAGTTTGAGACTTGGAATCGTTGACGAGGAATATCTCCGTCCTATAAAGGGAGTGTTGACCGGGGCATTTAAGGTAAGGATGTGCATGACTTTTTTTTTTTCCGTTTCGTTTTCATTTCGGGTTTTTTTCGGGTGTTTTTTTTTGTTTCGGATCGTTTCGATTCAATGATTCGGGTGATTCGGATCAGTTGGTTTTTTGCTTTCTTATGAGTTATTTTGTTTTTTATTGTTTATTTAAGAATGGGAAGTCGATTACTGCCAATAGAATGAAAGTTTCTTTAATTATTTATTTTTTTAGGATTTTTTTAGCCATTTTTTGGGTGAAATTTTAGGTTATCTAACTTTTTTTAAAGAGACAATGCTTTTTAACCCATTGGTTTCAATGCAGCATATGAATCCACACACTGCTGGAAAGTGCCTCTCTGCAGTCTAATTCAGCATATGAATACTCAAACTGCTGGACAGCACCTCTCTGCAGATCGATTCACTGATTCGGATCAATTCATTTTTTGGATCAGATAGTTTTTCGTTTTTTATTAATTACATTGCAGAGAGATGCTGCCCGGCAGTGTGTGGATTCATATGCTGCATTTAAACCTATGGGTTAAAAAGCCTTGTTTCTTAAAAAAAAGTTAGGAAACCTAAAATTTCACCCAAAAAATGTCTAAAAAATCCTAAAAGAATAAATAAGTAAAGAAATGTTCATTCTACTGGTAGTAATCTACTTCCCATTCTTAAATAAGCAATAAAAAAATTAAATAACTCCTAAAAAAGTGAAAAACTAAATGATCCGAATTGCCAAAATGATCCAAATCACTGAATCGATCCGAAATTTTTACATGGTCGATATTTCGTTTTCGGAAATGCTCCCAAGCACTAGGGATGTGCACCGATTTTTTTTCGATTCGATTCGATTTTTCGAATTTTTAAACTTTTCGATTCGGCTCGTTTCGACTGCTTTCTGTTTCGATTCGGTTCGGCTCGATTCGGTTTTCGGGTACATTTATTTTTCGGAATATCGACCATTTTTCGTATTTTCGGGTCACTTCACTAGGTTTCTGTATCGACTTTTCGTTATTTCGGAAATTTTCGTTTTTCGGAATTGTACATGATTTTCGGCATATCGCCCATTTTTCGTAACTTTTCGTTTTTCGGAATTGTACATGGTTTTCGGCATATCGCCCATTTTTCGTTTTTCGGAACTTTTCGTTTTTTCGGAACGTCTGTTCTCGTTTCAAACCTGTCTAACTCTATTCGTTTTGATGAAAACTACTATGGTTTACTTTTTTAATACTACTTTATATATTTTTTATAATAAATTTTTGGTTTGTTTTCGATCCGATAATTCATTCTGTCGATACGATAATTCTGGCGATTCTATCGTGTTTTTTAATTAACCCTTTCGCTGCTGAGGCTTTTCCCACCTCTGTGCTGAGCTCATTTTTACCGGTTTTGCTCATCATGTTTAAACGTGTTTTTGAAGGCTTATTTTAGTATATGACCCAGACATATTATATATCGTTCTTTCCGTCAGACTCGGCAGATTCATAATATGTCATTATTATATGTATACGTCATGTCAGGTCTGTATATTATAACAAAAAATGCAATAAAATATGATTTTTCAATAATTTACAACGTGTAAAGTGTTTTTTTTTTCACATTTTAACATGCGAGCAATTGCGGTTATATTTTGTATGGGGTGCGCTTGTTAAAAAATTAGAAATGGGGTCTCGTTACATTTTTTTTGGGGAAAATTACAAAATTTTTAACAAACGCACCGCATACAAAATCGTTAGTGCAGCATCATTGTTCACATTATAATTGAAATGGGAACAATATTGCTGCATTAACAAACCAAAAAAAAGAAAAAAAATGTTTATTTTTTTTTATAAATTTTTTTAATATTTTTTTATTTTAAATTTTTTTACAAACGTTTTTCACATTCGTGTTTGGTATCGTTGGAACGGCCATGCTCTGGCCGATCCAACAATACCAAACTTTAACCCCCTAGCTGTCACGGATCGGGAGATAGGGGGTTCATTTTGGAACCCCCTATCTCCACCATTGGTGGCAGCTAGGGGTTAACTCCAGGACTGGCGTCATCGTGCTATGCACGATGACGCCAGTCCTCAGGGAAGTTCCCGAAGCTTGGCCGACATCCGACATCCTCATGGATATGCCCCAGCTCCTCATGGATATTGCCCCAGCACCTCGTGGATGCCCCCAGCTCCTCGTGGACATGCCCCAGCTCCTCGTGGACATTCCCCAGCTCCTCGTGGACATGCCCCAGCTCCTCGTGGATATGCCCCAGCTCCTCGTGGATATGCCCCAGCTCCTCCTGGATATGCCCAGCACATGGAATGCCCCAGCTCCTCATGGATATGCCCCAGCTCCTCATGGATTTGCCCCAGCACATGGAATGCCCCAGCACCTCATGATAATGGCCCCAGCTCACCTCCGCCGCCTTTTTCGCTCCCTCAGAGCGTCCGGCGGCGCGGAGCTTGGGCGCTCGCCAGGGGGAGCCACGTGACCAGCTGCGATTGGCTGGTGACGTGTTTCCTCCAGGCGAGCGCCGAAGCTGCATGCTTCGGACGCTCGCAGGGAGCGAAAAACGCGGCGGAGGTTGAGACACCCGCCCTTAGGGTGACGGTGTCACCCTAAAGGCGGGTGTCACCTGGTGCGGGCCGCACCCCCGCCCCCATGTAGCGACGCCACTGCAGGGGCGGATCCAGGGGGGCAACGGGGCAATTGCCCCCCCCGAGATTTGGCCCGGGGGTTGAGGGACCCAGATGCCGGGCAGCGCGAGAGCGCCTGCCCGGTCTTGAACAGTCCGTCCTGTGAAGTGGATGCGGCTGTGTGCGTGCGCAGCCGGCCGCGCTGCCCGGCATCTGGGTCCCTCAACCCCCTGCCGGAGCTGGGGCAACAATCCAGGTGAGAGCTGGGGGCAAATCCATTACCTGGGGGAAAATCCATGACCTGGGGGCAAATCCATGACCTGGGGGCAAATCCATGTGTGACCTGGGGGCAAATCCATGAGCTGGGGCAAATCCATGTGTGACCTGGGGGCAAATCCATGTGTGACCTGGGGGCAAATCCATGTGTGACCTGGGGGCAAATCCATGAGCTGGGGGCAAATCCATGTGTGACCTGGGGGCAAATCCATGTGTGACCTGGGGCAAATCCATGTGTGACCTGGGGGCAAATCCATGAGCTGGGGGCAAATCCATGAGCTGGGGCAAATCCATGAGCTGGGGCAAATCCATGTGCTGGGGCAAATCCATGAGCTGGGGGGCAAATCCATGTGCTGGGGGCAAATCCATGACCTGGGGGCAAATCCATGAGCTGGGCAAATCCATGTGCTGGGCAAATCCATGACCTGGGGGCAAATCCATGAGCTGGGGGCAAATCCATATGCTGGGCAAATCCATGACCTGGGGGCAAATACATGAGCTGGGCAAATCCATGACCTGGGGGCAAATCCATGAGCTGGGCAAATCCATGTGCTGGGCAAATCCATGACCTGGGGGCAAATCCATGACCTGGGGGCAAATCCATGAGCTGGGGGCAAATCCATGTGCTGGGCAAATCCATGACCTGGGGGCAAATCCATGACCTGGGGGCAAATCCATGAGCTGGGCAAATCCATGACCTGGGGGCAAATCCATGAGCTGGGCAAATCCATGTGCTGGGCAAATCCATGACCTGGGGGCAAATCCATGACCTGGGGCAAATCCATGAGCTGGGGGCAAATCCATGTGCTGGGCAAATCCATGACCTGGGGGAAAATCCATGAGCTGGGCAAATCCATGACCTGGGGGCAAATCCATGAGCTGGCAAATCCTTGAGCTGGGGGCAAATTCATGTGTGAGCTGGGGCTCTCTGCTCCTCTAGATTGTAAAATCCGGGGTGCCCTCTGCTCCTCTAGATTGTAAAATCCGGGGTGCCCTCTGCTCCTCTAGATTGTAAGCTCCTGGGTGTCCTCTGCTCCTCTAGATTGTAAACTCCTGGGTGCCCTCTGCTCCTCTAGATTGTAAGCTCCTGGGTGCCCTCTGCTCCTCTAGATTGTAAGCTCCTGTTTGCCGGGCCCTCTGCTCCTCTAGATTGTAAGCTCCTGTGAGCCGGGCCCTCTGTAAATTCTCGTGAGTCGGGCTCTCTGCTAAAACACCTTATTTTCTGTAAGTGCCCCTCCCGAGACTAGTCTCTGGATCCGCCCCTGCGCCACTGGTATATACATTTAACGGCCGCACGCCCACGGACTTACTCTATCCAAACAAAGTTCAGAATGATGTGAAACATTGGGACTTTTTGGATAGATTTCGATTTTCGACTATCCAGAAGTTAAAAAAATAAAAATGTTCGAAATCTAATGCAAAAGTCCTGATGTTTCACATCGGGATGTCAGATATTAATAGGCTTGTGCACCGATTTTTTTTTCGGTTCGATTCGGTTCCATTTGTTCTGATGTTTAAAATTTTCGATTGTGTACATTTTTTTGGAAATATCGACCATTTTTCGGATTTTCGGGTCACTTTGCTCGCTTTTTGTATCGACTTTTCGTGATTTCGGAAATTTTCTTTTTTTTTTCGGAACGTCTGTTCTCCTCGTTTCAAAGTGTCTAACTCTTTCGTTTTGATGTAAAGTACTATGGTTTACTTTTTTATACTTTATATATTTTTTAATAAAATTTTTGGTTGTTTTTTCGGATCCGATAATTCATTCTGTCGATACGAGAATTCTGGCGATTCTATCGTGTTTTTTTTTTTTATTAAATAAAGATCCTTTTTTCTTATGAATATACATTTCACAACTTTATTTATTTAAATCACATTAAAAAAATGGTATGAAACCAAGGAACAAAAAAAAAAGAACAAAACGATTTTAAAAAACGGTAAACTGACTCGAATGGTCTGACTTTAAAAATAAAAACCAGAAACAAAATGTTTTAAAACGGAAAAATAGTTGATCAAAAAATGATCTGAATGAAAAAAATAATAAAATAAAATGATTTAAAACAGACAAAAATATAAATTAACCCTTTCGCTGCTGAGGCATTTCACGGCTTCCCTTCACGCCTGTGTGCGGCACTGCGGTCTGCTGCTGAGCTAATTTTTAACAGTTTCGCTCCTCTTGTTTAAACGCGTTTTGAAGCCTTATTTTATAATATGACCCAGACATGTTATATATCGTTCTTTCCGGCAGACTCGGCAGATGATTCATAATATATCATTATCATATGTATGCGTCATGTCCTGTCTGTATATTATAACAAAAAATGCAATAAAATTAGAATTTTCAATGTTTGTTTTACAAGGTGTAAAGTGTTTTTTTCACATTTTAACATGCGAGTGTTTGCGGTTATATTTTATGAGTTGCGTTTGTTAAAAAAAATTTAAAAGGGGACTTGTT
Source organism: Leptobrachium leishanense (assembly GCA_009667805.1). Lineage (NCBI taxonomy): Eukaryota > Metazoa > Chordata > Amphibia > Anura > Megophryidae > Leptobrachium > Leptobrachium leishanense. Next base: position 82,112,398 of record CM019070.1, on the reverse strand, counting down.
ATATTTTTTGGGTGACAATTACACTATTTTTAACAAACGCACCCCATACAAAAATCCTTAGTGCAGCATCATTGTTCACATTATAATTGAAATGGCAACAATATTGCTACATTAACAAAACAAAACAAAAAACCTGTATTTTTTTATTTTTTTATTTAAATTTTTTAAAATTTTTAACATTGTCATGTTTGGTATTGTTGGAAAGGCCATGCTCTGGTCGATCCAAAGATACCAAACATTAACCAACCGATAGCTGCCGCGGATCGGAGATAGGGGTTCCAATGAACCCCCTATCTCCACCATTGGTCACAGTTAGGGGTTAACTCCAAAACTGACGTCATTGTGACGAGGTCTTGGGACTGTCAGCAGCTGCTGTTCCCCCACACTGTTGTCTTCCTGCAAAGACGTGACCATGTTGGCGGGCAGCGTCTTAGCGGGCAGCGGTGGGAGAGAGAGAGCTCATAGCTGAGGAGGTGTTGTGTGAAGCTGCAAACAGGGACAAATAAACTAGACCTGAGCCGCACTAAGGATCTTTGGGTTGTGTCGGAGAAGACTTCACGCAGTGCTGCCATCAATATTTTTTGATAAATTCTTGGTTATACAATGAATGTGACTGTGGACAAAAATCCGTGTTGTGTGACATCGCCTAAGCTTAACAAAAAACCAGGCCACGTCGGTAATCAAATCTCAAGGCAGTACAACAAGGTTGTGTTAGTGTGACATTTTTTGGCCAGGCAGGAAGTGTAGAATGTGCAGTCACATTCATGGCCACAAATATGTTGACAAATTTATGACAAAGGGTCCATAGAAATGTCAATACATTTATGTACATATAATTTTAACAGTGTGGAAACCAAGCAATACATATTAACTTATTAAGTAAGGAAAAGCAACACACACAAACAGGAAAATAGTGAAAAAATAGAAAATTTATTTACAACATATGAACATAGGGAAGGGAACATGCCAAGGATGGCAAACTGCCCAACAAGTTACTGGCATTTGAGGAGATGTTGGAGCTGGTCCGCATCTTGGATTGCAAGGATTACGATTGCTGTAAGGGCCCTTACGGCAGGAAGAATAACACCCGCAAGGATCGTATCCTTGAAAAGCTATGCACCACCATCCTGGAGCTGTTCGGGAAGGACTGGACGAAGGACCATCTCTGAAAACGCTGGTCCGACCTCAAGGCACGCGAGCAGGAGCAGCTGAGGCACATTCTGGAGGAGGCTGCCACTGGTCTCACTGCTGCTCCAGGAGGTCGTCTCGGCATTGTTTATGTGCTCCCGCAGTTCCTGGAGCAGTTCCTGTAGGGTGTTGATGGAGGTAGCTGCCAGGCGAAGCTCACCGATCGCCTCCCGTCGGCGTCTGGCTTCTCCTTCTATATCCAATAAATGAAAGAAGGAAAATACAGTAAGTAAAGCAGGTTTCCTTTTTGACTGAAAGTCTTGAAAAAATATAACAGTAGTATATACCAGTGCTGGCGGCCTCCTGAGGCTCCGACTCCTCTGACTCCTCCCCCACCACCACCGTCAGCATATCCAGTGCTATATGTAAGAAATTAAAGAAATAAAAAATACAGTAAAAAACAAAACTGATTTATTTTTGAACAAAAGTCGATGCAAAATACAACAGTAAAAAAAAAAAACCTGGACTGGCGGCCTCCTGCTGCTCCGGCTGCCTCTCTCCTTCGCCCTCCTCCTGGTCCTCCTCTTCCTCCTCCTGCTCCTCTTGTGCTATACATAAAAAAATTAAATTAAAATACAGTAAACAAAAAATGTTTCTGTTTTTGACCAAAAGTCGTTGCAAAATCAAAACAGTATATACCAGCGCTGGTGGACGCCCGTGGCTCCTCCTCCTCCTCCACTGGGGCACTGGTCCCCGCCCGGGCAGATTCTGCGGCCTTCTTCTTCCTGTCTTCTGCCAAATCCAAAAAATAACACGTAAATAATGAAGACTGGAAAAAATGGTATATCTATACACTATATTGCCGAAAGTATTGCGACACCCCCCACTACCCCACTACCAGCTTGACACACCACTACTCCCATCTCATAGTTCTAAAGTCACAAAATATTTATTTATTTCCTCTGCACAGACATATATTACCGTTCATTTATATATTTTTTTCAGAAGTAAACATTACGTTTATTCAATAAAAACTATTATTTGTGTTGTGTGCGTACAAAGCGCATTGTGCGACTGCTTTTAGTTATTTTATAGAAGGCCTCAGCCTCAGTTTCACTTTCAGTTTCTGCGAATAATAAAACTGGATATTGCAGAAACAACAACAGAAATCCACCATTTTGTTTTGAAATTTGCATCTAAAGCGTTCAATAAACACACTGCTGCAGCAAACTGAATCGCTGCGCTGCAACAATTCAGCAGCTGCTGAGGATGTATTGAACGCAGCTCTGTTTGGATGCACTTTCAGAAGAACTACATGTCCCACCCTATCACTTAGCAGAGACGCAGAGATTTTTATTGATGCGCAGGTGGGAGCCAATATTGGGCAAGCTGCGGGTCATCTCGTATGCATCACTCAATCACAACAACCCCCCCCCAACACACTACAGTACACACAGTGCCAAAAGAAATCCAGCATTGTAACTTCATCTACATACATCAAATATCACAATTTTCATGAATACGTAAAATCCCAAAAAGGAAGAGCTATGGCAAAAATGCATGTATGACGAGTCGTGAAAACGCAAAGCTATACACAATCACATTGCATGAAAAAAGGGACTAGATAAATCAGCGTATTTCTGTGCACATTAGCACATGCAAGCACATTATTATTATTATACAGGATTTATATAGCGCCAACAGTTTGCACAGCGCTTTACAATATAACATGACACTTACGTTTCGCTATGACGCGGCGGATGCGTCTCAGCTGCTCCTCCTCGCGTACTTTCAAATCAGACCAGCGTTTCCGGAGCTGGTCCTTCGTCCTGTCCTTCCCAAACAACTCCAAAATGGTGGTGCGTAGCTTCTCTAAGATACGATCCTTCTGGCGTTAGACTTCCTGCGGTAAGGGCCCTTCCGGCAATCATAATCTTTACTATCAAAGATCCGGACCAGCTCCAACATCTCTTCAAACGCCATATTGGTGGCCCGTTTCTTCCTGGGTGGTGGTTCATCATGGAGAGATGATGAGGTGCTTGTACGGCACTCCTCTCTTGCAGCGGCCATTATGATGAATAATAAAAACAATATTTTGTTCAAAAAGTTGTCAATAAAACTGGCTCAATAAAGTTACGACATCCGCGCGCGCGCATGCGCGACCCGCGGACGAATCGGATCTGACCCAAATACGAAAATTCTTATCGGATCATTGGAAACAATAAAAAAAATTACGGAATCAGCGATATAACCGATACTAGTTAAATATACGATGTCCAGACTTACCGAAATGGAACCGAAATCGCGAATGGAACTGAAATCATGAATAGAGGGAAAATAAATTTCGATTTGACACATTTCAAGTCTATTCGAAAATTCCGAAAAATTTTCGATTTGGCAAATTTTTCGTTTTTTTCGGAAAGTCTGTTCTCGTTTCAAAGCAATAGATTTCGATTTGACACATTTCAAGTCCATTCGAAAATTCCGAAAAATTTTCGATTTGGTAAATTTTTCGTTTTTTCGGAAAGTCTGTTCTCGTTTCAAAGCAATAGATTTCGATTTGACACATTTCAAGTCCATTCGAAAATTCCGAAAATTTTTCGATTCGGCTCGGAAAACAGTTCGGATTCGACTTTTTCGGATCTAAAAAATTTCGGAATTTCGGCCGCATCGAAAGACCCGAATCGGGAAATTTCGTGAAAATTCCGAAATTCCAAAACCCGAAACGCACATCCCTACCAAGCACGGTCCTCAAGTACCCCTAACAGGCCAGGTTTTAAGAATTACTGTGGGGAAAAGCAGACTGAATCCTGCAATCACTGAGCAGCAAATAATATCACCTGTGCTGTGCTTCAGATATCTGGGAAACCTGACCTGTGGGGGTACTTGAGGACCGTGGTTGGGAACCACTGGTCTAAATGATTGTAGAAAAAAAACGAAAACCTTCTTTTAACAGAGCAAGGTACCTTTTTGTGGCAGGCGCCTGTAGGCACATGCCTTCTCTGCCTAGTTATAGATCCGCCCCTGATGAGCATAAATATTTTGGAGACTGACAAAGGAGTGTTGAGCGTTCCATATGTAAGAAAGCAAGTGCTTTTGAAAATCTTTGACATTATCTTGATAAGTAAAGGTAAGTTCTGCAAAACATATAGCAATTTTGGAAAGGAAAGCATTTTGAAAAGGGCAATTCAAAAATGTTACCAGAAGTTTGTTTTATTTTTGGCATTCTGGTAATGGGGAAATCTCTACTGTATAAAAGTTATCAAGTCATTTCAGAATGTAGATACCTAAAAATTGAATTGGGAAAGGGGTGAGGACCAGATTGGCTACATGATGGCCCATCAACTTTCTGGTAAGGTTGTATGAGGGGTTTGGGGGGGGGGAGAGTCCCTCTTTCTACATATAGTCCCCATCCCATATGTAACGGACAGGGGCCAGATCACCTGATAAAATATTAATAACCGTACAATGCTATGGAATCTGTTGGTGACGTATATGAGTGTGTGCCTGCATGGTTAATTATATTCACAGAGGGGTAATTTAGATCTGAAAGAAGCCTTTTGTCATCCATAGCACCTCAAGGATCAAAGCTTCTTTGAACTGCAGTGTGAAAACTTTGCTCTGTGGTCAATTCACATCTCTGTAGGGGGGGGGGGTACCAGGGACCAAGGCAAGCTGGCACCTTCCCAGGGTCTGAATGGCACCAGGATGACACTAATTAAGATCCAATAAACAGCGGTTTTCTGTTAGAGTTGATAATAAAACTTGTGACTTTCTGCATATATCTGGAGAAGACTTTACTTTTTTAGTTATACAGTGGCTAAAAAAAAAAGTGCTCTGGGAGGTCAAGCGGGCAGTCTGGACACTCCTCAGTGTCCATGGAATCTGAAGAGCCTGGAAGACTTGGTATAAATGTAATCTGCCTGCTCTGGCCGTGTGCTTACTTTTTGGGGTCCATGCAAGTGGGGAGTAATTGCTGTTCTTTTCAACCCAGCCCCTGGGCAGAGATTCCAGTTGTAAGTATAGGGATTTCTGTTATTTTTCCTCTGTTTATTTTCTGCTTGTCAGTGGAAATATTAATTGTAATATCTTTTATATCTGTATATGCACTGTGACCCTTTTCTGATCATAATAAATATATTCCTTTATTAAGCTCTGCCTTTGTCTGATCTAAGAATCACGTTACCTGAAGAGATATTTGTCATAATAGCCTTGAGACCTTGAGTTTCGGGAGCATCTACTAAATTGGGTTTGGTGGGGTCAGTCTACTAAACTGTGTTTTGTGAGTTTAATTGAACAGAGCGTTTCAGGTCACCTCCGTGTCATATTGTTACATCCTCAGCCCCTTCTGTGCTCCCTGGGGGGGTCTGGGTATGGTGGGGTAGCATTGGTTGGTAGGGTGCCAGCACTTCCTGCTGGCAGATCGGCGTCTGCAGGGGTGGGGCCAGGTGTCACACATAGCCACCGGCTTTAAAACAGGGCGCGAGTAGTTTCCTCGTCGCCCTGACGTGGAGTTTATTTCCCGCACCGCTATTCTGAGTCTATTGCTATTCCCTGTTGACGACCCATTTCTGTATTTGGTTCCTGCTCCTGTTATTCGACCCGGCTTGTACTTTGACCAGTCTCTCTGCTCGTTTGTATATCGCTGTCTATGAGTATTGGCAATTTAACCCCATGCTTGCCGCTGGGTTTATTGCTCGTTATATGGGTTCTGTCCCATCTTGGTTAGGGATATCGCTTGTGACCTTTCGAGGTACCTTTACCCAACGTACAACTCATGTTCCTGTTCATGTGAAAACCGCAATTTTGCCTAATGTTATTTCTGAAAGCATCTCTGAATATAGAACAACACTGTATGCAAGTTAATACCTTTGGGTAATCGCCCGGTATCTGCAATCCGCAAGTACATAACAGTACAACTTGTTTCTGCTTTTCTGTTGACTGCCCTGCACCTTGAATACTATAAAGACTGTCGAACTACATCTTGTGTTTCTGAGCGTGTCCTAGGTTACCTGTCGGTCACGAAACCTTCAGAGCCTAGAGGCAATTCAGTCAGTCCTTGGGACTCCTTGGCTTTTGAGTTACAGTCTGTATTTTATGAAACTCCTGTATTAATCCAGCAGATACTTTTGCCCTTAAGGATCTCTACTCCGCTACTTGTGGGGAAGCAATACCACTACCATTACATTATGTCAGGGCCAATGGGTCCGGTAAATTTATCTGAACTCATGTCTAGACTGGGCAGTATAATTAATAAGCAGGTAGAGCAAGATCACCGCATGGATGACTTGAATCAGGCTTTGGGTCTACTCATGCTTCAGTTTAAACAATTAGGCGAGGCCTCACTGCCTACTCAAGCAGTCTCTGTTTCGTCTGTGACTGCTACTGAGGTATCGCATGTTCATTTAAAGACTCCCACAAGTTTTAATGGCAGTACTGGGTCTTGTAGAGGGTTTGTAACCCAAATAAATATTATGTTCGAGTTAGAGCCAAGGTGGGTTATGTAATCAATCACCTGACTGATAAAGCTCTACTGTGGGCAACCCCTTTATGGGATCTGAACAGACCAGTGATTTACAATTATGCTGAGTTTATGAATAGCTTGAAACTTACTTTTGATCCAGCTAGAAGGGCAACAGGGGCAGCCAAAGCTTTATGGCGTATTTCTCAAGGCAACCGCCGAGTTGCTTAATATGCTATTGAATTTAAAACATTGTCAGCAGAACTCCAATGGCCAAATGATGTGCTTGTGACGGTGTTTCTTGAAGGAACTTCAGAGAATATAATGCATGACCTAGCACCTCTATCATTACCTGAGGATCTAGAAGACCTCATAGCGCTAGATGATCAGATGCGCGATAGGAGGTCTGGCCGTAACAAGTCACATAAGCCTTCCCAGGCTGCCTGTTCTACTCCTAGGTCGGCTCATGCTGTCTCCCCTCCCAGACCTGTACCCTCTGAACCAGAACCGATGCAATTAGGTCGTTCTGGCATATCTGGAGAGGAGAGACAATTCCGCCTCAGAGGGCATTTTTCGTTTACAATGCCCAAAGCGACCTACTAAACCTAATGTGTCGGGAAATGAGAAAGCCTAGAGTCCGAGAGACGGGTTTTAGGTACTACGATTGTGTCTCTCATGTCTGATAAGAAAATAAATCTCGTGTGGTAGTGCCTGTAACCATTGGTTGGGAAAAGGTCAAATTTGACATAGAGGCATTACTGGATTCTGGGTCTGCAGGTAATTTCCTGCATTCTGGGTTTGCAGCCATCCACCAAGTACCTCTGGTTGAAAGAGAAGTGCCACTTCTCATAGAGAGTATTGATGGTAGGAGGTTGACAAGACCCCATGTCACGCATCAAACAGTTCCTGTTTCTTTCAACACGGGTGTTCTGCATAAACAAAAAATACAGTTACAAATCATAGAATCACCTACTGTACCTATCATTTTGGGTTATCCATGGTTGGCCATACATAACCCTGTTGTGAACTGGGGAAAGGGGAGTTGGAATCTTGGGGATCTAAATGTTGGTCCAGATGTCTAGGTATGACTGCTACTGTAGGTAGCCTGAACGTTGCCACCGCTCCTCCGCTCTCTACTGAGGTACCAGAGTGGTACAAAGACGTAAAGGAGGTGTTCGATAAAGGTAGATCCGAGATCTTGCCACCTCACAGGCCGTATGATTGTACCATAGACATACTGCCAGGTACCATGCCTCCAAGGGGTCATGTGTATCCACTTTCCCAGAAAGAAAATGATATTATGGAAGAATATATACGTGAAAACCTAGCCAAAGGGTTCATACGTCGTTCTTCCTCTCCTGCGGGAGCCAGGTTCTTCTTTGTTTCGAAAAAGGAGGGGGATATAAGACCTTGCATTGACTATAGAGGGTTAAACAGAATCACTATACGGAATGCCTACCCCATCCCTTTATTATCTGAGTTATTTGACCGCTTAAGAGATGCCAAAATTTACACAAAATTGGATCTTCGTGGTGCGTACAATTTGGTGAGAATCAAGGAGGGCCACGAATGGAAGACTGCCTTTAATACTCACAGTGGTCATTATGAGTATTTAGTAATGCCTTTCGGCTTATGCAATGCACCTGCAGTCTTCCAAGACTTGATAAATGATGTCCTGAGGGACTTTTTGCAAGTCTTTGTAATCATCTATTTAGATGATATACTAATTTATTCTCCTTTTTTTCCCAATTTTTTTTTATTTTTGAAAATATGTCATCAGTACAACAATCAAGGAAGATAAGCATAACGGACACACATAACCAGCATAGAGGGAGCTCAGCTTATAGAAAGATTGTCAGTTAGAAAACACGTCATAAAGTTAGTAAGAAACATTCCCAAGTGGGAGATCTCCTCCGGACAGAGATAAACTGAGTGCAGTAAATCTAGTCTAGAGAACGTCTACAAGAAAGTAACACAGGTACAAAAAGAAACAGGGGGGGGGGGGTGAATGGTAGCTGTCCACATCAGCCCTACGCCAGCAATGATGGTAGGGGAAACGAAAATAGAGGAAAAGAGAGAGAGGAAAAAAATATAAAAAAATAATAATTAACGTCCGCGTTGGAAAGGAAAGGGGCGGGGGAGCGGCATAAGCTAATATTGTGACTTTCCCGGCTCGCTCCGGGGGAGGCCGTGGAAGGATAATGTCACGAAGCCCAGGTGTCCGAGGGCCAAGTATGGCAGCCAGAGCCCTGGCAGGTGCCATAGTGGCACGCCTCGGGCATCCTGAAAATGCCCTCCACCCGGGAAAAGAAGATGAAGAAGAAGGGAGAGAAAAAGAAAGGAGAAGAAAAAAGAGAAAAAGGGGGGAGAAGAGAAAAAAGGGAACATCATCACTGGTGTGGTATACGCCATAGAAGAGCAATAAGTCACAGGCATAAAAATAAAAACTATATGGAAGTGAGAGGTCCGTACAGATTCAACAAAAGGAAAAAGGGGAGAGGGGGTGACACTCAGCCCGGACAGTCCTCGGCCACATCCCGGGAGAGACCCATGCCAGCTAATAAAGACCAGGCCTCCTCAGGAACAGCGATGGTGCATGGCACATCACCATGGGTGATCTCCAACGAGCCCGCCAATCCCCATCTGTATCTGACCCCTTTAGAGCGAAGGAAGGTCGCCACTTCTCTGAATCTGCGGCGGGCAAGCAAAGTCACAAAGGACAAATCGTGATAGAGTAGCAGCGTCTTCTCCTCAAAGTGGATAGCCGCTCGCGTTCCCGGCCGTCAAAAGCTTCTCCCACCAGCGATATCTACAGCCACCGCGACAACGTCCCTCGGGCCTTCCGAGGGGGCCATCGTGGCCTTACGAATACGAAAGGCCGAGGCAAAGATCCCCGGTGAGTCAACCGGCAGACCTAAAATCTGGCGCCCCAGGCGATTCACATAGGGCAACAGGTCAGCAGGAGGCAGCGTCTCCGGGATACCTCGAATCCGTATATTACTGTGGCGATGTCTTGCCTCAAGGACCTCCACAGAGCGAGATTGAAGGGCCAGCTGGGATTGAAGCTCCGTTACTTGGTTGGCTAGGTGGAGTTGACTAGTCGCCACCTCATTAGATTGTGTTCGCACCTCCAGCACCTGCGTACGGATCTGTGCCACTTCGGCCCACATCCCCGTCACCTCAACCCTCCATACCGACCTCATCTCGTCCATAAACCTACACAGGTCACCCTTCGTGGAGGGGAGCTCGTCATTACCCTCAATGGCATTGGGGTTGTGATTATGGGCTAATACGGTGGGCAGTGCGACCTTCCACGATTGTCCCGATGCTGCATGGCGATGAGTGGATGAGGCTGGAGCCCCCAGGGTTCCCAGACCACCAGGTAGCGACGAGGGAGTATCTTCCTACAATGGTCGGTAATCGGCATCCGAGCTCTCCTGCGACGCCTCAGGGGCCGTGGTCGATCCAGGGCGGGCATCCAGCAACGCCCCCGCCAAGGCTTGGCGTTTGGCCTGGGCTCTCTTCTTTGCCGTTGTGCCAGGTGTCTTCCGATCCATCGAGGAGCGCAGCGGGGTTAGCAATTGCATACCTGGTGCTCCGCTATGTGGACAGTAGCATTCTCCGTCCTCAGAAGAGCCATAACCAGACAGGAGGGCAGGGGAGGTGGGGGCCGCCATCCGTGGAACCGGTCCTCCTCCCATGGACTCCCGAATATCCTGCTGAAGGGAACAGTCCGCTGCATCCGGCTGTCTATGGGATTTCCTGCCCATCAATGCGGTGAAAAGAGTAAGGCTGGCGAAAAGGAAGTCTGCGGTAGCTGTACAGGGTGTCAGGGATCCAAGATGGTCAACCCAACTAGGCCTTAGTAACAGGCCCGCGCTAGCACGGGGCCGATATTCCGTCTGCGGGTAAAAGTGAAGTGCCGCCGGTGCGGTCTACAGTCCAGGCACCTATTAGGGGTCACTCCGAGGGTCGATGGCTGCCGGGTAGGTAAAAAGAAACAAGGATTTCAGATAATCAACAGCGGAGCCCAGCAGCATGCGACTTCTCTCCACGGCAGTTAGCTCCACCTCCCTAATTTATTCTCCTGATGTTAAGACACACCATGTCCATGTGAGGACAGTGTTGCAAAGGTTTCTGGAGAGCAAACTATACTGTAAGCTAGAAAAGTGTCTGTTCGACATAACTTCAGTGCATTTCCTGGGGTACATCATCACACCAGATGGGTTTGAGATGGATCCAAAAAAGTTATCTGCCATCAAGGAATGGCCACTACCTCAAGGTTTAAAAGCCATACAAAGATTTCTTGGTTTTACAAACTATTATAGGAGGTTTATCAAAGGGTTCTCTTCTGTTGTGTCTCCCATCACAGCCATGACTAAGAAGGGTGCCCAAAACCAGGTTTGGAGTGACCAAACCATGCAGGCATTCCAGTCACTCAAAGAGGCATTCGTCACGGCACCTATCCTACAGCATCCAGTACCAGGCTTGCCCTTTCAGCTCGAGGTTGATGCATCCGAAATAGGGATTGGTGCAGTTCTGTCTCAAAGAGAGAGTCCTGAGGGACCTGTACATCCTTGTGGGTTTTTCTCTAGAAAAATGACATCTGCTGAGAGAAACTACGACGTAGGGAACAGAGAATTACTAGCAGTTATAGCAGCCCTCAAGGAATGGCGCTATTTGCTAGAGGGTACTAAGGATCCCGTGATCATAATTACAGACCATAAGAATCTAGTGTACATGGGAGATGCTAAATGCCTGAATTCCAGGCAAGTCAGGAGGTCACTGTTCCTGTCAAGTTTAAATTTTCTGTTAACATATCGTCCTGGTTCTAAGAACACAAAAGCTGATGCTTTGTCCAGACAGTTCGAGTCATACGAACAGCACACGTTTGACTACAGTCCAATCATTCCTCATGAGAGGATCTTGGGTACCACGGTCTTGACGGTATCTTCTCCTTTACTGGAAAGAATCCAGGCTGGTCAGGGTGTTGCTCCTCTTGAAAAACCTCCTGGTAAGGTTTTTGTACCTGAGGAGGAGAGAACACAGATGATGATGATTTATCATGATTCCAAGCCTTATGGGCATATGGGAATAAATAAGACAGTAGCCACGATTGAGAAACAGTTCTGGTGGGTCGGTATGCGAAGGGATATCAAAGACTACATAGCCACTTGCGAGGTGTGCTGTAGAAGCAAAAATCCCTGGTCCTTACCTGTTGGTCTCCTGCAGCCTTTACCGGTGCCAGAGAGGCCTTGGTCCCACCTCTCAATGGACTTTATTACAGATCTACCACCTTCCCAAGGGCATACTGTAATCCTTACGGTGGTAGACAGATTCTCAAAGATGGTACACTTCATACCTCTGGTAAAACTTCCTTCAGCTATTGACCTGGTGCCAGTATTTATACAAAATATTGTTAGACTTCATGGGGTTCCTCTGGGAATAGTATCCCACAGAGGAACTCAGTTCGTGTCTCGTTTCTGTCGAGGATTTTGTGAAAACCTCGGTATTGAGTTGAGCTTCTCCTCGGCTTATCACCCACAAACCAATGGGGCCACAGAGAGAGCCAACCAAAGTGTTGAGCAATACTTGCGTTGCTTCGTGTTTGAAAGACAAAATGAGTGGGCAGACCTGTTACCGTGGGCTGAAGTTGCTTTAAACAACTCAGTAAGTGAAACCACAGGCCACTCACCTTTCCATGCAGTCTATGGTTATGACCCTCCCATGCTCCCTTCTGAATTCCAAGCGACTGCCTTGCCAGCCTTGGAAGAACATCTGAATGACCTGAAAGGGACATGGGAGAGAGTAAAAGAGATTATGAAGGCCAATATTGAGAAGCAAAAAGTAAAAGCAGGCAGATGCAGAGGTCCGGCACCGGTGTATACGGTTGGGGACAAGGTATGGCTGTCTACCAGAAACATCAGATTGTTGGTGCCGTCCATGAAGATGGCTCCCAGGTTTATTGGTCCTTATAAGGTGATAAAATGCATTAATCCCATCTCTTATGCTCTGGCTTTACCCCCATATCTACGTATCCATAACGTATTTCATGTGAGCCTCCTGAAACCTCTTACCTGCAATAGGTACACCAGAGTTACTGTTCCACCTCCGCCTATCAAGTCTCAGGGTGAGGAGGAATACGAGGTCCATGCCATCTTGAGGTCCCGTCTGGTCAGGGGTGTCCTGCAATACCTGGTGGACTGGGAGGGTTATGGTCCTGGGGATCGTTCTTGGCAGTCTGCCTGTGATATCCATGCGCCTCGTCTGGTTCGCCTGTTTCATGAGGCCCATCTTTCGGCGCCTGGTGGTCATTCTGAGTCCGACCGTAGATGGGGGGGGGGTTATGTTACATCCTCAGCCCCTGCTGTGCTCCCTGGGGGGTCTGGGTATGGTGGGGTACCGCTGGTTGGTAGGGTGCCAGCACTTCCTGCTGGCAGATTGGCATCTGAGAGGGCAGGGCCAGGTGTGGTCACAAGGAGCCACGACTTTAAAACAGGTCACGAGGAGTTTCCTCGTCACCCTGACGTGGAGTTTATTTCCCGCACCGCTATTCTGAGACTATTGTTATTCCTGTTGACACCCATTTCTGTATGCGATTCCTGCTCCTGTTATTCGACCCAGCTTGTACTTTGACCATTCTCTCTGCTCGTTTGTATATCGCTGTCTATAAGCATTGGCAATTTAATCCCAACCTGTTTCTGCTTTTCTGTTGACTGCCCTGCACATTGAATACTATAAAGACTGTCGAACTACGTCTTGTGTTTCTGAGCGTGTCCTAGGTTACCTATTGGTCACGAAACCTTCAGAGCCTAGAGGCAATTCAGTCAGTCCTTGGCTTTTGAGTTACAGTCTGTATTTTATGAAACTCCTGTATTAATCTAGCAGATACTTTTGCCCTTAAGGACCTCTACTCCGCTACTCGTGGGGAAGTGATACCGCTGCCGTTACACATATTAGGGGAAGACCTGTGGTGGCGGCATTTAATTAAGAGAATTGGGATAGCGGTTATTTAGTCATTATTGGATCAAGCGCAGACGAATAGTGATTTTAAACCCTTTCTCCACTTCGCCCTTCGGGAGTGAAGTTGCTACGTGACATCTTAGATTAGGGAATGGAAGATTAACTCCTTCACTCCCAAAAATCGGGGTTATAATGACTGAAAATCCCTGTACAGTACAGATACAAGGTGTTACTCTATTTTACATATACAGACATTATGCCACATACAGATATGATTATGACATTCTGTTGAAATTTTTTGGAGCTGCATTGTTAATAATCTCGTTGTGATCACTACAAATCCCCGTAAACAGGAGATCTGACCATTTTTATCATCTAGATTTATCACTTTTCCTGTATGTGACAAAGGCTATTTCTGACTGTATGCTGATAATGCAGGTCTTGAGTTCAGAAACTTTCTTTTCAGCAAAATCTCTGTAAAGGAATAACAAATCCATGAAAAATTTTAAATGAGCAAATTTGAGCAAACTCAATATTAACCCCTTCACTTCGGAAGACGTGTGGGGAACGTCATGGGGATTCCCCACTATTTGTGGAGGATGTCCCCACACATCATTCGCTAATGGAGCTCTTCCACCCGATACTCACCTATCCCTCCGGGGTAGAGCGGTGGTCTGACTTCCTTGAAGTCAGACTCCTCTTTTATACCCCCTCTAAGTGCACTGATGCCATCATGACTGGCCGATAACGTTAGTGTCAGACGCCCCTCCCTTGTCAAAGCCGGAAGAGTGCCTGAAAGGAGGGTGGGTCCTTTGGACCCCTCTTCCTCCCGTCTGGGAGGAGAATAAAGTAAAAGAGAGGCACTGCTGGAAAGGGCAGAGTCTGCCCTTTCCAGTGCTGCCTCTCTGTAACCCCTGAGGTGCCGGTCCGTGATCCAGAGACATTCAGCACCGGATCGCGGACCTCTCCCGGAGGTGGCTGACATCTTGAATGCCAGCCAAGCAGTCAAGGTCTCTCCCTACCCACTGACCTCATTGCGCGATGACGTCAGTGTGAGAATTAACTCCTAGCTGCCAAGGGGTTTCCCTAAGGAGGAGATAGGGGGTCCTTTAGAGCTAGAGGTTAATGTTTGGTATCATTGGAAAGGACCGAACATGGCCTTTCAAATGATACCAAACATGACCATGTTAAATGTATAATAAATATATATATTTTAAAAATTATACCTTTTTTTTTGTTAATGCAGCACTATTGTTCACATTTCCTTCTAGATTGTGAGTTCCTACGGGAATAGGGCCCTCATCTCCTCCTGTACTGTTTGTCAAATGTTGTTCAATGTATTGTATACTGTGCCTATTGTACAGCGCTGCGGAATATGCCGGCGCTTTATAAATAAAGAATAATAATAATAATTTCAATTATAATGTGAACAATGGTGTTGCACTAACGATTTTTTTTTTTAGCTTAAATCACATAATTTCTCAGAAAAATAAAAAAATTTAACAAGCGGTCTCCATAGAATATATAACCGCAATGGCACGATGATAAAATGTGAAAAAAAAAATATTTTACACGCTGTACATCAGGGGTCGCCAACCTTTCTCTGCCTGAGGGCCGGATGAAACAACTGTGAATGCATGGTGGGCGCATTCACCTACAAAGCTAATAAATGATGATAATATTGTAATAACGCAGGGGCGCATCCAGACACAAGCTTCGGGGGGGGGGGCATTCTACCAGTTTTGGCCAAGAGCTGGTGTTGGGTTTTCAGTGACAGGCGGATATATTTGCCCCCAGCTCATATGGACATATATATTGCTCCAGCTCACATGGACATATATATTGCTCCAGCTCACATGGACATATATATTGCTCCAGCTCACGTGGACATATATATTGCTCCAGCTCACGTGGATATATATTTGTCCAGCTCACATGGATACACTGCCCCCAGCTCACATGGATACACTGCCCCCAGCTCACATGGATACACTGCCCCCAGCTCTCATGGATACATGCCCCCAGCTCTCATGGATACACTGCCCCCAGCTCTCATGGATACACTGCCCCCAGCTCTCATGGATACACTGCCCCCAGCTCTCATGGATACACTGCCCCCAGCTCTCATGGATACACTGCCCCCAGCTCTCATGGATACACTGCCCCAGCTCTCATGGATACACTGCCCCCAGCTCTCATGGATACACTGCCCCCAGCTCTCATGGATATAATGCCCCCAGCTCTCATGGATATGCCCCAGCACGCATGGATATTGCCCTCAGCTCACATGAATATGCCCCAGCACGCATGGATATACCGCCCCCAGCTCTCATGGATATGCCCCAGCACACATGGATATACTGCCCCCAGCTCTCATGGATATGCCCCAGTGCGCATGGCTATACTGCCCCCAGCTCGCCTCCTGCCGCCGCTTGATAGTCTCCCTCTGAGCGTCCGGCGGCATGGAGCTTGGGCGCTTGCCTGGGGGAGCCACGTGACCAGCCGCGATCTCGTGAGAACTCGGCTGGTGACGTGGTTCCCCCAGGCGAGCGCCGAAGCTCTATGCCGCCAGACGCTCAGAGGGAGCCAAACACGCGGCGCACAGCACGCACCGCCGCTGTTGTTAAGGCCCGCGGGTGTCTGTGATAAAATCACGGACACCCGGCCCACGATAAAAATCCAAAACCGGGGTTTTCGGATTTTTATCACGGGCCGGGTGTCCGTGATTTTATCACAGACACCCGCCGGCCTTAACAACAGGGGTGGCGTTGCCGACCCCTGCTGTAAATGATTTTAATTTTAATGGAAATTCAAATTTACATTTTTTTTTACATCATTCTGGCAGGACATGACGTATACATTTAATAATGATATATTAAGAATCTGTCGAGTCTACCGAAAAAAGGGATATAGAATTTGTCTGGGTCGTTATGATGTGAGTGTTAATGTTAGCCCAGGTAGCCACCGCGTATTACAATCCAAAGGCTAACAGGTTAAGAAACCCGTTGGCGTTTGGTATCTTGTGCTTTTCAGCGCGAGGTTACTGTACTTTGTGTTCCCTATACTTAACATAAATATTAGTAAAAGCATGCATACTCTTTGGCCAGGGGTCAGCAAACGTGGCCTTCTAGTTGTTTTGAAAACTACACGTCTAATGATGCTTAGTTCCAAAACATCTGGCAGCTAAGATTGCTTACCTCTGGAATAGAGACACAGTTTTCACTGGTGGGTCTTGAAAAGAACTGTGAGTTCCCCTTAGTAAACAGCATGAAAATCACAGCATGAACCTGAGATCCAACTACAGTAAATAAGAAAGCAACTATCTTTCCTTCAAGTACAGAAGCATGAACTCAGGAATAATTGAAAGCTAAAGGAACACTACCACTTACATAAACTGTAACTAGATTACTTGTGCAGTACTAACAAAACACCTTATAAATCACATGTTGCTGTTTCTTTTCTTTGCTTGAAGTAATTGCATGTAAAAAAGAAAAATAAAGTTAGGTTTTTATCTCCTTCCTGAATACGTTTTGTGGATTTTCCCCATGATGTAAGATTTAACAATATCATATGTTGAGTTCTACTTTTACAGCTGTGGTTTAGCTTCTACAGTATTTAACAATCAATAGGTTGGAGGAGGAAATGTTTAGATAAAGCTGCAGGGAGCTATTGTGTGGTGTATGCTACCTGAGATACGAGAAGGCAGCAGAGTGGGAGAACACAGAGAGCTTAAAAGACTTCTAATCTACCCCCTGGTGATGTCCTTTGCATATCCCACACAATACAATGTTGTGACTCAGTTTCCCTGATTACAGACCGAAAGACTCCATTCTATGCTCCAAACCACAATATGAGGCACAAGTGCTGGAAAGATACTGTGGGTCAGCTTACAGCACAAAATATCACAAAAGAGATGCACACGGTTACACAAATAGAGTAAAATATTTTCTTAACCAAACACACATGAGAAGAACAAAGTACATTAACCCCTTTGATGTGGAGGACGCGCCGAGCACGTCCTGACGCATGGCCACTTTGTTGCGGAGGACGCGCTGAGCGCATCCTCCCTTTGCAGCGGTGATGGGCCGGCCGATCACGGCAGCCCCCCAGTGCGGGCTGACATCCTCGATGTCAGCCCAGCCTCCAGGACCAAGGTGGGCACGATAGACGTAAACGCGCCGGCGCGATGACGTCTATTACAGGCAACCCCCCCGCCAGTGTGGGGAAAGTGCCTGAAGGGGAGGGGGGGGGAAGGTCTTTTGGACCTCTCTTCCTCCCCATCCGTGCGGGCCACCGGGAAAAGGCAGGCACCGTTTGGAAGGGCACAGCCTGCCCTTCCAAGTGGTGGCTGTCTTTAACCCATAGGGGGGCTGGATCCCAATACAGCGCCATGCCGTATTGCGGTCCCCTCCCGGAGCTGGCCGACATCTTGGATGTCGGCCAAGCTTCCGGGATATCCCCCTGATGACTGGCGTCATCGCGCATAGCGTGATGGCGTCAGTTCTGCAATTAACACCTACAGGGTTATTCAGAGAGAGTGAAAAGCAGGAGAATGACTGGAGAATGAAAAATTCTAGGTCAAAATAGCCAAACCAGAAAAATTCTCCCTTTCTTCTCACTTTCCAAATTGGTTATTTTGACCTAGAATTTTTCATTCTCCAGCCATTCTCCAGTCATTCTCCTGCTTTTCACGCTCTCTGAATAACCCTGCTAGTTGCCACCTATGGTGGAGATAGGGGGTTCATTGGAACCCCCTATCTCCCAATCCATGACAGCTAGGGATTAATGTTTGATATCATTGGAATGTCCAGAGCATGGCCTTTCCAAGGATACCAAACATGACCATGTAAAATAAAAAATTAAAAGTAATAAAATTAAAAAATTTAAAATTTTAAAAAAAAGTTAATGCAGCAATATTGGTCTCACTTCAATTATAATGTGAACAATGATGCTGCACTAACGATTTTTTCTATGGGGGCGTTTGCTAAAAATCACATAATTTTCCACAAAAAAAATGTAACGAGTCCCCCTTTCTAATTTTTTAGACAAGCGCAACCCATAGAAAATATAACCGAAAAGGCTCGCATGATAAAATGTGAAAAAAAAAAAAACACTTTACACAATGTAGATGATTGAAAATTCTATTTGTATTGCATTTTTTGTTATAATATTCAGGCAGGACAGGACAGATACATATAATAATGATATATTATGAATCTGCCGAGTCTGCCGGAAAGAACAATATATAATATGTCTGGGTCATATAATAAAATGTGACTTCAAATCGCATTTAGACATATGATGAGCGAAACCGGTAAAAATGAGCTCAGCACACAGACGAAAGGGTTTAGATATCAGCGACATATAAAAATAAACAAAGTAAGAACATCTCATTTTTTGATGGTAGTGTCCCTTTAAAGTAAACAGATAATGCAGATTTAATCGCATAGAATGTTTGCTTTGAACAAAATGTATAATGTTCAGAAATCCTTATTGCATCAATACAGTGAAACAAAACACAAATATAATTAGTATAAATATTAAGTTATTGCAAAATAAGAGCTGCTGGAGGTAAAATATGAGCTGAAGCAACTTTTAAGAGGGTTTGTGATGTCTTGTTAATCTCAATACAATCCTAATGTTCACCACAGGAATACCAACTGAAAAACCAAGTCCATTCCAATGAAAGCCCCGTGTATCTCACACTCAGCATCTCCTTCAAGTGGTTTGCCTCGGTACAAGTCTCTGGTCCACATAAACAAACACAAACAAATAATGGAGAGCAGTCAGGAGGGCTTGTGAAAAGTGTATATTCATGAACAAAGTGTTACATCAATGTTTCAATCCCAAACTGGGATTTTCATCTTGATGACCTCATTTTTAAAGTGAACCTATTATGCCCACTGGATGTTGGACTCATTTAATAGAGAGAACTAATCCAAAATATCTGCTTACACATGTATTTGAAAAAATTGTGTAATTTCTTATTAAAATGTTTCAGTTACTTGCAGGATGACCCTCCACTTGCTCTGTGTGCCTGACAGGGCCGCCATCAGGGCATTACTCCCCATGCTGCCGTAAGGGGCCCGGGCCGCAGGGGCCCGTGGGGGGTCCCGGCCGGGCCCCCGTCTGCAGCGGTGTCACCCTTTTACAGCTCCGGTATCGGACTCTATGAGTCCGAATCCAGAGCTGTGTCTCTGCTGCTGCAGCAGCCGGAGGAGACACTGTGTCTCCTCCGGCTCCAGTGGCAGCGTCACTGGCTGGCTGGGCGGGGCCAAGCAGCGTGTGGGGGCCTCCCAAGCACGTTGCTTTGGCTCCACCCCCTCCACTCAGTGAAGCTGCGCTCCTGAGCTGGAGGGCCCGGGCTGAAGATCAGAAGAAAAGGAGAAGAAAAGAAGACAGAAGAAAAGAAGAGCTGAAGGAAGGAAAACAGTGGAGTGGTGAGCCAGGGCGCAGCCCAGACCCCAAGGCCCAGACCCAGGGCCCAGTCCCCAAGGCCCAGACCCCAAGGCCCAGACCCAGGACCCCAAGGCCCAGACCTAGGGCCCAGACCCCAAGGCCCAGACCCAGGACCCCAAGGCCCAGACCCAGGGCCCAGACCCCAAGGCCCAGACCCAGGGCCCCAAGGCCCAGACCCAGGGCCCAGACCCCAAGGCCCAGACCCAGGGCCCAGACCCCAAGGCCCAGACCCAGGGCCCAGACCCCAAGGCCCAGACCCCAAGGCCCAGGGGCCAGACCCCAAGGCCCAGACCAAGGCCCAGACCCCAAGGCCCAGGGGCCAGACCCCAAGGCCCAGACCCAGGGCCCAGACCTAGGGCCCAGACCCCAAGGCACAGACCCCAGGGCCCAGACCCCAAGGCCCAGACCCAGTCCCCAAGGCACAGACCCCAGGGCCCAGACCAAGGCCCAGACCCAGTCCCCAAGGCCCAGACCCCAGGGCCCAGACCCCAAGGCCCAGACCCAGTCCCCAAGGCCCAGACCCCAAGGCCCAGACCCAGTCCCCAAGGCATAGACCCCAGGGCCCAGACCTAGGGCCCAGACCCCAAGGCCCAGGGGCCAGACCCCAAGGCCCAGACCTAGGGCCCAGACCCAGTCCCCAAGGCCCAGACCCCAGGGCCCAGACCCCAAGGCCCAGACCCCAGGGCCCAGACCCCAAGGCCCAGACCCCAAGGCCCAGACCCCGTCCCCAAGGCACAGACCCCAGGGCCCAGACCTAGGGCCCAGACCCCAAGGCCCAGACCCAGTCCCCAAGGCACAGACCCCAGGGCCCAGACCTAGGGCCCAGACCCCAAGGCCCAGACCCAGTCCCTAAGGCACAGACCCCAGGGCCCAGACCTAGTCCCCAAGGCCCAGACCCCAGACCCAGGACCCAGGGCCCAGACCCCAAGGCCCAGACCCAGGACCCAGACCCAGACCCAGGACCCCAGGGCCCATTCCCCAAGGCCCAGACCCCAGGGCCTATTCCCTATTAATTTGACTCTTAGAGCTCCGCCTTTTCCTCTCTTTATATTAAAAGTGGATACCAAGTGCCTACTTGTTTATTTTGTATACCATTTCAAATGTATCTATTGAGATAAAGAAAATTATGAAATGTTTAAATTCAAGCATTTTTACAAAGAACAGCCACGCATGTCAAGTAAATGGGATCACAGCCGCTCTAATTGGTTGAACAATACAATCCACAGAAACGTGCACTGCATATGAGCGTATCACAGAGCTGCACAGCAATAAAACCCACAGAAATGGGCACTGTGTATGAGCATATCAGAGCTGCACAGCAATAAAACCCACAGAAATGTGCAGTGTGTATGAGCATATCACAAAACTGCACAGCAATAAAACTCACAGTAATCTGCAGTGTGTATGAGCGTATCCCAGAGCTCTAGGGCAATAAAACTCACAGTAATATGCAGTGTGTATCACAGAATCCACAGCAATAAAACTCCCAGCAATGCAATGTTTGGTGTGTGTCAGCGTATCAGAATCCACAGCAATAAAACTCCCAGCAATGCAATGTGCGGTGTGTATGAGTGCATCAGAATCCACTGCAGTAAAACTCCCAGCAAACCGAGTGTATATGAGCACACAGCAATTATGCTGTGGAGCCATCTTGTCAGCAGTGGGGTGCCACTGCCAGAGGGTGCACTGTAGCTTTGATTCCCTTCCCAGTGGGTGTTCAGTCCAGAATAGAGTCTGTGTTAACGAAAGGGCGGGCAGCTGCGCGCGTGCGTTTCACGTGGTTCAGCCAGTCATGTGGTACTGAGACTCAGAGAAATGGCAGTGAAATGCCCTGATGTTCGGTGGTTTCAATCAGCAGGTGTATTTAGGCTAACCCCATAGGTTTCAATGTTAAAAATATTCCCGGTTTTATGCAATATCTAATAAATCATTTATTATTTTAATCTGCAGTAAAAAGTCTTTACTTATTGATTTTTTTTAGTACCTTTTAGTCATTTTTCAGATTTTTTTGGGCAAAATCCCCCCTTTTTTTTAATAGCAGTTTTTTCTTTTTTCTGCAACAGAACTTTTTATTATCAATCATAGGATCTTATATGTAAATTCCAGACATTTTCGTTCAGTAGTTCTTTTGAAAACAGCAGGCCACGGGTTTGCGGTGGCAGCATTCAGCGGCCGACTCCATGCACTTTGGGGACCCTGCGGTGAATGGTGATTTCACTGCATGGTGGGGAAATTTTATTCTCCTAAGTGCAGGGAACTACAGAACACCAAAAAGTTGGCGTCATTTCGGTGCTCTGTGAGTAACCCATTTAGTGGTGAGGTTTTTTGCTGCCCCCTGGAAAATGAAATTGAAAGTGTAAATTAGTGAAATCTCAATGTATCCTTCCTGGTAAAATACTTTGCAAAAGTAAAAAAAAAAAAATAATAATTTTTTTTTAGGGGTGGGGCCACCCAGTGCGGGCCGCCGCCCCCTGGAAAGTGCCGCCCTAGGCCTGGGCCTAGTCGGTCTAGGCCAAAATACACCAGTGGTACTACGTTCATCTTCAGAGTATTAATCCGTCCTGACCAGGAAATTAACTTTTTCGTCCAACCAGACAAGTCCGAGACGAATACATCTAACAGGGGTTGGTAATTAAGCGTGTAAAGCTGCGCAGGAGACGGAGAGATCCATATTCCCAAATATTTTAAGCGATCTGTGCACTACGTGAATGGAACCTTCCTCTTCAATCTAGACACGCATCTCTGTGAGAGGTTCACATTCAGTACTTCTGACTTGTCCATGTTCACTCGAAAGCCGGCGACCTCCCCAAAAGCCAACAGAACCTTCATCACCGCTGGTAACGATGTTTCAGCATTTGTCAACATAAAGAGCAGGTCATCCCCATACGCAGAGACCACGTGGTGGCTAGAGGCACCTCGGATCCCCGTAATGGAATCCGTAGAACGGACCGCTTCCAGAAGCGGCTCCAGATACAGCGCAAACAATAATGGCGACAAAGGGCAGCCTTGTCTAGTTCCTTTATAAATCGGGATGGGAGCAGAAAGAGCTCCATTCACACGAATACGAGCCGACGGTTTCACGTATAAAACTTTCACCTGATCAAGGAAGATACCTGGGAGCCCCATCCGGCGTAATACCAGGAATAGGAAGGGACAATTCACCTTATCAAAAGCCTTTTTGGCATCCATTGACACAAGAATCACCCCCTCCCCTGTTTTCTTTGCGTACGCTACTGCGCCTATAGCTCTTGCGGTGGCATCCCTGGCTTCCCGTCCAGGGATAAATCCCACCTGGTCCGGCCATACTAATTTCGGCAAGAAAGGTTTCAAACGTTCGGCCAGAAGTTTAGCAAATACTTTTGCATCTGCATTCAGCAAGGATATGGCCTATTATTCTTACATTCCGAACCATCCTTTCCCGGCTTCAGTATGACAGCTATCGTGGCCGCTACCGTGTGAGGGTGAAAAGAAGTATCCGCTCCTACCGTGTTAAAGACTGATAGCATTCGCGGAGACAGATCCTGTGCAAAGTGTTTATAATATTCAATCGGCAGACCATCTGGGCCAGGGCTTTTTACCGCCTTCATAAGTTCCAGTACTGCCACAGGTTCCCCGGGCGTAAATGGGGCAGAAAGCGTCTCACTGTCCTCCAGTGTCAGCGTGGTATGAATCTTATCTCGTAAATATCTGGAGACGTCCGGAGTGGCGACCGTCCCCCCCAATGAACTTTCCGCATCGTACAAACTGCGGTAGTATGTCTCAAACTCCTTCGCAATCACATCAGGGCGAGGTGACATCTGTCCAGTCCCCGTTCTAATTTTAGAGACATAATTAATGTCCCAACGTTGGCGGAGCATTGCGCCAGCAACTTCCCAGGCTTATTTTCTTGCAAAGCAAAATGACATTTAGCTCTTGCCGCGTCCAGTCGCAATTTTTCATTGAGGATGTCATTTAAGCGTCTCCGCAGTATCGTAGCCTCCGTAAAGTCTGCGTCATTAATCGAATAATGATGTGATTGTTCCAGTCGTCTGATGTCTTCCAATAGATCTGCCGTCTCTGTCGATTTGGCCTTTTTCTGCGCAGCAGCCTTGCTGATAAGCAAACCCCGCACTACCGCCTTATGCGCCTCCCACACCGTAACTTCTGGGACCTCACCCACCCCCACGTTGACCTCAAAATAGTGCTTCAAGGCACATGACAGTTCTGCCGAAAAACCAGGGTCATCAAGCAGGTGCGTATTCAGTCTCCAGGTTTTTTCACGTGGACGAAAAAGCAGAGAGGACAGTGTCATCCATACTGGTGAATGGTCTGACCACGTACGAACACCAATATCCGACTCCATAAGTAAGTTTAATTGGTGTTGTTGCATGAAGAGATAATCGATTCTCGAGAAAGAGGCATGTACTGACGAGTAGTACGTAATATCACGGGACCCCGAATTCAATGCACGCCAAACATCAACCAGGCGCAATGAATCCAACGTACGTTTAAGATGTCTAATCGAGCTTGGAGGAATTGTTGACTGACGGCGGGAAGTGTCTACCCGGGGATCCAAAGGAACGTTTAAGTCCCCCGCCATAATCAAAATGCCCGTTTGGAACGCTTTCAATTTCTTTACGATTCGTACAAGGCATCTATGTTGATTGACATTTGGCAGATAGACGGAAGCGAAAGTGTAGGTCACTCCCGAGATGGTACCCTTGACAAAAAGATATCGACCTTCGTCATCGCCTAGTGTGTCCACATCCTCAAAAGGGACATCCTTCGCAAACACGTTCGCTGTGCCCCTTGATTTACCGAGGGTAAAATGACTGAAAAATCCCGTAGGAAACGCTCGCGTGAGAAGTTGGGGTGGCGCGTCCGCTCGGAATTGTGTCTCCTGTAAGAAGATTACCGAAGCTCTTAAGGCTCGAAGTTCACGGAGGAGCCGTCCACGTTTCTCGGGAATGTTGAGTCCCTTTACATTATAGGTCAAGAAGCGCAGGGACCTTGGCGCAAAAGCCGTCTCATCACCAGTGTTAGGAGTGCTAGCATCGCCCCCCACCGCCACGCCCCCGTCCGACATGCCCCCACACCCCAGGTAAAGGGAGAGGAAAGGAGAAGGAGAAGGGAAGAGAGAAGAAAAAAACCCCACAAAAACCACAGACTCACAAAACACACGCAAAAACAAAACACTAGGTGTTTGAGGCGCAAGCGTCCATCAGGTTACCAGTCCAAGGGGATATTTACCACCTCGATCTGGCCCCCGAGAAAAAGTGACGCCAATACCTCGGGGTAGGCAAAGAAGATACGAGCGAAAGAAGAAGAAACAAAGAATAAATAGGCACTCAGCAGAGTGCCCCTAAATAGCAAAGAGAAGAGAGTGAAAGAAGAGTAGAGTGAAAAGAAGATGAAAGAGAAATAGAAATAGGCCAGAGGCCAACGTGTCGCCAAGACAATGAATAAGCATCAGCGGATCAGCAAGAAAAAGCCATACATATGCAGTTGAAATACTAATTGCATCATATGAGAAGGACATGGATGGGCAAGGGGTCACCGTCTGGCGAGATAGCAACAAACCATGACTGCTGAGGGTGTATCCCCCCTCCCCTTACCAACCAACCAAAGCCCAAACCTGGTAATTTTATCCCAGTAGATAGGATCAGTGGACCCAATAATTAGCCCACAGTGAACAGTAAAAGAACTTCCCAAGGGACTGGAAAACATGCAAAATTTCTCCAGTGGTCAGTCACTCGGGTATTAAACATAAAACCCCTTCCAACCCCCACTCAGTTAAACCCAACCTCCCCCCCTATCCTCCAGCCTTGTCGACCCACCTATAAAAATGCCCTGGCTATCGTCATCGAGGCAAAAACAAGGAACCAAGGCCCCTTCCCACCCCCTCCCCCCAATCCCAAACAATATTGTCCCTTTCCAGAAACTTTATTTATTTTTTTAAAAAAATTTTAAAACGTTTTTATTTCCCCTCTATTTGATTCTGTTTTACGTGTATGGTTTATACATATGTCTTCGTCACATACCGACCTCCTCCCTTCAAAACTGTAACCCGTTTCGTTTCCCTTAGCCAGTAAGTATAGGACGTCAATGAACAGAAGGCAGATTAGAGACCCCTACTATGCCCAACACGTATACACCTTCCTATAGCATTACTACTCCACAGATTGTATGCAAGAGGCCTCATTTCCCCCCCTTCTCCGTGAGTAAGCTTATTTTACCTTCCCACCCCCTCCCCTGCAAAATACTACCCCCTCCCCTTGACTGACAAACATAATACAACAACAGACATAATGCAAGCATAAAACCTCCCTTTTATGTCCAATACTCCCTTTTCACCCCTGAGCATGACTATTCAGTAGGCTGTAAGCAATATAGATTTCCCCCCCCTCCCCTCCGTCTCCCCCAGTAATTCAAACCATAATATCCCTCCTCACCCCCGTAAACTCCCCAAATCCCTCAACACCCCCTACCCTCCCCCCTCCCGAACAAACTTGAAAGCTAGGCATTCGATGGCTTTTAACCCAGCCTCAGTAGACCTTGCGCCGTATGTAAACCTTTCCATCGTCCAGAGTCAGACAGTACTTTCTGAGTGTCTAAGTGTCTGCCAATCGACGTGAAGAGGAGGCCGGAAGTCTTATCAATGTCCACCACCGCTCCTTCAACAACCCTCAGCCTCTCAAGAACGGTGGAACGGTCTTCGTCACCTGCGTTCCACGAGTAAGGAGCCATTCCGGTGACCCCCAGCAGTGTAACATCACCTGTCAATAAGAGTTTAAGAGAGTGGGGAGCACACTTTAAGCCAGGGAGCGTATTCCTTCGGTGAGCTGGCTCTCCAGGCATATAGTCTCCACATTCACGGATGCAGTGCAATAATTGCCTCCAACAGCGAATCCATGATAACCAAACGAGACAGTCAGCCCCGCTCCAAAGGAAGTGAAGCGAGAGTGGAGAACTTGCCCCACATCAAAACATCCCGGGCTGAGGCTTCCCCGTTAATCCTTCCGCCACACTTGTGCCCGTGGTGACAAGGTGCCTCAGGAGGCAAGTCCGAAAAATAAAAATAAAGAGGGAAACGTTTTCCGGAGCCTCATTGTTCCCCCTCCGAATCAGGTGCATCCACTGACTCCTCTCTCCGAGGGTGGACCCGGTCCCGAGGTCTCAGCTGCCTCCGCGGCCTCGCGGGGGGAGTGTAAAAAAGGGCGCGCAGATTCCTCGGTCACGACTGTCTCCCAGTTCGGCACTATAACCTCCGGTAGCTGCAAATCCCTGATAAATTCTGACACATCTTGTGGGGATTTAATTACTCCATTCAATCCGTTCAGGGACGGGTGCAAGGAGAACGGGAAGCCCCATGTGTATGGGATCCCCTTTTCCTGGAGGGCCAGGGTCACTGGCCGCAAAGCCCTGCAGGCCGTTAGAGTAAAACGAGACAGGTCATTAAAAATCTCCACTTTGTCCCCTTCAAAGTCCCATGAGCGATGGTCCCTTGCCGCCCTCGTAATCCGCTCCTTTAATCGGAAATCAGGGATGTGGCAAATAATATCCCGGGATCCGGTCTGCGAGCTATTCCCCATTAATAGTCAAACCCTACACAGCTGACTCATAACAACTGACAACAGTTGTAACAACTGATACTTTTGGGGACATGTGTAATAGCTTATGTTGTTTTTCTCCTTGCAAGGAGATCTTTTTATAGGAAATGTGGATGGTTTTAAAGCCTCCGGATTATAAGAGGTTAATATGATGATAGTGGACCGATTTCCCCCTTTAGATCTGATCACATGTGGGCATGCGTCGCCATCCAGAGGATTGAAGCACATCTCCATATTTTGCTCAAGTTATTCCAGATGCGAGCGTTAAGGCTGGGGTCAGACGAGCGTGATTTCTACGGACTGTACGTCCGTGCAGTACGGACATCGTCAGTACGGATGACGCAGTAGTGGTCACACAGTCCGTTTTTTCACTGAAGTTATTTTTTGACGGATGTAGGAGGGGAAAATAAATTACAATGAAAAAACATTCTGTCCGTCAAAAATGCTGGACGTATAAATGCAGTCCGTCTGACCTCGCTCCATCACTCACACACAAAGCTATGCAGACGTTGTGGACGTGGCGCACTCCGCACGTCCGTTCTAGCAGTATTACGTTCTTGCCTAACCTGCGTCCGTTTGCCGCGGCCGTTGTGCGTCCGCAGTTCAGTGCGGACGTACTTCATGTGTCAGGCTCCAATGGACTTACTTTCATGCTATCACGGACGTACTTTTAGGCGCAATCACGGACGTGAACACTACGCTCGTCTGACCCCAGCCTAAGATGGTCTGCTAAGTCACTTCTGTTTGAAAAAGACGAGCGTTTCCAGTCATGCGCGATGGATGGAACGCATGGAAGCAGAAGTATAGGCGGACTCACGAGGCTAATTGCTGATTGTCAATTATGATCTGTTAATTACTTGGGTATTTAAGAGCAAGGAGGGAGACAGTTTACTACACATTCTTCTCCCTCAAGTCTAATTGAATATAGACGAAACGCATTGGAGTGATACTTATTTGCTGTTGTTGCCAATAAATCGTTTCCAAACCAGAGTGGCTTCCTTTTGGTGTGTCCTGTGGTGGCGGGGTGAACCAGATGTGTGGCCTCACTGGCCTGTGGAACCCAGTGGAGTGGTAACAGTGAAAAGCAAAGATACATTGATGTGCCTGAAACAATTTTGTATCCTGTGAATGCGTTTCCACGAGACTATATGGATTATTTGCTGCACCATGACATTTTCCTGTGTTTTATTATAGATTGTACTCCCAGCATACATAACTTTTATCTTTGTGGTTTCGCTGTGACGCCAATAGGAAAAGACGTCGGCGGGGAGTACAAAGGTCCTGTTTATTCATATACAATCCTCAGTGTGACATCACGTTTGTATTTGTGTGGTTCCATGCATCAGCTGGGGAAAGCCCAAGATATCAGGGCATTCCCTAGCTGACTTGCTGTTTTTTAAAATTTTTAGCAGCTAGGGCATTATTCCCACAAGACTAAAACTTTAGGGATACCTTCTGGAGCCCAAAGGCTAACAAATTCAATTTGCAATCATACAGCAAAGCCCAGATCGTGTTAAGATGATCTCGGGCTGCTGTGTCTGCTAAAGTTGATCACGGATATACATTATTTAAGAGCAAAAAGAGGAGGCTCTATTTACTAGAACAACCTTTTAAGCAAAAACTGAAATATCATGTTTTGATAAACAAGTGGGTAAAAAGCCAGAAAAGCATTTTTATGGCAGATTCTGCAACATGCTAACTGGATGTAATACATTGTTTTATTAATATTTTGATATATTGCAGTTGTAGCGCTCACCCCCGGAGGAGCCACTGAATAAACCTCGGGATAGTCTCAGCGCACTAGGAAATAACTATACACCAGCACTGTTGTGAATTTTTCTTTATTATATTCTTTACTGACCCCAATAAAGCAGCATATACAGTTGTGTTCAAAATTATTCAACCCCCAATGCTGTAAAGGGTTTTAGGGAATTTAGTGTACATTTGTAATTGTATTCAGAATGAAATCCTACAAGGACTTTTTAAAGAACCATATGCAACTAAAATGACATCAATTGTTTTTTTAATACAGTAGTAAATGTGTCTTTTGTGAATTCTTCATTGACACAATTATTCAACTCCTTAAAGACTACCACTCTGAAGAACAGAGGTTCATTCAAGTGTTTTCAATCAGGTATTGAAAACACCTGTGGATGTCACGGAGCAGCAATAAAGCATAATAAGCACCAATTAGGCAGCTTTAAAATGACTGTGATACTCAGCTCCTTCTAGACATTTACTGGTGTGGTTACAAACATGGTGAAGTCAAGAGAATGGTCCAGGAAGACAAGAGAAGAGGTGATTACTCTTCACAGGAAGGGCAATGGCTATAAGAAGATTGCAAAGATGTTAAACATACCAAGAGAGACCATAGGAAGCATCATTCGCAAATTCAAGGCAAAGGGCACTGTTGAAACGCTACCTGGTCGTGGCAGAAAGAAGATGCTGACTGACTGCTGTGCGCTACCTGAAGCGTAGAGTGGAGAAAAGTCCCCGTGTGACTGCTGAGGAACTGAGAAAAGATTTGTCAGATGTGGGTACTGAAGTTTCAGCTCAGACGATACGGCGCACACTGCTTAATGAAGGCCTCCATGCCAGAACTCCCAGGCGCACCCCCTTGCTGTCTCCAAAGAATAAGAAGAGTCGAAGGCAGTATGCCAAAAGTCATGTGGACAAACCACAAAGTTTTGGGATAGTGTTCTGTGGACTGATGAAACAAAATTAGAACTGTTTGGGCCCATGGATCAACGCTATGTTTGGAGGAGGAAGAACAAGGCCTATGAAGAAAAGAACACCTTGCCTACTGTGAAGCATGGCGGAGGCTCAATCATGCTTTGGGGCTGTTTTGCTTCTGCAGGTACAGGGAAGCTTCAGCGTGTGCAAGGTACCATGATTTCTCTTCAGTACCAGGAGATATTGGATGACAATGTGATGCAGTCCGTCACAAACCTGAGGCTTGGGAGACGTTGGACCTTTCAACAGGACAATGATCCCAAGCATACCTCCAAGTCCACTAGAGCATGGTTGCAGATTAAAGGCTGGAACATTTTGGAGTGGCCATCGCAGTCACCTGACTTAAATCCGATTGAGAACCTCTGGTGGGACTTAAAGAAAGCAGTTGCAGTGCGCAAGCCTAAGAATGTGACTGAACTGGAGGCTTTTGCCCATGACGAATGGGCGAAGATACCCGTAGATCGCTGCAAGACACTTGTGTCAAGCTATGCTTCACGTTTAAAAGCTGTTATAACTGTAAAAGGATGTTGTACTAAGATTGAATGTCACTTGGGGGTTGAATAAAACTGATAATGATGTGAGCACAGAAAAGACATTTGTGGTTATTTCATTATAAATGTTATGTTATATTTGTCTGACCTACACGTGCCTCTTTGATTTAATTGTAAGCAAGATGACTGAATGATCAAAATCAATGTCAAACTGGCCAAAACACTCAATTTCAGTGGGGGTTGAATAATTTTGAACACAACTGTAATATCCATGTACGGTATTTGAGTAACAAGAATTCGTAACGTGGGAAAAACACGCAGCGGTAAAAGAAACCGGTTAACCCCCTCAGTTCTGGAGTGTAAGTCCCGTGAAAATTGCTCAAAAATATATACAGTATGTGTGTTGTTGTCTAGGGTACCCAGGTACTGTGTTCAACTGGCCAGTGAATGAAAAGAGCAATCTTCGACTAGTCACCATTGGGGCCCTGTTGAGTTAAGCAATATAACAAGCGTGCGTTCTCGTTTTGGAAACGTGGGCCTTGAGGCCCCTCACCCATCCGCCGAATGAACTGTCCAGCACTCGATGCCTCGACCAAAGGATCTCTCTCCGCTGTGTACCGGAACTCTGTGCCAGCGAATCTGCTCCCCGCTTGCTGAATCTCCGCTGTCTGAAACAACGATCCGCCGCCTGCACTCCCAATCGATCCGCAGCTCTCCTTACTTGAGGTCCTGCCGGAACCAGCTTGTCCTCCAACTCTTTCTGGACTGAGTTTCGAGGTGATAGAAATATCTCTGTCCTGATCTCCAGCCCGAATGTGACATCATCTACACTCCGGCCTGATTGCGATCCTTAACAGCCCCAGTGTGCGTCCTGCACCTCTCGTGGCTCTGCTCACACTGCCCATGCCTTGCACGAGGCTGCTGATGCCCTTCCTGGCCAGTCCACTCCCTTCCTCTTCCCCTTGCAAAGGCCTCTGGGATTTGGCGTTCACAAATCTCTCACTTCAGTACAATCCTCTCATATCTTATACAGTGGCTCCCCTTTGTGGCCATAATAATTCAACACACCAGAGCGCAGTTTTTAAGGCAGCGCTACACAGTCAGTTTTTTTCACTTAATTCATGTTAATGATACATTAATAATTTAAGTGGTGATATTGGCAATGCTGTGATTTCATAGTTAACATACATTGCATAACTGATACTATACAGTTTTTTTTTTTTAACTCTCTCAACGTAAGTCATAAGTATGTTAATCACAATCTCATAACATGCAACGTCTCACAACGGATGCACTGTGCAGTCATTGTACTTGTCTGAACGCAGCCTGAACTGAATTGAACACTAAAGTCAATATTCCCATTTTTGAGTATAGATGCAAGTGCCAATAACTGAGTTGATATTTTACCGGAATCAGTACCCTCATAAGCCCTTAATGAAATATGCCGAACTAGAAGATGGCCTAATTACACCGGCAAATTCGGCAAATATTTGTGCTCAAGGTAATTTACATCGAGCCCTATATTAGAGTGCAGCATAATTGATTTTTTTTGAGTTTTTATTTAGAAATAACAAAAACGGACCAATAGCTGAAAAAATTGTTATGTGATGTGTTTATTAATGTGGCGGTTCATTTTGTTGTGATTCAGATACGATAACAAATCACCCACAGTTTTGAGGAATCGCAGAAACTATCCAAAGAAAAATCCACAGATCTAATACTAACCCCATAGCCCTGCAGGTTTTTTAGTGCTTCTTGTGTATAAATGTATTACACATATATGCATACACTGTTCATACAGATGGGTACTGGAGTATAGTTTTAGTTTGAATGAAGGCTCCTAATGTAAGTGAGAGCCAATGTAAAACTAAAGGGACTGCTGTGTTCTCTATCCACTATAGTCATGGATTAATGAATAGACAGCTAAACAAGTAACTTTGACTGCTGGGCAGAGCAGATAAGTTAATGCACTGCAAACTGAAAGGAATGGAAAAAGTATACAACACCTGCATGAAATTGAAGTATATTTGGACTACATTATGGGGGTTATTCAGAGAGCACCGAAATGTTGCTCACGTTCCCCGCACTTCCCTTCACTCTGAGGAATCAAGTTTCCTCACCCTGCAGTGAATTTAGCATTCACCGCAGGGTCTCCGAAGTGCAGGGAACCAATCGCCGAATGCCGCCGCAAACCCACCACAAACTCGCTGCAGACATGCCGCAAACCCGTCGCCAGCCGTCGTCAAGCATCCACTGCAAACCTGCCAGAGGGCCCTCAAACGCAGCCAACAAGCCGCTGGACGGGTAAAAAAAAACCCAATACGATTGAAAGTGTCAAAATTGAAACGCTGTTTGCAAAAAAACTACTGAAAAGTGCCTGGAATTTACATATAAGGTTCTATGAATAATAATAAAAATGGTCTCTCTGAATAACTGAATGGCACCGAAATGTCACCGTATGAGGATATTTACTGTTTGTGACATTTCGAGGCCTAATCGGCTCTCTGAATAACCCCTTATAAAGGCCATTCAGCCAGTTAAAGGCTTCGATTTTTAAATACATAAATCCTTTCAGCATTTGGTAGCATGCTTCTTTATTGAAATACATTGATGGTGCCACCATGACAGTACCAGTTATCATTAAAGTGTATCAATCGTGCTCTAAACAACTTTACTTCATGTGAAAGATCTCCCAAAAATGCCTGTAAATGGTGTTAGCCAAACTTGTAGATGGATAGTTTTTTAAAAAAAACCTTGTAAAACAATCTCCCTTTGCTTACTGTTTGCTCTCAGAGCTGCGACATGCTGCATCATGTGTTTTCCTGAAGAATGATTTCTGGCTCTGCATACAGCAAAAAACCCTCTCCCCCCTACCAGAGCTGCCACTGAACTAAAAATCAATATAGAGCATTTGCAAATGACTTACAGATCTTCTGAACAGATAGGGATGCCGGATGCTCAGTAAGTTTGAACTGTTAACCCTTCCCTAAAGGTGCGTGCCTGGACTGAAGTGTGTACACGTGGACCAAGGTGCATGTGTGGACCATGTGCCCTAGGTCTACACACACACACATACCTTGGTCCACGCATGACTGCACACAATGGCCACGCGTGCACACCATGCCCCACACTTGCACTTCTTTCATTGGATGCACAGCATCCTCAGCATGTAAAAGGCATAACACTGCCCAATACACATCTTGGTACCTCAAATGTTAGACCTCTTTTTTGGTATATTTGACCAAAAATGACACCAGTTTTCCCCTATGAGCTCTAATGTTTGATATACAGAACATATGCCATATACCACTCTCCACTCTATTTGCTCATAAAAATCAGGATATTTTACTACTAATTGTGTGTAGTTGTCTGCCTTCTTGTTGCCAAGAACTTTTATCACAACAAGAACAAATGAAGACCAGGCACATGATTCGATTTCATTCATTGATGCTATGAAACATGGCCCATTTATAAGTTGTCTGATCTGTGGATCATCGAAAACTCCGGCCTTCAGTTTTCCATGGTAATTCCAGGTAACTTATCTGCCATGTATTAAATGAACAGTCTTTATTCAAAGCCTTTACAAATTGTTTCATCAGGCCTAGCTTTATGTAGTGGTGGCAGGATCTCTCCTCCGGACCTGCAGGATCTCGCGAGAGGCGAGATCCTGCCGATCATGTGACCCGGCAGGAAAAGCCTCCATGGAGTCCTATGGACTCTATGGAGGGGATGATCGCTACAACGCATTAGTGCTTCCGCGAGCATCCGAGAGGCTAGTGGACGCTACAGGGCAGGCTGCTGGATTCAGCGCCTGTCCCATAATCCACTTGTAAGACAGGGATGCTAAGGGGAGATTTGTGACCGCAAATTTTTCCCCTTAGCTTTCCCGTTTTAGCTTAGGTCACATGATAGGGCCCTTTGTGTAGCCACTTTGGTGAACAAGAAGAGAATTAACCATCTTTAAGTCTGTCATCACCCATTGATGTTTTTGGTAATTTATCTTTTCCAAGACTAAAGAGATGGCCTTGTAGTCTTCTTTCATCCTGGTGGAGTGACCGATTTCAAGAAACGAGAGCTGATGCAGTTTATCCAATGGAATGTTTTTGAATCAGCGTCCTAAGTATCCCCCATGAACAAGCCTGAAAACCAAGGCACCAAGAAAATAGTTTTTTTTGGGCTGTGTAATGAGAGGGATGGACAGATAGCCAGAACACAACACAAGTTTAATAGAAAAGTTATTAATACGTATAAATAGAGTCTGTTATGAGCAGAAGAATATTTAAAAGGATTGTAATAGGAATTATTCAGCACCTAGTACAGACCAAACATACCCCAGGGGATTATAGGGCTCTTTACATTTACTGCTTTAATTAACAGTTCAAGATCCATCAGAATAATATGTACTAGTACTGCCATCTAGTGGAAATACACAGAAAAACACAGAGAATGGACAAATGTCTAATATATACTGTGCAGGGTTCAGCACAATAACAAAATTGCTTGCGGTTTAAACAGAACTTTTATCACAAACATTCCTTTCTTTTTGTGTGCTCAGTGCCACTTAAATACATACACAATTGCGTTAGTATATGTAAGAAATAGTCAGCTTACAATAGAGCAATTTTCAACCTTTAAGAATATTTTTGTCTTTTTACTTTCCTCAAAAGACAAATGTTACAGTTACAGGTACAAATACTTATACATCATCAACAGATTCCGTAGTGCTTTACAATGGGGAAGCACAAACAGGAGACGTACATGATACAAGAGGAAAGACAACCCTGCCCGTAGGATAACTGTCCAATTAATACAGCACTTGCTAATACACCAAGTGCTCAGGCAGACCTCCCATGAGTTTATAATCTAAGAAAGAAAAATAGATTGTGCTGATATAGCTTTATATAGTCCACCACTTTCAAGTGTAATCAAAAACATATGTAAATACATTCACAAAGACAAAGCCCCAAATCGTCTCAAGATTAGGGATGGGCTGGCGGTTCGATTCGAACAGGAGTTCGATTCGAACATTGGCCATTCGGCTATTCGCTGAACATCGAACATTTCCGTGTGTTCGGTTAGTGTTCGCCCACAATGCACCACAATGGACCACAATGCACTTTTCCACTGGCCTGAAGCTTGTAATTGGCTACAGCCTTGCACCTGACCACAGGTCAGGTGCAAGACTATGCCAATCAGGGCTCAGAGTCCTGATTGGGCAAATTTTGCCCAATCATGCGCTCATAGAGCCAAGTCACGCAGCACACTATATAAGGCTTCCCCCGCATATAAGGCTTCCCCGCAGCCCCAGCACGTGTTTTTTTTTGCAGAAGTTAGAGGAGATTGTTATTTCAGTGTGTCTCACTTTCTTCTAGCAGATATCTGGGAATTGTAATCTGTGTCTTCTCACTACCAGCTATTGGGGTCTCAGACTTCTATCAGATATCTCGGAATTGTAATCTGTCTTCTCACTGCCAGCTACCAGGGTGTATCACTGAGGCATAGCATACTTTTGTTAATCTCTGTCTTGGCACTGCCAGCTGAGTTATAGCAGAGTTCTGGAAATTTTAATCTGTCTTGGCACTGCCAGCTATCAGGGACAGGGTGTATCACTGAGTTATAGCAGAGTTCTGAATATCTTTAATCTAGATAACACAGTTGAATCAGAGTTCTGCATATCTCCAATCTTATTAACAGAGTTGAATCCAAGTCTTGTATATCTTTAATCTATATATCACTCACCATGTCAGAAAGATGAAAAAGGACAGGCAGATGCTCCCAGACACAGATAAGAGAGCAAGCAGCCTCTGTGTCAGGATGCTGTGCCTCTGGTCGTTGTGGATGTGGTGCATCCTCTGCAGGGGCACGCTTGTCCTAACTGGTGCTGGCCGTCTTAAGCAGCAGCAACATACAGAGAATTTGGTGGATTGGCTAACCAGGCCATCCTCATCCTCCCAGTCCTCTGCCAGCCAGGCTTGTAGTGGTTTACAGTCCACCTCAGCTGCCAAAGCATCTATTGCAGCCTCCATGTCCACAGCTACTCCTGCCATAGCCTCACTATCACACACGGAGGAGTCAGCTGAATTGTTTGACTACAATGACAGTGACATGCTGCTTGAGGATGCGCAGCAACTACAGTGCTGTGATTCAATCAACCTAGAGGAAGGGGGTGCCAGTGACACACAAATAACTGGCACTCATGTTGCCCCAGCAGCTGCAGCATACTGCCAAGTTGGCTCCAGTGACAAGGAGATAGGGGGTGATGACAATGATGATGAGGTCAGTGACTCCACCTGGGTGCCTGATCGAACAGAGGAGTCAAGTGAGGAGGAGGCACAACAAACACGAGGCATAATGTCCTCTATGACCAACCGTAGTTAGTCCAAGGCATCAGATGTCAGAGCTGCTCAGGTGCAGAGCGCTGTTGTCTCAAAGCACACATCCAGGAACTCTGCTGTCTCGGAGTTCTTTACGAAATGTGCAGCAGACCGCACCATTGCTATTTGTAATCTATGTCAGATGAGGATCAAGCATGGGAAAGACACCGGACGCTTGCGTACCACATGCTTGAGGCGACATCTGAGCACCTGCCACGCATCCCGTTGGCGCAAAATTTTGCGTAGATCCTCCTCACCTGTCTCTACCCTCACTGTATGTCCTGCCATGTCATTGCCTACAACCTCCACAGACAGGGATGATGCTACAGTAATGGATGTACCAGGTCCTTCCTCACAATGTGACAGCATCCCATCAGCTGAAGATTTACGCAGTCAGATTACGTTGCCCCAGCTGCTGCAGCGTAAGAAAAAATATAGTCCCAACCATCCCCAAACACAGCGTCTAAATGCCAGTTTAGCAAAATTACTCGCATTGCAGCTGCTGCCTTTCCAGCTGGTGGACTCTGCTCCCTTCCGTGAGTTTGCTGAATATGCTGTACCACAGTGGCAGGTTCCAAAACGCCATTTCTTTTCACAGAAGGCCATTCTAGCACTATACCAGCACGTGGAAGACAATGTTATGGAATCATTGGGAAAGGCAGTCAGCAGCAAGGTGCACGTGACTGCCTTTGGGTGATGTGTGTGCGTGTGAGCAGGGGTGATGTGTGAGCAGGGGTGATGTGTGAGCAGGGGTGATGTGTGCGCAGGGGTGATGTGTGCGCAGGGGTGATGTGTGTGTGTGTGAGCAGGGGTGATGTGTGAGTGTGAGTAGGGGTGATGTGTGAGTGTGAGCCGGGGTGATGTGTGAGCAGGGGTGATGTGTTAGCAGGGGTGCTGTGTGAGCAGGGGTGCTGTGTGAGCAGGGGTGATGTGTGTGTGTGTGTGAGCAGGGGTGATGTGTGTGTGTGAGCAGGGGTGATGTGTGTGAGCAGGGGTGATGTGTGAGCAGGGGTGATGTTTGTGTGTGAGCAGGGGTGATGTGTGTGAGCAGGGGTGATGTGTGCGTGTGAGCAGGGCTGGTGTGTGCGTGTGAGCAGGGGTGGTGTGTGTGTGTGAGCAGGGGTGATATGTGTGAGCAGGGGTGATGTGTGTGTGCGTGTGAGCAGGGTGATGTGTGTGTGCATGTGAGCAGGGGTGATGTGTGTGTGCGTGTGAGCAGGGGTGATGTGTGTGTGCGTGTGAGCAGGGGTGATGTGTGAGCAGGGGTGATGTGTGAGTGCGTATGAGCAGGGGTGATGTGTGTGTGCGTGTGAGCAGGGGTGATGTGTGTGTGTGCGTGTGAGCAGGGTGATGTGTGTGCGTGTGAGCAGGGGTGATGCGTGTGAGCAGGGGTGATGTGTGAGCAGGGGTGATGTGTGAGCAGGGGTGATGTGTGTGTGTGTGAGCAGGGGTGATGTGTGTGAGCAGGGGTGATGTGTGAGCAGGGTGATGTGTGAGCAGGGGTGATGTGTGCGTGTGAGCATGGGTGATGTGTGCATGTGAGCAGGGGTGATGTGTGTGTGTGTGAGCAGGGGTGATGTGTGAGCAGGGTGATGTGTGTGCATGTGAACAGGGGTGATGTGCGTGTGAGCAGGGTGATGTGTGAGCAGGGGTGATGTGTGTGCATGTGAACAGGGGTGATGTGCGTGTGAGCAGGGGTGATGTGTGTGTGAGCAGGGGTGATGTGCGTGTGAGCAGGGGTGATGTGCGTGTGAGCAGGGGTGATATGCGTGTGAGCAGGGGTGATGTGTGAGCAGGGGTGATGTGTGCATGTGAGCAGGGGTGATGTGTGTGTGAGCAGGGTGATGTGTGAGCAGGGGTGATGTGTGAGCAGGGGTGATGTGTGCATGTGAGCAGGTGTGATGTGTGTGTGTGTGAGCAGGGGTGATGTGTGAGCAGGGGTGATGTGTGAGCAGGGGTGATGTGTGTGTGCGTGTGAGCAGGGGTGATGTGTGTGTGCGTGTGAGCAGGGGTGATTGTGTGCATGTGAGCAGGGGTGATTGTGTGCGTGTGAGCAGGGGTGATTGTGTGCGTGTGAGCAGGGGTGATGTGTGTGTGCGTGTGAGCAGGGGTGATGTGTGTGTGCGTGTGAGCAGGGGTGATGTGTGCGTGTGAGCAGGGGTGATGTGTGTGCGTGTGAGCAGGGGTGATGTGTGAGCAGGGGTGATGTGTGCGCAGGGGTGATGTGTGAGCAGGGGTGATGTGTGAGCAGGGGTGATGTGTGCATGTGAGCAGGGGTGATGTGTGTGTGTGAGCAGGGGTGATGTGTGAGCAGGGGTGATGTGTGAGTGCGTGTGAGCAGGGGTGATGTGTGAGCAGGGGTGATGTGTGTGCGTGTGAGCAGGGGTGATGTGTGAGCAGGGGTGATGTGTGTTTGTGTGAGCAGGGGTGATGTGTGAGCAGGGGTGATGTGTGTGTGAGCAGGGGTGATGTGTGTGTGCCTGTGAGCAGGGGTGATGTGTGTGTGCGTGTGAGCAGGGGTGATGTGTGTGTGCGTGTGAGCAGGGGTGATGCGTGTGAGCAGGGGTGATGTGTGAGCAGGGGTGATGTGTGCGCAGGGGTGATGTGTGCGCAGGGGTGATGTGTGAGCAGGGGTGATGTGTGCATGTGAGCAGGGGTGATGTGTGTGTGAGCAGGGGTGATGTGTGAGCAGGGGTGATGTGTGAGCAGGGGTGATGTGTGCATGTGAGCAGGGGTGATGTGTGTGTGTGTGAGCAGGTGATGTGTGTGTGTGTGAGCAGGGGTGATGTGTGAGCAGGGGTGATGTGTGTGTGCGTGTGAGCAGGGGTGATGTGTGTGTGTGCGTGTGAGCAGGGGTGATGTGTATGTGCGTGTGAGCAGGGGTGATTGTGTGCATGTGAGCAGGGGTGATTGTGTGCGTGTGAGCAGGGGTGATTGTGTGCGTGTGAGCAGGGGTGATGTGTGTGTGCGTGTGAGCAGGGGTGATGTGTGTGTGCGTGTGAGCAGGGGTGATGTTGTGCGTGTGAGCAGGGGTGATGTGTGTGCGTGTGAGCAGGGGTGATGTGTGAGCAGGGGTGATGTGTGCGCAGGGGTGATGTGTGAGCATGGGTGATGTGTGCATGTGAGCAGGGGTGATGTGTGTGTGTGAGCAGGGGTGATGTGTGAGCAGGGGTGATGTGTGAGTGCGTGTGAGCAGGGGTGATGTGTGAGCAGGGGTGATGTGTGTGCGTGTGAGCGTGTTTCTCTTTAAAGTCCACAGGGCCCCAACTTGACTAGTCGAAGACCTTTCTTAAGTAATTTCACTGGCCAGTTGAACAGTACCCGGGTACCTTACACACATACACACCTTTTACATTCCGGGACTTAACCTGTGCAGGACTCATTTTGTTACGAATCGGAACGGGGTTTAAAGATACGTTCCGAATATATTTTTCTCTTTTCCGCTGCGCGTTTGCCGTGATACGAAGTGATTGTATATTTTGGGGTTCCGCTACGTGTCCCTTTTCTGAATATTCGTGCAATTGCATTTTCTTTTATGTTCGGTTACGAATATTTTATTTTCCGAAATACGAAGCCTCGTGTTTCATTTCTTTTCCGCTACGCGTTTTATCGCAATACGACAGTACTGTAATAATATCTGTGAATACCGTATCTTAATATCTGCCAAACATTTTAGTAAACTATTTAAATGATAAAAACCCACAACTGTGTTGGAGTATATTATTCCCTAGTGCGGGGAGACTGACCCGTGGTTCATTTTCAGCGGCTCCTCCGGGAGTGAGCGCTACACGTGGGGGCTCGTTTCCGGGATTCAGTCTCTGGAAAAACCGCATCTAAAGGGTTAAATATGGATCCAGACACTGTTGCCGAATGGTGTGAGGAGCACAGTAGTCAGTTAGAATGTTGTATAGTCATGGATATTCCCGCAGACACTTGGGCCGAAGAGCAGATCCGCCAGGCCGTGGCCACACTAGCACCAGATCATCGGGGGTTAATACTGGACATTAAGAAAAACCCAGATACTTCTCACACGTATGTTCTTCTCGAGTGGAGAAAGGGTGTTCCACCATGTTTTCAGGGCGCGAGCGTGAAACTGGCCGATGAGGTGGAAGTCCAACTAATTTAGCCAAGTGCGCCACGTGGTGAATCCGCAAGTGTTCCCGCGCCTAGTTCGTTGGCCATGATCGGGCCGGAATTTATCGTGGCTATTGGAGATCTACTGGCTAAATGTCAGAAAACAAGCCCTCCTCACACTAACTTCAGTTATCGACGGTTAAGAAATTTTACAGGAAACGTACCAACTCCGGCGGGGAAGAAACCTTTGAAGAATGGGTGGAACAGGCGATGCAGGCTCTGGATGAGTGGGACGTCCCTGAGGCCCAGAAAAAGCAAAGGATCACCGAGAGTTTAAAGGGACCTGCGTCAGAAGTGGTGAGAAACCTAAAACTGAGCAGAAAAGATTGTACTGCTTTAGATTACTTAAACGTTCTTGAAGAAGTTTTTGGGCGAACCGAAAAGGCGGCCGAACTGGTATATCAGTACGAACACACCTACCAGAGAAGAGGTGAAAGGATGACCGAGTACATGAGGCGCCTAGATAAGATTCTACACCAGATACTTCTCAAGAAAGGGGCCGAACCGGCTGAAGTAGATAAGATCCGAATAAAACAGATCCTGAGGGGCTCTCAACCTCTAGATCCGGTAATGATGCAGCTGAGAAGCAGAGCAGGTAACCAAGAATTGAAGTACCTGGAACTGATCCGAGTTGTACGAGAAGAAGAGGCTTTACTGGAAGAGAAATCCTTCAGGCGGGGGGAAAGGGCTTATGCACAACCTGTGAGGCATAGCGACGGTCTGCAGCCTGAAAGCGACTCCCTAGATACTTATGGATCAGACGAGGACGAACAAGAGCACCTAGTCGTTTTTAAATCTACAGAGAGGGCTGCCAAAGAATCGAACCCCTCTGAACGTGGTGAATTGTCCAAGACCGTCAAGAAGGTACAGGAAGCTCAAGCTGAATTGCAACAAGCGCACGCGGAATTGTGCCGAGTATTGATGAAGGTGACCGAAATGCAGGCAGAAATGCAGAATTCCTCACAGACATGCAGACGACGGGAGCCGCTGTGGCGTCTGGTCCAAGTCCTTTAACAAAATCCCAACAAGCAACTACGTCTCCGCTCTCTAAGAAGAGATGTTTTGGTTGTGGAGAAATGGGCCATTTCCGCGCACAGTGCAAAGGCCAAAAGTCTGAGCAGGATAGAGTCGAGGGACTGTTGAAGGCCCTAGAAGGATTGTTATCTACCTCACCGGCGGGAAACGCCAGAGGGCACAAGTGAAGGAGCAACCTAAGTGCCCGAAGGTTGAACCCCGCTCCAGAAACCAAGTCAAGACTAAGAGGGCGGGAAGGCCCAAAGCCGAGCCAACTGCTGAGCCTGCCAGGACTGAAAGAGTCACTCCCTTAGCATCCGGGTCTACGTCATGGGGAAGCAATGCACACCCAAAACCTGCACGGGCCAAGAAAAAGGCCAGGGTACAGCAAACTGGGTCTAAGTGTCCGGATGCCGCCACCAAGTTTCCTGACCAGCTGATAGGTCCTTCTCCTATTGTGCCAATCCAAGTGGAAGGAGTCTACACCAAAGCCCTGTTAGATTCAGGGGCTCAAGTGACATTGATCTACAGAGACTTCTATGAGAAACACTTAAAGCACATTCCTTTACAAGAATTGAAGGATTTGGAAATATGGGGTATCGGCACTGAGAAACTCCCTTATGACGGGTACCTGCAAGTGAAGTTGGAGATTGGATCTGAAGTTATCGGGCAGTCTGGGGGTTGTGATGCATTGGCTATTGTGTGTCCTCGACCCTCGGGTGCGAACAGAAGCTCCCTGATAGTGGGGACGAATACTGACTTGGTGCGGCGTCTCCTGACGCCTATCGTGTTGGAAGAAGGTTCAACTCAAGGAGTGCACCCAATGTTACGTCCGGTCTATCAGATGATGGTCGAAGAACGAAAGGCACCTGCCGAGGTGGGAAGACTGTGGAGACTGGGTGGAACAGAGAAGGTTCTGCAAGCAGGAGAAGTAGCGAGCTTCCGGGTTTCAGTCAAGTTGAACGGATCGCAACCAGGTCCCTACGTGGTGCTGGGAACCGATTTTAATCATGGGAGTGAAACCGGAGTCGAAGTAATTCCTGAAATAATCTCCACCAAAGCCCTGAAGAGAACACGAGGAAGAGTCTCGGTCAGTGTGTGCAATGTGACAGATTCCCCAGTAGTCCTTAAAGCACGAATGCCTATTGGGCAAGTAGAGTCTGCTACACCCCTCTCTACTGATTTAGGAGGGGGAGTGGATAAAGAGATTCCAGATGAAAGATTCTACCCCAAAGACGCTCCCATTTCACCTGATGGAAGAAACGTCTTCAGTCTCAAGTCCTAAAGTGGAAGGAATTGTTCTCGAAAGATGAGTTCGATGTGGGCCTAGCTAAGAGTACTGAGCACCGCATTCGGTTACAAGAAGATAAGCCGTTTCGTGAAAGATCAAGGCGAGTTCCGCTGGGAGACTTGGATGATCTGCGAGAGCAACTGAATGAATTGCAAAGAACCAAGGTGATTCAAGAATCCAGGAGTCCATATGCATCTCCCATAGTGTTGGTCCGGAAGAAAATGGTTCTGTCCGCCTATGTATATAGACTACCGCACATTGAACCGGAGAACCATCCCCGATCAATATGCCACTCCTCGGATAGAAGATGCCCTACAGTGTTTGTCTGGAGCAAAGTGGTTTAGTGTACTAGACCTGCGAAGTGGATATCACCAGATACCCATGCATCCTGAAGACAAGGAGAAAACTGCGTTCATCTGTCCACTAGGGTTCTTTGAATTCAACAGA
Organism: Leptobrachium leishanense; assembly: GCA_009667805.1. NCBI lineage: Eukaryota > Metazoa > Chordata > Amphibia > Anura > Megophryidae > Leptobrachium > Leptobrachium leishanense. The sequence goes on along the minus strand of CM019070.1, from coordinate 82,068,314 downwards.
ATGCCTCAAGGCCTTACGGGGGCTCCAGCTACGTTCCAACGGTTGATGGAGAAGACAGTCGGGGATATGAATCTAATCGAAGTATTAGTGTACCTGGATGACATAATTGTGTTTGGGAAGACTCTGGAAGAACATGAACAACGTCTGGAGAAGGTCTTGAAGAGGCTCCATGAAGAGGGGTTGAAACTGTCTCTGGAGAAATGCCAATTCTGTTTACCGTCTGTTACGTATCTAGGACATGTGGTCTCAGCAGAAGGTGTTTCGACAGATCCTCGGAAGTTGGAGGCCGTAGCTTCTTGGCCTAGACCCCGAAACGTCACTGAGCTTAGATCTTTCTTGGGATTCTGTTCATATTATCGAAGATTTGTGGAAGGATTCGCCAAAATAGCTCAACCACTGAACAAACTCCTGCAGAAGGAAACCACCGAAGAAGGCTGCAAGGCCTCTGACAAAAACCCGTCCGCTCCGGGGCCAAGGAAAGCTCGAGAGTCTATACAAGGTGAATGGACCAGTCAATGTGAAGGAGCTTTCGTAAAGCTGAAAGAGAGTCTAACCCGAGCTCCTGTTTTGGCCTATGCGGACCCTCACAAGCCGTATGAACTACATGTGGATGCCAGCCGAGAAGGTTTGGGAGGAGTCCTATATCAGGAGTATGGTGGATTGCTGAGGCCTGTAGCGTACGTGAGCCGGAGCCTTACGCCTTCGGAGAAGAACTATCCTACTCACAAGCTGGAGTTCCTAGCCTTGAAGTGGGCAGTGGTAGACAAGTTGAAAAGACTATCTGTATGGAGCTGAGTTTGTGATCAAGACGGATAACAATCCTCTTACCTACATCCTTACTACCGCAAAACTGGACGCAACGGGACATCGGTGGTTGGCCGCTCTGTCAGGGTTTCGGTTCAGCCTGAAGTATCGCCCTGGGGTGAATAATCGAGATGCTGATGCGTTGTCGAGAAGACCCTACACTACAGAATGGACTCAGTTGACTCCAGACGGGGTGCAAGCTTTGTGTCAAGGAACAGAGCGCCGGGTCAAAGGAGGATTGAAGCGGAGGCCATAGGAGTTATGGCTGCGGCTGTTCCTGAGTTCTACTGTAACCCTACGCAGTTAAGGGATGAGAATTTACCTACCTTTTCGAGACAGGACCTGAAAGCGGATCAGGCCAGAGACCCTTTAATTGCCTTGACCATAAAGGCCCTGTCTGCAAACCAGCGAGAGATTTTGTTAACCAACTCCCCGAGTGGAGCCAGATTGGTCTACAAAGAGTGGGAGCGGTTAAAGATGTTGGATGGGGTGGTCTACCGAAGGGGCCCCTCAACTAGCGCTGAAGAGATTCAACAGTTATTCCTCCCCACTAAACATAGGGAGAGTGTGTTGCGATCACTACATGATGAGCATGGACATCTGGGTGCTGAAAGAACTTTTAAGCTGGTGCGAGATAGGTTCTATTGGCCTTGCATGAGAGCTGAAGTGGAAAGCTATTGTCACTCCTGTCTAAGGTGTATTCAGAGGAAGACTCTACCGACCCGAACTGCTCCAATGAGCCATCTGCAGAGCCAGGGACCCATAGATTTGGTGTGCATTGACTTCTTGTGCTTAGAGCCGGATGCTAGTGGGCAAGGGAACATTCTAATAGTGACTGATCATTTCACCCGTTACGCCCAAGCATTCTCCACAAAAGATCAACGCGCTCCGACCGTGGCCAAGGTGTTGATGGAAAAGTTCTTTGTTCACTACGGGCTGCCAAGGAGGATACACTCTGATCAAGGTAGAGACTTTGAAAGCAGACTGGTGGGGCAATTGTTAGAGCTGTTGGGAATCCAAAAGACCCGAACTACACCATATCACCCTCAAGGTGATGCTCAGCCTGAAAGGTTTAATCGCACACTGCTAAACATGCTGGGGACCTTGTCGAATGTGGAGAAGCAGAGTTGGAGTCGTCACATAGCTACTCTGGTGCATGCATATAACAGTACGGAGAGTGATGCAACTGGATACTCACCGTACCGTCTTATGTTCGGAAGGGAGGCTCGACTGCCGGTTGATTTGGCATTTGGGTTATCCCTAGACCAGACATCAGTAGCTTCCCATAGAAACTACGTGGATAGGCTTCGAAAGAATCTGGCTTCTGCGTTTGAACAGGCCCGTTTGACCTCGGGAAACAGGGAGCAAAGAAATAAAAGGAACTATGACCTGAAGGTTCGAATACAAGATCTACAACCGGTGATAGGGTTCTATTGAAGAACTTGGGTGCTGCTGCGAGACACAAGTTGGCGGATAGGTGGAGTTCCCAGGTTTACATTGTCTGCAAACAACTGCCGGGTTTACCAGTGTATCAGATTCGCCCGGATGGAAAGGCTGGGCCTATTAAGAACTGGCACCGAAATCATTTGTTGCCTTTGAGAGAGGCTGTAAGGATGCCAGTTGGGGATGAACCGCCTCTGCCAAATCCGCCTGTTCCATGTTTGCCTCCTGTTACTCGGTCTCAACAGACCCGGGCTGTCGAAGAGAGCGAAAGAGACAGTGAGGAAGAAAGTTTCTGTCTGGACTGGATACGTTCACCGGAGCCTGAAGAGATTATCTCAGTTCCTGAACAATGGGAGAGTAATTTGAGGCCTGAAGCTCCTGAATTCTTGTTGGAAGTCCCTGAGACTGTTGATATCCCTGAGCCTCTTGAATTTCAGTTGGAAGTCCCTGAGGCTGTGGGGATCCCGGTAGCTCTGGAGGCTTATTCAGGTGATTATAGTTCTATGCATTCACTGGAGGGATCATACTCTGAAGAAACGTCTGCTCCAGTGATAGAGAGAAGAATTGAGCCAACGCCTATAGTACTTCCACCTGAAGAGGAACTGATTGAGCCAGAACCAAAACGCTCTGTTCGACCGCCCCAACGACTCACCTACGACTCACCAGGACATAGCACTGAAGAGGCCATCACCACGGTGCGGAGGTTGCCCGAAGTGTCTGCTATGCTAGCTGAGGTAGCCCAAAATATGAGTCAACTTGAGGAAGTGTTCCTAACCCATTGCATGTATGCTGCTGAACCTGTACATGTTATGTAAACTGTATTCAAATATTGTGAAAATGTAATGTAACCGTTGTACCTCCTTGGAGAGACCCAAGAGTTCTAGGAGGGGGAGAGTGTAGCGCTGTGTTAAAAATCTTGCTGTGGCAGTACCTATTTTTGGCCACAAGATGGAGACTATCGCGATCAGAGATACTGGACATTGGGACTACAATGCCCGGCATGCTTTGCAAGAAGACAGGAAGTGGGTGGGGACTGGACACTTACATCCTCTGCCTCGTGGAGAACGCGCCAGGGCGCGCCAGGGAACGAGAGAGAGAGCAGACGCAGTGCCATACTTTGAGAGAAGGCCTAGGGCGGAAAGCAAGTGAGACCTGTTAGTTCAGTTACCGGGTCATTCAGTCCTCAAGAGAAGGAGCCCTCCAAGTTCCAGAGTTGCTACAGAGGGAACCAACCGAAGACCTCGAGTAAGGAGTCACCGCAAGTGGATCGGGTACAGAGAGCAGGCGGTGAGCTGAGGAAAAGTCGTGGACAAGCTATGGGAAGTCAGACAACGGATCCGGCCGCTAGTATCCCCAGTCAACATCCAGTGGAGAGACGTCCTGGGTCAGCAGAGCCTAAAGCAACCGGCGGATGGGTGAGAGGCCTCCAAGGCCGTTTATAATACAAAGAGCACGCTGCTGTTTTCTCTTTAAAGTCCACAGGGCCCCAACTTGACTAGTCAAAGACCTTTCTTAAGTAATTTCACTGGCCAGTTGAACAGTACCCGGGTACCTTACACACATACACACCTTTTACATTCCGGGACTTAACCTGTGCAGGACTCATTTTGTTACGAATCGGAACGGGGTTTAAAGATACGTTCCGAATATATTTTTCTCTTTTCCGCTGCGCGTTTGCCGTGATACGAAGTGATTGTATATTTTGGGGTTCCGCTACGTGTCCCTTTTCTGAATATTCGTGCAATTGCATTTTCTTTTATGTTCGGTTACGAATATTTTATTTTCCGAAATACGAAGCCTCGTGTTTCGTTTCTTTTCCGCTACGCGTTTTATCGCAATACGACAGTACTGTAATAATATCTGTGAATACCGTATCTTAATATCTGCCAAACATTTTAGTAAACTATTTAAATGATAAAAACCCACAACTGTGTTGGAGTATATTTATTCCCTAGTGCGGGGAGACTGACCCGTGGTTCATTTTCAGCGGCTCCTCCGGGAGTGAGCGCTACATGTGTTTGTGTGAGCAGGGGTGATGTGTGAGCAGGGGTGATGTGTGTGTGTGTGAGCAGGGGTGATGTGTGTGTGCGTGTGAGCAGGGGTGATGTGTGTGTGCGTGTGAGCAGGGGTGATGTGTGAGCAGGGGTGATGTGTGAGCAGGGGTGATGTGTGTGTGTGAGCAGGGGTGATGTGTGATCAAGGGTGATGTGCGCGTGTGAGCAGGGGTATGAATTGAATTAAAGGGGAGATTGAATTGAAGGGAGAATGAATTGAAGGAGTGGAGGAATTGAGGGGAGAATGAATTGAGGGGGTGGAGGAATTGAGGGGGTGAAATTAATTGAGGGGAAGAATGATGTGAGTTGGGGGCAAATTTACCCATGTGTGAGCTCTGGGGGCAAATCTATCCATGTGTGAGCTCAGGGGGCAAATATAACCATGTGTGAGCTGGGGGCAAATATACCCATGTGTGAGCTGGGACAAATATACCCATATGTGAGTTGGGGCAAATATACCCATATGTGAGTTGTGGCAAATATACCCATATGTGAGCTGGGGCAAATATACCCATGTGTGAGCTCTGGGGGCAAATATACCCATGTGTGAGCTGTGGTAAATATACCCATATGTGAGATGGGGGCAAATATACCCATATTTGAGCTGGGGGCAAATATACCCTTGTGAGCTGGTGCTATATATATATCATGTGAGCTGGGGGCAATATATATACCCTTGTGAGCTGGGGCAAATATATCCATGTGAGCTGGGGGCAATATATATATATCTGGACATGTTCTGGTCTGAGGTCTCTGTGTGTGTGTGTGTATATATATATATATATGTATCTGGACATGTTCTATATATATGTATCTGAGTGGACATGATATCGGTGAATACCTGAAAAAAAGTATTGGTACTTGTACTCGGTCTTAAAGTGGTGTCGGTGCAACACTAGAGTGTGTATGTGTGCATATATAGAGATTATTATGGCACCTCTATCCTGATTGGCTTGACACGACACGGATGGGGGGGCACCAAAACGCACCTTCGCCTGACTAGACAAAAATGCTTGCACCGGCCCTGACCCCAGCCTTAGACTTCCACATTCTGTCACGGTGTTGACTGCGGTTGGTGTAGCAGGATAGGGTTGTGAGCCCAGGATGCAGTGATGGAGGCAGGTTCAGGATAATAAAGGGTGTTTATTGTAAACAAACACGGTAGCATAGAATCAGACAAGGAACAGGCAATAGAGTGGTCAGGGTTCAGCAAGGGGTCTGGTACACGGCGAGTCTTAGATGGGGGGCATAGGGGGAGCAGGATGGGAGGGTACCGGTATATGGAAGCGATGAAAGTCCAGATAATAGCAGAGGGTCCTTTGAGTCTTTGGTAGGGAATTCAGGAGATTGTCAGGAGGTTTCAGGGAGCTTTGGCAGATAGGTTTACAGTCAGCAACTTCAATGTGGAAGTGAATTCTGGAGGGCGTAGCTTCCTGATATAGTGGGACAATCAGGGGAAGGTGAGGTCAGGTGAGGTTCTAGGGCTAGGATGCTGGTGTATTCAGGAGGTTTCAGGAAGGTGCATTGTTCATAGTGCAGGGTTAGCGTGAGTGACAGGGGCCAGTGCGTGGCGATCCTGACATTATAATATTATAGTAATATAATAGAGTCTTCTGCCAGCCAGGCTTGTAGTGCTTTACAGTCCACCTCAGCTGCCAAAGCATCTAATGCAGCCTCCATGTCCACAGCTACTCCTGCCGTAGCCTCGCTATCAACACACGGAGGAGTCAGCTGAATTGTTTGACTACAATGACAGTGACATGCTGCTTGAGGATGCGCAGCAACTACAGTGCTCTGATTCAATCTCTGAGGTTGAGCAAGGGAGTATAATCAACCTAGAGGAAGGGGGTGCCAGTGATGACACACAGATAACTGGCACTTATGTTGCCCCAGCAGCTGCAGCATACTGCCAAGTTGGCTCCAGTGACGAGGAGATAGGGGGTGATGACAATGATGATGTCACTGACTCCACCTGGGTGCCTGATCGACAAGAGGAGTCAAGTGAGGAGGCACAACAAGCAGGAGGCACAACGTCCTCTATGACCAACGGTAGCACTAGCCAGTCCAAGGCATCAGATGTCAGAGCTGCTCAGGTGCAGAGTGCTGTTGTCTCAAAGCACACATCCAGGAACTCTGCTGTCTGGGAGTTCTTTATGTGCAGCAGACTGCACCGTTGCTATTTGTAATCTGTGTCAGATGAGGCTCAAGCGTGGGAAAGACACCAGACGCTTGGGTACCACGTGCTTGGGGCGACATATGACCACCTGCCACACATCCCGTTGACGAAAAACTTTGCTTAGATCCTCCTCACCTGTCTCTACCCCCACTATGTCCTGCCATGTCATTGACTCCAACCTCCACTGACAGGGATGATGCTACAGTAATGGATGTGCCAGGTCCTTCCTCACAATGTGACAGCATCCCATCAGTTGAAGATTTACGCAGTCAGATTACGTTGCCCCAGCTGCTGCAGCGTAAGAAAAAATATAGTCCCAACCATCCCCAAGCACAGAGTCTAAATGCCAGCTTAGCAAAATTACTCGCATTGCAGCTGCTGCCTTTCCAGCTGGTGGACTACGCTTCCTTCCGTGAATTTGCTGAATATCCTGTACCACAGTGGCAGGTTCCAAAACGCCATTACTTTTCACGGAAGGCCATTCCAGCACTATACCAGTACGTGCAAGACAATGTTATGGAGTCATTGGGAAAGGCAGTCAGCAGCAAGGTGCATGTCACCTTAGACACGTGGTCCAGCAAGCATGGACAGGGCCGTTACATTTCCTTCATGGCACACTGGGTAACTCTGATTGCAGCTGGGAGGCATCCAAGATGATCAAGGATGCATGCACTGTACTGTCACCATGTGAGGAGGCAACTAGGATGGTGAGCAGGGACAGTGCATGCATCAGTGACACAATTCCTTTAGTGTTCCTGCTGGAGCACACTCTGCGAGGAATTATAGATGTGGCTCTAGAGGAAAAGCAGCGGGAGGAAGCGGAGGCCTTCCCTAGCTCTGAAGGCCCCAGTCTTTCCGCAGACAGCTTTCCAGCGGGTCCTCCTCAGATCAGACAGGCGGAGGATGAGGAGGAATATTTAAGTAGTGGGGGCATCGAAGGTGGGGATTCCTCAAGGGAGGGTTTTGTGTGCCCAGAAACACAAGGACTAGTACGTGGCTGGGAGGAGAAAGTGCACGATGGGGGCATCCTCCTCATTGACCAGGAAGACTCGGAAGCTAATGCCACCTCCAACCTATGCTGCATGGGCTCCCTTATCCTGCAAAGCCTGGTAAAGGACCCCAGGATTCGTGCTATCAAGGAGAGGGATCATTACTGGTTGGCAAGCCTTCTTGATCCACGATACAAGGGTAAAGTTGCTGAGTTCATCCTGCCCGCACAGAGGGAGCACAGGATGAAAAAACATGAAGACGCTCTAAAGCGGCACTTGTGTAACACCTTTTTAGGCACTGGTAGGTTACCAAGTGATGACACAGGTGCTTCTGAGGCTGCGGATGATCAGAGGAATAGTGGTGAAGGCCGGGGCCGCTTGACTGATGCCTTTTTAAATTTATATAATATACAGTTGTGTTCAAAATTATTCAACCCCCAATGCTGTAAAGGGTTTTAGGGAATTTAGTGTACATTTGTAATTGTATTCAGAATGAAATCCTACAAGGACGTTTTAAAGAATCATATGCAACTAAAATGACATCAATTGGTTTTGTAATACAGTAGTAAATGTTTCTTTTGTGAATTCTTCATTGACACAATTATTCAACCCCTTAAAGACCACCACTCTGAAGACCAGAGGTTCATTCAAGTGTTTTCAATCAGGTATTGAAAACACCTGTGGATGTCACAGAGCAGCAATAAAGCATAATAAGCACCAATTAGGCAGCTTTAAAATGACTGTGATACTCAGCTCCTTCTAGACATTTACTGGTGTGGTTACAAACATGGTGAAGTCAAGAGAATGGTCCAGGAAGACAAGAGAAGAGGTGATTACTCTTCACAGGAAGGGCAATGGCTATAAGAAGATTGCAAAGATGTTAAACATACCAAGAGAGACCATAGGAAGCATCATTCGCAAATTCAAGGCAAAGGGCACTGTTGAAATGCTACCTGGTCGTGGCAGAAAGAAGATGCTGACTTCGACTGCTGTGCGCTACCTGAAGCGTAGAGTGGAGAAAAGTCCCCGTGTGAGTGCTGAGGAACTGAGAAAAGATTTGTCAGATGTGGGTACTAAAGTTTCAGCTCAGACAATACGGCGCACACTGCGTAATGAAGGCCTCCATGCCAGAACTCCCAGGTGCACCCCCTTGCTGTCTCCAAAGAATAAGAAGAGTCGACTGCAGTATGCCAAAAGTCATGTGGACAAACCACAGAAGTTTTGGGATAGTGTTCTGTGGACTGATGAAACAAAATTAGAACTGTTTGGGCCCATGGATCAACGCTATGTTTGGAGGAGGAAGAACAAGGCCTATGAAGAAAAGAACACCTTGCCTACTGTGAAGCAGCATGGCGGGGGGTCAATCATGCTTTGGGGCTGTTTTGCTTCTGCAGGTACAGGGAAGCTTCAGCGTGTGCAAGGTACCATGAATTCTCTTCAGTACCAGGAGATATTGGATGACAATGTGATGCAGTCCGTCACAAACCTGAGGCTTGGGAGACATTGGACCTTTCAACAGGACAATGATCCCAAGCATACCTCCAAGTCCACTAGAGCATGGTTGCAGATTAAAGGCTGGAACATTTTGGAGTGGCCATCGCAGTCACCTGACTTAAATCCGATTGAGAACCCCTGGTAGGACTTAGAGAAAGCAGTTGCAGTGCGCAAGCCTAAGAATGTGACTGAACTGGAGGCTTTTGCCCATGACGAATGGGCGAAGATACCCGTAGATCGCTGCAAGACACTTGTGTCAAGCTATGCTTCACGTTTAAAAGCTGTTAGTACAACATCCTTTTACAGTTATAAGTACTAAGATTGAATATCACTTGGGGGTTGAATAAAACTGATAATGATGTGAGCACAGAAAAGACATTTGTGGTTATTTCATTATAAATGTTATGTTATATTTGTCTGACCTACACGTGCCTCTTTGATTTAATTGTAAGCAAGATGACTGAATGATCAAAATCAATGTCAAACTGGCCAAAACACTCAATTTCAGTGGGGGTTGAATAATTTTGAACACAACTGTATAATATATATATAATATTATTATACTTTATTTATAAAAAGGAATCAGTCCTGGATCAGCAGCTATCAATCCCCTGATTCTGACGTAACGGAATAGATCGGGGATCTCTTCTGCATTCACAAAACCTCCACCACTGAACTCTTCCACAATACCACAGAGGGGTTACGGTGTGAAGGCTCTTGCTGCCACCAAAGGCACAATATTTGGCTGCACTGACGCCTGTACCAGATTTATATCATTTTAATTTTTTGAACCGCAGGGTACAACCCTGCACTCTTCCACAATACCACAAAAGGGTTATGGTGTGAAGGCACTTGCTGCTACCCAAGGCACAATATTTGGTTGCACTGACGCCTGTACCAGATTCAAATCATTTTAATATTGGGTCCAACCCAGCGCTCTTCCACAATACCACAGAGGGGTTACGGTGTGACGGCACTGTTGCCGATGCTAAAGGCCCAATTTTAAAGCACCTATTGTTACTTTCAACCAAAGCCTGCATAAGTTTCACCATAATTTAGCCAAAAAAATCACTAACCTTGTTCTGCGTTAGGGATGAGCCGAACACTCCCCGAGTTCGGTTCGGATCCGAACCCGAACTCAAACTCAATACAAGTCAATGGGGCGGAAAATTCGGTTTTTAGAGTGCCCTCCAAGAGGGCATATATGCTAGATATTTGCCATAAAAGGTGTATGGGGGTCCGGGTAGTGCCCTGGGGGACAGGAAACAAGGACAAAAAGTAAAAAAAAAACGTTTTTAAAGGGACAGTGAGTTTTCCATGAAATAAGGGTTAAAAATAAAAATGAAAAATTCCTTCAAATATCGTGCCTAGGAGGTCCCCATAACCTGCCCGTGAAGTGGCGGATTTCTAGGATGTATAGAAATATGTAAAAACCAAAAAAATGACATTTCAAATGACGGTAAATGCTTTTCCTTTAATCTATCCATAAACAACTGCTTGGGGCGGCAGTCTGTATGAAAAGAGGAGACATTTTCGGAGACGCAGAAAAAGTTATCTGATTTTTTTGGCGGTGAAAAGCAGGAGAATGACTGGAGAATGGAAAATTCTAGACCAAATAGCCGATTTGGAAAGTGAGATAAATGGGAGAATTTTTCTGGTTTGGCTATTTTGACCTAGAATTTTCTCTTCAGTCATTCTCCTGAGTTTCACCTGTCTCTGAATAACCCTGTCAGGGTTATTCAGAGAGCGGTGAAGAGCAGGAGAATGACTGGAGAATGGAAAATTCTAGGTCAAAATAGCCAAATCAGAAAAATTCTCCCATTTAGGCTAGGGTCAGACTAGCGAATTTTTAACGTGCATTTAGGCACACTTAATCATGGCCGCACTAGCAGCAAATGACGGCCAATATACGAAGTACCGTCGCACGAAAGTCCGGCTGCGCAACGCAAGTGGAAAATGAACGCATTTTTTTTGAGAACGCAGAACCGCTAGTACGGGCTTACAGAGTGCGCTGCGTCCACTAGCGGCATGTGTGCGTGATTTGGAGACGTCAGACACTGCTCATGTCCGGCCAACATAACGTCCAGACACCCAAAGTTTCCTGGTTTGGATCCGTAAAAAATCACGCACAAAAATGCGCATCGTATGACCGTTTTCGCGCATTCCGTGAAAAAATACGGCAATGCGTTCGGACGCACTTTTTGATGGTCGCTGCGAAAAATGCGTTAGTCTGACCCTAGCCTTATCTCACTTTCCAAATCGGCTATTTGGTCCAGATTGTTCTCTTTTCCTGCCATTCTCCTGGTTTTCACCTTTCTCTGAACAACCCTGAGAGAGAGGTGAAAGCCAGGAGAACTGGCAGGAGAAGAGAACAATCTAGACCAAATAGCCAATTTGGAAAGTGAGTTAAATGAGAGAATTTTTCTACTTTGGCTATTTTGACCTAGAATTTTCACTTCTCCAGTTATTCTCCTGCTTTTCACCGCTCTCTGAATAACCCTGTGAATGTTTAATCCCGAGGTGAAAAATAACATTGCTTTAGATGTTATTTTGATTTTTTTTCAAACACCAGTTAAATGCAGCATATTAGGAAGTTTTAGGAGGGAAATTAATTCTCAAATCTCAATCAGAAGCAGACACCACCCCACCCCCTCAGTACCTCAGTATAGTGTACAATGTATCAAATTTATTACCAGACTAAAAACACCTGGTGTTATACCCGTTTGTGAACAGAGGTCATTTAGAGTTGAGAATCTTTCCACGTATACATTAGTTTTTAATTCAATATCTAATAAACCGTTGCTTATAATATTCTGCAGTAAAGAGTCTCTTTATTTCTAGATTTTTTTAGTATTTGTTTAAGCATTTTCTATACTTTTTTCAATTTTTTTTTTTTTTTCCAACTCAAACCGAACACACCCAAAAAGTTCGAAGTTCGCAAACTTTCCAACTGCCAAAGTTCGGGCCGAACTCCGAACCACCCGAACAGCTCATCCCTATTCTGCGTGTCCTAAAATGTCTCCTCTTTTCATACAGACTGCCGCCCCAAGCAGTTGTTTTATGATGAATAGATTAAGGCTGGGGTCAGACCAGCGCACTTTTAACGTGCGTTCTGGCGCACATAATTACGGCCGCACTAGCAGCAGATGACGGGCAATGACGGCCAATATACGAAGTACGGTCGCACGAAAGTCCGGCCGCGAAACGCAAGTGGAAAACGAACGCATTTTTTCAAGAACGCCGAACCGCTAGTACGGACGTACAGAGTGCGCAGCTGCGGCATAGCGGCGTGTTTGCGTGATTAGGAGATGTCAGACACTGCTAATGTCCAGCCTACATAACGTCCAGACGCAAAAAGAGTTTTATTGACGATCCGAAAAAATCACGCACGAAAAATGCGCATCGTATGACCGTTTTCGCGCATTACGTGAAAAAATACGTCAATTCGTTCGGACGCACTTTTTTACGTTCGCGGGGAAAAATGCTTTCGTTTGACCCTAGCCTTAAGGAAAACCGTTTACCGTCATTTGAAATGTCCTTTTTTGGTTTTTACATATTTCTATACATCCTACAAATCCTCCACTTCACGGGCAGGTTATGGGGACCTCCTAGGCACAATATTTGAAGGAATTTTTTGTTTTTATTTTTAACCCTTATTTCATGGAAAACTCACTGTTCCTTTAACCCTTTCGCTGCTGAGCCATTTCACACCTCTGTGCTGAGGTAATTTTTACTGATTTCGCTCATCATGTTTAACCGCGTTTTGAAGCCTTATTTTAATATATGACCCAGACATATTATATATCGTTCTTTCCGGCAGACTCGGCAGATTCATAATATGTCATTATTTTATGTATACGTCATGTCCTGTCTGTATATTATAACAAAAAATGCAATAAAATTAGAATTTTCAATAATTTACAATGTGTAAAGTGTTTTTTTTTTCACATTTTAACATGCGATCGTTTGCGGCTTTATTTTCTATGGGGTGCGCTTGTTAAAAAAACTTGAAATTGGGTCTCGTTACATTTTTTTTGGGGAAAATGTTGCTATTTTTAACAAACGCACCGCATACAAAAATCAGTAATGCAGCATCATTGTTCACATTATAATTGAAATGGGAACAATATTACTGCATTAACAAAACCAAAAAAGAAAAAACTTAATTTTTATTTTTATAATTTTTTTAAAAAATATTTTTTATTTTTTATTTTTAAATTTTGTAAAAAACGTTTTACATGGTCAAGTTTGGTATCATTGGAAAGGCCATGCTCTGGCCGATCCAACGATATCAAACATTAACCCGAATTAACCCGAATGGAACCCCCTATCTCCACCAATGCTGGCAGCTAGGGGTTAACTCCAGGACTAGTGTCATCGTGCTATGCACGATGACACCAGTCCTTAGGGAGAGTTCCTGGAGGCTTGGCCGACATCCAAGATGTCGGCCAGCTCCCGGAGAGGATCCCGATCCGACGCTTTTCAGCGCCGAAAATGATCTTGCTCCCCAGCGGTTAATTATAGCCACCGTTTGGAAGGGCAGGCTGTGCCCTTCCAAACGGTGCCTGGATTAACCCTGTGCCCCCCGGCGATCAGGAGGGAGAGAGGTCCGAAGGACCTCCCCCCCTCCCTTTCAGGCGCCTCCTCCGCATACGCGGGGGGCGCCTGAATTAGATGTCATCGCGCTGCCACGACAGATTAAAGGGGGGTAGCGCTTTCTTAAATCTTTATGTGTGGGCGGGATTAATATTTTTTGATGCAGAGTAAGGGTAGCTAGAAGCAATAAGTACATATCTAATGCACTCATTTTTCCCTATAGTCTGTTTTAGGCTAGGGTCAGACTAGCGCAGTTTTAACGTGCGTTTAGCCGCACGAAATCACGGCCGTACTAGCAGCAAATGACGTCCAATGCCGGGGAACATACGACGAACGGCCGCACGAAAGTTCGTCCGCGCAACGCAAGTGGCCAACGAACGCATTTTTTCGAGAACGTCAAACCACTACTACTGACGTACAGAGTGCGCTGCGGCCGCATAGCGGCGTGTGTGTGTGATTAGGAGACGTCAGACGCTGATAATGTCCGGCTAACATAACGTCCAGACGCAAAAAGTGTTTTATTGATGATCCGTACAAAATCACGGACGAAAAGGCGCATCATATGACCGTTATCGCGTATTCCGGGAAAAAATACGTACGTTCGTTCGACTGCACTTTTTCACGGACAACGTGAAAAATGCGTTCGTCTGACCCTAGCCTTAGAGGTCTGATATATTAGGGGCAGGTAGGCAGGTGTATAACAGAGCTGCAGCCAAAAACCGAACACCAATGAGTCTTTAAATTATAATAAATGTTGTAGAAATCACTTGACTTAACACAATTTGCTTTTTGTTCTAAAAGACTTTTATGTTTACATACTGTTTGAGTCCGGAGAGGCTGTACATTTTTTTGTAATAATAATTACATTTAATAAGTTTATTTGATATGTGTAGCGCTCACTACCGGAGGAGCCGGTTATTCTCACTGCACTAGGGAATAACTATACACCAGCACTGTTGTGGATTTTTATAGATTATATTCTTTACTGATCCCAATAAAGCAGCATATATAACGTAAATACGGTATTTAAACGACAGGATTTCGTAACGCAGGAAAAACACACGGCGGCAAAAGAAAAAGATTAACCCCCTCAGTTCTGGAGTGTAAGTCCCGTGAATAATAGCTTAGAAATGTGTATGTGTATTGTCTCGGGTACCCGGGTACTGTATTCAACTGGCCAGTGAATGAAACAAACAATCTTCGACTAGTCACGTTGGGGCCCTGTGGATTTAAACAATACTGCAGCGTGCGTTTCTTATTTTTGGAACTGCGGCCTGGGAGGACTCTCACCCATCCGATAGGCAAACTGTCCAGCACCCGATCAAGGATCCTCTCCCGCCGTGCACTGGGACTCTGTGCCACTGGATCCGCTCCCTGCTTGTCGAATCTCCGCAACAGGAACAACGATCCAATGCCTGCACTCACAATCGATCAGCGCGGTCTCCTCACTCGGGGTCCAGCCGGAACCAGATTTCAATCCAGACCTCTCAGTGCTGCGTAGGCTTGTGCACCGATTTTTTTTTTTTCGGTTCGATTCGGTTCGATTTGTTCGGATGTTTAAAATTTTCGACTCGGCTCGTCTCGACCGATTTCTGTTTCGATTCGGTTCGGCTCGTTTTTCGTGTACAATTTTTCGGAATATCGACCATTTTTCGTGTTTTCGGGTCACTTTGCTCGTTTTTTGTATCGACTTTTCGGAAATTTCGGAAATTTTCGTTTTTTCGGAACGTCTGTTCTCCTCGTTTCAAAGTGTCTACGATAATTCTGGCGATTCTATTGTGTTTTTTTTATTAAATAAAGATCCTTTTTTTCTTATGAATCTACATTTCACAACTTTATTTAATCATATTAAAATGGTATGAAAGCCAAGGAACAAAAAAAAAATGAACAAAACGATTTAAAAAACGCTAAACTGACCCGAATGCCACAAGAAACAAGTGATACGCATTTACAAATACAAAATTTACAGAATCAGCGATATAACCGATAATAGTTAAATATACGATTTCCAGAATTACCGAAATGGAACCGAAATCACGAATGGAACCGAAATCATGAATAGAGCAAAAATAAATTTCGATTTGACACATTTCAAGTCCATTCGAAAAATCCTAAAAATTTTCGTTTCGGCTCGGAAAACTTTTCGGATCTGTCGGTTTTCGGGTCCGACCCGATTCGGAAATTCGGCCGAATCCGAAGACACGAATCGGGAAATTTTAGTGAAAATTCCGAAACCCGAAACGCATATCCCTAGTGCTGCGTAGGTAGGTCTCCACAGGGTCACCGTCCCGATCTCCAGCACCAGTGAGGCAGCGCCTGTACTCTGGCCTGGTCACGATCCTTGACAGTTTTCACGTGCGTCCTCCACCTTTCACCGCTCAGCTCACTCTGCCTCTCCCCTGCACGAGGCTGCTGATGTCTTTCCTCTTCCTACACCACCCACTTCCTGTACTCACGCAAAGCATGATGGAAATTGTAGTTCAGTGTCCAGCATAGTCCATTATGTCTCTATCTCCCTCTGGTGGCCATAATAATTAAATGCAGCAAAACACAGTCTTTAAAGCAGCGCTACATATGTAAGGGAGCAGTAGAGGTTGGAGTGGCCAGGGTGGCACCAAATCTAAATACAACCACTGCTTATGATTTTACTCCTAGTAATAAATGCTTTATGTATGACACTCCAGTGAGTGTTGCCCAAATAATAATGCATTTGACATCTATTTGCACCATGTAATTCTATCTATATAATGTACCAAAGTATAAGCTGTATGGAATGCTATGACACTCAATGTGCACCACACTAATCCATGGTATACAACCTACTGATCACAATACATAAAAGTGTCTTATTTCCCTCACTGCAAACATTAGTAGTGTATGATGCATTGATATAAGATCAGCTCATAAGTGAAGTGCCTCGTGTCTCTACATGCATGAATAGTACAAGTGGTGAGGTGGTCCGTCTAAAATTTGTGTATGTGACAGCTATGTTTTCGGAATTGTGTAGCACAGTGCAGACGCCACGACAATTTCTTTCACAGCCAGTTAGCCTGGACTATAATCTACAATTCTCTTGCTGGCACGCTACATTTCCCAGTTTCATAAATAAATTCAAGAGTTTTTGTTTCATCTAAGAAATATACTTTAAACAATTTTTTAAAAAGCTATAAGCCATTTTTAATGCTCTTTGGAATATTACTCCTGACTCGTAAATGTTACGCTAATGTGCAATAAACTAATAGCCATTTCCAAGCAGGAATTTATGTTGGGTGAAAAAAATTGTAAGAAAATGCATTGAAAATGCAAGAGTCCTTATTATGCCGCTGGATCATTGCCCCTAATTATAAATTCACATTATAAGAAAGCTCCCTCCATGCATCATTGATGTGGGGACTTTATAACATGCTGAGCTGACCCTGTGACCCCATTGCCAGAGGGTTTTGGGTGATAAAAGGACATGGGATGAAAGGGGACGTAAGGATCCAGCTCCCCCCAGTCACTGACTCTGAGATCCTATTGTTCCTGTCCTACAGATGCCCAATTGTTCCGGCCAGGCAGTGCCAAGCCAGTCGACCACATTCAGGCCCGATTTATTCCTGTTATCTCTAATAAGATATGTATCACCTCCCTCCCATCATCTCATCCTTCTCTAACTGCTTTCATCTCCCACTTCTCCAAAATGTCTGATGCCCCTCATTTAGAGCAGACACATCTGCTTTATCGTTCCATAGTGAAGACCAAAGAGATCCTCTTACTTTAAATAAACATCGGTCAAGAAATTTACCACAATACCACAGGTGGCTTTAAAACCACAAGGAAAACCACAGCATTCTGTCAACTATACAAATGCTCTCCTCGTGGGAATCGTACAGTAACAGACGTCAGACAATCATAAGTTATACAGTGTTAAAGAACATTGCTGATTGCTCTGTGAAGTAACATATTCTTTAAAAAAATAGGAATATAAAACATGCAATACGAAATTCTGTGGTAAAGGCTGTTTATATATCCGAAACATTATCCACATACCATCATGCTGATGCTGGTATGTCTCCTGGATTTACTACCTGTAATTTAACTGGGAAGGTTGGGAGCAAAGTAAAATTGACACATGACACAAAATAACATGAAATAGCAGGGGATGAAATCAGATTCAGTAATACCTTTTGTCAAAAGTTGACAGGCAATATTTCAATCTTGATGCTAACGTTATCGCTTAGCTATGTGAGCGTTATCGTTAGGTTAAATGGCCCTAGTGTAGGCCACCCATATTACAATCCGGACGCTAACAGGCTAAAAAAATCCGTTATCGCATCAGAGATTGCGCTCGCTTCTGCAAGCTTTCTGTAGTTTGTGCTCCCTATACTTAACATGGGGAGCACAAAGAGTAATTAGTGTTCCGCTTCTGCAGAATCAGTCAGCACAACTGAAAAACCCCCAAAAATCAGATACTCGCCTACTCATCCTGTGACGAGAACGGCAGCCCGATCCGCCACTTCTGGCTGCCAGGGACAGAGTGAGACTGGGGAAAAAAGTCCCCAGTCTCCCTGGGCGATCATGCCGCGGACAGCAGGATCTTGCCAGAGACGAGAGGCGAGATCCTGCAGGTCAGCTGTCCTGGCAGTACAATCCTCCTTGGAGTCCTATGGACTCCAGGAGGGGATACTTGCGGCGGCACGTTAGCACCGCCTCAAGTAGCCAAGGGCTTATCACTGCATTATGGGGTAGGCTGCCGAATCAGCACCTGCCCCGTAATATGGAGCTAAAGTGGGGACGCTACAGTGAAACCTGTAGGCACAGGTTTTCCACCTTAGGCTAGGGTCAGAGTGGGGCAGTCGGAACGCGCGTGCAGGCGCACTAAATCACGGCGGCAGTAGCAGCACATAACGGCCAATGACGGCCAATATACGCAGTACGTGCGTACAAAAGTGCGCCGACACCACGCAACCGGCAAATGAACGCATTTTTATCAGAACGTGAAACCGCTGCTACTGACGTACACAGTGCGCGGCGGCCGCATGGCAGCGTGTGTGCGTGATTAGGAGACGTCAGACGCTGCTAGTGTGCGGCCTACATAACGCTCAAACAGCCGGAATTCCCCAGAATTGCGTTGGTGAGTACCTGCGACTGTGAAGGATGTCTGGACCAGAGATGGACGTCGAGAGGCTCATCAGCGCTGTGGGGGAGCATCCAGGGATCTGGGATACGGCCTGCGAGAGGTATAAGGACAAGGGGAAGAAGGCGAGCGCATGGGTCGAGGTGTCCCGTCAGGTGTACCCGGATTATGATATGTGGTCCGAGAAAGAGCAGCACATACAGAGTGAGTATAATATTATTTAATTCATAATCCCATAAATGTAAATCACAATAATAATAATAAACAAACAAATGTAATCATTGATGTGAAACTCAAATGCTCCCCAGCTGCCAGGGCACCTCACCTGCATCACTGATGAAATAATTAGATAGAGCATCGCGATACCTGTTGCTGTATCTATTCACAGCTATGATGTCATAGTTCACATCATCCACAAGACCGACAACTGTGAGGGTATCGTCAAAATTAAAACCATCCCTGGCCCGCACATAATTATGTAGCATGCAACAGCATTTCACTATGTCCACACAGAAGTCCACATTCACATCCAGCGGTCTATGTAGAATCCTCCACTTGTTGGTCAGTATGCCAAAGGTACACTCCACATACCGTCTCGCCCGCGACAGCCTATAATTAAACACCCGCTTCTTCACAGTCAGGTGTGTCCCTGAGTAGGGCCGTAGGAGGTGTGTGGATAGGCCGAATGCTTCGTCACCCACGAAGGCATAGGGGACTGCCACGTCACTGCCAGGCAATGGTGCGGGTCTGGGGATGTTCAGGGTCCCACTCTCAATTTCATTCCACAGTGTGGAGTTCCTGAACAGTGTGGAGTCAGAGTCTTTGCCGTATGAACCGACATCCACATACAAAAAATTATAGTTGGCATCTGACACCGCCAGTAGGCCTATAGAAAAGTAATGTTTATAATTCTGATACAGTGAGCCACTGTGCGGTGGCTTCACTATGCGGACATGTTTGCCATCCACGGCTCCCAGGCAGTTTGGAAAGTTGGCTCTCTCCCAGAATCCTGCTGCAATTTCCAGACATGCCGTATGTGTCGGTCTTGGCAAACATTCGCCCTTCATGGTCTCCCATATGGTTTGGCACACCTTGCGGACGATCTCACCAGCTGTTGATCTGCCAACGCGGAAGCTATAATGCAGATCCTTCAAACTGCACCCACTAGCGAGATACCTAGAAGACAAAACAAAAATGTTTGAATATGATCACATACCATGAACACAAGCTAATGTCACTCTCATCATGTTTTTCAGCACAAGAGGCGATGAACAAATGGCGCACAGTACGCGACAACTACATGCGCGTCCAGAAGAAGCAGGCCATGGCTGCGCGCTCTGGAGCTGGTGCGAAAAAGGTCCGGGGGTACATATATGCCGACCAACTATCGTTCCTCCGCAGGACCCAGGAGCCGCGCAGGAGTGTCAGCAGCATGGACCAGCCATCGACCTCTGGCACACAGGTACAACAAATGGTGCCAGGAGGTTCTGCCAGCTGCCAGGAGGAGGAGAACCGGGGTGGTGCTGAGTCGCAAATGGAGGAGGATTCGGAGACACCACAGGTGGCAGGTACCGCAACCAACGGTCAGCACCAGACCTGGCCAGAAGAGGAGGGCACAAGCTGCAGACCTGGAGCAGGCCATGGTCACGTTCATGGAGGCTCAGACCACCCATGCACACCAACGCTGCATGCTTGCGGACTCTGTGGACATGTCCTTCTTCAATGCATGTATGCTCCTCCTCAACAGGATGAGCGAGGCAGAGAAGATGGAGTACCGCACAGATCCCTGGAAATATTGGAGGACATCCTTTCCCGTCCCCATCACGCAGCCGCCTACCATGCTGTGCCACAATCCGCCAGTGGATCTTCCGTCTCCAGTGAGGTGCTGTCCACCCGCCCAGCCATGCCCCCTGGAGCCAGGCCACACACGGAGTCGGGGTCCAGCTGTAGCCACACCACCGGCCCTCATGACCCAGATGCTCCGCGGTATCAGCAACTGTGATGCATGTCATAAATATTATTTAGTTTTGTTTTTGTTATGTGTTATTTGTTTTGATGTTTTATATATCCTGACCTTCTTAACGAGTTGTAATATATGTCCAGAATATATTACTGTTTTATTTCATATTATATTATTATTTTTCTACATTGTTGTCGGAGTCATTTATGATTATGTACGTGTGATGTGATGCCCGTGTGTGTGTGTGCATGTAACAGTGGGCATGTGACTACAGACATGATGCACTCATGTCAGGTGACTGGCAGCGATGTCATGTATGCAGGTGTGTGACAGTACGTACCTCAAAGTGATGACTATCATCTCCTCCGGTGGTATGGCGGGCCGCATGTTGGTGTCCCTCTTGGTCAGCGGCTCCCGTACCCGCGACAACAGTTCATCAAAGGAGGCGATGGACATCCGCATGTAGTTGAAGAACTTCACGGGGTCCCTCTCTCGCAGTGGCCTGTACAGCGTCACGAAGTGTCCATGCGTGGGTCTGGCAGCGTTGATTTCATGAACCCAGGTTCGCCGCTTTCTCTTCCTCTTAAGGTACAGGTACCCCATCGCACCAAAACACAGACATGTGCAGGATCCATCTTTGAAAAACGCCACCATCCCCAAAACGGCTTTTTATAACCCTTGCCCTTATTTTTTCATTTCTCAATTGATTAGATTCATCTGATTTTTCTCTTTTTTTTACCCCACCGTCATGAAATACGTCCAGAATTGCGCATCGTCTGACCACTTAAGCGTATTCCGTGAAAAAATGCGTGCGCACGCATCGACGTACATTTTTACGGTGGCCGCAGAAAATGCGCTCATCTGTCCCTAGCCTTAGCGTCCCTGTTTTAACAGGCACATTGCAATAGTGTCCTACTTGTCTGAAAGTATTGTGCTACTGTCTATGTTGTATCCATTTTTCAGCAGTGCAGAAGTATGTTGGCACTATATAAATAAGGTATAATTATAATAATTATGTAAAAAAAAAGAACTTAAAACCTTTCTTCCTGTTGTTCCACCATTTGATGTAACCATTGGCAAAGCGAAACCTATGTCAGTTCCAAAGCCACACATGTACGCCATGCCATAGCCATTGACATGTCCACTGTGCCATGTGTGACGTTACGTGTGCATGTGCATTATGTTGCTATGGTGTAGCGTGCATGCGCTTTGTGTGGCTTTAAGCCTGAACAGCTGATTTCACGTCACCAGAAGTGCCATGAGCGCACTGGAACTGACGTAGGACTCCATTTGCAAAGGGTTCTATCAAATGGTGGAACACCGTCAGAAGTTACTGAAAAAAACTAACAACTACCAAAACACCAATTTGAGCAATCGTGCATGAACTTTAGTAGAAAACCATGTAAAAATTGCCATTATTTGATAAATGAGGTTACATTAGTCCTTTGCTGCGCATTGAATTCCTGTGCTAACAGAGGTTTCTGACATTTCTTCTTGAAACATAAAACATACGTAGGGCCCTTTTGCACTCAGGGCTATTCAAAGAGAATCGAAAGGTCATCACCGCACGTTCGGTGACTTTTCGTTCCCTGCACTTCGGGGCGATTTGGCGATCCTATTTCACCAACCCTGCGTTATATTCAGCAAGCACCGCAGGGCCCCTGTAGTGCAGGAAAAACCCGCCACAAACCAGCCGAACATTCACTGAACACTCACCGAAACCCGCAGAAAACAGCTGGATTAACCACGCGGAACATGCCGGAGAAACCTGACTAACCACCGATCACAGCGCAGAGTAGTCACCGGAAAAACCCTGTAGGCAGAACATTTGGCGAACTGCCTACTCTCAGAATAGCCGAATGGCCCGAAATGTCACCGTTCGCTGAAATGTAACATTAACATGCATGCTATTGAGTATAACAGCCCCACTTGTTAATGTTAGCAGCTTGTGTCTTAGTCCAAGTCAAGACGCGACTGCTGTTGTAGTTATACTTCTATAGCCAGATATTGTATGGCAATGCTTCCTGTACTTTGCATAGGGAGAGCAAATTAAGTGAGAGCTGGAGAATGACAACTGATTCTAATGTCACTTTATTCTTGTTTGCAGGCACATACAAAAAATTTTTTTCCCTGTGTGCTGAGAAAAATGGCGTAAGTCACTTTGGACTTGGGTGCATGGACCTGGAGGTATATTTGAAGGGTGCAGAGTGTTAAGTAATCTGAGATATTCAAGAATAATGTTATTGTCTATATGTCTATTGTATGGTCAATGTGTATCTGTTATCTGTTGACAGGATTTGGCATCCAGCATATCCTATCTCAGGAATGTGTTAATATCTGTTTATATTTGAATAGTTTGTAAATCTCTTTTGTCAGGCAAACACTGCCCCAGCTCCACCTTCCCTCAGATCCCTTTTGTTTCACATATCCTGTCCCATAGATTGTAAGCTCACGGGATATCTGGCTGAGCACTTGGTTAAAGTGCTGTATTAGCAGGACAGTTATCCTATGGGCCGGGTCGTCTCTTCCTCGTGCATCATTATTATGTCTCATGTTTGTGCCTCCCTATTGTAATGTTTTGACTCATGAATTAAAATAGATAAGTTGTTTTTGAGTTGAAATGTTAGTTTGATTGATGCACCAAGAATCGCAAGAAATTGATTATAGAAGTCTTATCACAAGAAAAATAATTCCAAAAAATTAAATTTTCCTTCTAAGATCTCAAATCCCACTGTATACATTAGTCTGTAAAGATTCCTCCTGTGAAACGAAGTCTTAAAATAACCACAGCCAAATTTAGCAGTGCTTCACAGGTATGACAACGTACCGGTTGGAATTGGGCCCTGAATTTGCATATTCAGGCTCATGGCGGGACTGCAGAAAGACACTGGGAGCTATTTGTCATCAGTGTTCTGCTGCAAAAGGAAAAAGGAACAGATTGCGCCACAGGACCATAGGTAAGGGATTCGTTTCAGCTTTTTAACTTTCACTCCGTGTGGGTTGTTCCTGGCGAGAGGGATTTAACGTCGGCGGGGTGTACTACTATGCCCTGCTAGCCGCCCACTCAACTGTTGCGTGGCGCGCGTTATAGGCTGCAGGGGTACGACTTGATTTCAAACTGTCCTGCAGCAGCAAATGATGCGATGCGCACGCCAGCTGGTGGGTGGGGCAGTCACAGCACATTGACGTCAACAGTGCATACTAGTACGCCGTATGGCTTCAAGACCCACCTGATGGCATAGTATGCCCTGCGTCGTGAAAGGGTTAAGAGATAAATTTAAGTTATTTTGTAAAAGCAAAGTCACTTAATGCCAGGAGATGAGAGCCAGTATTCTTTGACTAC
The DNA here is from genome assembly GCA_009667805.1 of Leptobrachium leishanense. Taxonomy (NCBI): domain Eukaryota; kingdom Metazoa; phylum Chordata; class Amphibia; order Anura; family Megophryidae; genus Leptobrachium; species Leptobrachium leishanense. The sequence continues at coordinate 82,044,339 of CM019070.1, read as the reverse complement.
CAGCTCGAGCCACAGAGACAAACTACATTGAAATATCTCGATCTGTATAGAAATCACAAATTAACGACTTGTATGCAAAGGATAGGAACTGATAATTTTATAGTAAGCACCTACAACATCCGAGCCGGTATGGCACCTCAAGGCTGTTAGGCTGGGGTCAGACGAGCGTAGTGTTCACGTCCGTGATTGCGCCTAAAAGTACGTCCGTGATAGCATGACAGAAAGCCCATTGGAGCCCGACACACGAAGTACGTCCGCACTGAACTGCGGACGCACAACGGCCACGGCCCACGGACGCAAGGCAGGCAAGAACGTACAACCCCTAGAACGGCCGCACAAAGTGCGCTGCGTCCGCAACGTCCGCATAGCTTTGTGTGTGAGTGATGGAACATGGTCAGACGGACTGCATTTATACATTCAGCATTTTTCACGGACAAAATGGTTTTGCTTTTTATTTTATTTTCCCTCCTACATCCGTCAAAATATACGTCAGTGAATAAACGGACTGTGTGGCCACTACTGTGTCTTCTGTACTGACATACGTCCGTTTGCACGGACGTACAGTCCGTAGAAATCACGCTCGTCTGACCCTAGCCTTAATGTGTGCAGCCAGAGCTGCAATATTATCAGCTCAGTTGGAATTGGGCACGTGATATTGGAAATATCTCACAATTGTTGGGAGATATATGCCAAGCAGAATAAGTTTTGAATTGTAATTACCTCAGACTGCAATGTTTGATATTTGGTGAATACGATTGAGTCCAGGGGTCAAGTTAAAGTAGAACCCATGGAAATACAGTTCTTCCACTATTTTTGCATAGGGAACTGAATTCCCATTGGTCCCATACTGTCAGACTCCCAGCCTGGTGACCCATGTTTATGGCCTTATTCAGTGTCCAGGTTGGGGTTACCTGTGTCAGCTCCATCCTACTGGTTCGGTCCACTCCAGGATTCTCTGCCGCCTGACCACCTGACTGAGCAACTCCCCTTATGCTATGATCTTGCATAAACAGGTCTTCCTGACTCCTGATAGTTTGTCATTATATATACTCCTGTGTTATATATTTTTAGTCTCTGTTACAGTTCCCCCTTTTTTGCTTTTCAGCTTTTGCTCATTTGATCCTTGTTCCCGCTGGTTTATTTAATTCCCCCTGTTTGCTTCACCTTCCCTTTTGCTTATATTATTGCCTCTGATATATTTTGGTTTATTTCTCCTCCTGGCTCCTTCTTACTTTATTTTACCTGATTGACATCCTGTGTACCGTATTTGGCTATCCATTTTGACCATTCTGTGTTTTCCATTTCGGTACTGTGCTCTGTTTTGTATTTTTTACTTTTCTTGTAACCTGTATTTCCTTATACAGTTTAGTTAGTATTATAGCGGCCGCATAAGGACCGTTCAGTTTAGTATTTCTTTCTGCTTCCCTGCTGTGTGTGTATTTTGGTTTCCACCTTTAACCCCTTCCTTCCTGATTAGCATTGTATTTTTGTCTAGTACTACCCAGCAGTGGGCTGAGTTCGTTTGTTTCCCCTTTGTATATCAACACGGCCACCTAAAGGACCGCTGTACTACGTTTGCTTCCCCTTTTTGGTTCACTGCTGTGTATTTGTTTTGGACCTCCCTTAACCCCTTCCCTTCTATTCTTTTGTATTGAGTCCTGCCCATCAGTGTGTTTGTTTCATTTACTGTCCATTTGTTTGTTTGCCTGCTTTATGGGTCCCAACCCGGCTCTCGCCAGACGCCACCCTGACACATACACTATCAGGGTTATGCAAAGAGATCCGAATTGTGGCCGAAAGGTAACGGAATACTGAAATTCAGCGTACGTTACCTATCCTGGCCATTCGACTATCCAGAGAGCAGGCAGTTCGCCAAATGTTGGCGATTTGCCTGCACCTACGGTGCCTGTTCGAGGGCAGTGAAATCCCCATAGAGAAGCAATGCTTCGTCTATTCAGAGAACAAAAAACAGCAGTGAAAAGTTGCCGAATTGCCCTGCTGTTCGGTGGTTCCATTTGACAGGTTTATTCAGGCGACTTCCATAGGCTTCAATATTAAAAAATATTCCCGTTTTAATCCAATATGTAAGAAACTGTTGATTATAATATTCTGCAGTAAAAAGTCTCTTTATGTATAGCTTTTTTAGGATCTTTTTAAGGCATTTTTTGGGATATTTTAGTGAAAAAAAATTCCAGTTTATTTTTATAAATCGGTTTTTCCTTTTTCTGCAACAGCCCTTTTTATTATCATTCATTGGATCTTATATGTAAATTCCAGACATTTTCGTTTTGTAGTTTCTTTGCAAACAGCGTTTCACTTTTCAAACATTCAAGCGTACTGTTTTTTTTTTCTTTTCACTCCATTCGTCTGTGGTGTCGGGTTTTTCCGGCGGCTGCTCTGCGCTGTGATCGGCGGCAGCTCAGGTTTCTCCAGCGTGTTCGGCGGGGTTAATCCAGATGTTTTTGCGGGTTTCGGTGTGCGTTCGCCAGGTTTTACGGTCGGTGTTCGGCGGGTTTGCGGCAGCTTTTCCCTGCACTACGACAGCCCTGTGGTGCTTGCTGAATAGAAGGCAGGGTCGCCAAAATGGGATCGCCAAATCGCACCGAATTGAAGAGAACGAAAAGTCACCGAACGTGCGGTGATTTTTCGATTCTCTTTGAATAATCCTGTATGACATTTGACAGAAATCTTGGTAAGTTCCCACGCTTATGTTTTTAGGATTTGACCCCTTATTGAGTCCTATACTTCACTATACTGGCAACCATCATGGTGTCAGATAGTCTTCATACTAATATCATCATTTAGTGCATAAAAACACTTTGCATATGTAGCGCTGCTAAAAAAAAACCACTGTATTCTGGTGCATTGAACTATTGCTGCCACCAGAGGGAGACAGAGACATTGTTAGACTATGCGGGACAAAACAGAACTACATGTACCATGATCCTTTGCGTGGGGACAGGAAGGAGGTGGTACAGGAAGAGGAAAGAGTTCAGCAGCCTCGTGCAAGGGAGAGCAGAGTGAGTGGAGCAGTGAAAGGTGGAGGACGCACGTTGGAGCTGTCAGGGATCGCAACCAGGCCGGAGTACAGATGCCGTCTTACTGGTGCTGGAGATCGGGACAGTGACCGTGTTAAGACCTACCTGCGCAGCGCTGAGAGGTCTGGAGGAAGAGTTAGATCCGGCAGGACCCCGAGTTAGGAGACCCCGCTGATCGATTGGGAGTGCAGGCGGTGGATCGTTGTTCCAGTTGCGGAGATTTGGCAAGCAGGGAGCAGATTCAGTGGCAAAGAGTCCCAGTGTACCCCGGAGAAGATCCTTTGATTGAGGCATCGGGTGCTGGACAGTCTCGTTCATCGGATTCGTGAGAGGCCTCCCAGGCCGCAGATCCCAAATAAGAAACGCACGCTGCAATATTGTTTAAATCCACAGGGCCCCAACGGCGACTAGTCGAAGATTGTTTTGTTTCATTCACTGGCCAGTTGAATACAGTACCCGGGTACCCGAGACAACACACATACACAGTTTTGAGCTATTATTCATGGGACTTACACTCCAGAAGTGAGGGGATTAACCATTTCTTTTACCGCTGCGGGTTTTTCCCGCGTTACGAATTCTTGTCATTCAAATACCGTATATGCGTAATATATGCTGCTTTATTTGGGATCAGTAAAGAATAGAATATATAAAAATCCACAACAGTGCTGGTGTATAGTTATTCCCTAGTGCGGTGAGACTAACCCGAGGTTTATTCAGCGGCTCCTCCGGGAGTGAGCGCTACACATATTTTATATTTACCGTAAAATATCTCTTGTAGCAATAACCAACTTAGAACCGAAAATATGTGGTTCCAATTCATTTCTTCCCTTCATACCCAAGCCTAGAGAGACCTGCCTATGTGTTGGTACTATTATATGGTTGGCAACGGCATCTTATATACCGTGAGATTATGATGTGTCATTGTGTGTCCCTCTTTTTATGGAATATGTAATAATAAGCATGTATTCCGTCCAATCTAAGTATCTGTGTATCTATGTACAAGGCCACTATCTCCATATATTTTTCCGTGTGTCATTACCAAACTATAGTAAATGAATCTCCCTTAATTAGTCCAGAGTCCTTCAAAACAATGCTGAGGTCACATACTCTGCCACAAGGAGATTAAATCACCCATTGTAATAAACCATAGAACCATTAAAGGTCAGAGATCAGTGAAGGATAAGTACCCCTATATTTGCATGTGAAGCAAATTACACATTGAGCTGTGCTTAAGAGATATTCATCTGTCTTGGTACAGATGACTCTGATCATTATACTACATTCACTCTCATCATGGATGCTCTACAGGGAACGTTTGCTGTTGGGGTGTACAATTATATATTTATAATTTGAATAATTTAATGGTTTATTACTTACAAATCAATCACTAATTATGTTTGGTAATAATTCTAAAGATACAAAAGTGCCTAGGTACTTTATATTTTCACTATTTCATACTGATATTTATTATTTTATCGATTTAAGCAATATATATTATTAATATAAATAAAATAATACTTTTATTACATGATGACACCTTTAGACATCCTATAATCCTGTGGCTTTCAATGAACAGATACAATAGAGGCAATTTGAGCATTTAATTTAATGCATTTATTTTTTATTATTTTTATTACAAAAATGTTCCTGGCAACCTTTTGAGCAGTATTTCTCTTTACATTGTTCTATACAGTTAAAGTAAATTTACCCATCATTTGTACAAACATATGACATGCAGCTCAGATTTTGTGTCTTTTATTGATGTAGGAAAGCTCCTACCCCAAGGCAACAGTTGGCAGGTCTGTAATATTTGTACTGTACCTACCTCCCACCCTGTCACTTTGTCTTTCCTCACTTCTTTAATCTTTCTACCTGGATTCTTTTATCAGCGCATTCTACTTGTCATATGTCACCCAAAGCTCCATTTTAACAATTATCTGCGCAACACGGACACAACAATGTATACTAAATCAATTAGTGGAAGGTGATCAATCAAATTCATAATTTAACTGCTGCAAATTACTCCAAATTCTTCCTGTTTCAACCACATTCAAATAATTACATCAACATAATAATTTGTGCACATAGTATAGTGTTTACACATGTGTAATACAACGTGCAAATAGGGTATAATCATGTAGCTGAGAGTTACTGTATTTACATAGAGATGTCACCCTGTGTTTGCACTTCTACTAACCTTAGGGGCAGGAAAACAACCTGAAGAACATCCCATAAAAGTAATTGCGATTTCCTTTTCTTGCTTGATTGTCTAATAAGCCCAAAATGTAAACTCTCTACCTGTCCAAAATCCTAAACTCCAAAAAAATGCACAAGGCAACCAATTTTGCAACAGGTTTTAAACAATGATCATGTTAAATCCACGTTAAATGATAGATGTTTTTGTGTATACCATGTTATTGATATTGCCTGCGTGTCACTTTTAATTTTTGTTTTATTGCTGTTTGTCAAACGTTTCTTTTTCTGAGAATAAAATAGTAAAACAAAAGAAAACATTAATAAAAAAAGCCAAAACCAGATTACTATGCTGGTGACAAAGCCAATCCACAAAACGGAAGCAACTCGTTAAATACTAACAAGGTTAATAAATCAGCCCCTCAAATTCAGAGCATGAGGTACTGTGGAAGTAAAATATAGAGGGACCTATTACATTCTTTGCGCAAACGTTTGCGCGCGTGCAAAAACGCGAGGGGCAAAAACCTTTGCGCTGAACGTCGTATTACAATGTCAGCGCAACAAACGCACGTAAGTGTCTACCGCGGGTGAACCGGCGCGAACGCTGCGCGAGCTTACTGTACTGCGCACATACTATACTTAACATTGTGAGCGCAAATGCGTTTGTGCGCTGGTACGCAGATAGCATTACAATCTGTGCGCAGGATTTAACTTGTGCGCATAATTTTAGCAACTCCTAAAAGCTGGTGTTAATGGCAATTTCTGTCAACCTGGCCGAAACCAAATATACCAGCCCAAAAAAAAATACGCAGCAAAGTATAGTTACACATTCTACACATACCAAACCAATTAGGGATGCACCGATACCGATACTAGTATCGGAATCGGTGCCGATTACTGCCGTTTGCACGAGTACTTTAGTACTCGTGCAAATGGCCCGATACACCCCCCGATACCGGAAGCCAGCGCTGGGCCTGCTTGTCGTATCCGCGGGGCTGGGGAAGCTGGCCGCATGCATGAAAAGCACGCGGCCAGCGTTCCCCTCCGGCAGCTGCAATACTCACCTGCTTCCGAAGGTCCGGTCGCGCTGCTGTGGCACGATCAAGTGGCCGCCGGCGACTTCTGTGACGCTGCCTCCAGCCGAGAGGCTGCTGGAGACAGAGTCACAGAAGCGCCGGTGGCCACGTGATCGCGCCACAGCAGCGCGACCGGACCTTCGGAAGCAGGTGAGTATTGCAGCCGTCGGAGGGGAACGCTGGCCGCGTGCATGAAAAGCGTTCGATGGGGGCATATCTATGAGAGCTGGGGGCAATATCCATGAGAGCTGGGGGAAAATCAATGAGAGCTGGGACATATCCATGTGAGCTGGGGGCAATATCCATGAGAGCTGGGGACAAATCCGTGAGAGCTGGGGCAATATCCATGTGAGCTGGGGGCAATATCCATGAGAGCTGAGGCATATACATGGGAGCTGGGGGAAAATCCATGACAGCTGGGGGCAAATCCATGAGAGCTGGGGGCAATATTCATGAGAGCTGGGGGCATATCCATGAGAGCTGGGGGCAATATCTGTGAGAGCTGGGGGTAAATCCATGAGAGCTGGGGGCAAATCCATGAGAGCTGGGGGCAATAACCATGTGAGCTGGGGGCAATATCCATGTGAGCTGGGGGCATATCCATGTGAGCTGGGGGCATATCCATGGGAGTTGGGGGCATTCTGTGTGTATATATATATATATATATAGATATATACATGTGAGCTGGGGCATTTTTATATGAGGTCTGTTCTTATTGGAAAGCGGTCACATGACATAAAATAAAAGTATCGGTACTCGGTATCGTTGAGTACTTTTAAAAAGTATTGGTACTCGGTCTTAAAAAAGTGGTATTGGTGCACCCTAAAACCAATAAATTTGAGAAGTTGTGTGTGTTTTTTTTATTGATGCAGCATATATGCGCGGATTGACTTTGACAGCCGCAAAAACTTAACGTGAGACAATTGTGGTTCTTAATTCTAATTGGCTGAATCGCGTGAAAAAACAGTCCACACACTGATTTCTGCGCGGAAGGTTGCTGCGCGCGCGTTTTTGCACGTCCGTTTTACTCGTGTTATTTTTTGCCGGATGAAAGAACGCGCGAGGATTGTAATACCAGTGTTGTTTTACGCGCGTTAACATTTAACGCTTCGCGCAAACATTCACGCATTCTGCGTGCGTTTTTGCGCGAAGAATGTAATCAAGCCCAGAGTGTAGTACGTCATTTAGAAAACATGGAGCAACGTAAAAAGACAAGACACTAACAAACAACCCCAAAACAAAATAGTGATTGTGCCATCAGAGCTTATGTAAGACATCACTATGGTACTAGCCAAGAAAACCCCACCACTAATGCTAGAAAGCGTAGCAGCAGATGCCTACTATAAACCCTCTTTCAGTGGCTCATATAAGGCTAGTACCGAGCCCAGCCGGTGTCCAATAGAGAAAATTAAGACATGGACACAATGTGTTGTTTTTAGCTTTGTTTTATTTATTTAATATTAATAATATTATTTTAATACTACTATTATCCATAATGCAATCCTTTAATAATAATAATAGCAGCATTATTAATATATAAGGAACAAGTAGATGTGTAAAAAAAACCAAAAAAAACACAGGTCCTGTCGCGATTCAGTCTCCTCAAGACCTCTTGCTTCCAAGCCAGGAGCGTTAACCAACCAAGTACCACTGCTCCAATTCCCAAGCACTGCCACAAACCTGCCTAATGAGGGATCACTGCTGTAACCAAAAGGCTGCAGCCGGTCAAGGAGAGCTGCGGGCGGCTGCGGCCCTGCCCCGAGGTAGGAGGACTCAGGGAGGGGACTCTGTGTCTCTTCTGCGTGCGCACTGAACAGGTAACTTGTACACTAATGAAAAAAAAGTTAACACGTGGGCACGTTTTAGTAGATCGTCCCCACACCCTAATGCAACGTGCCTATGTGTTAATTATTTTTTCATGCTGATACCAGCGGGGCTCTGTAGGCTAGTGCTACTGATACATGGGAATTAAAAGATATCCCTGACATCTCCAGTATCTGCTTGCTGTTATCATTCAGATCACTCCTGAGGGAATCAGAGAGACTCGATTGACAGGGTAGGGGCAATATACTGCGGTCCCTGCTATAGTCACAAGGCCGATTCTGGACTTACATAGAAACATTTAATTCACTCTCTTACATGGAACCAAATGTACACATGGGTACTTTATGACCTAGTAGATTGAGTAACACAGAACACAGACCGCACCAGCTCTAGTTTCTTAGAATCAGTCACTCCACCAGGATGAAAGAAGAGTAGAAGGCTGTCTCTTTAGTCTTGGAAAAGATAAATTACCAAGAACATTAAAGGATGAAAGGGTGATAGTGTAGACTTGAAGATAGCTAATTTTTTTCTTGGTCAACAATGCGGCTACACAAAAGTTCCTTGCTTTTTATGCCTTTGGGATAGTAGAGACAAACATGAACATTGGGCAAGAAAAAATTGGAGTCTGAGGGAATATATGGTGGTTGGAGGACAAAATGTAATCAGTGGACCTTTGGTAGTATGAGATCGTATCATACTGCCACCACTACATATAAAGCTAGGCCTGATGAAACAATTTGTAAAGGCTTTGAGTAAAGATGGTTTGTTCATTGAATACATGGTGCATATGTTACCTGGACTTACCATGGAAAAACTGAAGGCAGGAATTTTCGATGGTCCACAGATCAGACAATTTATAAATGATCCCTGTTTCATAGCATCAATGAATGAAATCGGATCATGTGCCTGGTCTTTATTTGTTCTTGTTGTGAAAATCGTTCTTGGCATCAAGAAGGCAAACAACTACACACAATTAGTAGAGGATATGCTCTTTCATTTCAACAGGCTTGGCTGTTATATGAGTGTTAAAGTCCATTATCTGCACAGTCCCCTAGATCGCTTTCCAGAGAACCTTGGTGAAACGAAGAGCAAGGTGAAAGATTTCACCAAGACATGAAAACAATGGAAGCCAGATACCAAGGAAGATAGGAGGCACAAATGATGGAAGACTATTGTTGAAATCTTATGTGGGATTGTCCCTGCAGATCACACTCTTGGAAGTCTTACTAAAGGAGCTTCTTGTGTGTCATGTGACCGCCGGCGTCTGGCTCAATGAAGTCCTATGAACTCCATCGAGTGAATGCTCGTGGCGGCACTCACCGCTGTCGCAAGCATCCCGGGGTGGTAGAGGCCAAGCATCGAAGTGGTAGAGGCCAAAACAGTAATTGAATTTAAGCAAGCATGGGATAGGCATAAGGCTATCCTAAACAAAAGATGAATCCAGGTAAAGTATCCATGTACTTGGGCAGACTAGATGGGCTAAAAGGTTCTTATCTGCCGACATTTTCTATGTTTCTATGTTTGCGCCCACTAACAATGCAGGCAGCTTTTTTAGCACCTGCATTGTAATTCAATGCTAAAACGGGGACACTAGGGGGAAAAATGCGGGCGCAGTTTTTCCTCCCTAGTGCCTCCATTTTAGCGTTAGGAATGTAATTTAGCCCATTATTTTTAAACATTACAATAAAATATCCTGATTTTTTTTATGGGTGATGTGGCAAGGGTCCTCCGTCAACCACGTCTTCTAGGGCAGTAATTGTAGCGAGACAGCAGGTCTTTTGTAAACAGTGAAGTTTATTCCTTTTTACCTTCAGAAAGGTGCACAGCAAACAGTGGCAGCTCAGCAACACAGCAATTCACAGCAACACAGCGATTCTGTGAGTTAGCAATTCAGCAGATACAGCGATACGGCAGTTCACTCTGGTGGGTGCTCGCCCACCCTTTTCTCTCTCTCTCCCCTGCGGTATCAGCTTCCTTTTGTTTCTTTTTTAAACCCTTACTGGTGGACCACACCTACAGTCCTAGCTGACCCTGCTAATACCTGGTCTGGAAGTGATCCAGGTTGTTGGGATAGTGGCCCGCCCTTCACTCCACTATCCCAACCCCAGGGACCCATAACACACTTTCCTGGGAGCTAGGTTGCTCCAAAAACAAACAGTTTCCCTGGGGTTCTTTTAAATGCAGTGTACCAGGCCTGGTCTCAGGTATCTCCCATTCAATACCAAGCCCTGCTTCCTATCACAGTGAGCAGAGTGAAGAGTGGTATATTGCATATGTTTTGTATATCAAAAACTAGAGCTGTTAAGGGAAAACTGGTGTCATTTGTGGAATCAGCAGGTCAGATGTACCCAGAAACAGGTCTAATATTTGAGGCACCAAAATGTATGTGCTATATATAGAGTCAAAGGACCTTATGTGAATACATGCTGCCACAGATCCTGAATGTCATTAAAATTAAGGTAAGCTAAACTATATGATTTTCTCTGCTCCACCAACAAGATTTGCATTAATTTTCCTTTCACTGGTGTCAGATTTACTAATCTGTTATTGACAGGTTGCTCTTGTTGCCCCTGTTGTCACATAGAGTGACTACATTGGCAAAACTAATTCTTTTGGCAGGATAAATAAATAAAAATGACATACTAGGCTAATTCTGCATCTTCTGATTGGCTTACAATAGATGTAAATAACCAGTTTTTCAGGAAATCCAAGGGCTTTATTTATTTTTTATATGATGTTCACTCAGATGTGAGTGAATGTGCCAGAGCAGCAAATTCACTGAATGTTTTTTTTGTTTGTTTTGAGAAAGGATTTTACCAGGAAGGATACATTGAGATTTCTCTCGTTTTCAAGTATGTCCTGGGTGGCTTATTCAGAAAGCACGGAAATCTCACTGAAATCTCTGTGCTTTCTTGTTCAGCGTGCTTTGGCGATTCCAGTTTGCCGACCCTGTGGTAAATTATAGAAACATAGAAACATAGAAACATAGAAACATAGAAAGATGTCGGCAGATAAGAACCTTTCGGCCCATCTAGTCTGCCCAATTACATGGATACTTTACCTGGATTTATCTTTTGTTTAGGATAGCCTTATGCCTATCCCATGCTTGCTTAAATTCAATTACTGTTTTGGCCTCTACCACTTCAACTGGAAGACTGTTCCATGTATCCACCACCCTCTCAGTAAAATAATGCTTCCTGATGTTACTTTTAAACCTTTGCCCCTCTAATCTAAGACTATGTCCTCTTGTTTTGCTATTTTGTTTCCTTTTAAATATACTCCCTTCCTCTACCTTGTGGATTCCCTTTACGTATTTAAATGTTTCTATCATATCTCCTCTGTCTCGTCTTTTTTCCAAGCTGTACATGTTAAGATCATTAAGCCTTTCCTGGTAACTTTTCTCCTTCAAGCCGTACACCATTTTAGTAGCCCTTCTCTGAACTCTCTCTAAGATGTCTATATCCTTCTGGAGATACGGTCTCCAGTACTGCACACAGTACTCCAAGTGAGGTCTCACCAGTGCTCTGTACAGTGGCATGAGCACTTCCCTTTTCCTACTGCTAATACCTCTCCCTACACAACCAAGCATTCTGCTAGCATTTCCTGCTGCTCTATTACATTGACTACTTACCTTTTAGATCCTCTGAAATAATAACCCCTAAATCCCTTTCCTCAGATGTTGAGGTTAGGACTGTATCAAATATTCTATATTCAGCCCTTGGGTTTTTACGTCCCAGGTGCATTATCTTGCACTTATCCACATTAAAACTCAATTGCCACAGCTCCGACCATTTTTTTAGTTTACCTAAATCATTTGTCATTTGGCTGATCCCTCCAGGAACGTCAACCCTGTTGCAAATCTTTGTGTCATCAGCAAAAAGACATACTTTTCCATTAATACCTTCTGCAATATCACTAATAAAAATATTAAATAGAATGGGTCCAAGTACTGACCCCTGAGGTACCCCACTGGTAACAAGACCTTGCGCCGAATAAACTCCATTTACCACAACCCTCTGTTGCCTGTCACTCAGCCACTGCCTAATCCATTCAACAATATTGGAATCCAAGCTCAAAGATTGCAATTTATTGATAAGCCTTCTATGCGGAACAGTATCAAAAGCCTTACTGAAATCTAAATAAGCAATGTCTACTGCACCACCTGTGTCTATTATTTTTGTTACCCAATCAAAAAAATCAATAAGATTAGTTTGGCATGATCTCCCTGAGGTAAACCCATGTTGTTTCTGATCCTGTAATCTATGTGTTTTTAGATGTTCAACAATCCTTTCCTTTAACATGGTTTCCATTAATTTACCCACTACTGACGTAAGACTAACTGGCCTATAGTTCCCAGATTCCTCCCTACTACCTTTCTTGTGAATGGGCACAACATTTGCTAATTTCCAGTCTTCTGGGACGACTCCCGTTAGCAAGGATTGGTTAAATAAATCTGTTAACGGTTTTGCTATTACATCACTGAGCTCTTTTAATAATTTAGGGTGGATCCCATCAGGCCCCATTGATTTATTTGTCTTTACTTTAGACAGCTGCTGTAGAACCTCCTCCTCTGTAAACTGATATGTAATTTTCTTGTTAGTGTTTCCTCCTAACTGAGGTCCCTTTCCTTCCTTTTCTTCTGCAAAGACTGAACAAAAATATTCATTGAGGCAGTCAGCGAGACTTTTATCCTCTTCTACATACCTTCCTTCCTTTGTTTTTAATCTAACTAATCCTTGTTTTACTTTTCTTTTCTCGTTTATGTATCTAAAAAATGTTTTGTCCCCCTTTTTTACTGACTGAGCTATTTTCTCTTCTGCGTGTGCTTTGGAAGCTCTTATAAATTGCTTTGCCTCTTTCTGCCTAATCTTATAGGTTTGCCTATCTTCTTCACTCTGAGTTGTTTTATAATTATTGAATGCTGTCTTTTTGTTCTTCACTATTTTGGCCACTTCTGCAGAGTACCACAGTGGTTTCTTCCCTTTTTTGTTTTTGCTAACAAGTCGAATGCAATTGCCTGTGGCCTTCAATAATGCTTCTTTTAAATAATCCCATTTCTCCTGGACTCCCTTTAAACTCCTCCAGTCTGATAATGACTCCTTCACACAAAGTCTCATTTTAGAAAAATCCGTTTTTTTAAAGTCTAAAACTTTTGTTTTTGTGTGATGCGGCTCCATCTCTGTTCTTATATTAAACCATACTGACTGGTGATCACTAGATCCCAAATTTTCACCTACAACAACGTCTGATACTAAACCTCCATTTGTGAGTATTAAATCCAATATGGCCTCTTTACGGGTCGGCTCCTCAACTACTTGTGTTAGAGATAATCCCAGTAGGGAGTTTAGAATATTTGTACTCCTGGTGCACCCAGCTGTTTTGGTTTTCCAGTTCACATCAGGAAGATTAAAGTCCCCCATGATAATAACTTCCCCCTTCATTGCCATTTTGGCTATTTCCTCAAGCAGCAGATTATCTAGCTCTTCTACTTGTCCAGGGGATCTATAGATCACACCTACACGAGCTACTGTATGATTGCCAAATGTTAGCGTAACCCAAACTGACTCTATGTTCACCTCGCTCACTTTTATTTGGTTCGTTTTTATGTTGTTTTTCACATACAGGGCCACACCTCCTCCTTTCCTACCTTCTCTGTCTTTTCTATATAAAGAGTACCCCGGTATTGTTATGTCCCAGTTATTTTTTTTTTATTAACTATTCACTGAAGGATCCCCGAAGTGTGCGGAACATGTAGCTGCTGAAGACCGCCACCGAACAGATCCCCAGACTGCAGAAAAAAAAGGAACTCTGCTATTTTTCTAAAAGGTGTTTAAAACAAAAATAACCCATGAAAATCTGAGGAAATAATAAAAAAATCCTATAAAAAAATAAAACGGTCTACTACAATATAAAGAAAATCGCCTTTTTTCATAAAAAAATACAAAAAAGTTAAAAAAAAAAATATAAAAAGACGGTTTGCTGAAAATGAAAGGAATAAGTGGTTGAATAAAAATGATAATTTTTTCCCCATTGAATAAAATGGGATTCGTCTGGTTAAACCTGTTGAACTGGATCACCGAAAACCAGGGCGTGTCACGGACACTTCAGTGCACTTCAGCGTTCTCTGAATAGATTAACCATTACTTCTCTATAGGACACTTTTGTTGCCACTGAAGTTCGCCGAATTGCATGACAGAGCCATTCATTTTTGTTTATTACCCATGTTTCTTTATTTTTTAAATAACATTACCATCTACTGCATTGTCACATACGTAGTCACCGCAAGATCTGACATTTTATACAAATTTTAGTATATACAATTCAATTATTCTATAAGCCCAACCTGGATCATATGTCAAAATATTGAACTAAACACAATAAAAATGCATGAATAATAAGTACTGGTGTAGGAGAGTACTATTTGCCTCACCTGAAACAGATAAGTCAAGTGTCAATTTGTAGAAACCCTAATGGATGTAACAAATGCATCATAAGATTATCTATGGTAAACAAATTAGGCGCTAATAAAAGAGTAGGAGCCAGATCACCATTAACCTGTTAAGCTATCGCTTGGAGCCGTTAGACATAATGACTCCAGTTGTTACTGTTACAGCTCCTGCTGTGATTACAACTGAACCGCAAGCTTTGCTTGTGGCTACGATATTTTGGCAGCTTACTGTAAATAAATGATTCCTTTACTTTGTATAAGATCTGTTCAATTGTGGCTAGATGGATAAGAATGCGTTATTCCAAAGCAGTTTGTTCTTCTCCTCTGGAGTCAGTATTGAAGAAAAATTTATCATCTTTCAGAAGTTGGTGTTAAGGGATTTTGCTTTTACAAAATCACTATACACATCTATGTATGGAGCTTGAAAAATTCCTTACCTGAGATTCCATGTTGTAGAACAGTGTGATCTGACTTTTACCTCAGAGTGCAAGCAGCAGAAGACTGTTGACAAATAGTGTACTTCCATGGATCCTGCGGGAACCCACTTGAATGAGTTTACGCAGGGTCTCCCTGAGCTCCTTGGCATCCTATGGACTTCAGGACCTGACATCAGCAGTGCTGCTGCCGGTATCAGTCAGCAGCTGAAATAGAGTCGTTAATGATGATAAGCACATGGGAAAAGGTTCTCACAGCCTTTTCACATTTAACCCCTTCACTACCAAGTGATTTTCAAAAAAACATTGTCGGAAACCAGTGTTTTTTTGTAAAATAATTTTAAATTAACTATACAGTAATAAATAGCTATGACTGTAAATAACCTATTTGGCCAGTAGATTGCACCATCTACTGCCAAACTGAGTTGCAGACGTTAGAGCTGCAGGATTTTTTTTTTCTCCCTGCATCGGCTGCTGAAAGCTGCTGAAAGCCCGATATTTCACAGCATTCATAAGCTGATTTTACAGTTTAAGCTCTTTGGGCATTATGCACCTTCAGCAGCACAAAAGCAAATGAAATTTGTTTGCAGCTAACACATTTCGTTTGCTATAGGGCTGCAGATCAGCAGATCGAGATATCTCAATATCGGGGCAGATAAGAGATTATTGCAATAGTCGAGTCGGGAGATTACCAGGGCGTGTATGAGTTGTTTTGTGGTGACAGCGGTAAGAAATGGCCGAATTCGGGAAATATTACGCAGTTGGTATCGGCAGGAGGAGGAAAGAGACTTGATGTGGGGGATGAAGGAAAGAGCAGAGTCAAGTGTAACTCCCAGACAGCGAACTTGGTTTGATGGGGAAATGGTGATACCCTCCACCGTGATAGAGAAGTCAGGAGGTGGGGAGGCATTGGAGGGAGGAATAAGTAGGAGTTCAGTCTTTGACATGTTGATCTTTAGGTGGTGGGAGGCCATCCAGGAGGAGATGCCAGATAAACAGTCACTGACTTTTGAAAGGACAGGGGGAGAGAGATCAGGTGTAGAGAGGTAGATCTGAGTGTCATCAGCGTAGAGGTGGTAATTGAAGCCAAAGCTGTTGATGATTTTGCCCAGGGAGGAGGTGTAGATGGAAAAGAGCAGAGGACCAAGGACAGAGCCTTGAGGTACACCAACAGATAGAGGCAATGAGGAGGAGGAGTTTCCAGCAAAGGACACACAGAAGGACCTGTTGGATAAATAGGATTCGACCCAAGCGAGTGCAGTGTCACCGAGACCCAGAGAGTTGAGGGTCTGTAGAAGGAGGGGGTGGTCAACAGTGTCAAAAGCAGCCGAGAGGTCGAGCAGGATGAGAATAGAATGGTGGCCGTGTTTTTTAGCAGTTAGGAGGTCGTTGGTGACTTTGGTGAGGGCAGTTTCAGTTGAGTGTAGGGGACGGAAGCCAGATTGCAGGGGGTCAAGTAGGGAATTGGAGGACAGGAAGAGGGAGAGGCGGTTGAAGACTAGTTTTTCTAAGAGCTTTGATGTGAAGGGAAGCAGGGATACAGGGCGGTAGTTGGATGGAGAGTTGGGATCGAGGGATGGTTTCTTTAGTAAAGGGGTAACTAGCGCGTGTTTGAAGGCGGATGGAAAGGAGCCAGTGGAGAGAGATAGGTTGAAGATGTGTGTGAGAGCAGGGGTGAGGGAGGAGGAGAGGGGAGGAATTAGATGTGAGGGAATGGGGTCGAGCGGGCATGTCGTGAGATGTGAGGAGGACAATAAGGAATTGACTTCCTCCTCAGTGGCTGGGAGGAAGCTCTCCAATCATGTGTCAGTGCTGATCTGGCCCTAGAAGTGCAGCCCACACACTTCTGTACCCCATCCACAGCCCTACCAGTTAAGTAGTTAGAATTTTTGTGTTTAATATGCAGGTATTTTGCAGAAATATATGAGCTAATTGCCATATGCCACATGTTATTTAAAGGGACACTACCACTAACATAAACTGTAACCAGATTACTTGTGCATTACAAATAAAAACACCATATAAAATGATTTTTTTTGTTTGTCTGAAGTAATTGCATGTAAAAAGGAAAAATACATTTAGGGTTTTTATGTCCTTTATCCAATTTGTGGATTTTTTCATTGTAGGCAACATTTACCAAAATCTGTACAAAGGTTTTACTTTACACCTGTGGTTTAGCTTCTAAAGTATTTAACAGTCAGTGGAGTGGAAGAGTGAAGGTTTAGATAAGACTGCAGGGGGCTATTGTGCTGCCCAGGCTACTTGAGATAAAAGATGGCAGTTGAATGTGATAATACAGGCAGGTCTATTCAAAGAAAGGTGAAACTCAGGAGAATGACTGGAGAAGTGAAAATTCTAGGTCAAAATAGCCACGCCAAAAAAATTCTGCCATTTATCTTACTTTTCGTATCGGCCATTTGGTCTAGATTGTTTTCTTCTCCTTACAGTTCTCCTGATTTTACCTTTCTTTGAATAGACCTGATTCAACTTAACAGGATGTCCATTGAATGCATCCCACACAACACAATGATTTGAGTTGGCTACCTGACCCATAGACTCCGTTATATGCTCAATGCCACACAGTGATCCACACAGTGACACATATAGAGCAAAATATTTTCTTGGTGCTGGTAGCCCTTTAATACCAAATTGTAATTCTCCACATTCCCCTTTTGTCATAGCTGGGTAGCAGAGACTTTCAATATGTTCGCATGTCACCCATCAAAAGGGATACTGCTCCATTATTATAGGGAGAGCCGTAGTTGAACTACGAAGGATGATCAGGTAAATGACTGGGGGGCTATGAGTAGGGATGAGCTGTTCGGGTTCGGGGTTCGACCTGAACTTAGCCTGTTCGGGCGGATCGCGAACCCCGAACATTTCCGGGTGTTCGCCGCATGTTCGACCACAATAGACCACAATGCATTTTCCAACTGCCTGAAGCTCGTAATTGGCTACAGCCTTGCACCTGACCACAGGTCTGGTGCAAGACTGGTTGAACACTATGCCAATCACCAATCACTACCGAAGGTAGGACGTAACGAGGTTATACCAGAAAATTAGAAAGTAAGAAAAGGTACTGTATACAGGCGGTGGTGAGAGACCAAAGGGTTTTACCCCTATAAATTTCAAAGGAACTTCAGTTACACTGATGTAAACATCAGGGTACTAGTGTCTCCCAGAGACCAAATTAATATTTAACTTTTATTGAGCTTAATTAAAAAGAAATCAAACATATAAACATAGATTAACAGTGCTCACAAGACAATAATAAAACCAAATCTGCTAGGGGAATATAAGTAATTAACGGTAGAAACAGTGATCAGCAATAAGTAGTCAATGTAATAAGTGACCTTCAAGGGTCACCTCAGGATATTGTTGCAGTGAAGAGTATAAAATACTTGTTGACAATGTGAGATCAGAAGGTGCTACGAATGGAAGAGCACAAACACCAAATCTGCTGAGAAGATATATATATATACCAGCAGAGGCAATGATCAACAGTCAATTCAATAAGTGACCTTCAAGGGTCACCTCCAGGTATTATTACAATGTATGAAGTACTTGTTGACAAAGTTGGACCATAAAAAGCTGCGTGTTGAAAAGCAGAATAGACAACAGTCAATAGTCAATACAATAAGTGACCTTCGAGGGTCACATCAAGGTATTGTTACAATAAAGAGTATAAGATACTTATTGACAATATGAGATCACAAAGTGTTACGAATGAAGAAGCAGAAAAACCAAATCTGCTATAAGAAGGTATGTGTATAACGGCAGAGGCAATGATCAACAGTCAATACAATAAGTGACCTTCGAGGGTCACCTCAAGGTATTATTACAATAAATGTGTAGGATATTTGTTGACAATGTTAGACCATACAACGCTGCGTATTGAAAAGCAGAATAGACAAAGGCAAGGAACTCCAATAAAAAATTATTAAACTGAAATAGCCCAATATAAACGTGCCCTGGAACTAGCCCAGATATATTTGGTCTAAAGACATAAATAGATATAGACATGCGTATGTTGGGTCTCAAGGCGCGTATATTGAGGGATGGAATTGGAGAGATCTTGCCGGCGGTGTGCACCCGACGCGTGTTTCGCCAAAAATTGCTCGTCAGGAGTGCTTACGGACTAGAGGAAAAAAGAGGCTATTTAAATGGTTCAGATTCCGCCCCAATTGAACAGTCAACCTATGAAATAGGAGAGTAGCCGATAGTCCAATCAATTGCCTGCCCAGGAGATTGGCAGGCAGAACATCCAATAGGAGTCAATGTTTAAAGCGGCTGCCTGTGTAACTCATAGAGCGAGTAGGTTCTCGCTTCATCCTTAATTACGTTGTGAATACGGAGATTGAAGTTACGTTGACAATAGGAAATGATTACTAAATGTAAACATTGATATTATCAGATTAGTAAACATAGCTAGAATCGGAAAAATGATTACTAGCTAAGATGGATATTGAGAGATCATAAATATAGAGTTCAATGGTAATTTCAACTAAGAAATTTGGACAGCGTAGAATTACAGTGGTGCTGGTAATAGAAGTGTTAACATGTTGCCAATTGGATATTATGGCAAAATAAATAGCATGATGCACTAAGAAGTTAGGAGAGGACATAGCCTCATGCTTTGACGCGTTGCAAATAAAATAATACGGCAAAATCAATTCCATTAATACATAAAGATATTACGGGTGAGTTTAAACTCACACATTATTTCTCAGATCACTTAAGGTAAAAAATGTATATATATAGTCACCAATAATTTTTTTTAGCTGAATTAGAGCATATATCTGAAGAAAATATGCAGATTGAAAAGCCACTAAAGGCTTTCATGTGGATCTAAAGAGTAACCAGAATGTTAAAATGGAAGGTTAAAGGTAATAATGACAATAATTGGCGATATCATCTAATTGCTAAATTAATATATCATGTTGATTACAAGGTGATGGTAGAGTACTGGGAGCAATTTGAAGCATATATAGTGTTCGCCAAGTCACTGGACATAACAGACCAAATGTCAGAAGTGAGTATCACTCGAGGCTACGTGTGTGAAGTATATTTTAATGAGATCCCGAATAAAGATATTCTAGAAATGATGTGACAAAAAAAGGCCATTATGTCATAATTATGGTGACAAGGTTAAAAGATTTTTAACATTGGTATAAGGATCTAGAAATTGAAAAATAGAGAAATAAATCGCAATTAATGGAATATAATAAGAGCTTAACTGCTCAGCTGGAAACCATTATTAGGAAGGCAAAAGACTGGACATCATTAATAAAAGAGTATATGATGAACTATAAAGTAACTAATATAGAGAATGGTAAAAAGGCTACTGATTAAATACAAAAGGGGACAAAAAGGGGACAAAAATGGTGAAAAATAAAGATACGTCTATATGGATATAGATATATATATAATGATAATTTCTAGATCCTTATACCAATGTTAAAAATCTTTTAATCCTTGTCACCATAATTATGACATAATGGCCTTTTTTTGTCACATCATTTCTAGAATATCTTTATTCGGGATCTCATTAAAATATACTTCACACACGTAGCCTCGAGTGATACTCACTTCTGACATTTGGTCTGTTATGTCCAGTGACTTGGCGAACACTATATATGCTTCAAATTGCTCCCAGTACTCTACCATCACCTTGTAATCAACATGATATATTAATTTAGCAATTAGATGATATCGCCAATTATTGTCATTATTACCTTTAACCTTCCATTTTAACATTCTGGTTACTCTTTAGATCCACATGAAAGCCTTTAGTGGCTTTTCAATCTGCATATTTTCTTCAGATATATGCTCTAATTCAGCTAAAAAAAATTATTGGTGACTATATATATACATTTTTTACCTTAAGTGATCTGAGAAATAATGTGTGAGTTTAAACTCACCCGTAATATCTTTATGTATTATTGGAATTGATTTTGCCGTATTATTATATTTGGCAACGCGTCAAAGCATGAGGCTATGTCCTCTCCTAACTTCTTAGTGCATCATGCTATTTATTTTGCCATAATATCCAATTGGCAACATGTTAACACTTCTATTACCAGCACCACTGTAATTCTACGCTGTCCAAATTTCTTAGTTGAAATTACCATTGAACTCTATATTTATGATCTCTCAATATCCATCTTAGCTAGTAATCATTTTTCCGATTCTAGCTATGTTTACTAATCTGATAATATCAATGTTTACATTTAGTAATCATTTCCTATTGTCAACGTAACTTCAATCTCCGTATTCACAACGTAATTAAGGATGAAGCGAGAACCTACTCGCTCTATGAGTTACACAGGCAGCCGCTTTAAACATTGACTCCTATTGGATGTTCTGCCTGCCAATCTCCTGGGCAGGCAATTGATTGGACTATCGGCTACTCTTCTATTTCATAGGTTGACTGTTCAATTGGGGCGGAATCTGAACCATTTAAATAGCCTCTTTTTTCCTCTAGTCCGTAAGCACTCCTGACGAGCCATTTTTGGCGAAACGCGCGTCGGGTGCACACCGCCGGCAAGATCTCTCCAATTCCATCCCTCAATATACGCGCCTTGAGACCCAACATACGCATGTCTATATCTATTTATGTCTTTAGACCAAATATATCTGGGCTAGTTCCAGGGCACGTTTATATTGGGCTATTTCAGTTTAATAATTTTTTATTGGAGTTCCTTGCCTTTGTCTATTCTGCTTTTCAATACGCAGCGTTGTATGGTCTAACATTGTCAACAAATATCCTACACATTTATTGTAATAATACCTTGAGGTGACCCTCGAAGGTCACTTATTGTATTGACTGTTGATCATTGCCTCTGCCGTTATACACATACCTTCTTATAGCAGATTTGGTTTTTCTGCTTCTTCATTCGTAACACTTTGTGATCTCATATTGTCAATAAGTATCTTATACTCTTTATTGTAACAATACCTTGATGTGACCCTCGAAGGTCACTTATTGTATTGACTATTGACTGTTGTCTATTCTGCTTTTCAACACGCAGCTTTTTATGGTCCAACTTTGTCAACAAGTACTTCATACATTGTAATAATACCTGGAGGTGACCCTTGAAGGTCACTTATTGAATTGACTGTTGATCATTGCCTCTGCTGGTATATATATATATCTTCTCAGCAGATTTGGTGTTTGTGCTCTTCCATTCGTAGCACCTTCTGATCCCACATTGTCAACAAGTATTTTATACTCTTCACTGCAACAATATCCTGAGGTGACCCTTGAAGGTCACTTATTACATTGACTACTTATTGCTGATCACTGTTTCTACCGTTAATTACTTATATTCCCCTAGCAGATTTGGTTTTATTATTGTTTTGTGAGCACTGTTAATCTATGTTTATATGTTTGATTTCTTTTTAATTAAGCTCAATAAAAGTTAAATATTAATTTGGTCTCTGGGAGACACTAGTACCCTGATGTTTACATCAGTGTAACTGAAGTTCCTATGCCAATCACCGCTCAGAGTCCTGATTGGGCAAATTTTGCCCAATCATGGGCTCACAGAGCTAAGTCCCGCAGCACACTATATAAGGTATCAATACGCCGATTCTGCACGCATTTCAGAGGAGATTTCAAAGAAGATAGTTGTGTGTGTTGTTACTACCGGTCTGCCACGCTACTGGGGGGGTCTGGGGGGGTCTCATTTATACCAAATATCAGGGAATTTAGGTGATGTGTGTCTTGTCACTGTGCCAGCAAGTTTTTTGGGGGTTTACAACTTTATTTAAAACATTTGTGTATTAAGGTGATTTTCTGGATCTTGTCACACTGTGCCAGCAAGTCTTTTTGGGTCTCATTTATACCAAATTATTTATTTATTTATTTATAAAGGATTTTACCAGGAAGGATACATTGAGATTTCTCTCGTTTTCAAGTATGTCCTGGGTTCAAGAACATTGAAGCGTTACAGTTACAGAAATACAAAGTAATACTATGCAAGATATTAAAAAAACACACAAATATACAGATTAACAGAAAATAAATATGTAGAAAAATAGTCATTATGTTACATGTTTACAGGTGCATTCTGTATTGAGGTATGTTAGTAAGGAGCTCTTGAGTGACATAAGACTGGAAGATTTGATGGTGTCTGGGAGGTTATTCCATAATTGTGGTGCTCTGTAGGAAAATGAGGATCGAGCCACTGTCTTTTTGTATTGTGGTATTGCAAGTAAGGTGCTGGTCCTGGATCGGAGGTTATAGGATGAGGGAGCTGCTGGGGGAACCAGTCTATTCAGATAGGGTGGCAGCTTCCCAGAAAAGCTCTTAAACACCAGGCTGGAAAGGTGAAGGGTGCGTCTAGATTCCAGCGATGGCCAGTTTAGCTCTTTTAACATGTCACAATGGTGGGTCATGTAGTTACATTGTAATGCAAAGCGGCAGAATGAGTTATATAATGTAGTAAGTTTCTGAAGATGTGTTTGTGGGGCGGCTGCGTACACTACATCTCCGTAATCAATATTTATACCAAATATCATTGAATTTAGGTGATGTGTGTCTTGTCACTGTGCCAGCAAGTTTTTTTGGGGTTTACAACTTTATTTAAAACATTTGTGAATTGAGGTGATTTTCTGGGTCTTGTCACTGTGCCAGCAAATCTTTTTGGGGCTCACTAATTTCTTTAAAACACTTGTGAATTAAGGTGATCTGTGTCTCGTCATACAAAAAGTATCACGCTGTATTATGGGGCTCACTAATTTCTTTAAAACACTTGGGAATTAAGGTGATCTTCTGTGTCTCGTCGTCACACAGACAGCAATTTTTTTGGGGCTCACTAATTTCTTTAAAACACTTGTGAATTAAGGTGATCTGTGACTCGTCATACAAAAAGTATCACGCTGTATTTTGGGGCTCACTAATTTCTTTAAAACACTTGGGAATTAAGAAGATCTTCTGTGTCTTGTCACACAGCCAGCAATTTTTTTTGGGGCTCACTAATTTCTTTAAAACACTTGTGAATTAAGGTGATCTGTGTCTCGTCATACAAAAAGTACCACGCTGTATTTTGGGGTTCACTAATTTCTTTAAAACACTTGGGAATTAAGGTGATCTGTGTCTCGTCATACAAAAAGTACCACGCTGTATTTTGGGGCTCACTAATTTCGTTAAAACATTTGTGAATTAAGGTGATCTGTCTCTTGTCACTGGCTGCCAGCTATCAGTGTGTCTCACTGAGTTATACCAGAGTTATTTAAATCTTTATACCAGAGTTGAATCAGAGTTCTGTATATATTAATCTATATATCACTCACCATGTCTGAAAGAACAAAAAGGACAGGCAGATGCTCCCAGCCACAGATAAGAGGGCAAGCAGCCCCTGTGTCGGGAGGCTGTGTCTCTGGTCGTGCTCGTGGTGGACGTGGTGCATCCTCTGCAGGGGCACGCTTGTCCTTTCTAACTGGTGCTGGCCGTCTTAAGCAGCAGCAACATACAGAGGACTTGGTGGATTGGCTAACCAGGCCATCCTCATCCTCTGAGTCCTCTGCCAGCCAGGCTTCTAGTGCTTTACAGTCCACCTCAGCTGCCAAAGCATCTAATGCAGCCTCCATGTCCACAGCTACTCCTGCCGTAGCCTCGCTATCACACACGGAGGAGTCAGCTGAATTGTTTGACTACAATGAGAGTGACATGCTGCTTGAGGATGCGCAGCAAGTACAGTGCTCTGATTCAATCTCTGAGGTTGAGCAAGGGAGTATAATCAAACTAGAGGAAGGGGGTGCCAGTGATGACACACAGATAACTGGCACTCATGTTGCCCCAGCAGCTGCAGCATACTGCCAAGTTGGCTCCAGTGACGAGGAGATAGGGGGTGAAGATGACATTGATGATGATGAGGTCACTGACTCCACCTGGGTGCCAGATCGAACTGAGGAATCAAGTGAGGAGGAGGGGGAGGAGGAGGAGGAGGAGGAGGCACAGCAAACACGAGACACAACATCCTCTGTGATGAACCGTAGCACTAGCCAGTCCAAGGCATCACATGTCAGAGCTGCTCCGGTGCAGAGCGCTGTTGTCTCAAAGAACACATGCAGGAAATCTGCTGTCTGGGAGTTCTTTAAGAACTGTGCAGCAGACCCCACCGTTGCTATTTGTAATCTATGTCAGAGGAGGCTGAAGCGTGGGATAAACACCGGACACTTGGGTACCACGTGCTTGAGGCGACATATGAACAAGTGCCACACATCCCGTTGGGGCAAAACTTTGCGTAGGTCCTCCTCCTCCTCATCTGTCTCACTCTCTACCCACACTGTATGTCCTGCCATGCAATTGCCTACAACCTCCACCGACAGGGATGATGCTAAAGTAATGGATGTGCCAGCAGGTCCTTCCTCAGAATGTGACATCATCCCAGTAGCTGAAGATTTACGCAGTCAGATTACGTTGCCGCAGCTGCTGCAGCGAATGAAAAAATATAGTCCCAACCATCGCCAAGCACAGCGTCTAAATGCCAGCTTAGCAAAATTACTCGCATTGCAGCTGCTGCCTTTCCAGCTGGTGGACTCTGCTCCCTTCCGTGAATTTGCTGAATGTGCTGTACCAAAGTGGCAGGTTCCAAAACGCCATTACTTTTCACGAAAGGCCATTCCAGCACTATACCAGCACGTGGAAGACAATGTTATCCAGTCATTGGGAAAGGCAGTCAGCAGCAAGGTGCATGTCACTTTAGACACGTGGTCCAGCAAGCATGGACAGGGTCGTTACATTTCCTTCATGGCACACTGGGTAACTCTGATTGCAGCTGTGAGGGATCAAAGACGGGGCTCTGTGCTGGAGCTTGTTCATCCACCACGCCTCCAGAAAGCTGCTTGTATGAGGTCTGTCTGCTCCACCACCACCACCACCTCTTCTTCCTCCTCCTCCTCCTTCTCTGTCTCTGGCAAAGTGGCAGTTAAACAAACGCCTGACAGGGTCTACGCAATGGCTCAAGCAAAAAGATGCCATACTGTGCTTGAGCTGGTTTGTTTAGGGGACAGGAGCCACACTGGGTCAGAAATTTTGTCAGCTCTGCAGGGGCAGGTGCAGAGATGGTTTACACCACGCCAGCTTGAGCTGGGAATGATCGTCTGCGATAATGGCAGCAACCTTCTCTCCGCCCTACGCAAGGGTAAATTGACGCATGTACCATGCCTAGCACATGTCCTAAATCTGGTGGTACAGCGTTTCCTAACCAAGTACCCAGGGCTGCCAGAGCTTCTCATCCAGGCCAGAAAAGTCTGCAGCCACTTCAGATGGTCATTCCCAGCAAGCGTTCACCTGGCAGAAATTCAAAGAGAATTCCACCTTCCCACAAACCGTCTGATCTGTGACATGCCCACCAGGTGGAATTCAACATTAGCAATGCTGCAGTGTCTGCACAAGCAGCAGAGGGCCATCAACGAGTACCTGTGTGAGTATGGCACAAGGACAGGTTCAGGTCAATTTGTTTTTTTTCCCCCCCGCAGTGGCTGATGATCAAGGATGCATGCACTGTACTGTCACCATTTGAGGAGGCAACGAGGATGGTGAGCAGGGACAGTGCATGCATCAGTGACACAATTCCTTTAGTGTTCCTGCTAGAGCACACTCTGCGGGGAATTATAGATGTGGCTCTAGAGGCAGAGCAGCGGGAGGAAGAGGAGGCCTTCCTTAGCTCTCAAGGCCCCAGTCTTTCCGCAAACAGCATTCCAAAGGTCCTACTCAGATCAGACAGGAGGAGGAGGAGGAGGAGGACTATTTAAGTAGTGGGGGCATTGAAGGTGGGGATTCCTCAAGGGAGGGTTTTTTGTGCCCAGAAACAGAAGGGCTTGTGCGTGGCTGGGAGGAGGAAGTGCATGATACGGTCATCCTCATTGACCAGGAAGATTCGGCAGCTAATGCCACCTCCAACCTATGCTGCATGGGCTCCCTAATGATGCAAAGCCTGCTAAAGGACCCCAGGATTCGTGCTATCAAGGAGAGGGATCATTACTGGTTGGCAACCCTTCTTGATCCACGATACAAGGGGAAAGCTGCAGAGCTCATCCTGCCCACACAGAGGGAGCACAGGATGAAAAAACTTGAGGACGCTCTAAAGCGACACTTGTGTAACACCTTTCCAGGCACTGGTAGATTACCAAGTGCTGACACACGTGCTTCTGAGGCTGCGGATGATCAGAGGAATAGCGGTGAAGGCCAGGGCCGCTTGACTGATGCATTTCTTTATTTTTTTAGTCCTCGACGCCCAGGGACGTCAAATGTAGGCACCCATTGCCAGCGTCTTCACCATATGGTGCAGGACTACCTAGGGGCAAGGGCAGACCTGGATACCTTTCCAGCAGATGATCCACTGGCTTACTGGGTGTTGAGATTGGATCACTGGCCAGAATTTAGCCAATATGCTATGCAGCTACTAGGTTACCCTTCATCTAGCGTGCTTTCCGAAAGGACGTTCAGTGCCGCTGGAGCTTTTGTCACAGACAAAAGAGTGCGTCTGTCCACCGACTCTGTAGACCGGCTGACATTTATAAAAATGAATCAGTCCCGGATCAGCAGCTATCAATCCCCTGATGCTGAAGTAATGGAATAGATAGGGGATGTCCTCTTCTGCATTTACAAAACCTCCAGCACTGAACTCTTCCACAATACCACAAAAGGGTTACGGTGTGAAGGCACTTGCTGCCATGAAAGGCACAATATCTGGCTGCACTGACGCCTATTAAAAAAAACAAACAAAACTTTTCAATATAGGACCACATGGTCCACCCCTGCACTCTTCCACCATACCACAGAGGTGTTACTGTATGATGATACTTGCTGCCCTGGCAGTCTTGCACCAAAGGCAGAATATCTGGGTGCACTGACGCCTTAACCAGATGCATATCTTTTTAATATAGGACCGCAAGGTTCACCCCTGCACTCTTCCACAATACCACAGAGGGGTTACTGTATGATGATACTTGATGGCCTGGCATTAAAGGCACAATATCTGGGTGCACTGACGCCTTAACCAGATGCATATCTTTTTAATATAGGACCACAAGGTTCACCCCTACACTCTTCCACAATACCACAGAGGGGTTACTGTATGATGATACTTGATGGCCTGGCATTAAAGGCAGAATATCTGGGTGCACTGACGCCTTAACCAGATGCATATCTTTTTAATATAGGACTGCAAGGTTCACCCCTGCACTCTTCCACAATAACACAGAGGGGTTACTGTATGATGATACTTGATGGCCTGGCATTAAAGGCAGAATATCTGGGTGCACTGATGCCTTAACCAGATGCATATCTTTTTAATATAGGACCGCAAGGTTCACCCCTGCACTCTTCCACAATAACACAGAGGGGTTACTTTATGATGATACTTGATGGCCTGGCATTAAAGGCAGAATATCTGGGTGCACTGACGCCTTAACCAGATGCATATCTTTTTAATATAGGACCGCAAGGTTCACCCCTGCACTCTTCCACAATACCACAGAGGGGTTACTGTATGATGATACTTGATGGCCTGGCATTAAAGGCAGAATATCTGGGTGCACTGACGCCTTAACCAGATGCATATCTTTTTAATATAGGACTGCAAGGTTCACCCCTGCACTCTTCCACAATAACACAGAGGGGTTACTGTATGATGATACTTGATGGCCTGGCATTAAAGGCAGAATATCTGGGTGCACTGACGCCTTAACCAGATGCATATCTTTTTAATATAGGACCGCAAGGTTCACCCCTGCACTCTTCCACAATAACACAGAGGGGTTACTTTATGATGATACTTGATGGTCTGGCATTAAAGGCAGAATATCTGGGTGCACTGACGCCTTAACCAGATGCATATCTTTTTAATATAGGACCGCAAGGTTCACCCCTGCACTCTTCCACAATACCACAGAGGGGTACTGTATGATGATACTTGATGGCCTGGCATTAAAGGCAGAATATCTGGGTGCACTGACGCCTTAACCAGATGCATATCTTTTTAATATAGGACTGCAAGGTTCACCCCTGCACTCTTCCACAATAACACAGAGGGGTTACTGTATGATGATACTTGATGGCCTGGCATTAAAGGCGGAATATCTGGGTGCACTGACGCCTTAACCAGATGCATATCTTTTTAATATAGGACCGCAAGGTTCACCCCTGCACTCTTCCACAATAACACAGAGGGGTTACTTTATGATGATACTTGATGGTCTGGCATTAAAGGCAGAATATCTGGGTGCACTGACGCCTTAACCAGATGCATATCTTTTTAATATAGGACCGCAAGGTTCACCCCTGCACTCTTCCACAATACCACAGAGGGGTTACTGTATGATGATACTTGCTGGCCTGGCACCAAAGGCACAATATCTGGGTGCACTGACGCCCATTACCAGATCAAAAACTTTTCAATAAAGGACCACATGGTCCACCCCTGCACTCTTCCACAATACCACAGAGGGGTTATTGTATGATGATACTTGCTGGCCTGGCATTAAAGGCACAATATCTGGGTGCACTGACGCCCATTAACAGATAAAAAAAACACTTTTCAATATAGGACCGCATGGTCCACCCCTGCACTCTTCCACAATACCACAGAGGGGTTACTGTATGATAGTACTTGCATGCCTGGCACTAAAGGTACAATATCTGGGTGCACTGCCATTGACGCCTGTATCAGATTCATATCCTCAGAGGGGTTACGGTATGACGGCACTGTTGCCGATGCTAAAAGCCCAATTTTAAAGCACCTATTGTTACTTTCATCCAAAGCCTGCATAAGTTTCACAATAATTTAGCCAAAAAAACACTAAACTTTTTCTGCGCGTCCTAAAATGTCTTTTCATACAGGCTGCCGCCCCAAGCAGTTTGTTTATGGATAGATTTAAGGAAAAGCATTTACCGTCATATGAAACGTCATTTTTTTGTTTTTAAGTGTTTCTATATATCCTAGAAATCCGCCACTTCACGGGCAGGTTATGGGGACCTCCTAGGCACGATATTTGAAGGAATTTTTCGTTTTTATTTTTAACCCTAATTTCATGGAAAACTCACTGTCCCTTTAAAAACGTTTTTTTTAAACTTTTTGTCCTTGTTTCCTGTCCCCCAGGGCACTACCCGGACCCCCATACACCTTTTATGGCAAATATGTAGCATATATGCCCTCTTGGAGGGCACTCTAAAAAACCGAATTTTCAGCCCCATTGACTTGCATGGGAGTTCGGGTTCGGATTCGGACCCGAACAAATGGGAAGTTCGGGTTCGGGCTCGAACCGAACTCGGGGGGTGTTTGGCTCATCCCTAGTTTTGAGGATCATGGTCTTAAGTGCTGAAAGAAGAACAAGTTCTACTCTGATTTATAACTCTTGAAAGTTCTGCAAGATAAACACCCAACACAAGTAAGAGATGTCATGCCTATGTCAGACTGTTGATGGAACCTGTGTCCAAATATTTTTTTTCCCTTAGATTGAAGACAAATCAAGAGGAAACTCTTGAGCATGGAGCAGAATATAACTCTAATTACGTTAATAATTAACTCATTGCTGAAATTTATACAATCCGCATGTTCTACATGTTTTCATCTATTCTTCCATCGATGCATGCTACCCATCTCTTGAATGTCATTGAAATTGAATGGCAGTCAAACACACACAGGTTGAATACCCCTTATGCAGAATGCTTGGGAACCTGAACATTCCAGATTTTGGATTCTTCCAGATTTGGTAATTCAGGAGAATCTGAAGTCGAAGGAGAGAAGGGACGTGGCAGGGTAACTGCGATACATTATCTGCTGCAGCACCATAGTGTGTACATGCTAGGATATGCTAAGCAACCACTTTTGAAGAATATGCTGTACAGAGTTGGCATGTCTCAGTGCAGCATGTCACAAGCTGGAACTTCACAATCTCCCAATGTATTTTTTTTTTGAGAAGGTATTTTACCAGGAAGGATACATTGAGGTTTCTCTAGTTTTCAAGTATGTCCTGGGTGGCGAGTATGTACCCAGGGGCATAACTACCAGGGGTGCAGAGGGTGCCACTGCACCCGGGCCCTTGAGTCCGGGGGGCCCACACTCACCTGGGGGCCTGCTGTGTGTGTGTGTGTATATATATATTTTTTTTTCTATTTTTAAATTTATTTT
The DNA here is from genome assembly GCA_009667805.1 of Leptobrachium leishanense. Taxonomy (NCBI): domain Eukaryota; kingdom Metazoa; phylum Chordata; class Amphibia; order Anura; family Megophryidae; genus Leptobrachium; species Leptobrachium leishanense. The sequence goes on along the minus strand of CM019070.1, from coordinate 82,013,184 downwards.
ATACTTCTTTGTGAGTTTTACTTTGGAGCTCTGTGATACACTCATACACACCCAATATTACTGTGAGTTTTGTTGCTGTAAACCTCTGTGATTTACACTGATACATACTGTACATTACTGTAAGTTTTATTGCTGTGGAGCTGTGCTATGTTCCTACACACTGCACATTACTGTACGTTTTATTGCTGTGGAGCTCTGTGATACGCTCATACACACCGCACATTACTGTACGTTTTATTGCTGTGGAACTGTGAAACGTTCTTACACACCGCACATTAATGTGAGGTTTATTGTTGTGGAGCTCTGTGAGATACACATAGTGCACATTACATTAAAAATGGGTTGGACTGAAGAGGTCATAGTGGACATGGAAAAAAATGGGACACTGCTTGTCTGGAGTCAACATTGTGGATCAATGCATGTTGACGGGAGGGGGGACAAAATACATTTTGCCTAGGGTGTGGGGGGGGCCCGTCATGGTTCCTACACCTGGGACCTGAGATTTCTAGTTACGCCTCTGTATGTACCGCTAGGTGTCTTGCCCAAGGACACTTACTGGAGAGGTGCTCTTGCTGGGATTGAACCTGTGTCTCCACAGTCTCTCTCCATGGTTATAGAACAGTGATGTTACCTCTACTCCACCCAGCCGGTACTCCTCCCAATGCTACAGCCATCAGAGAAAAACAGGTAGCAGGACCTGGGAGGTAGTAAGACTGAAATTCAAAAGACTTAAGGGGTTATTCAAACAGCACTGAAAATTCACCGAAATTTTGGTGCTCTTTCATTCAGCTCACTTCGGTGAGCTGAATTGGCCAACCCTGTGGTGAATTCAGCATTCATTGCAGGGTCCCTGAAGTGCTCCAAATGGATCCGCAGAATGTCACAGATAAACCCGCCACACCCACTTGATAAACTGTCTAATGTCGCCAAAAAAACACTAAACGCCGCAGATAAACCACCGAACGCCACAGAAAAAACACTTAACGCATCCAATAAACAACCGAACAGCGCTGAAAAAACACCAAAAGCAGCCAATGATCCACCGAATGCTTCCGATCAGCCACTGAATACCTCCAAAAAAAGCCGACCAGCCGTCGACCGGGGGTAAAAAAAATAAATTAAAAAACAACAATTTTTAAAAGGTGTTTAATCCAAAACTAATACATGAAAATGCATGGAAATAATAAATAAGGTCGTATGAATAACAATAAAAATTCGTAAAAATGAAGTGAATAAAAAGTCTTTTTGCTGCAAATGAAAAGAATAAATGGTTGTATAAAAACTTAATAAAAATGGGATTTTTTTTTTTACATTGAAACCTATGGGATTTTCCTTTTTAAACCGTCGAACAAAAGCAATGAAAATCTGGTAATTTTGCCAACTTTTTGCTGATGTTCGGTGTTCTCTGAAAAGATAACCATTATTTCTCTATGATAATTTTCACTGCCACCGAATTGCACCATATTTCGCCCGCAATTCATCAATATTTGGCGAATTGATAGCTTTCTGAATAGCCAAATTGCCACAAAATTGCACCATATGGTGAAATTCACCGGTTTGTGCAATTTTGGGGAAAATTCAGCTCACTTTGAGTAACCCTTTTAGAAAAATTCAGATTGTGGAGTTTTCTGGATTTCGGAATTCTGAATAAGGAGTGACCAACCTGTATATGCATATTGGTAGTTGTTAAACCTAGATTATTTACTGGAAAAAATAGAAATGACAAAGAAAATTCGTATCTTTATAAGAGAAAGGAAGACAGCTTGTATAAATATCTTAAGCAACCAGGATGCTACACAATTAGACTTTTGTTCTTGCATTCCATTGTCATGCAACCCTTCGAAACTGCATGTGATTTATATTGCAGATTCATTAAAGTATTAAGCAAGAATGTTGTCATTACATTTTATTAGTCTGTTTTGAAATACAGTGAAGATACTCTAGGCTCAGCTCACACAATGTATACTGTTGCAAGCAAAGTATGGGTCACCATCCGACCATGTCATGTTAAATTCAACACTACATCAAGGTAACTCATTTTTGATGGGTCTTGAGCTGGGAAATAAACTTGCTTTAGCGTGTCATTTATGTCTAACAGCAATAGTTAGTTTTCCTCAGGTCACTCTTAATGGGAGGGGTGGGGGAATTAATCCAAAATAACTTCATCAGGGTTTCAAACCTATATGGAAATTTATGATATGAGAAGCACTAGGACTGTAGGACCAGGACCAATGCTGCTTTCACTGGACACAACTCATATGGTCTGGGCTTCAGAGGCAGCGATGAACTCAGCCTACCCTTTGCACATACAGCCTGTCAGAATGAAACTGTTTGTGGTGGTTTGTCTGGTTTGTCTGTTAACCGTGGTCAGGGCAGTCATCAGGATGGAAATGACAGGCCATGACATGTTCAGGGGCCCAGTTGATCTAGAGGGCCCTAGCCAAACCCTAAGTGTCAAAGAGGTAAAGGCCCCTCCATGTCACCCAGGACTGGTCAACCAAGATACCAACAATTTTCCCAGTGGGCCGCGGCATCTAGGGGCCGGTCAGAGAATTCTGGCTCATAACAGAGGGATAGATTAGTATGATTTGAACCAGGGAACACTTTTTATCCCCTTTGCTGGACCACCAGGGAATTAGCCCATTCCCAGATAAAATAAGTTTTGCAGAAAGAGGGAAAATTTTATATTTTTAATTAGCTTATTGAAATGAGCAGCTGACAGAAGGGGGGCCCTGACCAGAGGTTTAGTAAGGGGTCCCCGGTGATTTCCGATGGCAGCCCTGAGAGTGGTAACAGGCGTGCCAACATTCAATTTCTGGCAGGTTGCGTTTGCAAACGGGAGGCTGACCTAAAGTTGGAGTCACTGGTGACAGGTGAAGTGCTGCAAATCCCTGTTGGGAACACATATAGAACATATAGCAAATAGAGGGCCCTATTCCATGGATTTGCCATTTAGATAACTACTGGAAACGTTACACATACAGTATGTCTCCAGAAATTATCTTAACGTTGAGAATTGCTATTCCACTCTTGCTGCGAGCTTTGCTTACAGCTTGAGCATAGTGCGTCCCGACTATAAATTAACATCTATAAATTGCACATCTTTCTCTGTGCCTATGTTGCTCCCTTTGCTTTTGTGTACGTGTTTCTTTCTGTGTGAGTTTCTGCCTATGCTTGTGTGTGTGTCAGTGTATGTGTATCTCAGTTTGTATGTACATATGTTTGCCTCACTTATGAATATGAGTGTGTATCTCTGAACGTCTGTCTTTGTGTATTTGTGTTTGTACTCTTCTGTACCTGTCATTGTATTGTAGTGGGTCATAAATTATGCTTTCTTGTTTTGTGCAATACCTAAGAACACGTGAGTGAAACTGGTGAGACTGAAAGCAGCAATATTGTAGGGCGATGCTGTTCGCCCACAGTCAATGCAAACCATTTAAATGATGGGCTCATAGCCAAACTGATCCAACAGTATTGTATCAGGTGAATGTAACGCTAAGAAAATTAAAGCATATTCACTTACAGCTGCCAATGCCTGCAGGGAATGAGTAGGCCCAGAATGAGACCTCCATTCACCAGCCAATTCAAAGTATAATATGAGGCATTTATATCTAGAGATATACTGTACTGTGTGCATATGTATCCCACTATAGATACGTTGTAAATCTAAAATATACAGGGCACTATTACATACTAAACGCTAACTGTAGGACTCAGCTCTGTGAGCGTCAGGGCTGGACTGAGACATATAATCAGCCCTGGACTTAATCCAGACTGGCCCACTTTAACCCTTTCCATGCGGAGGACGCGCTGAGCGTGTCCTGCCGCATGTACACTTCGCTGCGGAGGACTCGCTGAGCGCGTCCTCCCTTTGCAGCAGCCGATATTCCAGCCAATCTCAGCGGCCCCCCGGTGTGGGCTGACATCCTCAATGTCAGCCCAGCCTCTGGGACCCAGGCGGGCACGATAGACGCCTTTGGACCTCTCTCCCTGCCCATCCGTGAGGGCCACAAGCTAAAGGCAGGCACCGTTTGGAAGGGCACAGCCTGCCCTTCCAAGCGGCGGCTGTTTTTAATCCCTAGGGGGCTGGATTGCGATATGGCGCCAACAGGCGCCGTATCGTGGTCCCCTCCCGGAGCTGGCCGACATCTTGGATGTCGGCCAAGCTTCTGGGATATCCCCCTGACTACTGGCATCATCGCGCATAGCGCGATGACGTCAGTTCTCGAATTAGCCCTTAGCTGCCACCTATGGTGGAGATAGGGGTTCCAATGAACCCCCTATCTCCTGATCCGTGGCAGCTAGGGGTTAATATTTGGTATCATTGGAACGACCAGAGCAAAAAAAATTTAACTAAAAATAAAATTAAAAAAAATAGAAAATTTAAGAAAATGAAATACATTTTTTTTTTGTTTTTGTTTTATTAAAGCAGCAATATTGTTCTCATTTCAATTATAATGTGAACAATGATGCTGCACTAAAGAATTTTCTATAGGGGCGTTTGCTAAAGAACACGTAATTTCCCTCCAAAAAAATGTAACAAGTCCCCATTTCAAATTTTTTTAACAAGCGCACCTCAAAGAAAATATAACCGCAAAGGCTCGCATGATAAAATATGAAAAAAAAAACACTTTACACAATGTAGATGATTGAAAATTCTATTTTTATGGCATTTTTTGTTATAATATTCAGGCAGGACATGACGAATACATATAATAATGATATATTATGTATCTGCCGAGTCTGCCGGAAAGAACGATATATAATATGTCTCGGTTGTATAATATAATGTGACTTCAAATCGCATTTAAACATGATGAGCGAAACCGGTAAAAATTAGCTCAGCACAGAGGTGTGAAATGGCTCAGCAGCGAAAGGGTTAATTATGGAAACACACACACAAATAGTATATAAACCAATCACATGGCTCAACCAATCACTCTACAGATACCGGAGTTGCTGCAGAGTGATTGGGTAAGAAACGCAGCGGCACTGAGGTTGAATGCGCACCATGTCTTAAGGTGAGGCATATGCGCAGCGGCTCTCATCGGCACGGCGGCCCCAAATATGAGACTGAGGTAGGTTGTTCTGTTTTACAAAAGACGAGGAAGTTCTCACCTCACTCATTAAGGGCAGTGCGAGCCACATGGTGAAATATCATTCAAACTGGCCCACTACACCATCGGTCCACCAGGTATCTCCCTGTAGTCCCTAAGGCCAGTACATGCCTGGTGACCATTAATGTTAGGTTAAGTGGCTCTAGCGTGGTCCGACCATATTACATTCCGAACACTAACAGGTTAAAAAACCCATTAGTGATTCGGAGCTTGTGCTTTTCAGGGCGAGCTTACTGTATTTTACGCTCCCTATGCTTAACATGGGGAGCGCAAAGAGTAAATTAGCGTTAGGATTCCAAAGTCAAAAGTTACCCACAGCTTGGAGCTGGTGCTACCTGATTCTATATCTGTGGAATCAGTCAGCAGCAGCTGAAAAAAAAATCAGATACTCACCTCTCATCCCGCAGCGAGAGCAGCGGCCTGATCTGATGCTTCTGGCCGCCGGGAGCAAAGTAAAACTGGGGGGAAAAGTCCCCAGTCTCCCTCTGCGATCACTCCGCCGACCTGCAGGATCTCCCGAAAGGCGAGACCCTGCAGGACATATGATCCGGCAGTTGAAGCCTCAATGGAGTCTCCATGGAGGGGATGATCAGGGCAAGTATCCTGAGGCTTAGCGCTGCATTGCGAGGCGGGCTGCTGGATTAGCGCCTGCCCCCTAATATGCAGTTTAAATGCAGGTTTCCCTCCTTAGCGTCCCCGTCCCCAATGTTTACATGCACCTGTTACAGAAGAATGTAATGCAATGTATGCTTTGATTAAGTATTGTAAAAATAGATGCTGTTGGTATGTATGGATTTCATAGTATGTAACCTTAAATTATATAATAGGTAAAATATGCCACTAGTAATCACATTTAAAGGATGGAGTCTATCTGGAAGAACAATGCATTGCTTGTATTTTGTAGAATTTACCAATAGGAATTAGAGACGTAAAGCTGCATTGCAAATCATCCGAGATAATTAAAGCTTTGGAGACATTTGGGTTTGGTGATAAATCTATCCTAAATTTTAATCTCGAAAAAGTAATACTAACCCCAACCAGAATTCAAATTCTACCAGTACACATGACCCCAGGTTTCTTGGTATGAGTATGTAAAGCTAACCTGCATTCCAGGGTGTCACTCAGCACGCTTCCTCACACACTTCATGAGCTGATTCTGTAGAGTTCAAGTACTCTGAATTCTTTGGGTAATCTACTTCATCAAATACTTTTTTGTAAAATGTTGCATTTCTGTTATGCTGATAACAAGGCATCAGGAAAAGGTTTTCCATGTCAAAATTTGCAATTATTGCTAACTTTATCAAATGTACAATATATCCAATAATCATGGCTGTAGTCGAGTTGCCACATTGGCCATATCTTCCAGGACACATATAATTTATTCATGCTGATGGGCAGTGCATGAAGAATGCCACCACGCAGTGTGTAGATTCCATATGCTGCAGGTAAGAAATCAAAGAGGAATCCCAGGTGAGCTGCCTTTATTAATTCCTGCAGCATATGAATTATACATGTTGCAGGGCTTATCTTTCCCTGAGCTCTCCCTCTGAATGAATTAGTAATATGTGTCCTGGAAAATATGGCCTATGTGGCAACCCTACAAGAATCCTGAGTCCCCCTTACTTGTCCACTGGTCATTGCTCCCATCACCTAGATGTCCTTTTAAAAGGATACTACCACCAAAAAAAAATTAAATATCCTTATTGTGTTTATTTTCTGCTGCTGATATTTACATTTGTTTTTCCCTTGTATGTTTAGTTAAGAAAATATTTTACTCAATATTTGTGACTATGCATTCATTTTGTGATCTTTTGTGTTGTAAACTGCCCCCCCCATATCTTTGTATGACTTTCTCCTCACTCTGTGGCAATGAAGTCTATGGTGCTATGGGTCAATCACTGACTTAAATCATTGTATTGTGTGGGATGTAATCTACCATGGGTTAAACTCCCTGTTATATCTCTTTCAGCTGACTGCTCTTATCTCAGGTAGCAGAGGCAGGACAATAGCCCCCCGCTGCCTTATCTAAACATTTCCTCCTCCACCTCATTTACTGTTAAATATTGAATATAATATATATATTCTCTGCTCTGTCGGGTTCAACATTTCTTCTGGAGGGATCAGCCAAATGGGGGGGGGCGCATTTAGTTGAGATTGTCCACATGCCACCCCCCCATATGCATATGTGTATATATGGTCTGAGGTCTGTGGGTGGGTGTATATATATATCTGCGTGTTGATATATACGTATATATAGGTCTGCGTGTTGATATATACGTATATGTCTGTGTGTGGTATCAATGCATCCCTACTCTATACACGGCGTTCCGTGTCCCTATAATATATATGAATATATATAATATATATAAATAAAATGGTTTTGTGTGTACATTTTAATTTAATGTGATGGCACTATTGCCGACACTAAAGACCCAATTTTAAAGCACCTATTGTTACTTTCATCCAAAACCTGCATAAGTTTCACCATAATTTAGCCAAAAAAATCACTAAACTTGTTCTGCGTGTCCTAAAATGTCTCCTCTTTTCATACAGGCTGCTGCCCCAAGCAGTTGTTTATGAATAGATTAAAGGAAAACCATTTACCGTCATTTGAAATGTAATTTTTTTGTTTTTAAATGTTTCTATACATCCTGCAAATCCGCCACTTCACGGGCAGGTTATGGGGACCTTCTAGGCACGATATTTGAAGTAATTTTTTTGTTTTTATTCTTAACCTTTATTTCATGGAAAACTCACTGTTCCTTTAAAAACGTTTTTTTTTTTACTTTTTGTCCTTGTTTCCTTTCCCCCAGGGCACTACCCGGACCCCCATACACCTTTTATGGCAAATATCTTGCATATATGCCCTCTTGGAGGGCACTCTAAAAACCGAATTTTCGAGTCCCATCGACTTGCATTGAGTTCGATTTGTGTTCGAGTTTGAACTCAAACTTTTGAAATTGTTTGAGTTCGAATGCGAACCGAACACGGGGGTGTTCGGCTCATCACTATTTATAAGGTGGTTTTGTTTGTAATGCACAAGTATTCTAGCTACAGCTTATGTAAGGGGTAGTGTCTCTTTAAGTAAACTAGTTGCAAATCAATAAATTAGTTAATAATAATACATTCCCCCCTCTTCTACTTATGTTATTTGTGGGCTACTGCGGGTTAAACCCCGCATGGTCCAGCAATGGATGAAATATTCCCATCTAATCTGGTAGGGAGCAATCGGTCTGCACCTCTGCCTAGTTCAGAGCTCTGAGGGACCCTAGATTCGGCAGTCAACCAATGAATTTCTTGGTATCTCAGATGGCCAATCCTGGGTGGCATGGAGGGATCCTTATATCATTTAGACAATCTGCCACTGAGTTTTATTCAGGGCACCCCTGGAGCCAATGGCCCTCAAATATATAATGCGCCGTCACCCCCTGATGGTGGCAATGCTAATAATGGTGACCAGAATTTCTTTTTTACATTGTTTCTGTCATGTATTTGACATAGGATTAAGGTTTTTCAGGGAAATCTGACTCCACTGATAGGTGACGTGTTCATGTAGTGTTTGATGTCTGATTTAATGTTGCCTCATATGTAATTACTTTAGTATAAAAAAAAATTGCAAATTGAGAGGAGTGTACCAAAGGTTTAAAATAAACATTAAATAAGTGAAAGGTGCATTGGTACTGCAATTACGAGGAGATGCATGTTCTACTGCACCTTGAATCTTGAGCGCAGTTTTTACAGACTTTAATATGTTTAAGCATGACTTTGTGCTCTGGACCTTTTTTGGGACGATTTCCGGCCACGTTTTTGGTTCAGAAGATTCACTTGCGGTTTTACCTATATTTAATGTAATATGAGTTTTATTAACATTTCCAAGGTCATATAGTTGCATGAAACATAACATAAAGGAGCATATAGCAGAAAATGGTATCAAACTACAAGGCGCTAGCAATGTTATACATCTCAAAACCAGAAACTGTTTTATCATCACATTAATCACATAAAATAAAGTCTACGTTAAGAAGAAAGAAAGAAAAAATTACCAATATCTCATTTCCAGATAAAAATTTGGATCAAATATCCACTATCAGAGATATCGATTCAATTCCAATATTTCGGTATGCTGATTTCTGAAAAAATTTGAAATGCCGAAAGCTGTTCATAAATGGATATTCAGGCTGAAAAAGAGAGAATAAGACTGAAATCTTTTCTTAAACACTGGATGTGTCTAATAGTCATGTTTAAAAGCACACATCTGTACGATGCCGGCCGAAAATAACGTATCAGCCTATATGACGAAAAAACATTGTCTTCAAACAACTGGTAATTTTTTTTTTAAAAGGATTCATATAATTAAATCGAGCCTTTGTTTTGAGGAACTAATAATGAGACAAACATCAGAAGATGTTGAAAGCTTGGTTTTTAGACGTGGAATGCAAAGTCAGAAATTGTGATATATTGTCTATTCTTTTGGTTTATATCCCTTTCGCAACAGTCTGACTTAGTGGGAAAATGTGACCTCCATTTCTATAACAATATGGCTAAAAGGACCTTTTCAATAGCAGTGCATGCAGCTGGTAACAGTACTGACAAACCTACATGACACAGAAGCAGGTGGTGATCTGAAGGTCGCGGGTTACTTTGTGGCTACTTCACTGTTCCACCACAACATTGACCTGCAAAAGAATGAATATTTATGCCTGGCTTATATCCCAATGTCCTCCTCTTGCAATGCGCTGTCTGAATCACCCATGGGATCATGCGCCACATATTTCTTTTTTTTCCATATTTATTTCCTTCTTGCGTTTAACAGTGAGAACATCGCCGTTAAAAAGCAAGGAAAAGAAGCCGGGGGCCTTGTGTCCCGCCAACTCAGATGCCAGACCATGAATGGGTTTCCTTGTTCTCTAAAAGAGGGGAACCAAAAATCAGATGAAAGCAGGCTGAGCATGTGACCTCACTGAATTTAATTTAGCCTTACAAGCACCCTTGCCCTCCCTCACTCCCCCTTCAACCCCCATACAGTAACCCCTCTTGCATTCCTTCCTTCTCATCCATGTCTTTTCAGCTATATGGCCCAGTTATTACATTTTTATGACTTGAGTTTTTAGCCGAACCCTATTATCACTCAGGTGACACCACTGTATATAGAAAATATAACACTAAGCTTCTGCGCTCTGACAGCTCTGACAATGTATATTATAGTAGTAACTTTGTAAACAATAATATGAGTCCTAACTGCACATAACTTAGCATTATAATGTTTTGCTTTCAATCTCCTTTTCAATCTTTTTTGCTTTCAACTAAACCTGTTAAACTAGTTATCTTACTTTACAGCACAAAGAGGGATGCTTCTTTTCTACAGACAACACAGTAACTAAATGACTGTCATTCTTGATTTATTATAGACAGTTAAATTAATTAGTATAGCGAGTAAAAAAGATTAATAAAATCCTGTCATTATATCCCAGATGAACAACATATTTAGATAGAAAGCCCTCTAAATATACACTGTAGGGGCAAACTATTGGGACACACCTCTTAATTATTGAATTCGGATTTTTCAATCAGACCCATTGTCACAGGTGTATAAAATCAAGCTCCCAGCCACAAGGGTTATGGCTCCCAGCCATATTTACAAACAATTGTGAAAAAAAATGGGTCATTCTGCAAAGCTCAGTGAATTCAAACGTGGGGCTGTGATAGGACGTCACCGATGCATTGTCAGTTTGTGAAATTTCATCCTTGCTAGATATTTCACGGTGAACTGTAAGTGGTGTTATTGGAAAGTTGTTGCATTTAGGAGCAGCAGCAACAGCAGTGACCATGTAATGTCACAGAGTGTGGTCACTGAGGGCTGAGGAGCATGGTGAGCTGTGCAAATGTCACCTTGCTCTGTGGATACTAAAGCTGGAGTTCCAAACTTCCACTGGTATTAATATCAGCATATCTGCTGTGCTGCAGGACTGTCAGTACTGTGCTAACTGCAACATTTATTAGAGGACAACTATGGTTGGGGCTTTTTTCCAAGGGTTGGGCTAAGCCCCTTACTGCCATCTTCACCCTTGGTTCTTCTCTCAGTTAGGGTATCTCAAGGCTCTGTTCTGGGTCCCCTTCTCTTCTCAATCTTTACCACCTCTCTTGGCACCCTCATCACTTCCTATGGATTCCAACATCATCTCTAGGCTGACAACCCCCAAATCTACCTTTCCTCTCCCAATCTCTCTCTTCCTATCAGCTGTCTCCAACTGGATGACTGCTCGTTTCCTAAAGCTCAATCTCTCTAAAACTGTACTTCGCGTCTTTCCTCCCTCTATAGTCAACATTCGTGCATCCATTTCTGTTTAGGTGAATGGTGCCACCATTACTTCTACCTCTCATGCTCGTTGCCTTAGAGTTCTCTTCGTCTCTGATTTCTCCTTCACTCCTCACATTCAGTCACTTTACAAATCTTGCTATTTTCACCTAAAAACACTGAATGCGTCCGCCCCCTTCTTAATCAGAACTCTACAAAAATGCTCATCCAAGCTCTTATTATCTCCCACCTTGACTACTGTAACCCTCTTTCACTCGCCTTAAGAGATCCCAGATTCTCACTTTACAGTCTGTTATGAACACCTGTGCCAGGCTCATGCACCTCTCACATCTTGTCTTTTTATCAATCTCTACATTGGCTTCCTGTTTCCTTTAGAATCCAATTTAAAAAATTGGTGCTCACGTACAAAGCTCTCCATAACCGTGCTCCTGCCTACATTTCCTCCCTTATTAGCAGCTACATCCCATCCCATCCCCTTCACTCTTCCAATGATCTGATTTTATCAGCTCCTCATACCCGCACCCCCAACTCTCGCCTTCAGGTCTTCTCCCGAGCTGCCCCTATATATGAAACTCCCTCCCCGCAACATTAGACACTCCCTATCTCTTCTGTCCTTCCAAAAGTCTCTGAACACACATTAATTTAGAGCAGCCTATCAGCTCACTTCATAATTTCCACACTGTACATTTCTTCCTCCATCTTCCCCGCAGCCCATATGCACCCCACTACTTCATACTCTGCTATTTTCCCTCACTTAGCATGTCACACTAGATTAAAATGAAAGCTCTCAAGCAGGGTTCTCTCTCCTACTGTTCTGTGTGTTTAACTTGTACGTATATTTGTTACTCTGTATCATCCATTGTACAGTGCTACGGAACTTGTTGACACTTTATAAATACTTGTACCTGTAACAGTAACTTCCAGAGAAGGGAAATCTTAATGTTTCAGCATTCCAAGACATTTTGTACAATGCTATGCTTCCAACTTTGTGGATACAGATTGGGCAAGGCTTGTTTTCTTTTCCAGCATGAACGTGCCCCAGTGCATACAACAAGGTCCATAAATACATGGAGGAGTATGGTGTGGAAGAACTTGACATTAGCCCGCATAGAGCCCTGATCTCAACCCCATCAAGCACCTTTGGGATGAACTGTGACGGAGACTGAGATCCAGGTCTAATCATCCAACGTCAGTGCCTGACCTCACAAATACTCTAATGGACAAATGGGCAAAAATTCCCAAAGAAACACTCCAAAATCTTGTGGAAAGGCTTCCCAGAGGAGTCTAAGTTGTTATCGCTGTCATAGCTCATCCATATTAATGTCAATGAATTTTGAATACAATGTCATAAATTTTTCTGTCTTGTATATGAGCTTGTACTGGACAGCTATCTGGTTTTGGCCAGCAACACCGCAGAAATGGTCAATACCGCTCAATTGCATTGGCTGAACGCTTACTTGAGTCCACTGACAGTGTATGCTGTAGGAAGAAGCAGTGCTGTCAAATTGGGAGACTGCTAAGGAAGACCCCAGGGCTGAAAAAAAGATAACCTTTAAAGGAAACACAGGGGAAAGGGGTGTGTGGGAGTTATTCAATACTCACTCCCTTCCATATTTTCAGCGTAGAGTATCTTTTTAAAGTTTGCATCAATTAAATTATGGATAAAGCTACTTTAACCCCTTCATTGTGGAAGATGTGTGGGGAAAGTCATGGGAGTATCCCACTATATGTGGAGGATGTTCCCCACACGTCTTCCGCTAAGCGAGCTTTCCCTCGTATAGTCACCTCTCTCCTCCGGGTCCCATGGCGACCTGACTTCATGGAAGTCAGACATTGCTTTTAAACCCCATCCTGGCACGATGATGTAATTTTCAGACGCCCCCCCCCCAGCAAAGCCGGAAGAGCGCCTGAAAGGAGAGGACCCCTCTCCCTCCAGATCAAGAGGAGGTTAAACTAAAAAGACAGGCACCGCTGGAAAGGGAAGTGTGTGCCCATTCAAGCGATGCCTGTCTTTAACCCCTGGGTTGCCGTCCCGTGATCCGGCGCCATATCGCAGAACTCTCCCGGAGGAGGCTGACATCTTGTATGTCAGCCAAGCCTCTGGGGCCTCTCCCCACCCACTGATGTTATTGCGCATGGTGCGATGTCATCAGTGTTAGAATTAACACCCAGATGCCAAGGGGTTTCCCTATGGAAACCCTATGGTGGGATCCTTTGGACCCCTGGGTCTCCCAATCTGTGGCAGCGAGCAGTTAATGTTTGGTATCATTGGAAAGGGCTTTTCCAATGAAACCAAACATGACCATGTCAAAAGTAAATAAAAATAATATTTTTTTTTTTATTTTTTTTAAAAAGATGTTTTTGTGTGTTTTTTTTTATTAATGCAGCACTATTGTTCACATTTTAATTATAATGTGAAAAATGATGCTGCACTAATGATTTTTATTTTTTGGGGTTTTAGCTAAAAATCACCTAATTTCTCAGAAATAAAAGTAATGGGTTCACATTTCTAATTTTTTTAACAAGGTACCCTATAGAATATATAACCGCAAAGGTTCGGATGATAAAATGTGAAAAAAAAACATTTTACATGCTGCAGATGATTAGAAATTCAAACTTCATTACATTTTTTGTTATAGCATTTAGGCTAGGGTCAGACGAGCGTAGTGTTCACGTCCGTGATTGCGCCTAAAAGTACGTCCGTGATAGCATGAAAGAAAGTCCATTGGAGCCCGACACATGAAGTACGTCCGCACTGAACTGCGGACGCACAACGGCCGCGGCAAACGGACGCAAGGCAGGCAAGAACGTACAACCCCTAGAACGGCCGCACAAAGTGCGCTGCGTCCGCAACGTCTGCATAGCTTTGTGTGTGAGTGATGGAACGTGGTCAGACGGACTGCATTTATAGGTCCAGCATTTTTCACGGACAAAATGGTTTTGCTTTTTAATTTATTTTCCCTCCTACATCCGTCAAAAAATAAACGTCAGTGAAAAAAACGGACTGTGTGACCACTACTGTGTCTTCCGTACTGACGTACGTCCGTGTGCAAGGACGTACAGTCCGTAGAAATCACACTCGTCTGACCCTAGCCTTAGGCAGGGCATGACGTATACATATAAGGGTAAGTAGTCAATGTAATAGAGCAGCAGGAAATGCTAGCAGAATGCTTGGTTGTGTAGGGAGAGGTATTAGCAGTAGGAAAAGGGAAGTGCTCATGCCACTGTACAGAGCACTGGTGAGACCTCACCTGGAGTACTGTGTGCAGTACTGGAGACCGTATCTCCAGAAGGATATAGACACCTTAGAGAGAGTTCAGAGAAGGGCTACTAAAATGGTGTACGGCTTGAAGGAGAAAAGTTACCAGGAAAGGCTTAATGATCTTAACATGTACAGCTTGAAAAAATGACGAGACAGAGGAGATATGATAGAAACATTTAAATACGTAAAGGGAATCCACAAGGTAGGAAGGGAGTATATTTAAAAGGAAACAAAGTAGCAAAACAAGAGGACATAGTCTTAGATTAGAGGGGCAAAGGTTTAAAAGTAACATCAGGAAGCATTATTTTACTGAGAGGGTGGTGGATACATGGAACAGCCTTCCAGTTGAAGTGGTAGAGGCCAAAACAGTGATTGAATTTAAGCAGGCATGGGATAGGCATAAGGCTATCCTAAACAAAAGATAAATCCAGGTAAAGTATCCATGTAATTGGGCAGACTAGATGGGCCGAAAGGTTCTTATCTGCCGACATTTTTCTATGTTTCTATAATAATGATATATTATGAATCTGCCGAGTCTGCAAAAAAGGATATATAATTTGTCTGGGTCATATAATAAGCCATGACTTCAAATCACATTTAAACATGATGCGCAAAAACGGTCAAAATGAGCTCAACACACAGAGGTGAAATGGCTCAGCAGGGAAGGGTTAATGGACAAAAATAACAATAATAAATGATAATATAAAAGGAGCAATTGTTAGAATTGTTTCATAGTGCTTCCTGATTCATCTGTGTCTAGCCTAAACATAAAGGGATCCTCTAATAAAAAAACATTTCCTTTTCTTGACCTTAAATAATTGGGCAGATGCTGCTAACAGCCTCTGACCAATTAATTTTTAATTTTTTTATATTGCCGTAGAATTTATTCACCTTTTGTCCTTGTTCCACAATGCTCCTCCTCTTCAGCTCAGGGACTCCCGAACCCAGACGTCCCTTAAGCTTTTCCACACAGTTTGCGTTCCGACACAACTTGCATATCATAGGAACTGCAAATTGTGCACTGAATTGGGACTTGCGCACTTTACTGGCTCAAGTTCCACAGAGCCTGTGCAGCACGAAGAATTGGATCTGGGACCGATGTTTGGTCTCAGAGAGTGATGTCAGCATTCTCTCTTCGTACTGACATCACAGATGATCAGGACCTGGAAAATTAAAAGAACTCGGCACTCGGAACTACTACACCCCAATATTTCCCCAGTCCAGGGGAGCTGGTGACGCGGGGGGGGCACTCCTCACACATCCTGACCACTTTAACTCAGTAAAGTGGTCAGCATGAGTAGAGGGTCCCTTTAATGACCACAATTTATATAGATCCAGTACTTCTCGTTTTAGAACAAAATCCCAAATCAAGCTCATCTCAATATTTTACATATCTCTGCAGGGTTTCAGTGAAACAATGTACAATTTAAGTTCTTATAGTCCATAATGTCTATAGTCTATATATGTAGTTAGAGACTGGAGACTCCTTATGAGGAACCATAACACTGCCCCAAACCCCACCTTCTTATTTAGCGATAGTCACGGTTATGCCATTTTGGACATATTTTTATGCCAAAACAGTGAATAGGGTTACCTGATTTACCGTTATGTATAGGTACATATACTTTGATAATGCTGAACAGCACTTTGAACCTGTTGCCCTATAGTATATAGAAGTTATAATTTAGATTTGAGAAAGCTATTAACTAATTAAAGTAGTTCTTTTGGCATTCTGTGCCATCTAGACAACTCCGGTCGGCGAGCATCTCCGCCTGTCATCTGTCTACACCCGCACTGCCTACTCTCGCCTCCAAGACTTCTCAAGGGGAGCTCTGGTCCTGTGGAATGACTTACCTTGCCCTATCAAACTCTCGTGAGAAGCAAGGGGGGTGTTTGTGAGGGTCCTGAGAACGAGCAACAGCACAATGGCCTGCTCTACGGTGGGTGCCCGCTCAGGTCTCACAAACAGGGCTTTAGCTTGCTTGTGCCATTACAGGGATGAATTTTCCATATGCAAATCAGCCTGCTCTCACCCAGAAAGGGTGGCCAGTGCTGACTGCCAAGGACGTCATCCCTGCACGAGAGGTGCAGCAACCCCCCGACTCAAACTCTCCCCTGATCTTCAGGCCTTCAAGAAATAGCTCAAAACCCATCTCTTCACACTGTACCACATCACTGATGCAACTCATCCCTCAGCAAACTGCTGAAACTGCTTCTATGGCCCCACCATTCCCAAACCACTAGCACTAATGATCCTACTGTCCAGTAACATTTCTCTTGTCTTCCTCAGTCCCAATCCCACTGACTAGATTGTAAACTCCTATGAGCAGGGACCTCTACACCTCTTGCCTTCATCATATATTCGTTTATCTATATCTCGTTCCCTTTGGTTATTGTAAAGCGCTGTGGAAACTGTTGGCGCTATATAAATGATGATAATAATAGTAATAATGATAAACATACTGTATATAATTAACTCAATAAAATCACATAGATTCCTAATTAGCCACAGTCACGCTTATATATGTTCATGCACTCTTCACACAGCCATATCTGTCGCGGAATTCTCCAGTGGAGGCCAAAGTCTAAAACATTTTGAGAGGAAATGAGAGGAAGTACACCTAGTACGCTATAATTTCATTAACAATGGCATTCTTTACTAGGAAAATAGAAAGGCTGTTTGCTATCTGCATGTAAAATAGGGTGAATTCTACACAATAAATTGAGCTAATAATTTAATTAATCTGTGGAGGTATTGCAAATGTATTTTAGAGATAGTCATAAATGTTAATGGCAGTGATATGGTTAATGGTTAAAGAGTGGGAACCTTATGCTTTTGTAACTTCCTAACCATAGTCATGAGCTTTTTAGGTCAAAGGGTCACTGGTCTTTAGAGCAGACATCTCAAAGTCCGCACCCCCCAAATACTGCAGAAACACAACTCTCATGATTGTCAGACCCGCTATTGCATTTAAAGAATTCTGGGAATCAGAGCAGCCATCAGGGGTGACGGCCCATGATATGTTCAGGGGCCCAGTGGCCCCAGGGGGCCCTGGCCAAACCCTGTGCAGTTTGTCTAAGTGTCACAGACATAGGATACCCTATGCCACCAAGACTGGTCCATGAAGATTTCAACAAGTTTCCCAGTGCATTGTGGCATCTGGGGCTGGTAAGAGCACTCTGACTCTTCACTGAGGGAGTGATTAGTACAGTCTGCACCAGGTAGAGGTGCAGAGCGACTGCTATCCTACCAGGGAACACTTTTATCCCTTTACTGGAGGTGAAGAGTTTACTGGAATGGGAAGCTAATGGAAGGGGGACCCTGACCAATGGTTTAGTAAGGAGCCCCAAGAATTCTGATGGCAGCCCAGTTGGGAATTGTAGGCTATCAATATCTGGAGGGCCAGAGTTTAAGATCCTGCTGTAGAGACAAATTGATTGAACTGAAGTGTTACGGTTTGAGTCTACCCATGTACCAAACAGTGACTTCTTGAAGGCTAAGTTATAGGACCAGTTTTCCATTATACTGTCCTTGTGAAGACATTTTCTAATGTTTGTTAGCCTTGCCCAATATCACCTTAGAGGAAGGTGTCCTTTAGCTCTAGGCAAGTATGATCTACACGTTGCCTTAACCGCAATATGATTTGCTGGCTTTTCCACATCATGCACATTGGAAGGGACAAAAGGTTCCTTTGTGGCTTATTGTGAAGCAAAGAAGGGGGGGGGTGGAGAGACATAGAGGGGGCAGAGAGGACATAACCAAAAGCCCTAAGGCTCTGTAACTAGAGACAAGTTCTGAAGCTTATCTGCATAGCAGGTTGGCACTATTCCCTCACTTTAACTGTTGCTGCTTTGAAACAGATGCAAATGCCAAGTTAACCTGTTCCTTGACGATATGTCTCAAAAGGAGGGTGTTCTGTTGTTTCTCATTTCCTCCTTGTCATCCCTTTAATTTAATTTAAACCTCGTATCTTATTCTCTTTTTTTATATCTTCCCTGTTCTTCTTCCAACACTGCACTCCAATCTCTAGCATCTGGAAGGTTTTCGATGAGTCCAGTTATATCTAAACCAACAAGCTTGATTAAATGAGTTTAGGATTTAAATGAAAAGTGTTCAATTTCAATTTGCTGTACTTCATTATATGAAATAAGCTCTCACACATACAGTCTTGGAACATTGGAAGAACAATTTGGGAGACGCCAGGAGTGTTCTGTAGCACTCTGAAGTTTAATATTCTGTTTTGGTAAAGTGTTACAATATGTCTGGTCTGCTGCTTTTTGGGCTCTTACTCTTCAGTCACATGGCAAGAGCATCATTACACGCATACGTGATCCGTTCCTGTCTCGAGCTTCTACATTGCGTAATGAAGTCCTGTCCTGCTCTGGGACCTCCAGATCGTGAGATTATGTTTTTTTATTATTTTAAGTGGAATAAAACATTTACGCAAAAAGAGAACACCATGGGCTACATTACATTCATCGCACTAAAATGGGGATGCAAAGGAGAAAAACCTGCGCCTGCAGGTTTCTCCTTTGCGCCCCCCTTTTAGTGTGGAATTACAATGCAGGCGCTAGAAAAGCTGCCTGCATTGTTAACGAGCGCTAAACCCCGGGATGCACGCGGCAGCGCTAAGCACTGCCGCGCGCATCCTCTCCATGGAGTCCATAGGACTCCATTGAGGCAGACCCTGCCGGTCACATGACCTGACGGATCTCGTCTTGCGAGATCCGGCAGGTCGGTGTAGTGATCCGCAGGGAGAGACTGGGGTACTTTTACCCCCAGTGTCTCCCTGCTCCCGTAGGACAGAGGAGGCGGTTGGAGCCACGGTCCATGTCGCAGGATAGGAGGTGAGTATCTGATTCATTTTGGGGGGTTACTGCTGGTGCTAACAGATTCTGCTCCAGCGGAATCCGTTAGCACTAAGTCCTGGATGTGGTTAACTTTTTGCTAACCGCAGCCAGACGTTAATCAGTGTTAGGACTTTGTAATCCTAACGCTGATTAACACTCTGCTCTCCCCATATTAAGCATAGGGAGCGCAAAGTCCAGTAACCTCGCACTGAAAAGCGCAAGGTACCAAACAGTAATGGGTTTCTTAACCCGTTAGCATTTGGATTGTAATATGGTGCACCCGCGTTAGGGCCACCAGGGCTAACGTTAATGCTCATGCAGGTGAGCGCTAACGTTAGCACCAACTATGTAATGTAGGCCTATATCTTTATTTATCAGCTCAAGCATACCGTTTAGGGATCCTACTCATACAAGGGGTCTGATCCTCCCAGGGCTGGCCCAAGCCACTGTGCTGCCTGGAGTGATGGATGAAATGCTGCCCCCCTCCAAAAAAACCACATGATATGTATAAGCATATTACAGAGCTCCACAGCAATAAAGTTACAGTAATGTGCGGTGTGTAAGAGTGTGTCACAGAGGTCCACAGCAATAAAACTCACAGTAATGTGCTGGGTGTATGAGCATATCACTGGCCTCTAGAGCGCTAAAACTCACTGTAATGTATGGTGTGTATTAACTTATCACAGAATCTACTGCAATAAAACTCCAAGTAATGTGCGTATGAGCATATCACAGAATTCATTGTAATAAAACTCACAGTAATGTGCTTAACGTACCACAGCAGAATCCAATGCAATAAAACACAAAACATTAAGGGCCACATTACCGATCTCCACGCTAAAACGGGGGCGGTAGGGAGAAAAAACTGTGCCTGCAGTTTTCCCTTTACCGTTTTAATGGGGGATTAGAATGCAGGCGCAAAAAATGCTGCCTGCATGGTAGCGGGCGCAAAGCTCCGGGATGCTCGCGGCAGCACTGAGCGCAGCCGCGAGCATCCTCTTGATGGAGTCCATAGGACTCCATTGAGCCAGACACCGGCGGTCACATGACCTGCCGGATCTCGGCTCGCGAGATCCGGCCGGTCAGCGTAGTGATACACAGGGAGAGACTGGGGGGATTTTCCCCCCCAGTCTTTCCCTGCTCCCGCTGGATGGAGGAGGTGGTCGGAGCCGCAGTCCTCGCCGCAGGACTGGAGGTCAGTATACGATTATTTTTTTTATTTTTTGGCTGGTGTTAACAGATTCTGCAGAAACGGAATCCGTTAACACCAAGTCCTGGCTCTGGTTAACTTTCCACTAACCAGAGCCGGACGTTAATCAGCGTTAGGACTTTAATCCTAATACTGATTAACACTTTGCGCTCCCCATGTTAAGTATAGGGAGCGCAAAGTACAGTAACCTCGTGCTGAAAAGCGCAAGGTACCAAATGCAAACGGGTTACTTAACCCGTTTGCTTTTGGATTGTAATATGCGGTAGACACCGCTGCTAATGTTGATGCTCACGCAGGTGAGTGTTAACGTTAGCATCAAGATTGTAATGTGGCCCTAAATTTATTATTTAAATTCTATGTAAAAAAAATTATATTAATTAAAAAATATACTAAAAATATTTATTCTATTATTTTATATAAAAACAAATATATATCGAAAAATTTAAAATATGCTAAATTATTAAAAAGTATAAAATTACATAAACATTGCCCCCTCTCCTGCTTACCTTTCTTTTTTTGTTGCAGGGAGGGGGTTGAACATGTGTCCTTGGTGGTCCAGTGGCAGAGGAGGGGGTGTCCGGTCTGGGCCACTTCATCTGAAGCCTAGACTTGATAAAACCCTGGTGGTCTGGGTGGTTGTGGATCTGCAATGTGATCTGTGCTTCGTGCACAGACCGCAGAGCACGTCCCATACTGGACTCAAGCGCCGGCGATCTCTGATGATCTGTCACCTGACCGCAGGCACTCACTGACTATCTCAGAGACTCCGAGATGTTGGCGCAGCGGTGCTGATAAAAAAATAGCGCAGGGGCTCGGTGGCAAAATTTGCCGCCCCCAGAATTTGCCGCTTGGAGTGGCTGCTCCAAACCGCTCCATGGTTGGGCCAGCCCTGGATGCTCCCCAGGGCGTTCATGTCTGAGTGTCACTTGGTCACTCACAGTTTTGTGAGTGGATTTCAATAAGCCCTCATGCACATATTTTATTTTCATACAGAAAGTACTATGGACTCTTTTTATTTAATTTGCAGATACTGATTATTTTGTTCAGTATTATGCAGCATCTATTGGTAATATTGTTTCATGTTTTTGTTGAAGTGACAACATTTGGGTGTGTTGTTTTGCAGCAGGGTGCACATTACTGATATTTATCTACACAAGTGTGTTCGCTTTAATTACTGGTTGTTTGGGCACTAGCAGTGTGCGTTTATATTTTTTAAATCGTGGTTATAAACACGATTTAAATTTTCACCATGAAAAGGAAACACAGTGCCAACTAAGCACCAGCATTACTTTTTTTTCCCTTTGTATTAATTTTTTTCAGGGTTCAGTTATATCTAAGTGTCAAATCACAATAAATATGATGATTATCATAATGCTCCCACAAAAGTCTGTCTATAGTTTTATTAGCAAATTTCAATGTAGCCTAAGGGTTGGATGAAAATGATTACTTGAGGGGGTGAGCAGAAATCTTAGTGAGTTCACACACTTCCTAATGTTTGACTTCACACCCAGTGGCGTAGCGTGAAGAAAAACACTAGGTGGTTACCCCGGGCAAAATTTTCTTAGCGGCACAAAATTTCAAATGAAATTTCCACCTCTAAAATAGATGATCTCAGGGACCTTTGCGGGTCGGATATTTGGTAACCGACACATGACAGTGTAATCTAACCCACCTAATAGACCGACTGCCTGTCAGGAATCTACTGCGACTCCATGGCTTTCAAAGATCGACAGGGAGAGGCCCTGAACAGCTAGACTGGAAGACACAGGTGGATAATGAGCAGTCACGCAAGTGACGCACCTCCTTCCTTTATGGCTTGTTTTATGAGCAGCCTCTAAATTTGCCTGCGTTATCAGTGTGTGCTTTAATCTGAAAGTAGTGTAGCGCTCACTCCCGGAGGAGCCGCTGAAAATGAACCACGGGTCAGTCTCCCCGCACTAGGGAATAAACATACTCCAACACAGTTGTGAGTTTTTATATTTATATAGTTTACTAAAATATTTGAGCAGATGTTGAGACACGGTATTCACAAGTATTATTACAGTATTTTCGTATCCCGGTAAAACGCGTAGCGGAAAAGAAACGAAACACGAGGCTTCGTATTTCGGAAAATAAAATATTCGCAACCGAACATAAAAGCAATGCAATTTCCCGATAGTTCAGAAAAAGGGACACGTAGCAAAACCCCAAACATACAATCCCTTCGTATTACGGCAAACGCGCAGCGGAAAAAGAGAAAAATGTATTCGGAACGTATCTTTGTCTTTAACCCCCGTTCCGATTCGGAAAAAGGAAATGAGTCCTGCACAGGTTAAGTCCCAGAATGTGAAAAGTGTATCTGTGTGTGTGTGGTACCCGGGTACTGTTCAACTGGCCAGTGAGTTTATTAAAGGAAGGTCTTCGACTAGTCAGTTGGGGCCCTGTGGACTTTAAAGAGAAAACAGCAGAGCGTCCTTTAATCATAAAACAGCCTTGAAGGCCTCTCACCCATCCGACGATTTCTTTAGGCTCCGCTGACCCAGGACGTCTCTCCCCCCGATTTTGACTGGGGATACTAGCGGCCCGATCCGTTGTCTGACTCCACACAGTTTTCCAGCTCAGCCGCCTGCTCTCCGTTCGATTCCTCCGGTCTGCAGCAATGCCTGGATCCCGGCGGGTCTTCTTCTCCTCAGCTTGGGTGATCTTCTCTGGACCAACAGGTCTCTCTCTGGTCTCTCTTGGTCTCTGTTGGTCTCTGGCCTAGGCCCTCTCGTAATCTCTTCGATGCGTCTGCTCTCTTCCCTTCCCTGGCGCGCTCTGGAACTTTCTCCACGAGGCAGAGGATGTAAGTCTCCAGTCCCCACCACTTCCTGTCTTCTTGCAAAGCATGCCGGGCATTGTAGTCCCAATATCCAGTATCTCTGATCGCGATAGTCTCCATCTTGTGGCCAAAAATAGGTACTGCCACAGCAAGATTTTACCACAGCGCTACACTCTCCCCCTCCTAAAACTCTTGGGTCTCTCCAAGGAGGTACAACAGTTACATTACATTTCCACAATATTTAAATACAATTTACACAACATGTACAGGTTCAGCAGCATACAGGCAGTGGGTTAGGAACACTTCCTCAAGTTGACTCATATTTTGGGCTACCTCAGCTAGCATAGCAGACACTTCGGGCAACCTCCGCACCGTGGTGATGGCCTCTTCAGTGCTATGTCCTGGTGAGTCGTAGGTGAGTCGTTGGGGCGGTCGAACAGAGCGTTTTGGTTCTGGCTCAATCATCAGTTCCTCTTCAGGTGAAGTACTATAGGCGTTGGCTCAATTCTTCTCTCTATCACTGGAGCAGACGTTTCTTCAGAGTATGATCCCTCCAGTGAAGGCATAGAACTATAATCACCTGAGTAAGCTTCCGGAACTACCGAGATCCCCACATCCTCAGGGACTTCCAACTGAAATTCAAGAGGCTCAGGGATATCAACAGTCTCAGGGACTTCCAACAAGAATTCAGGAGCTTCAGGCCTCAAATTACTCTCCCATCGTTCAGGAACTGAGGTAATCTCTTCAGGCTCCGGTGAACGTATCCAGTCCAGACAGAAACTTTCTTCCTCACTGTCCCTTTCGCTCTCTTCGACAACCCGAGTCTGTTGAGACCGGGTAACAGGAGGCAAACATGGAACAGGCGGATTTGGCAGAGGCGGTTCATCCCCAACTGGCATTCTCACAGCCTCCCTCAAAGGTAACAAATGATTCCGGTGCCAGTTCTTGAGAGGCCCAGCCTTTCCATCCGGGCGAATCTGATACACTGGTAGACCTGGTAGCTGTTTGCAGACAATGTAAACTGGGAACTCCACCTATCCGCCAACTTGTGTCTCTTGCAGCAACACCCAAGTTCTTCAATAGGACCCTATCACCGGGTTGTAGATCTTGTATCCGGACCTTCAAGTCATAGTTCCTTTTGTTTCTTTGCTCCCTGTTTCCCGAGGTCAACCGGGCCTGTTCAAATGCAGAAGCCAAATTTTTTCCCGAAGTCTATCCACGTAGTTTCTATGGGAAGCTACTGACGTCTGGTCTAGAGATAACCCAAATGCCAAATCAACCGGCAGTCGAGCCTCTCTTCCGAACATAAGACGGTACGGTGAATATCCAGTTGCATCGCTCTCCGTACTGTTATATGCATGCACCAGAGTAGCTATGTGACGACTCCAACTCTGCTTCTCCACATTCGACAAGGTCCCCAGCATGTTTAGCAGTGTGCGATTAAACCTTTCAGGCTGAGCATCACCTTGAGGGTGATATGGTGTGGTTCGGGTCTTTTGGATTCCCAACAGCTCTAACAACTGCCCCACCAGTCTGCTTTCAAAGTCTCTACCCTGATCAGAGTGTATCCTCCTTGGCAGTCCGTAGTGAACAAAGAACTTTTCCATCAACACCTTGGCTACAGTCGGAGCGCGTTGATCTTTCGTGGAAAAAGCTTGGGCGTAACGAGTGAAATGATCAGTCACTATTAGAATGTTCCCTTGCCCACTAGCATCCGGCTCTAAGCACAAGAAGTCAATGCACACCAAATCCATGGGTCCCTGGCTCTGCAGATGGCTCATTGGAGCAGTTCGGGTCGGTAGAGTCTTTCTCTGAATACACCTCAGACAGGAATGACAATAGCTTTCTACTTCAGCCCTCATACAAGGCCAATAGAACCTATCTCGCACCAGCTTAAAAGTTCTCTCTGCACCCAAATGTCCATGCTCATCATGTAGTGATCGCAGCACACTCTCCCTATGTTTAGTAGGGAGGAATAACTGTTGAATCTCTTCAGAGTTGGTTGAGGGGCCCCTTCGGTAGACCACCCCATCCAACATCTTTAACCGCTCCCACTCTTTGTAGACCAATCTGGCTCCACTCGGGGAGTTGGTTAACAAAATCTCTCGCTGGTTTGCAGACAGGGCCTTTATGGTCAAGGCAATTAAAGGGTCTCTGGCCTGATCCGCTTTCAGGTCCTGTCTCGAAAAGGTAGGTAAACTTTCATCCCTTAACTGCGTAGGGTTACAGTAGAACTCAGGAACAGCCGCAGCCATAACTCCTATGGCCTCTGCTTCAATCCCTCCTTTGACCCGGCGCTCTGTTCCTTGGCACAAAGCTTGCACCCCGTCTGGAGTCAACTGAGTCCATTCTGTAGTGTAGGGTCTTCTCGATAACGCATCAGCATCTCGATTATTCACCCCAGGGCGATACTTCAGGCTGAACCGAAACCCTGACAGAGCGGCCAACCACCGATGTCCCGTTGCGTCCAGTTTTGCGGTAGTAAGGATGTAGGTAAGAGGATTGTTATCCGTCTTGATCACGAACTCAGCTCCATACAGATAGTCTTTCAACTTGTCCACCACTGCCCACTTCAAGGCTAGGAACTCCAGCTTGTGAGTAGGATAGTTCTTCTCTGAAGGCGTAAGGCTCCGGCTCACGTACGCCACAGGCCTCAGCAATCCACCATACTCCTGATATAGGACTCCTCCCAGACCTTCTCGGCTGGCATCCACATGTAGTTCATACGGCTTGTGAGGGTCCGCATAGGCCAAAACAGGAGCTCGGGTTAGGCTCTCTTTCAGCTTTACGAAAGCTCCTTCACATTGACTGGTCCATTCACCTTGTATAGACTCTCGAGCTTTCCTTGGCCCCGGAGCTGACGGGTTTTTGTCAGAGACCTTGCAGCCTTCTTCTGTGGTTTCTTCTGCAGGAGTTTGTTCAGTGGTTGGGCTATTTTCGCGAATCCTCCCACAAATCTTCGATAGTATGAACAGAATCCCAAGAAAGATCTAAGCTCAGTGACGTTTCGGGGTCTAGGCCAAGAAGCTACGGCCTCCAACTTCCGAGGGTCTGTTGAAACACCTTCCGCTGAGACCACATGTCCCAGATACGTAACAGATGGTAGGCAGAATTGGCATTTCTCCAGAGACAGTTTCAGCCCCTCTTCATGGAGCCTCTTCAAGACCTTCTCCAAACGTTGCTCATGTTCTTCCAGAGTCTTCCCAAACACAATTATGTCATCCAGGTACACTAATACTTCGATTAGATTCATATCCCCGACTGTCTTCTCCATCAACCGTTGGAACGTGGCTGGAGCCCCCGTAAGGCCTTGAGGCATCCTGTTGAATTCAAAGAACCCCAGTGGACAGATGAACGCAGTTTTCTCCTTGTCTTCAGGATGCATTGGTATCTGGTGATACCCACTTCGCAGGTCTA
The DNA here is from genome assembly GCA_009667805.1 of Leptobrachium leishanense. Taxonomy (NCBI): domain Eukaryota; kingdom Metazoa; phylum Chordata; class Amphibia; order Anura; family Megophryidae; genus Leptobrachium; species Leptobrachium leishanense. The sequence continues at coordinate 81,986,211 of CM019070.1, read as the reverse complement.
GTACACTAAACCACTTTGCTCCAGACAAACACTGTAGGGCATCTTCAATCCGAGGAGTGGCATACTGATCGGGGATGGTTCTCCGGTTCAATGTGCGATAGTCTATGCATAAGCGGACAGAACCATTTTTCTTCCGGACCAACACTATAGGAGATGCATACGGACTCCTGGACTCTTGAATCACCTTGGTTCTCTGTAACTCGTTCAGCTGCTCTCGCAGATCATCTAAGTCTCCTAGCGGAACTCGCCTTGATCTTTCGCGAAACGGCTTGTCTTCTTGTAATCGAATGCGGTGTTCAGTACTCTTAGCTAGGCCCACATCGAACTCATCTTTTGAAAACAATTCCTTCCACTTTAGAACTTGAGACTGAAGACGTTTCTTCCATTCAGGTGAAATAGGAGCGTCCTTGGGGTAGAATCTTTCATCTGGAATCTCTTTACCCTCTCCCCCTCCTGAATCGGTAGAGAGGGGTGTAGCAGACTCTACTTGCCCAATAGGCATTCGTGCTTTAAGGACTACTGGAAAATCCGTCACGTTGCACACACTGACCGAGACTCTTCCTCGTGTTCTCTTCAGAGCTTTGGTGGAGATTATTTCAGGAATTACTTCGACTCCGGTTTCACTCCCATGATCAAAATCGGTTCCCAGCACCACATAGGGGCCTGGTTGCGATCCATTCAACTTGACTGAAGCCCGGAAACTCGCTACTTCTCCTGCTTGCAGAACCTTCTCTGTTCCACCCAGTCTCCACAGTCTTCCCACCTCGGCAGGTGCCTTTCGTTCTTCGACCATCCTCTGATAGACCGGACGTAACATTGGGTGTACTCCTTGAGTTGAACCTTCTTCCAACACGATAGGCGTCAGGAGACGCCGCACTAGGTCAGTATTCGTCCCCACTATCAGGGAGCTTCTGTTCGCACCCGAGGGTCGAGGACACACAATAGCCAATGCATCACAACCCCCAGACTGCCCGATGACTTCAGATCCGATCTCCAACTTCACTTGCAGGTACCCGTCATAAGGGAGTTTCTCAGTGCCGATACCCCATATTTCCAAATCCTTCAGTTCTTGCAGAGGAATGTGCTTTAAGTGTTTCTTGTAGAAGTCTCTGTAGATCAATGTCACTTGAGCCCCTGAATCCAACAGGGCTTTGGTGTAGACTCCTTCCACTTGGATTGGCACAATAGGAGAAGGAGCTATCAGTTGGTCAGGATCTTGGTGGCGGCATCCGGACACTTAGACCCAGTTTGTTGTACCCTGGCCTTTTTCTTGGCCCGTGCAGGTTTTGGGTGTGCATTGCTTCCCCATGACGTAGACCCGGATGCTAAGGGAGTGACTCTTTCAGTCCTGGCAGGCTCTACAGTCGGCTCGGCTTTGGGCCTTTTCGCCCTCTTAGCCTTTGCTTGATTTCTGGAGCGGGGTTCAACCCTCGGGCACTCAGGTTGCTCCTTCACTGGTGCCCTCTGGCGTTTCCCGCCGGTGAGGTAGATAACAGTCCCTCCAGGGCTTCCAACAGTCCCTTGACTCTATCCTTCTCAGGCTTTCGGCCTTTGCACTGTGCGCGGAAATGGCCCATTTCTCCACACCCAAAACATCTCTTCTTAGAGAGCGGAGACGTAGTTGCTTGTTGAGATTTGGTTAAAGAGTTTGGACCAGACGCCACAGCAGCTCCCGTCGTCTGCATACCTGTGAGGAATTTCTGCATTTCTGCCTGCATCTCTGTCACCTTCATCAATACCCGACACAGTTCCGCGTGCGCTTGTTGCAATTCAACTTGAGCTTCCTGAACTTCCTTGACGGTTTTGGACAATTCACCCCGTTCAGGGAGGTTCGATTCTTTAGCAGCCCTCTCTGTAGATTTAAAAACAACTAGGTGTTCTTGTTCGTCCTCATCAGATCCATAGGTATCTAGAGAGTCGCTTTCAGGCTGCAGACCGTCGTTATGTCTCACAGGTTGTGCATAAGCCCTTTCCCCCCGCCTGAAAGATTTCTCTTCTAGTAAAGCCTCTTCCTCTCGTACAACTCGGATCAGTTCCAGGTACTTTAACTCTTGGTTACCTGCTCTGCTTCTCAGCTGCATCATCACTGGATCTAGAGGTTGAGAGCCCCTCAGGATCTGTTTTATTCGGATCTTATCTACTTCGGCCGGTTCGGCCCCTTTCTTCAGGAGTATCTGGTGTAGAATCTTATCCAGGCGCCTCATGTACTCGGTCATCCTTTCACCTCTTCTCTGATAGGTGTGTTCGTACTGATATACCAATTCGGCCGCCTTTTCAGTTCGCCCAAAAACTTCTTCAAGAACGTTTAAATAATCCAAAGCAGTACAATCTTTTCTACTCAGTTTTAGGTTTCTCACCGCTTCTGACGCAGGTCCCTTTAAGCTCTCGGTGATCCTTTGCTTTTTCTGGGCCTCAGGGACATCCCACTCATCCAGAGCCTGCATCGCCTGTTCCACCCATTCTTCAAAGGTTTCTTCTCCCGCCGGAGTTGGTACGTTTCCTGTAAAATTTCTTAACCGTCGATAACCGAAGTTAGTGTGAGGAGGGCTTGTTTTCTGACATTTAGCCAGTAGATCTCCAATAGCCACGATAAATTCAGGCCCTATCATGGCCAACGGACTAGGCGCGGAAACACTTGCGGATTCGCCACGTGGCGTACTTGGCTTAATTAGTTGGACTTCCACCTCTTCGGCCAGTTTCACGCTCGTGCCCTGAAAACATGGCGGAACACCCTTTCTCCATTCGAGAAGAACATACATGTGAGAAGTATCTGGGTTTTTTTCAATGTCCAGTATTAACCCCGATGATCTGGTGCTAGCGTGGCCACGGCCTGGCGAATCTGATCTTCAGCCCAAGTGTCTGCTGGAATATCCATAACTATACAACATTCTGACTGGCTACTGTGCTCCCCACACCACTCGGCAACAGTGTCTGGATCCATATTTAACCCTTTAGATGCGGTTTTTCCAGAGACTGGATCCCGGAAACGAGCCCCCACGTGTAGCGCTCACTCCCGGAGGAGCCGCTGAAAATGAACCACGGGTCAGTCTCCCCGCACTAGGGAATAAATATACTCCAACACAGTTGTGAGTTTTTATATTTATATAGTTTACTAAAATATTTGAGCAGATGTTGAACACGGTATTCACAAGTATTATTACAGTATTTTCGTATCCCGGTAAAACGCGTAGCGGAAAAGAAACGAAACACGAGGCTTCGTATTTCGGAAAATAAAATATTCGCAACCGAACATAAAAGCAATGCAATTTCCCGATAGTTCAGAAAAAGGGACACGTAGCAAAACCCCAAACATACAATCCCTTCGTATTACGGCAAACGCGCAGCGGAAAAAGAGAAAAATGTATTCGGAACGTATCTTTGTCTTTAACCCCCGTTCCGATTCGCAAAAGGAAATGAGTCCTGCACAGGTTAAGTCCCAGAATGTGAAAAGTGTATCTGTGTGTGTGTGGTACCCGGGTACTGTTCAACTGGCCAGTGAGTTTATTAAAGGAAGGTCTTCGACTAGTCAGGGGCCCTGTGGACTTTAAAGAGAAAACAGCAGAGCGTCCTTTAATCATAAAACAGCCTTGGAGGCCTCTCACCCATCCGACGATTTCTTTAGGCTCCGCTGACCCAGGACGTCTCTCCACCCGATTTTGACTGGGGATACTAGCGGCCCGATCCGTTGTCTGACTCCACACAGCTTTTCCAGCTCACCGCCTGCTCTCCGTTCGATTCCTCCGGTCTGCAGCAATGCCTGGATCCCGGCGGGTCTTCTTCTCCTCAGCTTGGGTGATCTTCTCTGGACCAACAGGTCTCTCTTGGTCTCTCTTGGTCTCTGTTGGTCTCTGGCCTAGGCCCTCTCGTAATCTCTTCGATGCGTCTGCTCTCTTCCCTTCCCTGGCGCGCTCTGGAACTTTCTCCACGAGGCAGAGGATGTAAGTCTCCAGTCCCCACCCACTTCCTGTCTTCTTGCAAAGCATGCCGGGCATTGTAGTCCCAATATCCAGTATCTCTGATCGCGATAGTCTCCATCTTGTGGCCAAAAATAGGTACTGCCACAGCAAGATTTTACCACAGCGCTACACTAGTATACTCCATTGTAAACTGCTGGTCTTGGAAGGTTATTATTATTATCATCATTTATATAGCGTCAACAGTTTCTGCAACACTTTACAATAACCAAAGGGAACGAGATACAGATAAACGGCCATAGGATGGAAACAAGTGGTCTAGAGGGTCTAGAGGGCCCTGCTCAAAGGAGCTTACAGTCTAAAATAATTGGGGTTGAGAATGACAAGGGGAATTTTACTAGATGTCAGGATCATTAGTGCCAGCAGTTTAGGAATGGTGGGGCCATTTTTTCAGATCCTCAGAGAGTTCTTTGCCATGAAGTGCCATGTTGAACTCCTAATGACCAGTATGAGAGAGTGAGAGCGGTAACACCAAATTTAACATACCTGCTCCCCAGTCACACCTGAGACCTTGTAACACTAACGAGTCACATGACACTGGGGAGGGAAAATGACTAATTGGGCCCAGTTTGGACATTTTCACTTAGGGGTGTACTCACTTTTTTTGCCAGCGGTTTAGACATTAATGGCTGTGTGTTGAGTTATTTTGAGGGGACAGAAAATTTACACTGTTATACAAGCTGTACACTCACTACTTTACACTGTAGCAAAGTGTAATTTCTTCAATGTTGTCACATAAAAAGATATAAAATATTTACAAAAATGTGAGGGGAGTACTCACTTCTGTGAGATACTGTATATGTCATGTCCTGCCAGAATGCTATAAGAAAAAATTTAATATAATTGAATGTGAATTTCCTATCAGATTTCAATCATTTGCAGCGTGTAAAATTATTTTTTTCCACATATTATCATCCAAATCATTGTACCAGATACTGAACTGAATGGGGCTTTTTATTTCTGTTCCGCTCTCTCCCCCTCCTGTGCTTGTGGGTAATGGGTTCAATACTCTACTGGTGGAAGGGAATTAGGGTGTTCTAACGTGTCCAAAGGTTGGGGGGGGGGACAATTCTTGCCTTGCCCCGGGCGCTGACAACCCATGCTACACCACTGTTCACACCTGAGAGGTTCCCTAGTACTGATTCTATATTAGTGGCTCAACTCATAATAATTAAGAGCCATTCACACTTACAAGCGGCAGTGCTGCTGTTCATAGGGCTGAGAGAACACCCTTAGTGAGATCATATGTACTAAATCTTACAGGGCCAGAGCAAGGACACAGGATCTGTTTGTTGCCAGAGCCCTTATAATAGCAGTGGAAGGAAGCACCGGATCATATTGTCTTTTGCACTGTGGAACCAGACTTGAGTAAAGTGTGGTTTGATCTTTTTTTGTGTTAAATGAATTTAGAAATGTAAAATCACTTAACACCAGGTCTTGAGAGCTGGTGTTTGTTTCATACCAGCCTGAGAATAACAAGCAACTTTGGTATCATTCATTCTCTGACTGCGCACAACATAACGTTTCTTATATAAAATATAGGAAGCCTTAATTTGTATTAAGCAGCCACCACACCACAAATGCAAATTAAGTTGGAAAAAGACAAATTCAATTTGGTTATCATGTGGGTTCACTCCACTTGACGGCTTGTTCTTTAACAGTAATGGCTTAGTTAGAATAGGGTCCGATTTTTCCCCCCTTCTTTTTTGTGAAGGTAATCTAAAAAAAGGTTATAGTATGAGGGTCGTAAAAACTTTCTATAGAATTCAATTTTGTCGTGCATTTTAAAACTAAAGTTTGCATCTTTTGTTAACATGAAAGTTATTTTTATGGAAGATATGGAATTTTTAGAAAATAGCGTGTACTTTTCAAATGAAAACAAATGTTCTTTACTTGGGATGGTTACATTAGTGTGTAATTCCTGCTCGGTCAGCTGACTTGTTAGGAGTTATTCTCTCGCTGCTGCTGCTGTAAACAATAATTTGCAATCAAAAGAACACATTCGGGATGTTGGTTAGAACTGTATATTTTAAAACGTCAACTTTAAAATAATACAGAATATACCTTGCAATTCACATTATAACAAGGTATACATTGTAGCAAAGTCAAATAATAATAGTAATAATAGATATAGTTGCATTACAAAATGATTAATCTGTTCTAATATTAAAATAATGTGACAATCAAAAAATGTGCACTGTGTTTAACGCATGCAAAAACAACATATAAAAAACACCCCACACTGTGAACACTAATTTTGCATTATTATTATTATTATTATTATTCTTTATTTATAAAGCGCCAGCATATTCCGCAGCGCTGTACAATAAGCACAGTATAGACAGGGTTACAATACATTGAACAACATTTGACAAACAGTACAGGAGGAGATGAGGGGCCTATTCCCGTAGGAACTCACAATCTGGGAGGGTTGGGGTTGGAAACAGGAGGAGAGGACTGTAAGGTGAGAGTGATTGATGGTTGCGTCAGTGAGTTGGGTGGTAGGCTTCCCTAAATAGGAATGTTTTAAGGGAGCGTTTGAAGGAAGAGAAGTTAGGGGAAAGTCTGACAGTACGAGGGAGAGCGTTCCAGAGAGTGGGGGCTGCGCGTGAGAAATCCTGCAGTCTATCATGGGAAGAGGTGATGCGGGGAGAAGCTAGGCGCAGGTCACTGTTTGACCTTAGGGAGCGGGCTGGGGTGTATTTGGTGATTAGTGAGGACAGGTAGTGGGGAGCTGAGTTAGTGAGGCTTTTGTAGGTAAGGATAAGGATTATCCAAATGAAACCATAAAAAGCACAGCTATGAAGATTTAACGATCCTGGATTTCCTAATATAAAACCCATATCCCACTATTCATGGTTTTCTCCTAAAGGTACAACCCAAAGCATGCATTAATTTGACTTAGAGCAGTGATTGTCAAAAGTAAAGGAGCCAGAAAGTTCTTGCAGCATTTATATTTGGATCCACCAATTTTGAGATGTTCTAACATCATGGTGAACTTACAATATTTCAATATGAACACAATATGGTCGTATGAACTGGCCAAAAGCCCATATTTTTCCATTATGAACATTTGTGTGTGCACTGAAGCTTTTAGAATTATAATTGTGGCAAATGGAAATAGACCTTATATTGATCCCTTCACTACCACGATCGAGTATACATGATATCCAAAAGCTCTAACAACAGCCTGCACAGTGAACTTGATCTGGTCGTATTCTGGAGTAATGCAATGGAACTTGGGTTTACTGCAAATTAAATTAATTTGCAAATGGGCTCAGAATGTGTCAGCAAATTTTTAGCACCTTGGACATGTCATCCAAGGTGCTGAAGCAGTTTGAACAGCCTGAGGTTTCTTCCTTCAAGGAACCATGGATCCCAAGCAATATTTTTATTATTATACGTGTAGTAGCTCTCTGTCAAATAAACTTACTTAAGGGCGTCAGCAGCCTTGGCCCTCCATATGCTTTGGAAATACATTTCAGTTGAGGCTCAATCAATCTAATGTGGATCTAAGCATTGTGGGAATTGTAGTTCCAAAACATCCCGAGGGCCTAGGTTGCTGACCCTGGCTTACTGTTTTTAATATGTATATAAAATGTATTTTACATTAATGTTGATACTGTCTGCAATGGAAAGTTTTTTGCCCATAAATCCACTGAGTCCTGGCAATGGTTTTAGGTAAAACAATTTGGGTGCGAAGGGTTTAATACAATATTAATTCTCTGAAGCGAATCAGGAGCATGAATATCAACACAGCTAGTTGTTTGTGTGTTCACTATAGTGTATGCATAATTTCATACATATTCTGATCTGTTACACAATATACCACATGGAAAGCTTTTTTGTTACATAGATTTGTTGCCTGAATTAATACAACAATGCCCCAGTATTTGGACAAGTAGCATGATCTTAAGGGGTTAATCAGAAAGAGACGATCTGGCAGGGATGTGCAGTCAGGGGCGGCAGGTGAGGCAGGGCCATAATGGGGACTGTAAATTTTTAAAATAAAACCTGCTGCTATTTAAAAAAAAAAGTTCACATACTCACCTGCTCCCTCACTGTCTGTCTCTGCTCCTTCGTTTTTTTTTGCTTTGCTTTTTTTTTAGTTCGCCAGCTGCTGTGTGAATCATCACACAGCTGTGGCAGCCTGCTTGGAGCCTACGCAATTTGCGTAGCTCAAGCTGGCTAATAGATTCATTGAAGTCTGGAGCACACATCTGGCGTTACCTTCTTCCTGAATCTTCGCTCTTCAGGGCCTCAGAGAGGCACTGAGAGCAATGGAATTGCTTGGACCAATGGGAAGGCAACATTGATCTCAAGCAATTCAAAAAACGCTTCCATGGGAGGCAGGCCTCCCATGCTTTGATTAACACAGGACAGTCATGTTACTGTCCTCGTCGGTCATAGGGGCGTGCTGCGGGGCTGTGTGCCTGGAGGCACATCCTGGAGAGCAGCAAAAGATCCTGGGGAGCCCTAAGAGCAGCAAATAGACCCTGTGGAGCCCTGAGAGCAGAAAAAAGATCCTGGGGAGCCCTGAGAGCAGAAAAAAGATCCTGGGGAGCCCTGAGAGCAGCAAAAGATCCTGGAGAGCCTGAGAGAGCAGCTAGATCCTGGGGTGCACTGACAGCAGCCAGTTCCTGGGTTGCACTGACAGCAGCCAGTTCCCGAGGAGCACTGACAGCAGCCAGTTCCCGGGGAGAAGTGACAGTAGCCTGGTCCTGGGGTGCCCTGACAGCAGTCTGGTCCTGGGGAGTACTGACAGCAGCCAGTTCCTGGGGAGCACGGATAGCAGCCAGTTCCTGGGGTGCACTGACAGCAGCCAGATCCTGGGGAGCACTGACAGCAGCCAGCTCCTGGGAAGCACTGACAGCAGCCTGGTCCTGGGGAGGACTGACAGCAGCCTGGTCCTGGGGAGCACTGACAGCACCCTGGTCCTAGGGAGCACTCACATCAGCCAGGGGCACTTGTCCAGCAACGGCATAGGAGTGTGCATGATTGTTTGGGTCACTTGAATCACTGCAGATCTGTTTGGCACTGTAGGCATTTGGTGCTTGTGCGCTAGTCAACGGGGCTGAGTGTCTTGTATTATGGAAATGCGTAACACGCCATCACACATGGCTGGGAAAGGCTGTGAGCATTCCATTGCTATGGGAGCACTAAGTACGTCAGCATGCTCCGCCGGGATTCAATGCAGGTGCGCTGGTGGTGGTCAGACACACGCCCGTTTTCTGGAGGAGGGGTATGTACTTTGCTTTTAGATATATATTGGTTGCATGTTGTGGGGTTTTTTCATGTTCTGAGGAAAGTTGCAGGGTGGAACTGTGACGTCAACTTTGTTATATGGATTAACCCAATAAAGGAATAAAAGAAGCATCTTTAGCCCTTGAGTGCCGTCATTTTCCGTGATTTACATGTGCTCTCTGAAGCCATACGATGGAGCACCGGGCGTTGCATGATCTATATGGAATATATATATATATATATTATACTTACAGTAAGTGTCCAGTAAGTGTCCTTGGGCAAGACACGAGAGAAATCTCAATGTATCCTTCCTGGTAAAATCCTTTCTCAAAAATACACGTGCGCCTACGCACGCCTATTATATGCTTGCACATGCGCCTACACACCCATATACCTGTATGTGCTCCTACACCCCTATTATATGCCTACATGTGTGCCTGTGCAGCACAATTATATACCTACACGTACACCTACACATCCCTATTATATACCTACACGTACGCCTACAAAATCCTACTATATACCTATGGCATATGTATGCCTACACACCCACCCACATTCAACTAAACACACACAAACCTAACTACTCCCATAAACCTAAACACACACAAACCTAACCACTCCCATAAACCTAATAACACACACACACACATCCATACACATAAACACACACATCCACTCCCATACACCTAAACACCCTCCCACACACATCCCCTCTCAGACACCTAAACACACACAAACACCCACTCCCTTACGCCTAAACACACACACAAACATATATATAAACATTGCCCCATCTCCTTCTTACCTTTTCCGCAGGGAGGGGGCTGAATCCCTGGGGAGAAGGGTTGAGTGGGCCAGTGATGCTGGACCCCTTGGTGATCTGAGTGGCTGTGCTCCCACGCTGGATGCCAGCACTTTCTGATGACATGTCAGCTGAGTGCTGGCACTCTCTGATGACCCGTTAGCTGAGCACTAGTGACACTGAGTCCCGGAGTCCAGTGTGGGACGTGAAATTACAGTCTGTGGTGGAAGGTCATGGCCACTCAGACTCAGATACATGGCCACTCAGACTCAGATACATATTCACTCAGATGCAGCCAGCTGGGCCCCAGCAAACCGGCCATACAGGCAATCGGCTCACCTAGCCCGATGGCCAGTCTGGGCCTAGTGGGGGGCTGATCTTTGTAGCTTCTTTACAGTAATACAGACTGACAGGAGTGATATCTCATGGAAATTTCATTTATCCACTAAGGGCACACGAATCGTTCATTAAAAAAGTATGTAAAAGGGATATTATATGCAAATTTTTGGTATTTAACCAGTTAACACGATTTTTTGGGAGTGAAATGTTTAAGAAAGTTTTGTTTCCCTTTCCATTATGGGAAAGGAACTTAATAAATTTCCATGTACACTAAGTCAAGTGGAAAATACTGAATGAAGGAACAGAGGGGAAAACATAAATAATAACATTGGACTTGCAAAGGAGAAAGAATTCTCTGAACTATGATACTGGCATCTCCCTACCCTGCAGTCCTAACAATTTGTCTCACACTGTGTCACAGCCAGAAAACAATTACGCATTTCATTGTGCCTGCTTCCGTCAGACGGGCTCCTGTCTGCTGTCACATGGTGTCCTTGGCAAATGATGGTAAACAAGAAAAAAAATGCCTGCAGCAGTGTATCATTACTTCTCTTTTCCTGTTTCTGCTTAGTATTGTTGAGATTGGATTTTAAACTGTCCCAAAGCTGTTCTCCAAAAAGAAAATGTAAAAAAGTACCACCGGGCAGAAAATGGAATTAAATAAAGCAATCGAACACTATTTCCATACTGGAAAATTATACTGAAATTCAAATTAGCATATGATTACGCAAAGTTTTTAAAAAAATGCTGCATTGATTTGTAGCAATTTACTCAGGGCCGCCATAAGGGGGGTGACAGCCTATGATTCGTTCAAGGAACCATTGACTCCAGGAAGACCTGGCCCTAGCCAAACCCTCTGCAGCTTGTCTAAGAGATGTAAGAGTGTCTCCATGGTAAAGTGGTACCATTCATTATTTTCAGAAATGATTAACGTAAAATCATTAACGTCAAGTGTAATATGGAGTATCCAGATATAACGAGTATGACTCTAAAGTTTAATTGCTGCTTTGCAAAAGACGTTTCCCATGTTTTGGGCACATGGACATCTTCTCTTGCTGGATATTGCATAATGATGAAAACCAGAGTTTAATATTTTTTTTAATAGTGGAAATATTGTCTAAATATTAATAGTATTAAATAAATACCAAAGTGATTAAAACACACAAAAAGGAATAAATATAATTAGTTTAGTCAGAATTTTCCTGTATGGTGCAATTTCGTGGACATTCAGCTATTCAAAAAACTGTTGATTCCCCAAATATTGGCGAATTGCCAGTGAAATACAATCAGGGTTATTCAAAGAAATCCGAATTGCTTGAGAAAGGTAAGCGTTCGGTTACCTTTCTTGGCCATCCGGCTATCCAGAGAGCAGGCATTTCGCCAAATCCTGGCGAATTGCCTGCACATACGGTGCCTGTTCGGTGCCTGTTCGAGGGCAGTGAATTTCCCATGAAAAAGCACTGCTACGGCTATTCAGAGAACACAAACCAGCAGTGAAAGGTTCCCCTAATGCCCTAATGCCCATTCGGTGGTTTCATGCGGCAGGTTTATTCAGGAGAATCCCATAGGCTTCAATATTAAAAATATTCCCGTTTTAATTCAATATCTAATAAACCATTCATTATAAAATTCTGCAGTAAAGAGTCTCTTTATTTATAGATTTTGTAGGATATTTTTAGCATTTTTCTGATTTTTTTCTTTTTAAGCTTACTTATTTTTTCTGTAACAGCCCTTTTTATTATCATTCCCTGGACCTCATATGCAAATTTCAGACATTTTCGCTCAGTAGTTTCTTTGCAAACAGCGTTTCACTTTTCAAACATTCACACAAACTGCTTTGCTAATTTATTCACTGCCTCGTCTGCAGTGTCGGCTTTCTCCAGAGGCTTCCGCTGCGTGTGATCGGCTCCTGCTCGGGTTTTTCGACGGGTTAATCCAGATGTTTTTGAGGGTTTTCGGTGTGCATTCGCTGGGTTTTGTGGTTCGGTTTCGTCGGGTTTGCGGTAGCTTTTCCCTGCAATTCGGGGACCCTGTGGTGTTTGCTGAATACACCGCAGGGTCACCGAAATGGGATCGGCAAAAGGAACCGAATTGAAGAGAACGAAAAGTCACCGAATGTGCGGTGACTTTTCGAATCTCTTTGAATTACCCTGAATGACTTTCAGAGAACACCGAACAGCATTGAAATGTCAGTGAAATTATCTGATTTTTGGTGGTTTCATCTGACAGGTTTCAGCAGGTGAATCTCATAGGTTTCAATGTAAAAAAAAAAATATGTTATTAAATATTTATTTAACCATTTATTCTTTTTTGCAGCAAAAATTCTCTTTATTTATATATTTTTTAGAATCATTTAGGCATTTTTCAGGATTTTCTCTGTGATTCCGATTTTTTTTATGGTGTTTTTTTTTATATACTTTATTTTCCATCATCATATCATTTCTACACTTATGCAATCTTTTTACAGATACGTATTCAAAACATTTGTTTTCTTATTTTAACACACATAGTTAAAAACGAACTAAAGACCGAGAAAAAAAGGAAAAAAGAATAATAATAAAAAAAAATGGATGTACAAAACCATATACTCGAGTCATGATTAAAGCCACAGCTCCTTACCTATTTGCGCTTTTATATATATGTACGTATAAGCTCCTCTCAATCCGACAAAACCCAATTAAACCAAACCGCTGAAGACATTTGAGAATTAGACCCATTTCCAATCAGATGAGCCCCCTACTATCAATGGCCTGAGGGACCCAACCGTCCCATATTTTATCAAAAATATGCATAGTATGATGAACTTTAGCTGATAGTTGATCCGTTAATTGGATATAATCCATTATTCTATACAGGCGACTCAATGAAGGTAAGTGAGAGGGATCTCCATTTTTCTGCAATTGCTTTCTGTGCAGCTAAACATATCTTTGCCAGCAGACGGTTTTGGAAATGTGTCAATTCGGGGACCGGTTTTGAAAATAGATATGTCCACGGATCTCGTGGGACAACTGCCCCAAAAATACCTTCCACCAATATCTGCACCGAGTCCCAGTATACTTTAACCAGTGGGCAAAGCCACCACATATGGGACTGGGAGCCTCTTTGCCCACAGTTCTTCCAACAGATATCTGGAGTGGAAGGATACATCTTATGGAGAGATACTAGAGTGATATACCACCTCATAGGTGTCTTAATTGGTTGTTCTTGTAATGTGGTGCAAATAGATACCAACTGTTGAGCCTCCCAGATTTCCAACCAGTCTTCATTATCTAATGAAATACCCAGTCCCCTTTCCCATGCTGCCACATACCCTAAAACTGACGAAGAGGAACTGGCTAATAAATGAGTATATATAGTTGAAATCAACCCTTTAGGGATAAAACCCCTAAAACACATTGATTCAAAGAAGGTTAAACTAGCAGTTGCAGCCTCTCTAATCTCTTGTAACATCACATAATGCAGGAGTTGGAGAAACCGGAAAAAATCATGTGGTCTAAGATCACCCTTCTCACGTAAATTATCAAAGTTTAGAATAGTCTGTCCCCTGTACATAGCTTTAATTCTACACACCCCGCAATTTGCAAGATTTATAAATTGTTGGCAGGTCATCCCCGGTGGGAACTGCATATTCCTCCATAATGGTAAGAGAGGTGATAATACTCTTCTTAAACCCCTCTTAAGCGATAGCTTATCCCATAGCAAAACACTGTTAATCAATGATGGACATTGGACTGGCAAAGGGGGGGCGATAGATGTTTGGGAGCCACAGCCAGTACTTAGGTGTCTCTGGCCAAACCAAGGCCGACTCAAAATCTACCCATCGATGCCTACCTGAAGGGGTTGTGCCAGTTGTGCCGCTTGATAATACATTGTTAAATTAGGGAGACCCAACCCTCCAGAGCATCTTGACCGATATATTATTGTTCTGGCCACCTGCTTCCTCCCATTGCGCCACACAAAAGCAGCTATCTTAGATTGTAGAAAACCTAGATCTCTCTGATCGACAGGAATTGGAAGTGCGTGAAACAAATATAAAAGCCTTGGTAATAAACTCATTTTGATGCTATGAACACGCCCAACCATGAGATACATTCTCTGTCCCACTCCTCCAAGTACTGTCGGAGTTGTGCAAATAATTGCCCATAATTAACATTTTGCAGTTTTACATAAGAGAGGGGTATCTAAATACCCAAATAGGGCATAGATGAACGAACAGATTTAAAACCATACTGCTCAGTAAGGAGCAGAGTCTCCGCTTCTGTCATATGAAGTGATATCATCATAGATTTATCCATATTCACCCGAAATCCAGAAACGTTAGCATTTTCTAATAATCGGCTCACCCCTGCCAATGATATTTCTGGGGAAGTCAAGGTCAGGAGGAGGTCATCTGCATCTGCAGAAATAATATAGGAGTCTTCCCTTAGGGAAATACCGGTCACTACAGGCAAACTTCTTAGATAACGTAAAAAAGGTTCCAGGGTTAAAACAAATAAAAGCGGAGATAAGGGACATCCCTGGCGGGTACCATTATGTAGAGGAAAGGTTGAAGGCTGAGTTCCTGGGACAAACACGTCAGCTCGTGGGCAATGATACAAAGCCCCCACAGCTGCATGGAATAATGGCGGAAATCCCTGAGCCGACAACATAGAAAACAAAAAAGGTCACTCAATGCGATCAAAAGCCTTCTCGGTGTCTAATGAAAGGATCACGGAAGGTATTCCTGAGTTCTATTCCTGAGTTCTCCATATACCACAGGGCATCGGCTGCTCTTCGAGTATTATCAAAAGCCTGTCTACTTTTCACAAACCCCACCTGATCTGGATGGATAAGACTAGGTAATATAGGAGTGAGGCGGGTAGCCAACAATTAATCAAAAATCTTATCTGAATTCAATAATGAAATAGGTCTATAACCCGCTGGACTGGATTTTTTTTAAAATCCTGTAAGAGACCTTTTTATTATTAATCATAGGACCTTATATATTATTTCCAGGCATTTACTGCACTTTTTTTTAAAACGCGTTTTAAAAGTTGCATTCTTTTTTTTTTTTTTTAACCCTGGTCGGCGGTCTGTTCAGCGGGTCGACGATGGCTTGAGGATTGATCTGACGGCCTGTTTGGCAGTTCATTGTCATTTTTTGGCGGGTTGACGACTGCATGCAGCAGTTTTGCAGAAAGTTTTTGGGGACCCTGTGGAGAATGCTGAAATAACCGCAGGGTCGGCGAATTTAACTCACTAAAGTGGAGCAAACAAAAGAGCACCGAAATGTCACCGACATTTCGGTGCTCTCTGAATAATCCCATTTGTCTTTGGGAATTTCTAGACTTGTGCGTTCATTGTATCGTTGAATCATAATCTGTACATTTTTGTCAATTTGTCAAAATAATGTATAAATAAAGTGAACATGGACAAAGAACAAAGAATGAATCAGACAGTACAAGCTGGATGGAGTAGGGGAAACATCAATGCTCTATAAACGTGGAGACATAGGTTCAAATCCCAGCCAGAGCACCTCTCCAGTTAGTGGCCTTGGGCAAAACACCAATCGGTACATTCTCACCTCCCCAGGAGATACTTGAAAATAACAGAAATCTCAATTAGGGATGCACCGATACCACTTTTTTAAGACCGAGTACGAGTACAGATACTTTTGTTCAAGTACTCACCGATACCAATTACCGATACTTTTATTTTATGTCATGTGACCGCTTTCCAATAAGAACAGACCTTCTATAAAGCCCCCAGGTCTCATGGATATTGCCCCCCAGCTCATGGATATGCCCCCCCCTTGCTCATGGATATGCCCCCCCTGCTCATGGATATGCCCCCCCTTGCTCATGGATATGCCCCCCTGCTCATGGATATGCCCCCCTTGCTCATGGATATGCCCCCTGCTCATGGATATGCCCCCCTGCTCATGGATATGCCCCCCTGCTCATGGATATGCCCCCCTGCTCATGGATATGCCCCCTGCTCATGGATATGCCCCCCTTGCTCATGGATATGCCCCCCCTGCTCATGGATATGCCCCCCCTGCTCATGGATATGCCCCCCTTGCTCATGGATATGCCCCCTGCTCATGGATATGCCCCCCTGCTCATGGATATGCCCCCCCTGCTCATGGATATGCCCCCCTGCTCATGGATATGCCCCCCTTGCTCATGGATATGCCCCCCTGCTCATGGATATGCCCCCCTTGCTCATGGATATGCCCCCCCTGCTCATGGATATGCCCCCCTTGCTCATGGATATGCCCCCCTTGCTCATGGATATGCCCCGCACTCTCCGCTCATACTTACCTTCCTTCAGCGCCGCCGGTAAAGTCTTCGCGCGCGCACGCTCCTTGGAAGGACCCCAGCCGCGACCACGTGGGACCATGTGATCGCGGCTGGGGTCCTTCCAACGAGCGAGCGCGCGGGAACTTTCCCGGCGTCACTGAAGGAAGGTAAGTATGAGCGGAGAGCAGCTGCAGGGCCTGTCCGAATGCTCTACCTGCATTCGGACAGGCCCTGCAGCTGCTCACTTTGTTTAATACTTACCTTCCTTCAGCGACGCCGGGAAAGTTCCCGCGCGCGCGCTCGTTGGAAGGACCCCAGCCGCGATCACATGGTCCCACGTGGTCGCGGCTGGGGTCCTTCCAAGGAGCGCGCGCGCGCGAAGACTTTCCCGGCGGCGCTGAAGGAAGGTAAGTATTAAACACAGGGCGGAGAGCAGCTCCAGGGGCGGCTGTCCAAATGCCGATAGAGCATTCGGACAGCCGCTGCAGCCCCTCGGATACCGGCAAGCCGGCTCAATGCCGGCTTCCGGTATCGGAAAAAAATATCGGGGGTACTGCACGAGTACCAAGTACTCCTGCAGTACCCGGTATCGGCACCGATATCGATACTAGTATCGGTATCGGTGCAACCCTAATCTCAATGTATCCTTCCTGGTAAAATACTTCATAAAAAATAAATGAAATATATGAATTTGTCCGTTGATTTGTTAATTTGTTTTTCTTATATACAGCATTAAATAGTGGTTGGCTTTATTTTTTCTAGGTATTAGATTATCAGACTTCCCTTCACTATTATTAGGCTGTGGGGGGTAGGTAGTTTTTGAATTGATGGCGTGAGTGGCTAGGAGCTTGGTGGCCCCTAGCCATGTGGAGTTGTATTGATGGGGTGAGTGGCTAGGAGCTTGGGGGCCCCTAGCAATGCGGAGTTCACATTTCGTGGAGGACAATGGCATGTCCATACCCTATGATTTTACAAGTTCCTCCACTCAGTCTGCTAGGTTGGGCACCCACGTTGGGCAAGGGACTGTCACACATTCTATTAATAGCCTCCACATCTTGCACCTGCTGTGCATTTCATTAGCTCCTCCAGCCGATACCCATGCTTACCATGAGGCGAGACAAGGGCATTCCCCCACCATGCAAGGATATGGAAATAACAATGGCAGGTCCAACCCCCCAAGTATTTTGTTTATCTCCCCCACCCTTCAGCATCTCTTCCTCAGTCTTATTCATTCATTTCTATTTATAGCCCCCATTCTAGGCATGTCCAGTACTGGTCAGTTGCCATTAAATTCACCCTTGTACCACCAAGCGCAGCTATTGGGCTTCAGCCCCTGATACATGTCATCCAAAACAAATTACATTAATGCCATTAGCGGAATTCAGATGGACTGGATTGGAAAATTTGGAGATCCTCATGAGATCTGACAGATCATTTTTAGATCTAGCAAGGAGCTTAAATGAAAAGGGAGATCTATAAATATTTAAAAAAACAAAGTAGCAACGCTATAAGCAGGACTGGCACCAGTTATCAATTTTGGAAGATACCCATACTTGAACTGCACCACATGAGGCTCTGAACTGTTAACCCTTGATATATATATATATATATATATTGTAGTGTGATTGAAATGCTGCATTGAGTGGTTCATGCATTGATTGATTAATAGAGAATTCTGCAGCTTTCACTCTTCAGTTGCAATGGTGTTCAGCCTTATGCATGTGACTTTCAATAGCCTGCTGTAACGTTGGGGGCTTCCAGCCCTACCTGTGTGCTTGAGGACAGCAAGTCTGATGCTGCTCGCTGACCACTGCCCGGTTTAAATGGAGACAGGCAGGGAGGTGATTGCATGAGGTGTGGCTTGAGTGGGGGGCGTGGTCTGGTGAAGGTCTTTAAAAACCCTCAGTATAGTTTCAGAAGTTGCCAGATCGTGATTATCCATACCTGAGCTCCTTGTACCTGACTGCTAAATTGATTTAACCTGTTATTGACCTCTGCTTGTGTTCTGACCATTCTGCCTTCTGTTGCCCTAGACTATTTTCTTGTACTACGCTACTGCTCTGATACCGACCCGGCTATTCCATTTGACCATTCTGAACTCTGTATTCCTGATTCTGGCTCGGCTGACTCCTCTCCGTATTGTTAACCCTTTTCTGTCTAGATAGTTTACCTGGCCAATTCTAAGGACCAGACAGATAGGGATCATTTACAGCTACACTGTTGGTAGCTTCTGAGTTTTGTGGAGTGTTGGGGGTTAAGTACTGCGTGGTGGGATCCGGGAACCGTGACATTACGATCTGGCCAATATGGATCCCGCAGATTTAACACAGCACTTGGTTACCTTTGTATCCAGACAGGATGAGCAGGATCATAGGATGGATCAGTTTGCCATTGCCTTACAAACTATCCTGAATCGTACTGCACACCTGGAACCAGTTGGGGTTGCACCCCCGCCTGCTATACCTGTGCCCCCTGTCGTTCAGACATCCCAGGTACACATGACCGCTCCTATGAGGTTTGAGGGTACTCCCTCTGAGTGCCGGGGATTTTTGGTCCATGTGGATATTCATTTTAAATTAAATCCACAAATGTTTTTCTCTGACATTGCCAAAGTGGGGTTTATTAATAACCATCTGTCTGGCAGAGCGTTGACATGGGCGACTCCTTTATGGGAGGCAGAAAGACCTATTGTACGGGATTATAAAGAATTCATAGCCGAGTTACAACGTACATTTAATCCTACCAGAAAGGCCACGATAGCCGGCAAATCCTTGTTCCGCATACGTCAAGGGAACAGGACTGTGTCTGATTATACCATAGAATTTAAAACCTTAATTTCTGATGTGAACTGGACAAATGAGACACTGGTTCTGGCTTTTATGGAGGGGTTATCAGAGTCGTTGATGCATGAATTAGCTCCACGTAAACTACCTGAGGTATTGTGTGAACTCATTGATTACTGTATAGATCTGGATAATCAGATAAGGGATAGAAGGACTCCAAGAGAGAGACCCAAGAGACCGTTACCTAGGTTGGCCCCTGTCTTTCAAGCACCACCCAGAGAGTTATCTCCTCCCTCAGAGCCTATGCAACTAGGCCGTACTAGGCTTACAGAGGAGGAGAGAACAAGGCGTTTTCGTGAGGGATTGTGCCTGTATTGTGGTTTGGAGGGACATGTACGATTTCAATGTTCTACTCGCCCTAAGATGCATGATAAGCCGGAAAACTACCGCACCTAAGGCAGCTGAGGAGACAGGCCTTGGGTGTGACATGCATGTCTCCTATCAAAGACACTAAACTTATGTTACCAGTATCCTTGGCTTGGGAGACCAAGACCACACATAATACCGCTTTTGTGGATTCTGGGGCTGCTGGTAACTTTATTGATGTTAACTACGCTTCTTCCATTTCTCTACCTCTGGTTGTAAGAGAGACACCCTTAGCCGTTGAAGCCATAGATGGCAGGCCGTTATCCTGCCCTAGGATTACTTACGATACGGTTACAGTAGTTCTTACTACTGGTCTCTTGCATAAAGAAAAGATCATATTCCAAGTTATCCACTCACCTTCCAATCCTGTTGTACTTGGTTTCCCCTGGTTGGTGGAACACAATCCCGTTATTGATTGGGTTAAAGGAGAGATACTGTCTTGGAGTTCTGCATGTTTTGGGACTTGTTTAATACCCATTCAGCATGTCGGTGCCCTGAACACACCCACAGCCCCTCCATTGTCTACTGAAGTTCCTGAACAATATGCAGCCCTCAGGGCTGTATTTGATAAAAGAGAGGCAGACAAACTACCTCCACATAGACCATATGATTGTGCTATTGATATTCATCCAGGTACCATGCCTCCCCGAGGCAAAGTATACCCTCTTTCCATAAAGGAGAACCAAATTATGGAGGAGCATATCAAGGAGAATTTGGAGAGAGGTTTTATCCGACGTTCCTCTTCTCCAGCAGGGGCTGGATTCTTTTTTGTGTCGAAAAAAGAGGGAGATCTACGCCCGTGTATTGATTATAGGGGGCTTAACAAGATCACCATTAAGAACGTGTACCCTATCCCTCTCATATCGGAACTGTTCGACAGGTTAAGGGGTTCAGCAGTATACACTAAACTTGATTTAAGAGGAGCTTACAATTTGATACGCATAAAAGAGGGGCATGAGTGGAAAACAGCATTTAACACCAGGAGTGGGCATTATGAATACTTGGTCATGCCTTTCGGTCTTTGTAATGCTCCAGCGGTATTCCAGGATTTTATTAATGATGTGCTCAGAGATTTCTTGCAAACCTTTGTTATAGTATACCTAGACGATATATTGATTTACTCTCCCGATCTGAAAACCCACCATGCACATGTCAGACAGGTATTAGCTAAATTACTGGACAATGGTCTTTATTGCAAACTAGAGAAGTGTTTATTCGACATTACTACTGTGAAATTCCTTGGGTATATTATCACTCCAGAGGGTTTTGAGATGGATCCTTCTAAACTCACGGCCATCTCAGAATGGCCTCTTCCTCAAGGTCTCAAAGCCATACAGAGGTTTCTGGGGTTTTCTAACTATTATAGGAGATTTATCAAGAATTATTCCGCTGTAGCCTCCCCTATCATTAATATGACACGTAAAGGTCTGAAGAACCAGATCTGGTCTTCTCAATCTAAACAAGCATTCGAAGCCCTCAAACAGGCTTTTACTTCTGCTCCCGTGTTACGGCATCCTGATCCCAGCATTCCGTTTATTCTTGAGGTTGATGCTTCTGAGATAGGCATTGGGGCTGTCCTGTCTCAAAGAGAATCTCCAGGGAAACCACTACATCCTTGTGGGTTCTTTTCAAGAAAATTATCACCAGCAGAACGCAATTATGATATTGGCAACAGAGAATTGCTTGCTATTGTGTCTGCCCTGTCAGAGTGGAGACATTTGTTGGAAGGTACTCTTGATCCTTTGTTGATAATCACTGATCATAAGAACCTTACGTACATCGGGGATGCTAAACGGTTGAACTCGAGACAGGCCAGGTGGTCATTGCTACTGTCCCGGTTTAATTTTGTATTGACTTACAGACCAGGTGACCGCAATGTAAAGGCTGATGCCTTATCTCGTCAATATGACCCATATGAATCTAATACACAAGACCACAATCCTATAGTTCCTCCTGAACGTATTGTGGCTTCCACAGTCTTGTCTGTCTCCTCGCCTTTCCTGGAACGTCTCCAGGCAGCTCAAGTGGGGGCTCCACCTGACAAGCCTCCAGATATGTTGTTTGTACCTGAAAAGGAAAGACAAGAATTACTCATAATGTTTCATGATTCTAAACCAGCAGGTCATCCTGGTATTACTAAGACTCTTACCAGTATTTCCAGACAGTTCTGGTGGCCTACCATGCGACAGGACGTACGCCTGTTTGTTTTGGCTTGTCAAGTCTGTGCCAGAAGCAAAACCAGTAAATCCTTGCCTGTCGGTCTATTGCAGCCTTTACCCATGCCTAAGAGGCCTTGGTCTCATCTATCTATGGATTTTATTGTGGACTTGCCGAAGTCCAAAGGTCATACTGTGGTTCTGACAGTTGTAGACCGCTTCTCCAAAATGGCTCATTTTGTCCCTTTACCTAAGCTTCCTACAGCCAAAGAACTGGCGGTTGTCTTTGCTAGAGAGATTGTACGAATACATGGGGTTCCGTCTGAAATAGTCTCTGACAGAGGAGCTCAGTTCGTCTCTCGTTTCTGGAGGGTTTTCTGTGCGGAGATGGGGGTGCGATTGGCCTTCTCTTCAGCATACCATCCACAAACCAATGGGGCAGCAGAGAGGGCAAATCAGGGTCTCGAGCAGTACATACGTTGTTTTACCACACAACAACAAGACAATTGGTCGGAGTTGTTGCCCTGGGCTGAGTATGCACGTAATAACGCCGTTAATGAGACCACTGGCCACTCTCCTTTTTCTGCTATCTATGGTTTTTTCCCTCCGGCTCTACTGCTTCAGGTTAATGAACAGGCCATCCCGGCTCTCGATGACCATCTCACTCAACTACAAGAGATTTGGAGACAGATTCGCGTAAATATGGAGCGCAATGTTGCTGTCCAGAAACGCAAGGCTGACAGGCATAGGTTACAAGCTCCCTCCTATAACGTGGGGGATAGAGTTTGGTTGTCCACTAGGAACGTGAAGTTGCGGGTGCCTTCTATGAAAATGGCACCTCGGTTTATAGGTCCATATAAGATCATTCGCCGCATTAATCCTGTGGCTTATGCTCTTGCCCTTCCTAAACATCTTCGCATGCACAACGTCTTCCACACCTCCCTACTGAAACCTTTGTTGTGTAACAGGTACACGCGGGTCGTTCCTCCTCCTCCACCTGTTCAGGTTGATGGTGAATCAGAGTATGAGGTTAGGAGGGTTTTGGATTCTAGGTTGTGCAGGGGTGTTCTGCAGTACTTGGTCGATTGGGTGGGCTATGGCCCGGAAGACCGGTCCTGGATTCCAGCTTCCGACATGTCTGCCTCTAGGTTGGTCAGGGCGTTCCATGCCTCGCACCCCGATCGCCCTGGTGGTCGTATTGACGCTCGTCCTGTTGGTCGTCCGGTGGCCTCCCGTGGAGAGGGGGGTACTGTAACGTTGGGGGCTTCCAGCCCTACCTGTGTGCTTGAGGACAGCAAGTCTGATGCTGCTCGCTGACCACTGCCCGGTTTAAATGGAGACAGGCAGGGAGGTGATTGCATGAGGTGTGGCTTGAGTGGGGGGCGTGGTCTGGTGAAGGTCTTTAAAAACCCTCAGTATAGTTTCAGAAGTTGCCAGATCGTGGTTATCCATACCTGAGCTCCTTGTACCTGACTGCTAAATTGATTTAACCTGTTATTGACCTCTGCTTGTGTTCTGACCATTCTGCCTTCTGTTGCCCTAGACTATTTTCTTGTACTACGCTACTGCTCTGATACCGACCCGGCTATTCCATTTGACCATTCTGAACTCTGTATTCCTGATTCTGGCTCGGCTGACTCCTCTCCGTATTGTTAACCCTTTTCTGTCTGGTCCTTAGAATTGGCCAGGTAAACTAGCTAATTCTAAGGACCAGACAGATAGGGATCATTCACAGCTACACTGTTGGTAGCTTCTGAGTTTTGTGGACTGTTGGGGGTTAAGTACTGCGTGGTGGGATCCGGGAACCGTGACACCTGCTACTTGACCTCTGGCAAACTTTTATATTTTCATGAAGTCAAGCACAACAGTCTTATCATTGCCAGCCATATCTAGAGTAACTTGTGATTACAGTTGCCTAGTACACCTAAGCATCCACAGGAAGTGTGCTAGGTGTGCTTATGGAACACCATAATGTAGGATAAAGTGATTGTCCATCACTGAAGTCTCTCCCTTCACATTTTGATTCACAATAGAAGGCAAGACCAAGCTTACTGTATCTTTGCATACAACTGATTATTGCCAAGCAAAAAAAATGATAACTTTGTAGTGCATTTTGTGAATCAGTGCACACCCTAATCAAATGGGCATGACAACTTTGGTACACCATGTACCTCTGTGGATTCCGCTTCTCCTAAGTGGTTAGTTCCTGTGTCCCCTAGTTAATAATGTACTTAATAATATAGTTACATAGTTACATAGGCTGAAAAAAAGACATGTGTCCATCGGGTTCAGCCTCTCACATATCACCTACTGCTGTTGATCCAAAAGAATGCAACATACTGGGAAAAAATTCCTTCTTGACCCCAGAATGGCGGTCAGATTTCTCCTTGGATCAAGAAGCATACCCACATATTAAATGTTATGACCCTTAATATTCCGTGTCTGCAGGAAGTCATCCAGTCGTTTCTTAAAAGTCTGTACAGTCTCTGACCCAACCACCTCAACAGGCAGAGAATTCCACAGCTTTATTGTTCTCACAGTAAAATAACCCTTCCTATGCTTTAGGCTGAATTTCCTTTTGTTCAGTCTAAATGGGTGACCTTGTGTCCTGTGTATAGTCCTGTTAATGAATAGGTTTCCAGTCAATGGTTTATAATGGCCCTGTAATATCTCTCTGCTATTTTAATAAATCTTGATAGGGAACTTGTCATACAAACATTGATTCTACCCTGCTAATTGTAGGGCCTTTTAAAGGCTGAGAAGCGTAGAGATTTCATAGAGATTCCATCATCCACCCACAAGCCACCACCACACATCATTTAGCATAAGCAAAAGGACCAGGTGAGCTGACACGACCCCTTCTTGATCAAGGAGCCTTCTCTATGTCACTATTCTATCATAAAAAAGAATAGCTAATAAGTAATTATTTATTGTATAACAAGTTCATGTATGACATCACTGCTGTCCAGAAATGATTACTACTTCCAGAGGCTTACATTGTTTTTTTCCCAATTTCCCTGCAAATAAGCCTTTAGTTTCCAAATTTTTCACTCTGTGTTCTTTATTAAGTCAGCTGTGGACGTAATCTGTGGACGTAGTCCTAACCTCAACATCTGAGGAAAGGGATTTAGGGGTTATTATTTCAGAGGATCTAAGGGTAAGCAGTCAATGTAATAGAGCAGCAGCAAATGCTAGAAGAATGCTTGATTGTGTAGGGAGAGGTATTAGCAGTAGGAAAAGGGAAATGCTCATGCCACTGTACAGAGCACTGGTGAGACCAGTGGCGTAGCGTGGGGGGGGGCTGGGGGGCCGCGGCCCCGGGCGCAGTTTTGTTAGGGGCGCATTTGCGCCCCTAAAACTGGCCCGGGGGTTGAGGAGACCCAGATGCCGGGCAGCGCGAGAGTGCCTGCCCGGTCCTGAAGAGTCCGTCCTGTTAAAGGGAAGCGGCTGCGTGCAGGTGCAGCCGGTCACGTGGTCCGGCTAATCAGGTGGTACTGAGTCTCTGTACCACCTGACTGGCCGGACCGCGTGACCTGCGCACGCACGCCACGCAGCCGCATCCCCTTCAACAGGACGGACTCTTCAGGACCGGGCAGGCACTCCCGCGCTGCCCGGCATCTGGGTCCCCTCAACCCCTGCCGGAGCTGGAGCAATATCCAGGTGAGAGCTGGGCAAATCCATGTGTAAGCTGGGCAAATCCATGAGCTGGGCAAATCCATGAGCTGGGCAAATCCATGAGCTGGGCAAATCCATGAGCTGGGGGCAAATCCATGAGCTGGGGGCAAATCCATGAGCTGGGGGCAAATCCATGACCTGGGGGCAAATCCATGAGCTGGGGGCAAATCCATGAGCTGGGGACAAATCCATGAGCTGGGGACAAATCCATGAGCTGGGCAAATCCATGACCTGGGGGCAAATCCATGACCTGGGGGCAAATCCATGACCTGGGGGCAAATCCATGAGCTGGGCAAATCCATGAGCTGGGGGCAAATCCATGAGCTGGGGGCAAATCCATGAGCTGGGCAAATCCATGAGTTTGGCAAATCCATGACCTGGGGGCAAATCCATGAGCTGGGCAAATCCATGACCTGGGGGCAAATCCATGAGCTGGGGCAAATCCATGAGCTGGGGGCAAATCCATGAGCTGGGGGCAAATCCATGAGCTGGGGGCAAATCCATGAGCTGGGCAAATCCATGAGCTGGGGGCAAATCCATGAGCTGGGGGCAAATCCATGAGCTGGGCAAATCCATGAGTTTGGCAAATCCATGACCTGGGGGCAAATCCATGAGCTGGGCAAATCCATGACCTGGGGGCAAATCCATGAGCTGGGGCAAATCCATGAGCTGGGGGCAAATCCATGAGCTGGGCAAATCCATGAGCTGGGGGCAAATCCATGAGCTGGGGGCAAATCCATGAGCTGGGGGCAAATCCATGAGCTGGGCAAATCCATGAGCTGGGGCAAATCCATGAGCTGGGGCAAATCCATGAGCTGGGGCAAATCCATGTGTGAGCTGGGGCAAATTCATGAGCTGGGCAAATCCATGAGCTGGGCAAATCCATGAGCTGGGGGCAAATCCATGTGTGAGCTGGGGCAAATCCATGAGCTGGGCAAATCCATGAGCTGGGGGCAAATCCATGAGCTGGGCAAATCCATGAGCTGGGCAAATCCATGACCTGGGGGCAAATCCATGAGCTGGGCAAATACATGAGCTGGGCAAATCCATGAGCTGGGCAAATCCATGACCTGGGGGCAAATCCATGAGCTGGGGCAAATCCATGAGCTGGGGGCAAATCCATGACCTGGGGGCAAATCCATGACCTGGGGGCAAATCCATGAGCTGGGGGCAAATCCATGACCTGGGGGCAAATCCATGACCTGGGGGCAAATCCATGAGCTGGGCAAATCCATGACCTGGGGGCAAATCCATGAGCTGGGGCAAATCCATGAGCTGGGGCAAATCCATGAGCTGGGCAAATCCATGAGCTGGGGGCAAATCCATGTGAGAGCTGGGGCAATATCGATAACGTGTCCACAGGTGGGGGCGCACAATTCTTGGCTGGCCCAGGCGCTGACAACACACGCTACGCCACTGGGTGAGACCTCACTTGGAGTACTGTGTGCAGTACTGGAGACCGTATCTCCAGAAGGATATAAACATCTTAGAGAGAGTTCAGAGAAGGGCTACTAAAATGGTGTACAGCTTGAAGGAGAAAAGTTACCAGGAAAGGCTTAACCCCTTCACTGCTGAGGCATTTCACGCCTGTGTGCTGAGCTCATTTTTACCGCTTTCGCTCATCATGTTTAAACGCGATTTGAAGCCACATTTTAATAAATGACCCAGACATATTATATATCGTTCTTTCCGGCAGACTACGCAGATTCATAATATGTCATTATTATATGTATACGTCATGACCTGCCTGTATATTATAACAAAAAATACAATAAAAATTGAATTTTTAATCATCTGCAGTGTGTTAAGTGTTTTTTTTCACATTTTATCACATGAGCGTTTGCGGTTATGTTTTCTATGGGGTGCGCTTGTACAAAAAATTTGAAATGGGGACTTGTTACTTTTTTTGGGGGGAATTACGTGATTTTTAGCAAACGCACCCCATAGAAAAAAATCATTAGTGCAGCATCATTGTTCACATTATAATTGAAATGTGAACAATATTGCTGCATTAATAAAAACAACACACAAAAAAAACATGTTTTTTTTTATTTATTTATTTTTTTAAATTTATTTATTATTATTTTTATTTTTTTTATTATTATTTTTTTTACTTTTTACCTAGTCATGTTGGGTATCATTCGAAAGGCCATGCTCAGGAGAACCCCCTATCTCCACCAGGGGATTTCCTTGGGAAATCCCCGGCAGCTAGGGGTTCCCCGGCTATCTGACGTCATCACGCTATGCGTGATGACGTCAGACAGCGAGGGGAGTCCCGGGGGCGGAGCCGCCATCCAAGATGGCGGCCCCCACCGGAGATAGGCTGCACTTTGGCGCCGCAAGGCGCTGAAGTGCAACCCAGCACTTGAGGGGTTAAAGCTAGGCATCGCTTAAAAGGGGAGACTCTCCCCTTTTAAGCGGTGCCTGGCTTTTACCGCTGCTCCTTCCCAATCGGGAGGGAGAGGGATCCGAACGGATCCCCCCCTCCCTTCCAGGCTATCTCCCGGCATTGCCGGGGGGTCGCCTGGAAATGACGTCATCGCGCATGGCGCGATGACGTCATTTACGCCGGGAGGCGCTTGACTTCAGCGTCTGAGGACGCTGAAGTAAGAACGCCGTGGGACCCCGGACAGAGAGGTGAGTATCTCCGCCGGGGGTCCCAAACAGCTGATGACGTGTGGGGCACGTCCTCAGCATGCAACGTGCATCACTGAGGACGTGTCCCACACGTCTTCAGCAGTGAAAGGGTTAATGATCTTAACATGTACAGCTTGGAAAAAAGACGAGACAGAGGAGATATGATAGAAACATTTAAATACGTAAAGGGAATCCACAAGGTAGAGGAAGGGAGTATATTTAAAAGGAAACAAAGTAGCAAAACAAGAGGACATAGTCTTAGATTAGAGGGGCAAAGGTTTAAAAGTAACATCAGGAAGCATTATTTTACTGAGAGGGTGGTGGATACATGGAACAGCCTTCCAGTTGAAGTGGTAGAGGCCAAAACAGTAATTGAATTTAAGCAGGCATGGGATAGGCATAAGGCTATCCTAAACAAAAGATAAATCCAGGTAAAGTATCCATGTAATTGGGCAGACTAGATGGGCCGAAAGGTTCTTATCTGCCGACATTTTTCTATGTTTCTAATCACGATTTATGCTCATATACATTACATGACACGTTTCCCATTTAATCTTTAGTGCTACTGTACTTCTTTTTTTTTAATATATATTCTTTATTTTAGAATTGTTGCATAGTCAAACATAATGCCAACAAACTGAAGTGGCCACATAGAGCCATAATACGTCAAAGGGGAACAGAATGGAGGAAGGGAGAGGGGGATATAAACTCATCAGGAGGGGAAACACAGGAGGGCGGTAAAATCCAGCAGGGAGAGCAGTGAGGAGGCAACCAAAAAACAAACAAAACAAAAAAAGGGGGGAAACGAAGATGGCGAGGGACTGCCTATTAGGTTGTGGCATTCCCGGCCCACCTTGACAACCGTAAGGACACCGAGGGCCATGGAAGAAGCCACGTGGCTGGGAGACCTGGGGCCAAGAGGACGGGCAGAGCCTAGATAGCCGCCCTAGTGGCTCGCCCAGGTTCCCTCCCGATGTCCACCACCAAAAAAAAAAGGGGGGTTGGGAGTAAACGGATCCCCATGCTCCAGCAGATAAACAGATAAACAGCAGTAAGCCCTAAAATTCATCTTCTCGTTCTTGGAGTATAGCCTCAAGAAAAACAGAAAGAAAAAAAAAACACAATTGTGCGATATGTACACTTTTTCTTGAGGCTATACTCCAAGAACGAGAAGAAATAGCGGTCAGCCATCGTGTTAGTGCTATGTTAAGTATTAATTCAAGTTACATTCAACACTGCATTTTTAAATTATTTTCTTTGGTATAGTATCACCAGAGTATGAATTACTTGAATATTCCCTGCGACACGTGTGTGCTACACTCTCTTTCCTCAATCTATTTTCGTGTATTAACCGTAGGTAATTTTAGGGATTACCTGAGAGTGTCAAGCCGTCTGTTTATTCGAATATTATTGTTGAGCGCTTAAGACAATTCACTCACTTTGTAGTCGGTCATCTTCTTGTGATATATAATTTACTTTAATAAATCATAAGTTAAATCTAATTGTATTTGAGTTTTATTGCTGTGGAGCTCTGTGATACGCTCATACACATCATATTTAATGTGAGTTTTATTGCTGTGGAGCTCTGTGATACTCTCATACACACCGCACATTACTGTGAGTTTTATTGCTTTAGAGCCTCTGTGATACATTCATACACACCGCATATTACTGTGTGTTCTATTGCTGTGAAACGCTGTAATGTGTAGTGTGTACAAGTGTATCAGTTATGTACAGTATCGTTTAAACCCAAAAAGTGATTGGCAGCTTCTTAGGTGTGCCACAGGGACCTTCTGCGCTGCGACTCTGTCTTAGCTGTAATGAGTGGGTGACTGTCAGGTATTGTACCGGGGTGGTACCGAGGTGGCAGGATACTGAGCCCGGTGAGCCCGGTGATGCACCAGTACAGGGGTCTGTGGTGAGTTGCTGCAGGAGGCAACAGAACAATTGATTTGGAGCAGAAGGACAGGACACATATAGGGCTTGGCAATAGGGAAGCAGGAAACAAACCAGGACAATGGGATCTTGGACACACTGGATACTAGAGGGTATGGAGACAGGCAAGGCTGATAACAACGGTAAGGTTTGGAGTTCAGGAAATCACAGGAGAGCCACAGCATAGGTCCTCTCTCACTGGCTTTGGTTTGGTAATGCTGGAGCAAGGAGGAGAGGGATGTGTGGCACTTTATTCAGTTAATTCACATGACCTAGTGTGTGTGTTTTAACTGTTTGTATAACAGAACTGGTGCTGGATCTCAGTCCTGGAAATAAGCAACACAGGAATGAAGCTGCCCTCAAATGGAGACATGGATCAGGAAGCTGACAGTGACAGATGCAGCAGCAGAGCAGTGTCCATCTGTAAGTCTGGAGGGGCACAACAGATCTCCCGATTCGCTGCTGGGCCCGAGTGGATTTTCTTAACTCATTAACTTAATTTTTTTGAAAATTGTGTTAATAAATTATTTAACACAACAGTGTTAATATGGATAGGGTTTGGTGTAGGTGTGACCTTTTGTGGGCATGGCACAAGGGGCCCCATGATCTCCTATTGCCCAGGAGTCCCATTAGTTGTCAGTCCACCCCTGTGTTCATTTCATTAACACCTCTCCAGCAGAGCATCGGACCAACTATCTATTAAAGGGTATTACTCCCACGGTGCAGTGCGCTGTTCTTGAGTGCCCTGCAGCACTTGCTGGGGCAAGTTCCCAGCAGTGTGCGGCAGGGACGTGCAGTCAGGGGCGGCAGGTGAGGCAGGGCCTCACCTTCCATTCCATTACAGTGTGGTAGTTATAATATTAAATGAAATCTGTAAAATATTACATTGAAAAAAGTTCACATACTCACCTGCTCCACGGTTCCCCGCCATCTGTCTCTGCTTCTCCGCTTTTTTTTTCCGTTCGGTTCGCCGGCTGCTGTGTGATGTGAATCATCACACAGCAGCGGCAGCACTGAGCCAGCCTAGCCTACTACGCAATATGCATAGCTGAAAGCTACGCTAATTGCGTAGCTGAAGCTGGTCAAATGGTTCAGATTGATGTCTGCAGCGCGCCTCTGGGGAGCTGCCTACTTCCTGAATCTATGCTCTTCAGTGCCTCAGAGAAGCACTGAGAACAATTGAATTGCTTTAGCAAATGGGAACGCACCATTGGTCTCAAGCCATTCAAATAACGCCTCCATGGGAGGCAGGCCTCCCATGGATTAATTGACGGAGGACAGCTATGTGATGGTCCTCATCAGTCATGGGGTCGTTGTTGCGGGTGGGGGCAGAGAAAAATCAGAGCACATCTGCTACTGTGCTGGGTGGGTTTGGCCTCAACGTCTGACATTATCTGACTCTGAGTCAGGCAGTGTCAGAGAGATGAGACGAGTGTCAGTTCACATGACTACTGGAGACCCCTAAGAGCAGCAAGACATCCTGGGGAGCACTGACAGGAGCCAGATCCTAGGGAGCACTGAGAGCAGCCAGATCCTGGGGAGCAATGAGAGCAGCCAGATCCTGGGGAGCACTGACAGGAGCCAGATCCTGGGAAGCACTGACAAGAGCCAGATCCTGGGGGCGCATTGAGAGAAGCCAGTTCCTGGGGCGCACTGACAGCAGCCAGTTCCTGGGGCGTGCTAACAGCAGCCAGTTCCTGGGGAGCACTGACAGCAGCCAGTTCCTGGGGAGCACTAAACCTGAACCTACGTAACCCATGTGTATCTGGCTCTGATACTAGCCAGTGCCTCACCAGCCACTAACCTCACTGCACGTCACAGGTGTGCGGATCCATATGCTGCATTAATTACATTGCAGAATGGTGCTGCCCTGCAGTGTGCGGATTCATATGCTGCAACAGTGGCAGAAGTACCAGGGTCGCAGCGGTTGCACTTGCAACCGAGCCCTGGCATTCCGCCACTGTAGGGTGGCCGAGGCAGCTGCCAGATTCCGGCAATCAACGCCGGAATCTGGGAGCAGCGCCGCCAGCTGTTCCTCTCCCTACAAGCGGCCGCCGGCTTGCAGCTTGGCCACTTGAGTGGGATGGGAACCACCTGACCAGCGCACGAGATCTCGTGAGAACGCGACTGCACTGGTCAGGTGGTTCCCGGCGAGCGGCCAAGCTGCATTCTGGCAGCCGCTACGGCCGCAGAGCAAGGTGAGAGCTGGGGGCAAATACATCCATGATCTGGGAGCAAATACATCCATGAGCTGGGGGCAAATACATCCATGAGCTGGGGCCGATATATCCATGTGAGCTGGGGGCAATATATCCATGAGCTGGGGGCAAATGCATCAATGAGCTGGGGCAACATATCCATGAGCTGGGGCAAATATATCCATGTGAGCTGGGGGCAAATATATACATGTGAGCTGGGGGCAAATACATCCATGAGCTGGGGGCAAATACATCCATGAGCTGGGGGCAATATATCCATGAGCTGGGGGTAAATACATCCATGACCTGGGGGCAATTACAACCATGAGCTGGGGCAAATACATCCATGAGCTGGAGGCAATATATCCATGAGCTGGGGGCAAATACATCCATGAGCTGGGGGCAATATATCCATGAGCTGGGGGCAAATACATCCATGAGCTGGGGCAATATATCCATGCAAGCTGGGGGCAAATACATCCATGAGCTGGGGGCAAATTTATCCATGTGAGCTGGGGGCAAATACATCCATGAGCTGGGGGCAAATACACCCATGAGCTGGGGGCATATATCCATGAGCTGAGGGCAAATACATCCATGAGCTGGGGCAAATACATCCATGAGCTGGGGGCAATAAATCAATGAGCTGGGGGCAATATACCCATGAGCTGGGAGCAAATACATCCATGAGCTGGAGCATTATATCCATGATTGAGCTGGGGGGCAATATACCCTTGTCAGCTGGGGGGAAATATACCCATGTGTGAGCTGGAGCAATATATACCCATGTGTGAGCTGGGGCAAATATATCCATGTGTGAGCTGGGGCAATATATCAATGTGAGCTGGGGGCAATATACACATGTGAGCTGGGGGCAATATATCCATGTGTGAGCTGGGGCAACATATATCCATGTGTGAGCTGGGGCAATATATCCATGTGAGCTGCGGCAATATATATCCATGTGTGAGCTGGGGGCAATATATCCATATGAGCTGGGGCAAATATATCCATGTGAGCTGGGGCAATATATATCCATGTGAGCTGGGGGCAATATATATCCATGTGAGCTGGGGCAATAAATCCATGTGAGCTGGGGTCAATAAATCCATGTGAGCTGGGGGCAATATATATATCCATGTGAGCTGGGGGCAATATATCCATGTGAGCTGGGGGCAATATATATATATCCATGTGAGCTGGGGTAATATATCCATGTGAGCTGGGGCAATATATCCACGTGAGCTGGGTCAATATATCCATGTGAGGTTGGGGGCAATACTATCTTTTTTATATTGCAGGGGAAAAAGAGATAAAAATATCGATTTTTTTGGGGGGGAGGGGGTAGGGGGGCACTTCATGGATTCTTGCACCGGGGCCCTTAGGTTTCTAGTTATGCCACTGTGCTGCAATAATTATACTGCAGAGAGACGCTTCCCCTAAGTGTGCAGATTAATATGCAGCATCAATTATACTGCAGAGAGGCGCTTCCCAGCAATGTGTGGATTCATATGCTGCATTAATTATACTGCAGAGAGGTGCTGCATTAATTTGCTGCATTGAAACCTATGGGTTAAAAAGCCTTGTTTCTTGAAAAAAAAGTTAAGAAAAAATTCACCCAAAAAATGGCTACAGAAATCCTAAAAAACTAAATAAGTAAAGAAACTTTTATTCTATTGGTAGTAATCGACTTCCCATTCTTAAATAACAAATAAAAACAAAATAACTCATAAAAAAATGAAAAACCAACTGATCCGAATCGATCCGAAACATCCGAAATGCTGCAAAAATTTCGGATCGATCCAAAATTTTCAGATGGTCGATACTTCTTTTCGGAAATGCTCCCGAAATACGAAAATGGTGAATTTCGTACGAATTTCGATTCGGAATGAAACTAATTGCACATCTTTACATGGCAGCACAACCCTTCATGGAGTCCTATGGACTCCAGAAAGTGATACTCGTGGCGGCGCATTAGCTTTGCCACGAGTATCCAGAGGCTAACGCTGCCTCTTAATACGGTGCTAAAATGGGGGTGCTAAGGGGAAATCTGCAGGCAGAGGTTTTCCCTGTTAGCGTCCCCGCTTTAGTGCCATGTTTGTAATAAGGCCTGGCCCATAGTGCAGTAAAGAGTCTGACTTCACATTCCTATAGCAATCCATAGTAATATGTCCTGTGTTCAAATTATATCAATATTTATATATTGGGTTTGTCACTTTATATTACTTGTAATAGGAATAAATGTAAATAAAAAATGTGCCAAAGAAATTGATATTCTATTAGTGGATGTTGCAATATCTGATGTTTACTCCCTCCTACACACACATATCCACATTCATAAATTATCTTTATTCTCTCAATAAAGGATGTTGTTAAATTACTGTTGGCAGCCATCTTTTAAAACTGTGGAGCACCCCAAGTTAAAGAACGTGCAGTATTGGAATGCAGATCTCCATCATGTCTGGATCAGTTATATAGGGGAGAGGGCAAGAGAAGAGGAGGGGTATCCAGCTGCAGTCTAGGGTTCAGCAGAGAATGGTCCCATTGTCCCTCTTTCTTCAAAGAATACATGCAAACCAATTCACGTAGCCTGCAGCTGCAGTCATCCTCATAAGCAGAGAATAAGGAAGGGGGGTACTGTTTAGGACACAAACAAGTAAAGTCTATTTATCAGTGTCCCAGCTGCATAAATGGTGAAAAAGAGAACAACATCAGAATTCTTTGCAAAAAAATGCTATTAAGCAGTAACAGTGTCTATCTTTCTGTTATCTATCAATCTATGATAGCTGACCAATACTCAGAAACTAAAATGCTTATAAATTGACAAAAATTATGATATGAATTATATATACTTATTCACATAATATTTCATGAAAAAATACAAATGGGTCCAGAATGTAATACACCAGTGAAGTGTATTGCCTTGTTTATCACTTTTCCATTGTTATAGCATTATTCCTTCAACAACCTAGGGCCAAATCACAACCTGGCCGCAAAGAACAACGCTTGAGCGCTGTGCTTATTGTTAACTCATCCTATTCCATGAGAGAAGGAGGCTCTGCTTGCATCCCGGATGTTGCACCAGGTTACTGTACATTAATGTCTGTTACACTTTGTATGGGAGATGCCAATCTGCTCCGAGTAGATGGAGAATTCTGTTCCAACCAGCTCTTTCTCTATCTGCGCCTGATGTTATTCATGTTTGAATATCGTCTTTCAAACCCTGGTGTTAAGTGACAATCACAAAACACAAATCTAAACCCACCAAAATATCCCATACTCACCTCAGATCCCTCGGTGGCGAGAGCTACGTGATCCTCTGCTTCCTTGCTGTACAGACAAACAGTTCCCAGTGTTCTTCTCCCGTCCCAGCCGGTTCTCATTCGTATAAGCTCATGTCTGTCTCCACAAAGTCCTATTGACTCCTGGAGCTGATAACTCGGCGACACTTAGTGGTGCTGGTATTATCATCCTGCGGCTTGAAAGTATTATGACTCGAGCTGCTGGCAAAGTGGATCGGTCATAATGCAGCTGTGAAAGACGAGCCGCAAATGGAAAAAGGAAGACGTAAATTAAATGTTTTCGATTTGCGTCTTAACTTTAATGCCCGAGTTGTGATCAGGCCCCTAATGTACTGTATGATAATATAGTCAGTCGTCTGGTCCCGTACATATTGGATTATCAATAATTCAGTATTCTGGTTTTCTGCTGTAGATTGTAGAAAACAAATATATATTCTTCAGCATTTTCTATGTTTCCACAGTTTTCTAAAATTAGGACTGACTTTCTGTTGGTTTCCTAGACGTGGGGATTCTCGGAATTTTCATGTCAAATTGTGCCTTTATCCAAGTAATTCAACAAATATATAGAAGGACAGATAGCAGACCCTAGACACAGACCCCAGATACATGTATACCTAGACACAGACCCCAGATACATGTATACCCAGACACAGACCCCAGGTACATGCATACCCAGGCACAGACACCAGAGGAGGGGCCCGCCGCAGTGGCCGGCAAGCGGGGCGTACTGGTGGGCCCCGTCGGTGTTAAGGGTTAAGAAACGGAACACCATGTGGAGCGCAAGGTGGAACGCATAATGTAAATAAAGATGGGGCCCCGGTGCCTATAATGATGCACCTAATGGTCATATGACCAGAAAGAGACGGACAAGCATTTGGCACGCGGAAATGGAACGCAAGACGCCATGCCTGACATTTAAGTTGGGGGAATGACGTTGAAATGGACCACATGACCGGAAGGGCAGTGAGCAACACGCCATATCCTTGTTCAGGACTTATAAAAGGGCGCTCGAGGAACAAGGGTTTTTTTTACTTTCATTTTCATTTAATTTCATTCAAAGGGGACATTTGATTTACTGACTGAGGAAGGCATAGAGCCAAAACACGTATAAGTTACTCAGTGACACTGTACCCAATTCTGTGTATTTTTTATGTGGTTAACAAATATATTATTTTATTTATTTATTTAAACCCTGCGGGCTCTATCAGCTGGTGTGAGCTAAAACGACAACGCTACATGAAAAATCTAGTGCGAGTCGCTAAAAGGTAGCGCCTCATAACCCACGAACAGATCGCCTTGTCCGCGGTAGTCCGTGTACAAGATTCATTAGCGCACGCGAGGGAAACACATTGAATCCTATGGCTTTGCACACGGCAGGTTTTCCTATACAATGCATCTTCTCACGTTTCCCCGAAGCACGCCGGTTTAACCATACAATTCATCTTTTACACGTAAACTACATCCAGCGAGCCAAGAGAACACCTGTGCTGCATTCCTTTCAATTGCCTGTTAATTTTGGACGAGGACTTTTGACGTTTTTTTTCTTCCTTTTCTGTCAGTTAACACCAGGGTTGAGCAGTAGGTAAATTTTTGCGATTAGCGTCGGCGCTAACATTATAGCCGGGACTAAATAATCTGTTGGTTAGAATAGCGAAAGTGCTCTGAAGCGCTGCCCATGTTAAGTATAGGACGCGGTAAGTACAGTAAGCTCGCCCTACGAATCCTTAATTACCGCTCACTAAGTGATTTTTGCCGTTTGTAGCAGGAGGCAAACGATCTGTTGGTCCGGTGCTAAACTGAATTTACCTGGTGCTAACACGAAAACAGGCTGACGCTCGGGTTAGCTCACACCAGCTGATAGTGTCCTTTTTTGGCCAAGCACTGTTTATTTTGACCCTACTCTTAACTCCTGCACAGGACATCAGACAGAGTGGAGTGTCATAGAGGGTTGAGGGGTCATGCACTCAGCTATAATAGTTCTACAAGTGCTGCAGTTGAGCCTGGACATAGAAAGGCTCCCCAATCGGTGAGTGCAATTTCATTACTATTTATAAGCTGTGGTTTATTCTTTTTTACGCTTTGGGAGTGCCCCTCTCTGTTTCTGTATTCTGTCGAGGTGATCCATGCTGACAAACAAGAGTCGTGCCACTCTTTATTTGGGAAAGTCTGCTATTACCCAGAGCCGGTATTTCTGAGGCTCTGGAAGATGTGTGTTTTTTTCTTGGTTTATTGGACTTATTATTGTGGTTCTGCACCACTGGATTTTATGGTTTTCTGTTTGCTTGAGACACAAAGAAAATGGAGAACATTTAGAACATTCACTATAATTTATATTGGTAATTTTATTGCTTCTTTACTTCATGATTGTAGTACTGGATTTTGTTTATGCACTTGCGTGTGCACCTTGAAATATCACTGTATAGACAGACTATACAGGTGAAACTCGAAAAATTTGAATATCGTGCAAAAGTTCATTCATTTCAGTAATGCAACTTAAAAGGTCAAACTAATATATGAGACTCGTTACATGCAAAGCAAGATAGTTCAAGGCGTGATTTGTCATAATTGTGATGATTATGGCTTACAGCTCATGAAAACCCCAAATCCACAATCTCAGAAAATTAGAATATTACATGCAATCAATAAAAAAAGGATTGTACATAGAACAATATCGGATCTCTGAAAAGTATAAGCATGCATATGTAGTCAGTACTTGGTTTGGGCCCCTTTTGCAGCAATTACTGCCTCAATGCGGCGTGGCATGGAAGCTATCATGGAAGTGCCTGTGGCACTGCTGAGGTGTTATGGAAGACTAGGATGCTTCAATAGCGGCCTTCAGCTCTTCTGCATTGTTCGGTCTCATGTCTCTCATCTTTCTCTTGGCAATGCCAAGGTAGGTCAGGCAAGTTTGCTGGCCAATCAAGCACCATAATCCCACGGTCATTGAACCAGGTTTTGTTGCTTTTGGCAGTGTGGGCAGGTCTCACGTCCTGCTGGAAAATGAAGTCTGCATCCCCATAAAGCTCGTCTGCGGAAGAAGCATGAAGTGATCCAGAATCTCCTGGTAGACGGCTGCGTTGACCCTTGACTTAATGAGGTACAGTGGACCAACACCAGCAGATGACATGGCTCCCCAAATCAACACAGACTGTGGAAACTTCACACTGGACTTCAAGCATCTTGCAGTGTGTGCCTCTACATTGTTCCTCCATGCTCTGGGTCCTTGGTTTCCAAATGAGATGCTCTCATCAGAAAAGAGGACTTTGGACCACCGAGCAACAGACCAGGTCTGTTTTTCCCTTCCACATAACTTTCTATTAATGTGCTATGATGCAGCACTTTGGGCACATCCAACTTCTTTTGCAATTACCTTTTGAGGCTTTCCCTCCTTATGGATGGTGTCAATGATGGTTTTCTGCACAACTGTCAGGTCAGCAGTCTTTCCCATGATTGTGATTCCTACTGAACCAGACTGAGAGACCATTTAAAGGCTCAGGAACCCTTTGCAGGTGTTATGGCTTAATTAGCGGATTAGAGTGGGACACTTTGAGCCTAGAATATTGCACCTTTTCACAATATTCTAATTTTCTGAGGTTGTGGATTTGGGGTTTTCATGAGCTGTAAGCCATAATCATCACAATTATGACAAATCACGGCTTGAACTATCTCATATATTAGTTCCACCTTTTAAGTTGCATTACTGAAATAAATGAACTTTTGCACGATATTCAAATTTTTCGAGTTTCACCTGTATATATTTGATTTTTATTTGTGCCATATGGAATGTTCATTTATGATTTTCATTATGTACTTTAAAGCACATGTTTTGACAGTTCATTCTACTAATTTTAACCATTAAGGCTGCATTTCACGCAAAAATATTTAGCAGTGGCCTTTTTCTTTAATTTGTATTCTAACTTATTTTGTTTTATAACTTATTCTAACTTATT
Organism: Leptobrachium leishanense; assembly: GCA_009667805.1. Taxonomy (NCBI): domain Eukaryota; kingdom Metazoa; phylum Chordata; class Amphibia; order Anura; family Megophryidae; genus Leptobrachium; species Leptobrachium leishanense. Next base: position 81,946,506 of record CM019070.1, on the reverse strand, counting down.
TTTTATTAAGAACGCGCCTGCATATCTACCGTTATATCTGGCAAAAATGGCCTGTTAGGAGTGTTCGAGGACCAGGGTTGGGAGCTACTGAACTATAGGATAAAGCACTAGATTCTTGGTTAGTCCAAGACCTGGGAGGACATCTAAGGAGAAAATACACCATGCTAATACACCTCAGCATTCTAGTGCATACGGACATTCAACACAAATACACTTCTACATTTAGACCAGCGTCAGATGAGCGCACTAGGTGCGCCCGTACTGACGTGCTTACCAGCGCCCGTCGCAGCGTTGTGACACTGCAACGAGGCTAGTCACAGGCTTGTGCGCGTGCACGAAATGCGCGAGCAACAAGCGTCCGTCCACAAAGCCTCCCCGACGATGCGCTAGGATGCACGTTGACGGGCATCGAGTGGAAGGAACGCCCACTCTCACGGACGTTCCTTCTGCTCTCCAATGACGCTCATCTGACCCCAGCCTCACTTAGGGCTACATTACGATCCTCGCGCCAAAACGCGGGCGCAGGCGAGGAAAAACTGCGCCTGCAGTTTTCCCCCTTGCTCCCGTGTTTTAACGCTAGATTACAATGCAGGCGCAAAAAATGCTGCCTGCATTGTTACCGCGCACTACGGGACGAGATGCTCACGGCAGCGCTGATGTCGCCTCGCGAGATCCGGCCGGTCGGCGTAGTGATACGCAGGGACTTTTTCCCCCCAGTCTTTCTCTGCTCCCGCCAGACGGAGGAGGCGGTTGGAGCCGCGGGACAGGAGGTGAGTATCTTATTTTTTTATTTTTTTTTAAGGCTGGTGTTAACGGATTCTGCAGAAGCGGAATCCGCTAACACCAAGTCCTGGCTCTGGTTAACTTTCTGCTAACCAGAGCCGGACGTTAATCAGTATTAGGACATTGTAAAACTAACGCTGATTAACACTTTGCGCTCCCCATGTTAAGTATAGGTAGCACAAAGTAAAGTAACCTCGTGCTGAAAAGTGCAAAATACCAAACGCAAATGGGTTACTTAACCAGTTACTTAACCCGTTTGCGTTTGGATCGTAATATGTGGTAGATCCCGCAGCTAACGTTAATGCTCACGCGAGTGAGCGTTAACGTTAACGTCAAGAATGTAATGTGGCCCTTACTCTGGTAAAGAACTGAAAGAGTCTTCTTAATTTAAATGTGTTGTGTTATTGTGCTCCTGTATTATTTTAAGTTGATTTTGAGTTGATTCAGTACTTTGTTAGCTTCTAATTTGTCTTCCAAACAACTATATTTTTTAATATTTTTTATAAAAAAGCTTCATATTCTTAAGTATATTGATTTAAATGACTCACTGGCATCTCACACTTTATTTTTGATTAATTGGCACACTTTCATTCTACAAAGTTACTTTTCTAACGTATCATCCAATGTTATTAAAAAACAAACAAAAATTGAAAACAGTGAGGTCTTATGGATAGATAAAAATATATAAAGAATTGGAAGGATGCAGGATATTCTATCTTGATTAAGTAATTAAGCATGTGCCAAATAATTTTTAATTTGCACATTAAATGTTATGGTGAAGTGAATTTAAATTTCCTATAATTTTTCTCTATAGTTTTCTTCTAGGAGAGATACAGCATTACAGCACCCATTATTTTATTTTTTTTGAATGTAAAAGTTTTTATTGGAGTTCACACATAGAATGATACAACATTGCAAAAATGATGAGACTTCAGGGATAAAAGACATAAATTCCTATCATTGACAATAGGCATTTCAAATGAAGTATCAATGTTATCCGATAAAGGGTCATTAGTGCGGTCTCCATTTTCTACAAACAGATATAATCCTAAACTAACATAAAACACAAAACACAAAACACGGCAGCACTACAGTCTTACACAGTGAAGTATCTTATATCAAGGTTCCAGACTCGACAAACACCCTCCACCCCTCCCATGTATCATCAAACTGGCACATTGAGTTATTCGCGGTGTGGAACATTTCTTCATATTTAAAAACACTTTCGAGGGCCATCATAACTTCTTTCATAGATGGGCATAATGAGGGACGCCAATGTCTCGCAATAACCGTTTTTGCTGTCCCCAGTACCATAGATATAAACCTCCTATGACGGATCTGAATAGTAATGGGTATAATATGTAGGAGGTACATTTTCGGGCATAGTGGGAGGCTAAGTTAAGTGCAATGAGAAATCAGTCTACTTATTTTAACCCAATAACCCCCCAGTGCGGGGCATAACCAAAAGGTATGCTGTAGGGAGCCGAGGCCGGTAAGGCATCTCCAACAGAGGCCGGTAGTCCCCGAGATATGGGCCAAACAGGTTGGTGTTAAATACCATCTACACAGCAATTTAATATGGGCCTCACGGAGATTGGTGCTTCTAGAATATTTGTATATAGTGTCCATGGCGTATGACCAGTCATCTACGGAAAGTGTGAAAGCTAAATCTTTTTCCCATTTAACCATGTAGGGTAATTTTTTAGGTGGGGTCGGGGTTAGGAGGCTATTGTAACAGAGAGATAGCGGTTTCATTTGACATTTCTTCCCCATACACAATTTGTGGAAAGCTGAAAGGTTCGTAGGTGCGAAAGAGGTCAGGCCCTTCTGGTGCAGAGCGTGCTTCACACGTAGGTAAGTAAAACAGTCACTCAATGGGATGGCAAACTCCTGTACCAAGTCTGGAAAGGGTTTCAGGGAGTGGGATGTAAAGAGCTGCCACACATGCGTCAGGCCGCGCAAGAACCAAGAATCTAAATTTAAGTCTGGAATATAGCGACACAGGACTCTGAGCGGGGCGAGATATAATAAGTCATAAGGCCGTACCAACGGACGACCCCACTGGCGCCAGGAAGTGAGGGAAAGCATTGAGGCGGGTAGCAGACCCATGGTGCTATTCCAAGTGGGGAGTGGAAGCCACAACAGGTCATGAAGTTTGTATGGGAAAATCAAGGCATTCTCCAACTGTAACCATAGAGGTGGTTCTTTGAGATGCATTGATGACAGCAGTTGGGCTAGTAAGGCTGCTTTGTAATATGATTGTAAATCCAAAAAACCCAACCCTCCGTCACGTCGCGGCACAATGACTGTAGAGGCCGATACTCGAGGGGGCTTCCCTTTCCAAATATGCGCATGCAGCAGTTTTTGCAGCCGGAGCAATAAATGCGCCGGTATGAAAACTGGAATGTTTCTGAAATAGTATAAAATTTGGGGTAAGATACACATCTTTATGGCCGCCATACGTCCCAGCCAGGAGGATTCATTTGTGCTCCATGTAGAGAGCTGCCTCTCGATGGAATTCAAAAGTGGCGTAAAGTTTTCCTTTAGGATGGTGCCTTGCGATTTAGTAAGGGAGATTCCCAAGTATTTTAAAGAGGTAGAGCGCCAATCAAAAGGGTACTTACTACGCAAGGAGCTAAGGGATGAAGCAGCAATATTTATAGGGAGAGCTTGTGTTTTACTCACATTATTTTTATAGTAAGATAACGCGCCAAAGCTGTCAAGGAGGCAAAACAGGGAAGGGAGCGATATCTCCGGGGTGGTCAAAAAAAGCAATATGTCATCTGCGAAAAGTGCCAGCTTGTGCTCCCCATGCGGGGTCGGCATACCTTTGATCGCTTGGGAAATCTTAATCTGCAGCGCTAGGGGTTCTAGGGCCAGGATAAATATTAGCGGGGATAACGGACAACCCTGTCTGGTGCCATTGGTTATGTGAAAAGAGGAGGATAGAAACCCCGATGCCAAAACTTTCGCCGACGGAGCAGAGTAAAGGGCCATAATGCTATGTACAAATTGTGCTGGTAGACCAAACTTTAGTAGCACCAACCGCATATACCCCCAATGTAGGCGATCGAATGCCTTTTCGGCGTCCAATGCCAGCAGGAGTCCGGAGGTATTAGTCCTATGGGCCAAATCAATTATATCATAAAATCGTCGAGTATTGTCACATGTTTGGCGGCCTGGGACAAAGCCGGTCTGTTCAGTCGCGATCAATGATGGGAGTAGGGGACCCAGCCTAGTAGCTAGTAGTTTAGCATACAATTTGGCGTCTACGTTCAGCAAGGATATAGGGCGGAAGTTGGCACAGTGCGTCGGGGCTTTACCCGGCTTAGGCAGGGTCACTACTGTTGCTTGCAACATCTCCGGGGGGATGATGCCAGTGTTCTTTTTTTATATTTAAAGTTTTTTATTATGTAATAAATGTTACAGACAGTGAAATTTGAGGGTCACACTAGACCACCCAATGCAAATTGACTGTAAATCACGCAAAGAAGAATAATAAACGCAAACAAGAGTTAGCAAGTATCTATGTCTCAGTGGGGGGGTAAGAAAAAAAAAAGGGGGGGGACAGCAAGAGTCCGCGGATAGAAGGCAGGAAAAACATTCAGCTTGTACTCAGCAAAAATCAGGGGTCAGTCATCTTAAGGTGTCTATGGGACCAGCAACGTCTCCAGCCGGGGACAGTAGCAATTGCGGTGGGAGGGAGGGGGACAGAAAATCAAATCAAATATACTCAGCCATAAGGGGGAGGGAAGTGTCCGCATACAATGGGGGGTTGTCATCAGAATAAACGGGTCTGCATTAAAAAGGGAAAAGGTGTGTGAGCAGAGTGCCTCAGCCCGTGTCAAATGGAAAGGCCGCGTTTACAGGCCCATCAATCCGAGGCATCCATCGCTCCGGAACTTGGTCAAAGGCCGCAGCCCCTGCAGGTCCTCCATCCACCCACAAGACCCACCACTCCAGCTGCGGCCGTATCGCAGCATAACTCTCATCACCGCCAGCACAGAAAAGGAAAGTCCCGGGCAGCACCGCAGAAGGCGGGGTTAGTCGCTTCAGACCTCTGACTGACAACCCTCCAGCGGTCCGCCGCGGCTCCGTCTCAGGCAGTGTAGGTAGAAGCATGGGGCGCCACGCTGGGTCCTCCAAGACTCTGCCGGTCTCCTCAGGTAGTAGCTCCTCGCCCCCACACCTCTCTGGGATCACAGCCCCTTCCCCTGTAGCTTCTTCCTGACAGCTGGTGGAGGATCCTTCCTCCGAATCATCTCCAACCGGAGCCTCCACCCGCCGATTGGTCTCCAGTACCGCCATCAGTTGGCGCCACGCACCGCGTGTCAGCGGTGCATCGTCATCCCCGGGCAGCGACTCCAAACAGGCCTCAAGGTCCTCCAGTACAGATCCCAGGGTCCTGGCAAGGGGTGAGTCAGACAGTCGCCACCAGTCCGTACCCCTCACCATTCTGCGGGCCGCCAGAGCAGTCGGGGGCCCTCCATCTCCACAGCTCGCAGCAGCCGCACACCCCAGGCAAGGAGTCGACATCTAGGCCCCAAGATGGCCGACAGAAGACCACGCTCGGCAGGGAACGAAGGCCCCAGATGGTGTGTCTCTTGTCCGGGGGGGGGACAAAGCGGGTCCCGGACAGCTCGGTTCCGGTGGCTAGCCCCTAGGCACCTCAAACTCTAAGATCTCTGTGGTAATAATCAGCTGGAGGTCCCGAAGGGTAGCAGACGTGCGGAGCTCCACCAGAACACGTCTGCTCCTGATGGCAGCCAGCCACGCCCCCCGATGCCAGTGTTCTTAATGTCATTAAAAAACAGGGTAAGAGTCGGAACTAGTGAAGAAGCAAATACCTGATAATACAGATTCGTAAAACCGTCGGGACCTGGAGCTTTATTTTTTGGAAGTGCATTAATGGCCTTAAGTACCTCCTCCTCTGTAAACGCAGCAAGCAAATCTGTAGCCTGAGAGGGAGAGAGGGAGGGAAGGTTCGCCGCCTGGAGAAAGATCTATGTCGTCCTGGGTAGGGGACGGTACGGTGTGGTCCAATCCTAGGTTGTACAGGGAGGCATAATAACGTGCAAATTCATCAGTAATGAAGGCTGGGTTGTAAATTTTTACATTATTAGCATCCAATAGGTACGGTATGTTGGTTTGCATTCTTTTCCCTTTCAATTTAGACGCCAGCAATTTCCCCGGTTTATTCCCCTGGGTATAATGATCATAGTTAAGCCGTCTAATTGAGCGTGCCGTGACCTGGAGCATCAGGTGCTCCAATTCACGGCGCTGCGCGGTCGATTGAGCGGTAATATGAGGGGTAGGCGAGGCTTTATTCTGGGTTTCTAGGTCAGTGATGCGTCGTGTAAGAGCAGTCATCTGAGCGTTAAGACGTCGTTTACGCTGCGCTCCTTTCTGTATAAAATGTCCTCGCATCACAGCTTTGTGGGCCAGCCAAACCGACGCTGTTGCAACGTCCCCAGTTACGTTCGTTATGAAATACTCCTGGAGGAGTTGTAGCGTTGTTGTCATGTCCTCTCTGTCTACAATGAGTGAGTCATTGAGTCTCCAAATCCCCATCCCCCTCGGTGGAAAAGCAGCCTCAAAAGTGAGCGTGAGCGGAGCGTGGTCAGACCACGTAATAATGCCAATGGTCGCCTCCAGGAGACGAGACAAAGCTGTGCTATGTATCAAACACAAGTCAATTCTACTATATGAGGAGTGGACATGAGAGAAATATGTATAGTCACGTGTGGTGGGGTGGCATATCCTCCAAGTATCATATAGGTCAAATGAGTGCATGAATTCCCGTAGTTGTTTACTAGAGGGCGGGGGGGCGCGGGATTGGGAGCGGGGTTGGCTCGTCTGAGTGTCAACTAGACATGTGCACAGCACAAAATTTCGTTTTGAACTAATGGATTAGTCCTAAAATGCAATTTATTTAGTTGCTAAAGAAATTCGTTTTCAGTTCTTTAGTATGAAAACTAATTTCGTTCATCCGAAAACCAGTGGATACAATTACTATTGTAGTGGTGGCTCCTCAGAGGGCTGAGATCGCTGCTTGTTACAGTATCTCTCACTCTCAGCACAATGTGGGCCATATTACATAGTTGGTGCTAACTTAACCAGAGCTGTTGTAACCTTCCCAGAGCCTTTATAGCCTATGGAGGTTTTCAGCTTACAACAGCTCTGGTTAAGTTAGCACCAACATTGTAATACTGCCCCGTGTCAGGCAAAGCTGTTACAGTAACTGACTGCTGCTCATCACAGCGCTCAGTTTCTGTAAAAACTAGTAAATAATATTTTTATATATAAGAGGTTAGAACAATATTATTTCCTTGTTTTACTGAAACTCTGAGCGCTGTTACAGTCAGTTACTGTAACAACTGAGCCTGATACATTGTACTGAGAGATAATGTAACAAGCAGCCGATCTCAGCGCTCACAGCCACTGGATTTAAAGGGCTAAAAAAAGGCTCCTCTCTGTATAATGTTTAGAACATCCTCCTGCATTAATTAATACCCCTCTTTGTAATGTAGATAACATCCTCCTGCATTAATGTCCCTCTCTGTATAGAACATTCTCCTCAATTTATACCTTTCTCTGTATAATGTATATAACATCCTCCTGCATTAATACCCCTCTCTGTATAATGTATAGAACATACTCCTGCATTAATGCCACTCTCTGTATAGAACATCCTATTGCATTGGCATGTGCAGGGTGCAGAACTTCGGATGTTGCGATCTTCATTGCTGGTCTCCTTCACTCATCAATGTAATATCACAAAAAGGACTGAAACTAAAATGTAGTGCATTTTATTTTAGTTTCTTTCGTTTTTTGGACTGAGCAGTTTCGTTTCTCTTGAGTCATACTAAAACTAAATTATCCCAAAATTCGGACTAAATCGTTTTAGTACTAAAACGAATGCACATGTCTAGTGTCAACATCGGGGTCAGGAGTGCAATTAAAATCCCCACACAGGAACATCGTACCACTAGACATTTTTTTCACTCTACCAAAAGCTTTCCGCAGATAAGAAACCGGATTCTCATTAGGGAGATATAGGTTAGCGATAGTGACTGGTAATTCGTTCAGCGTACCCACAAGAATCACAAGGCGGCCCAACGGATCAACATACTGAGCCGAACACACAAAAGACCAATCTCTATGAAACATAATCGAGACTCCTTTGGACTTTGTCAGAGCGGTGGAATGGTAGGCCTCAGTGTACATACGTGATTTCGAAATCGGAGGGCGCCTCTTACAAAAATGAGTCTCTTGCAAACATACAATAGCCGGTTGAGATTTATGCAGGTCACGAAATAAAGCATGGCGTTTGTACGGAGTGTTCAAACCCCTAACATTTAAGGAATAAATCTGAAATTGAGGTTTACTCATTTGTGGTTACGCCCATCCCTCTATATCTCACAGCGGACAGTAAAGACAACCTCCTCGGGAGAGTGGAGGGACTCTCCTGCACATAATAGCACCTGGAACCGTATATCATGGTGCTTACCAAACAAACAAACAATACATACATTACATACATGGGTCGAACAAAAAGGAAACAAAGGAAAAAATAAAAAATAAAAGGAGAGAAAAAAGGAAAAAATAAAAAATCCGACCAAACTTCAGAAAAAAAAAAACTGCACTCCATGAGCACAGCTGAGTGGAGTCAATCAACACAGCAGGATTGTATAAGTAGGGAAAAAAAAACCCTGTTAAGAAAAACTCCAGTAGGGGAAACAACAGTCCCAACTCTACCTGAGAAGGACCGCGCCAATTTACAGGCCATTGGAAGGCCTCGGGGCTTGCCGAATAAGAGACCAGAACAGGCCCCCATGAGCGCCCAGGTGAGGTAGATCAAAAAAAGGGGTCAGTCCAGCATCCGTGGAAGAGTTCTGACGCGGAAGAGTTCTGACTCCCAAGAAGACGGAAAACAGCATGGTGAAGTAGTAGAAGCACGCCTCCGTGTTGGCTAGCACAGGGCCCAAGCCTCATTTCGGTCGGACCCGATGCCACTCCGGAGAAACTTTCAGTGGCGAAGATGATTCCTCCTGGGGAGGGGTAAACACAGACACGACTTTCCATTCCGTCAACAGACGCATGCCAGTGAGGGGATCAGGGATAACGTGCAGGACTCCCTCCCGCCATAACAAGATCTTTGTGGGAAATCCCCAGCGATACGCCATGTTGTGATCACGCAGAATTTTCGTGAAAGATGAAAATTCCCTTCTTTTGGACATGGTAGCTGTTGACAGGTCCGCATAAAAAGAAACTTCGGCATATGGAGAAGGCAGAGGCATAGATTTCCGTGATGCTCTCATTAACGCTTCTTTAACATGGAAAAAGTGCACCCGGACTAGAACATCTCTAGAAGCTGAGGGCGGCAGGTTCTTGGCGCGTGGTAATCTGTGTGCCCGATCCATCAGGAAATCCTGTGATGAGTACGTTGGGACTAGGATCTGGAAAAGTTCCAATATATAAGGCTGAAGATCAGCAGGGGTTACTGCCTCTGGAATGCGCCGGATCCGTACATTGTTACGCCGCGAGTGGTCTTCCAAATCGGCCAATTTCGTTGCCATGGTGTCATGTGCAGTCTGCAAAGCTATATGGCGGTCCACTAAATCGTTATGGGCCAAACATAGGTCGTCTGTCTTAGCCTCTAAAGAGTCTGTCCTCTCACCCAGATCTTGTACATGGCGCCTCAGCTCCTGCAGCGCCTCTTTAAGATCCGTTTGTATAGTAGATCTAAGTTCTTGCAGCATGGCATGTAATCTGCTTTCTGAAGGTGGTAAAATGTCAGACATGCAGGGTGGGCCTGTTACAGCCGCTTCCATGGTGAAAGAGGAAACAGAGGAGGGAGATCCGCCATCTTGGGCCTCACGAACCCGGTCTTTTTTCGCCGATTTTGCCGGTTCCAATGCTCGTTGCGCCTTAGGGGGCACCATCTGGGGGCCAGGAGATGTCACCCAGCTGTGGGTGAAGTTTCAGCCCCGGGGTTGCTGTAAATTAGCCGCAGGTAATAAAAGTTTAGCGCCGGTCACAGGAGCTCACCTCACATGCGACCACGCGCTGCAACGTCCGGCCACGCCTCCCTCGCACCCATTATTTATTGTATAGTCAGAATTAATGAATTAATGCATTCAGAATGAAATATTCAAAACATATATTGTGATGCTGTAGCAGAAATTCATCAAGGTTCTGGAAAGATTCCTTTAGTATTTCTCCATGTTTACTCAACTTCTCAAAACAAATCCTTGGATTCTTGCTACCGGAGTTACTTACTAAAGGGACACTCTACACATGCTGACCATTTTAGCTTTTAAAGTGGTCAGGATGTGAGGAGTAGCCCCATTCTCTCCCCACTGTCCCAATCAAAAGATATTGCTGGGTGAAGTGGAGGAGTTTCCTCCACCCAACCCAGTGTCACCAGAAGCCACGCTTTTGAATTTCCTGGGTGCCAGAAACCAGGTCATTAGTGACGTCAGCACTCTCTCTGCGTGCTGCCATAACCTTCTCTGAGACCTCGTGTGACAGCGAATGGTCTCAAACGGGCAGTGTTTGATCGGATCTGCGCATCTTGCGGAGCTCTATTCCACCGCTCTGCATAAGCGCTGCAGAACTTGCATATGTAGAGTGTGCAAGTTTGTAGCGCTGCGTATTTTGCGATTCCTACATTACACAAGTTGTGTAAGAGCACACATTGTGTTAGATAGTTGCAAAGGCTTCCAAGGTCGGGAGATCCTGAGCTGAAGAGGAGGAGCTGTTACAGTTATAAGTATTTATAAAGATCCAACAAATTCCTTAGCTGTATGTGGTGAGGGAGAAAAGGGTGAGTAAATAATCATTTTTTAAAAAACAAATAATTGGGCAGAGGCTGTCAGCAGACTCTGCCCAATTATTTAAGAGGCGAAAAAGGGAGCTCTATTTTTAACAGAGTATCCCTTAACTGTCCAGATTCACGGTTGTTGCCAACAACAGTAAATACCACTGTTGCTACAACTATGGTAATATTCGACTATCCAGAGAAAGAAGATTACACAATATTGGAATGTTTCTGTGAGATTTTTTTGCCCATTTGTCCAGTAGAGCGTTTGTGAGGTCAGGCACTGATGTTGGATGAGAAGGTCTGGTTCATAATCTCTGTTCCAGTTTATCCCAAAGGTATTCGATGGGGTTGAGATCATGGCTCTGTGTGGGCCAGTCATGTTCTTTTACACCAAACTCACCCAGCCATATATTTAAGGATCATGTTTTGTGCACTGGGGCACACTCATGCTGGAATAGAAAAAGGCCTTCCCCAAAATGTTTCCACAATTGGTATTCCGAAGCATTACGATTTCCCTTCAATGTAAGTGAAAACAACCCCCATACCATTATCTCTCCTCCACCAAACTTTACAGTTGGCACAAGGCAGGCAGATAAACTTCTCCAGGTATTCACTAAACCTAGACTCGCCCATCAGATTGCCAAACAAAGAGGAGTGATTAGTCACTCCAAAGAACATGTTTCCAACGCTCCAAGTCCAGTTGCAGTGTGCTCTACACACCACTCCATCCAACACTTGGCATTGCATTGTACATAGAAACCCATTCTATGAAGCTCCAGCAGCGCAGTTTTTGTGCTGATATTAATGCCAGTGGAAGCTTCTAACTCTTCAGCTATGGAATCAACGTTGGCAACTTTTACACACCATGTACCTACGCACTTGGAGATACCGCTCTGTGACTTTACATGGTCTTTTGCTTCGTGGCCGGATTGCTGTTGTTCCTAAATGCTTCCTCTTTTCAATAATGTCACTTACAAATGACCGTGGAATATCTAGCAGGGATGAAATTTAGTGAACAGACTTATTGCATAGGTGACGTCCTATCACAGTACCACACTTGAACTCACTGAACTCTTCAGAATGACAAATTTTTTTCACTAATGTTTTTAAATATAGACTGCATGACTAGATGCTTGATTTTATACCCCAGTGGCACAGGGTCTGATTGAAAGACCTGAATTCAGTAATTAAGAGGTGTGTCCCAATACATTTGCCCATATAGGGCACTATCATGTGCCTATCGCTAAAATGGGGACGCTAGTGGGGAAAACCTGCAACTACAGGTTTCCCCGTAGCGACCCCGTTTTAACACCATATCACGGGGCAGGTGCTGATTCAGCAGCCTGTCCATAGTGCAGCGACTATTTGTCCCCAGTCTCACTCTGCTCTCAGCAACTAGAAGCGGCGGATCGGGACACAGTTTGCATCATGGATGAGAGGTGAGCATCTGATTTTTTTACAGAGAGTCGTTCAGCTGGTGATAACTGATGCCGTAGATGCGATATCAGTTAGCACCAGTTTAGAGCTACGATGCAGTAATTTTGCGTTCAGACTTTGTAATCCTAATTTTAATTACTCTTTGCTTTCCCCGTGTTAAGTATAGGGAGGTACAAGGGGGGTGTTTGTGAGGGTCCTGAGAACGAGCAACAGCACAATGGCCTGCTCTACGGTGGGGCCCGCTCAGGTCTCACAAACAAGGTTTTAGCTTGATTGTGCCATTACAGGGATGAATTTTCCATATGCAAATCAGCCTGCTCTCACCCAGAAAGGGTGGCCAGTGCTGATTGCCAAGGACGTCATCCCTGCACGAGAGGTGCTGCAACCCCCGACGATCGTTTCGGCCTTATTGGGCCTCGTCAGGAGGGTATAGCTGACACCCCTCTAGGCACATCAAGCAAGGGGTCCACGTCTGGATGACCCTTTACAATTACAGTTTGAAACAGGGGGGGTGTTTGTGAGGGTCCTGAGAACGAGAAACAGCACAATGGCCTGCTCTACGGTGGGTGCCCGCTCAGGTCTCACAAACAAGGTTTTAGCTTGATTGTGCCATTACAGGGATGAATTTTGCATATGCAAATCAGCCTGCTCTCACCCAGAAAGGGTGGCCAGTGCTGATTGCCAAGGACGTCATCCCTGCACGAGAGGTGCAGCAACCCCCGACGATCGTTTCGGCCTTATTGGGCCTCGTCAGGAGGCCCAATAAGTATAGGGAGGTACCTTATATGTTCAATTTCTATTGTGGTTTCATTTGCATTCCCATTCAATATTGAATATTTATGAAGAAACACAATAAAAAATCTTTTTAGTGTAACACCATTTTAACAGATAAATTGCCTAAATAAGCGGACGTATCAAACTCACAGACGTGGAGCCTCCCTGGCTCTTTTCTGACAGCTGATGGACTCGTCTTAACGGCCGTTCTCAGCCCTCTGATTCAATTGGGATCCTTTGGATCCTTTTGTTCCCGAGTCCTACCTCCTTAACATGTTGCCACTCTCGGCTGACTCCTATAAAAACTCTCTGCTGACCATTTTCCTTTCGGTGACCCGCTGTGTGATCCCGGTGTACTGGCACCGGCAGACTCTCCCTCTGTTCGGGATTGGGTTACGAGAGTGGAAAGAGTTAAGGGTTTAGAAGATCTGCATTACACCTCGCAGGGTAAATAAGATCATTTTTATGCTGTTTGGTTGCCTTGGATCAATCACTTGCCTTCCATGGTTGTGGGTGTCCAGACCGAGGACCGTGAAGCGGATTAATGCTTTACGACCCAGCTGTATATTACATTATGGTCCAGGACGCCCAGGTGCCCTTCCTGCACTGTACCTTTTTTGCTACTACCATTCACGATTTGGTCGCACAATGTTATTTGTAGATGTTATTGTACTTTCTATCCTTTTCATAAAGTATCTGTGTTGCTATGATGGGCACTCACTTTTAAGGCTCGTGTCAGACGAGTGCACTGATCACGTCCGTGTTGCCGCACATTTGTATATCCGTTTAATAGCATATAATTATGACCAATGGAGCCCCACACACAAAGTACGTCCGCACCGAACTGCGGACGCATAACGGACGCGGCAAACAGACGCAGGTTAGGCAAGAACGTAAATCCGCTAGGATGGATGCACAGAGTGCGCTGCGTCCGCAATGTCCGCATAGCTTTGTGTGTGAGTGATGGAACGTGGTCAGATGGACTTCATTTATACGCCCAGCATTTTTGACGGAAAAAATGTTTTTCATATTTAATTTATTTTCCCTGCTACATCCGTCAAAAATAACGTCAGTGAAAAAAAACGGACTGTGTGGCCACTACTGCGTCTTCCGTCAGAAAGTGCGTCCGTACTGCACGGACGCACAGTCCGTACAAAATGCGCTCGTCTGACACTAGCCTTAATCAACCACGAGAACTCTGCGGTTCTCTGAACCTAGTTTTTGTCCCTGCTGGGTGTATGATTTTGTCCTTGTTTAGTGGCTCATGCTTTCACATGCTATAGGTAAACATGTATGCCGTTATTCGTGGTTGAATAAATAAACAGATATTACACCAAAAAAAATCAGTTTTGTTTCGAAGGGAGCCATAGGAATAAGTGCAAATGACAACCTTGTTTTCTTGTTATGTTTTATACATGAAGGGCCCTATTACATTCTTTGCGCATACGTTCGTTTGCGCCCGCGCAAAATCGCATTAACGCGAGGGGCAAAACCCTTTGCGCGGAATGTCGTATTACAATCTCAGCGCAACAAACGTGCGTTTACGTCTACCGCGGGTGAACCTGCGCGAACGCTGTGTGAGCTTACTGTACTTCGCGCGTCCTATACTTAACATTGTGAGCGCAAATGCGTTTGTGCGCTGGTACGCGGATGTTATTACAATCTATGCGCAGTTTGTAACGCACAGCCTTTGCGCGCATAATTTTAGCAACTCCTAAAAGCTGGTGTTAATGGCAAATTCTATCAACCTGGCCGAAACCAAATACACCAGCCCAAAAAAAAATACGCAGCAAAGTATAGATACACATTCTACACATACCAAACCAATAAATTTGAGAAGTTGTGCGTGTTTTTTTTATTGATGCAGCATATATGCGCAGATTGACTTTGACAGGCGCAAAAACTTAATGTGAGACAATTGTGGTTCTAAATTCTGATTGGCTGAATCGCGTGAAAAAACAGTCCACACACTGATTTCTGCACGCAACGTTGCTGAGCGCATATTTTTGCGCGTCCGTTTTCCACGTGTTATTTTTTGACAGATGAAAAAATGTGCGAGGATTGTAATACCAGCGTTGATTTACACGAGTTAACATTTAATGAGCATATATTAAAAAAATACAAACGTATTCTTAGGGAGCGCAGAAAAAATATAGATAGAGGTTCTTGCACAAAACAGGTTGCAGGATATTTTGCTGGATCCAATATTTACGCTATAATAAAAGATAAAAAACAATCGTGCAATACTGTATATATATATGTATAAACAGGTATGAGGTTGGAAAAAACCACTCACAAACGGGGAACCAATAGGTTCGTGTAGGACGCGGATAAGCCTCTATGGGGGGCTTCTCCCATCAGATGGTTCTTGATATATAGACAGATGGTATCGTGTTCTAGATTTTACGAATGTGATGACCTCAAAATAAAAAGGCATACATAGCGTAATACCGTTGACACATGTGCATATATATACTCTGAGTTGGGTTTACTCACGTATTACTGAGCCTCCCAACGAGTGGCTCAGTATTCAGGCGGAGGACCACTTTCACCGTGGGGGGTCCTACCCTTGAATCGATGGCAGTACGTTCCGGTCTACTGGGAAAAATCAGCTGTTTCCAAAAATAGAAAGTCGACTTCCAGATAATATTAAAAAAGGGGGGTTTTATTATTAAAAACAAAAATAACAATTAATAAATAACAAAAGGGATAAAAATAAACAGATAAATAAAACATTTTATTTATTTTCAGATCTCATTTTATTTATTTAGATCTTTTTTATTCATTTCGGATTTTATTTATCTGTTTATTTTTATCCCTTTTGTTATTAATTGTTATTTTTTGTTTTTAATAATAAAACCCCCCTTTTTTAATATTATCTGGAAATCGACTTTCTATTTTTGGAAACAGCTGATTTTTCCCAGTAGACCGGAACGTACTGCCATCGATTCAAGGGTAGGACCCCCCACGGTGAAAGTGGTCCTCCGCCTGAATACTGAGCCACTCGTTGGGAGGCTCAGTAATACGTGAGTAAATCCAACTCAGAGTATATATATGCACATGTGCCAACGGTATTACGCTATGTATGCCTTTTTATTTTGAGGTCATCACATTCGTGAAATCTAGAACACGATACCATCTGTCTATATATCAAGAACCATCTGATGGGAGAAGCCCCCCATAGAGGCTTATCCACGTCCTACACAAACCTATTGGTTCCCCGTTTGTGAGTGGTTTTTTCCAACCTCATACCTGTTTATACATATATATATACAGTATTGCACGATTGTTTTTTATCTTTTATTATAGCGTAAATATTGGATCCAGCAAAATATCCTGTAACCTGTTTTGTTTAAGAACCTCTATCTATATTTTTTCTGCGCTCCCTAAGAATACGTTTGTATTTTTTTAATATATGTTCTATAAGGGTGAGGGACACACCTTGTGGTGAGCTGCATGATTACATAACCCTCTCCTCACATAATTTCTGGTATACAACTGCATAGCGCCGAGCACTGTAACATCTAAGGTGTTCTATACAATTCTGTTTGGGTCTCGTGGTGTGGGCTGCTTGTAATAAATATGGATTTTAGAGCCAAGTTTGGCAAAGATATAGGAGAAGTATTTGGCAATATGGAGTTTAATAGAGGTTTAGAAGGTCCTAATAATACCATATTTGATAAGAAAAAAATGAGTAATAAGTTAGAATACCTTTTAAAGAAAGAAATACGACTAAAATGGGATATTAACACTTTGGATCAATATCTTAAAGATAAGATAGTCCCTCGAGGTTTGAGATGGCTTAAAGATCCCTCACCAGAAATGATTAATGATTCATTCATGGAGATATGGTGTGATATGCTTGAAGGATTTTCACATACAACTATGAGAGTAATTATAGCTAGAAGAAAGACTCTATTAGAAGATCTGAGCATAGAAATAGAAACCATATATAATCAACTATGTAATATTATAGATCTACAGGAAAAGGAACTCTTAATGCGGAACATTGAAGGAAGTCTAGAGAAGGTAGAAAGAGAAGTCAAATTTAAAAAAAGGAGTAAATATATACGAGATACAAGAGATTATAAACAAAATAAAATTTGGATATTTAATAATCATACAATCGATAAACATTTTAGAGGTGTTAAGGGAGTAAAAATTACTCAAGAAGAGGAAGATATATCTATGAAACAATCCAACTTGGGATATAGATATCCGTCCAAACCTCTAAATAGAAAATAGAACACCTATTAGGAAAGAAGATGTAATAGAAAGAAAATCCCACAACAAGGACATAATTACTATCAACGACGTAGAAGTAGTTTATATCTAACGAACTCACCTACAAGAGATAGGAAATATACACAGATCCCTTCCCACATGAGACGAGATCAACATGTAGGATTTAACGTAGCAAGAAAGGGATCTGGACCTTCGAGTCGAAATGCCTGGGATTCTAACAGACTAATAACACGACCACTTACCACCTATAATAGGGTACCAACCACTTGTAGACGATGAACAAGATGAGGTTTTTCACCAGAGAGAAGAGGAAGAATGGACACAAGAAACACCATACAGAGAGAAGTACAAGGAGAAACTGAAAGGGAATCCAGGAACCAATATAGGCATCAGGAATATAGGGAAAAGGACGACAAGAGAAGAGGATGCCGAGGAGGATACTTGGCACAGGGAAGAAAAAAGAGGAAGATTGAGGGAACAGTAGGCATATTCAATCTTAGTGGCCAAACCCTTACGCAGGGACAAATAGGAGTTTTAAAGAAGGGCCTGAAATATGTACCGAATCGAAAAGGAGATAGCTTCAATACTTTTGTCGACCTGCAAAAATTTAAACGAAAACTGTGTCTAAAAAGGTTTTTTGCTAAAACCCCAATAGAAAGAGAAATAATATACGATAATAAATATGTCCATACCACCTTGAAAGAAAAATCTAGATTTTATCCAAGACATATGATCTCTAAAGAGATCGATACTTTTGACCAAATGGTCCAAAGAGATATAAGAAAGTTAGAAAAAAAGAGGAGATACATCAATAGACCTACTAATTTAACTAAGGAAGAAAATGAAGGTTTGAAACAATTAAGTAAAGATACTAATCTAATTATAAAGCCTGCAGACAAGGGGGGAGGTTTAGTTATACTTAACCAGGAACAATATCATCTGGAATCATGTAGGTTATTGAATGATGTTAAAACTTATTTAAAATTGGGAAATGACCCAACTGAACGGATCAAACAAATGTTTTTGGAATATTTACAACGAGGAAAGGACAGTGGTATTTTAAATGAACATGAATACCAATATCTTAAAATCAATTATCCACGTATACCAGTTTTCTACCATTTGCCAAAAATACATAAAAACTGTCAACATCCACCAGGTCGTCCCATAGTGTCTGGCATAGACTCCATTTCATGTAGAGTCTCTGAGCATATAGACCATCTCTTGCAACCATTAGTACAAACAACTCCAGCGTATTTGAAAGATACAATTTCAGTTTTAAAACTGTTGAAGGAGATTAAGTGGGAATCTAATTTTATTTTTGCAACGTGTGATGTAAATTCACTTTACACGATAA
Source organism: Leptobrachium leishanense (assembly GCA_009667805.1). Taxonomy (NCBI): domain Eukaryota; kingdom Metazoa; phylum Chordata; class Amphibia; order Anura; family Megophryidae; genus Leptobrachium; species Leptobrachium leishanense. Next base: position 81,928,084 of record CM019070.1, on the reverse strand, counting down.
TTCCACATGAGGCAGGGTGCAAAGCGACAGAATATTTCCTTTTGGAATCGAAGGTTTTCAAGTTGGATCAAATCCAATATATAATTGAGGGAATCAATTTGATCCTTAAAAACAATTATTTCTGGTATGGAGGAGACTTTTATCTCCAAATTAATGGGACGCTATGGGGACGAGGTTCGCCCCCAGCTATGCCAATCTGTTCATGGCCCACTGGGAATCCAGTGTGGTATGGACTGGGCATGACTGGGGGCCTAACCTCGTCCTCTATAGAAGATATATAGATGATGTCCTGATCATTTGGCAGGGCGAAAGACAAGAACTGGAGAGTTTTATCTCCCACCTAAATAATAACGAACTAGGAATTAAGTTTTGATTCAAATATCAGTCCAACTCAGGTCAACTTTCTCGATCTAACCATATATGTGGAAGATAATGAAATAAAAACCCGCACTTTCTTTAAAACAGTGCAGGTCAACAATTACATTCCCACAAATAGCGGACACTATCCCCCGTGGTTAAAGGCGATTCCAAAAGGCCAACTTCTGCGTATTCGCAGAAATTGCACAGATGTAGAACAATACCTTCACCAGGCTGAGAAACTTATTGACCAATTTAGGGAGAAAGGTTATAATAATGTATTCTTAGATGAAATGAAAAAAGAAGTTCTTAAATTGAGCAGAGATTCATTGTTACAATATAAACATCGAGGAGATGAAGAATTTAAAGAGATTCCATTTATTATGGACTACAATATGGATAATAAATTAATTAAAAAGTCGATAGAAAAATATTGGCCAGTTTTGACCAACGATCCAATTCTTAATTGTATCCTACCTGAAAAACCTAAAATAATTTTCAGAGGGGGTAATAGCTTGAGTAATGATTTAGTTCACAGTTATATTAGAACCAACGATGTACAGGGACCAGAACGTTTTTTTGGAATAACTCCGGGCTTTTACGGCTGCGGTCAATGTATATCGTGTCGAAAAACCATAAGTAAAAAAATAATAATAAATTTTGATGCAGGCATTAAAGGATCTAATTATAGAATAAAGGACACAATTACTTGTCACACTAAAAATTTAATTTATTTACTCAAATGTCCATGCGGAAAAAAATATATAGGACAAACATCGCGACCTTTATACATCAGAATCAACGAGCACCTCTGTAATATTACCAGAGGATATATAAAACAGTGTTTCTGCTCACTTTGGAGATACTCATAACTGCAGCCCTTGAGGCCTGGAGTTTATGGGTATTGAAAAAATTAAGCGTGATTGGAGAGGTACTAATATAGATTTAAAACGTATTAAAACTGAGATGAGATGGATCTACAATTTGGATACTTTAGCCCCAAATGGGTTAAATACAGATTTTGAGGTCTGTCATTTCTTATATACATGAATGTATTCACTGTTACCACGTTTGTAACTTCTTTCCATTCCTCCCTTTATATTGTTTATTAAGGGTGGATATCTTTTTCTGTTATTAATGAAGAGACCTTTGATACCCCATCTAGTTAAAATGTCTTTAAAGTGATTTACATCTGTCTCCATAGCTAGGCGTTTACAGGTTGTTGCGGCTAATAGAACTCATAAAGTGAGCTTTTTCCATTAGAATGAGAGACCCACGCATGCGCAATGGGAAGCGATACACGTGGCTCCGATACGAAGCTTGGAAGAAGATCTGCGTCATCAGAGGGCTCCAAAAACCTTTTGGAACGCATACTGCTCGCTGACACGCACGCCACCTGAAAGACATTGCATTTTCGGACTGAAAGGACTATAAATAACTTCTGTGTACAGCCATAAAACTACCGACTGATGAAACTCGCAGGCTAGTGCGGGAAACGCGTCTCGGATCTCATTTTATTTATTTTCAGATCTCATTTTATTTATTTAGATCTTTTTTATTCATTTCGGATTTTGTTTTATTTATCTGTTTATTTTTATCCCTTTTGTTATTTATTAATTGTTATTTTTCGTTTATAATAATAAAACCCCCCTTTTTTAATATTATCTGGAAGTCGACTTTCTATTTTTGGAAACAGCTGATTTTTCCCAGTAGACCGGAACGTACTGCCATCGATTCAAGGGTAGGACCCCCCACGGTGAAAGTGGTCCTCCGCCTGAATACTGAGCCACTCGTTGGGAGGCTCAGTAATACGTGAGTAAATCCAACTCAGAGTATATATATGCACATGTGTCAACGGTATTACGCTATGTATGCCTTTTTATTTTGAGGTCATCACATTCGTAAAATCTAGAACACGATACCATCTGTCTATATATCAAGAACCATCTGATGGGAGAAGCCCCCCATAGAGGCTTATCCGCGTCCTACACGAACCTATTGGTTCCCCGTTTGTGAGTGGTTTTTTCCAACCTCATACCTGTTTATACATATATATATATATATATACAGTATTGCACGATTGTTTTTTATCTTTTATTATAGCGTAAATATTGGATCCAGCAAAATATCCTGCAACCTGTTTTGTGCAAGAACCTCTATCTATATTTTTTCTGCGCTCCCTAAGAATACGTTTGTATTTTTTTAATATATGGTCTATAAGGGTGAGGGACACACCTTGTGGTGAGCTGCATGATTACATAACCCTCTCCTCACATAATTTCTGGTATACAACTGCATAGCGCCGAGCACTGTAACATCTAAGGTGTTATATACAATAACATTTAATGAGGTCTGAAGCACCTAAGGCGTAGGGCCCTTAAGTTGCCTCTGATCCCAGGACGCAGGGAGGATTTTTCTAGAAGGTTTTGCAGCGCGTGAGGAGATTGAGCGGGAGCAGTGTGGGAGGAGTCGACAGGAGGGTACTTAAGGCGCGTGAGGAGAGGCTCTTCCTGCATTTTTTCTCCTGAGGTAGAGCGGTGATAATCCCCACCCTCCCTCCCTTTTTTATTTTACTCTTAGGTGGGTTGGTTTTTTCGTTAGAACAGTTTTTTGTTTGTTGGGCTTCTTTGTCACGGCGGGGGCTTGTAGGCAGTGCTGGCTAGGGGTTCCTTTTTAGTTAGGATTACTTTGTCAGATGGTTGGGAGTTGGGTAGATTTTTGGTGGTTGGTTGGTTTGGAGGTGTGTGGGGGTTGTGGGGAGTCCCCTTTCAGCACTGTATTATTGTTTTAATTTGTTATGAGAATTGTTATGTTATTATGGTGGGGTTTTAGTGTGGAGTTTTTAGCTGTGGCCTATATATAATAAATATATATATTATTCCACAGTTATGTGTTTGCGTATTTTTGTGTGTTTCTTGTCTCCCGTAGTCCGACCCGGTCATCAGTAGGCGACTTAAAGCTTCGTGCAAAAATTCACGTGTTTACCGTACGTTTTCGCGTGAAGAATGTAATAGGGCCCGAAGTGGGCTGGATACTCCTGGTTTACACAGTCGCTTAGGCTAAGGTCAGACGAAAGCATTTTTAACGTGCGTTTAACCGCACGAAATCACGGCTGTGCTAGCAGCAAATGACGTCCAATGCCGGTTAACATACGAAGAACGGCCGCACGAAAGTTCGTCCGCGCAACGCAAGTGGCAAACGAACGCATTTTTTATAGAACGTCAAACCGCTACTACTGACGTACAGAGTGCGCTGCGTCCGCATAGCGGCGTGTGTGTGTGATTAGGAGACGTCAGACGCTGCTAATGTCCGGCCAACATAACGTCCAGATGCAAAAGGGTTTTATTGATGATCCGTACAAAATCACGGACGAAAATGCGCATCGTATGACCGCTATCGCGTATTCCGTGAAAAAATACGTCCATTCGTTCGAACGCACTTTTTCACGGACAACGCAGGGCCGGATTAACATAGGGGCTGATGGAGCAGCAGCTCCAGGCCCATGCCCTAGAATAGGCCCAGAGAAAGGAGAACTATGTCTGCATTGATTGGAATTTGGACCCCTGTATCTCCAACTCCATAGCAGTTACAGGGTCATGTGAGGTATTACTGGAATGGCCAGAGCATGGCCTTTCCAATAATACCAAATATGATCAGGGTTCATGTAACTATAAAAATAAATATTTATTTATTTTTTCTTTCTTACGCAGCAATATTCTTCACTTTACAATTATAAAGTGAACAATGATGCTGCACTAACTCACCATCTAATTTCTCATGTCACCAACAAGTGTGGAGGTGATGGCACAATCTGTTATTACAAATTATTACATCAAAAACCAAAATGCTGCAGTGCAGCAAGAAGCTCTGGGGGTGCGTGGACTTTGGAACAATGTGTCACTAATCTTTACACCTCACGTGGTCAAGTGAGGTGTCATTGGACAGATCAGAGTCTAAACGTGACCTTGTAAAATGAGCAATACCACTGCCATTACTCACCTACTCATTTCATTGGGAGCAAGTTCAGTAATTTATACAGTCAAATTATTCATAAAACACCATCCTCCAAAGCACAAGGGAAATATAATTTATTTTAAAAAAGTTTGGTTAAAATTGTATATATTCTTAGAAAAATGCAGTAAAGGTAACAGGTTCCCATTTAAATTTTTTAACAAGAATTCCCCATAGAATAAGTACGAATTGATATTCTTACAAATAAATAACCAAAGTTTTTGATGATAAAATTTGAAAAAAATAATTTTACACATTGAAATCGGAATGGAAAGTTCCACACAGTATCTGCCTGGTTAGATATAGCCGTATCTGCACTATTAAGTAGCCGAAAATATGTTTTAATTTCACTAAATTCCAAAAAAAAGCCACCAGAATATTCAGCTCCAGGCCCATAGAGATCGTAATCTGGCCCTGGGACAACGCGACAAATGCGTTAGTCTGACCCTAGCCTTAGGTAGGGATTAGTGAGTGAAACTGCTTTTTGTACATATTTGTACAATTCCCACATGTACAGATTTTACAGGTTCAAATTGGGAACACATTCAGTTCTGCAAATAACATATGGAAATGTTGGCAGATTTGCTGCGATTTGTTGTGTTTTTTCCAGGTGCATATATTACATAATATCATACCATTTTTTTAAAGTAGACAACAAAGAGCATTTTTAACTAGGGCAAGTTGTCTATTCATATTTAGCCATTTCATTGTAGTTTTACTTCTTACATCTTAGGAAAAGATACACTAAAGGGGTAATTCGATAAGCAGCGAACCTGCCACCAAATTGCCCTGTACGGAGCAATTCCGTGGTAGTTCATCTAATCAGAAAGCTGTCAATTCACTAAATACTGGTGAATTTACAGCAAAAAAACGGTGCAGTGCACCGCAGATTGCCGCAATTCGGCGATCTTTGGCGGCAGCAAAATTGTCCCATAGAGAAGTAATGGTTAATCTATTCAGAGATCGCTGAATTGCACCAAAGTGTGAGGGAAATGCCCTGATTTTCGGCGATTCAGTTCGACAGGTTTAAACAGGCAAATACCATATGAGTCAATGTAAAAGAATATTATCGATTCTGTTCTTTTTTTTATTGAACCATTTCTTCTTTCCATGTTCAGCAAACCATCTTTTTATTATTTTTGGAATTATTTTTGTATTTTTTGGTATTTGTTAGGTGAAATTTGTGATTCACAATTTTTTTTTTATTTTGTAACAGATCGTTTTATTATTTTTCATAGGACCTTTTGGATCGTGATGCTATGTGAACCTGTGCAGAATATCTGCCCATCGGGTTGGTGGCATAAAGTCCCCCCTATGTAATCATCATTATTTATATAGCGCTGACAACCAATGGGAACGAGACAAAATAAAAACAAAGGAGCAGAAACAGGAGGTGTAGAGAGTCCTGCTTAGATGATCTTATAGTCTTGACGAGGGTGAGCCAGTGAGTGAGGGGTTAAATGGAGAGCAGGTAGGCTGCATTGCATATATAGTTCTAGAGACATATAGATGGGCACGTGGGAGTAATATACTGCACCAGTCAAGGTTCCTACAGCCGAGGGTCGGTCACAAGCTCTGAATTGGACAACAGAAGAACAAGACGGACCAGTCACATGAAGCTTTGCAGACTTTAATTAATTTCAATGTTCTTTAACCCAGGAATTACTTGAAAACGAGAGAAATCTCAATGTATCTTTCCTGTTAAAATACTTATAAATAAATAAAAATAAATAAATAGTTTGTTTTATTGTATTTATATGTGTGATTGTCTGAACAAAGTAACTTAGACAATGTAGATGTTTCTCATCAGCATATACCACTTTGGAGTCGGACTATACTGTTATAAAATAAATAATTTCAGCTTGTAATAAAATATATTTATTTTTGCATCCATTGAAAGCAAACTAAAGGATTCCTCTGCTAAGGTGGGTTGGATCAGATTTGTGGCACTTGTTTCCCTATTACAGCTGGTAAATGTAACTGTTGCACACAATGGGCCATTGATACGTTACTGCGTGCCAGCACTCTGTCCCCCGCCCTCCTCCGCCTTTTCCCCAATCTCTGCCAGTCGGTCTTTGCTGTCAACAGGAGAAAGCCGGCAGACCAGTAAGGAACAATGGAAGAATTTAGTTTGCTGGGCGGTGGTGAGAAATGTCAGTCTGATGGCACTGCAGCTGTATGGCCCTACTCAGTGCCCTGATGAAAGGTCACAGGTTAAAGAGAATTAACCATTTAAGGACTAGGAGCGGTAATGCACATTTATGCCTTGTAGAATTTTGCAGGAATTTTTAATTTTTTTTTTACTTTATAACTGTAACAGACATCTTACACAAATTAGTACTAATAGATGATATTGGAGATAAATAATGGAGTCAATGGCTAAGACGATTTACAAAGAAAATGTTGTACCAAGAATGATTAACTGAAAAGATTCGGCAAACATAATTTTTCTTGACACGTCCCTCCACAGTCAAGTGGAGGAATCAGAGGTAAGCAAAAACAAGATTCATGAGATTGCTGAGAACGGGCAAGAGCACTAGTAGCCTGCCCTACAATGGGTCCACTCTCAGGTCTCATAAGGTTTAACTTTATGGTGCCATTTACAGAGAGTCTGCTCCATCTGCAGATCAGACTGTGATCACCCAGTAAGGGAGGCCAGTACTGAAATGCAAAGGAGGTCCTCTCTGGACGAGAGATACAGGAACCCCTGACAATTGTTTTTGACCAAGTCAGGAGGGTATGCAGAGAGAGCCTCAATGGCACCAGTGAGCTAAAACCTTGAGATCTGAGCAGTTACCCACTGTAGGGCAGGCCACTTATGCTGTTGTCCCTTCTCAGCACTCTTATAAATCTTGTTTTTGCTCACCCCTGATTCCTCCACTTGACTAGGGAGGGACGTGACAAGAAAAACTATGTTTACCAAATCTTTTCATTTAATCAATCTTGGTACAACATTTCCTTTGTTCGTGTTGGCCATTGACTAGATTATTTATATTGATGTTTAGGCTGTACATACCGTTAGGAAGCCTACAGTATATGCATGACATCTATAGTTATAATGACCAATATGCTTATCAGAGTGTGCATATTAAGCCAGGACATACAGTAAATATTGCATTTTTCAAGGTTCAATCACCATGGGAGACGTCTAAGCTTGATTTTCAATTTACAAACAATGCAAATGGCCTACATTCACCAAGACTCCAGATTTAAAATATGGGAATTATGGGGGTTATTCAGAGAGCACCGAAATGTTGCCGACATTTCGGTGCTCTCTCATTCCCAGCACTTCCCTGCACTTCGGGGAATCAAAGTTCCCCACCCTGCAGTGAATTCAACATGCACCACAGAGTCCCTGGAGTGTAGGGAAAACCTACCGCAAACCCACGGAAACCCATCGCAAGCCAGCCGAACACCCACCGAAAACCTGCTGGAACCGCTGCAAAAAAAGCCGAACACGTCAGAAATAAACAATGAGCCACCAATCACAGCGCAGACCAGCTGCCGGAAAAAGACGACAAGCTGATGAACGGGGTAAAAAAACAAAAACCAATACGCTTGAAAGTATCAGAATAGAAATGCTGTTTGCAAAGAAACTACTGAATGAAAATGTCTGGAATTTACATATAAGGTCCAATGAATGATAATTAAAAAGGTCTGTTACAGAAAAAAGAAAAAATGCTTTTAAAAAAATGGAAAAAAAACTTTGACGAAAATATCCCGAAAAGTACCTAAAAGATCTTAAAAAAATCAATGAATAAAGAGACTTTTTACTGCAGATTAAAATAATAAACGTTTTATTAGATATTGGATAAAAACAAGAATATTTTTAACATTGAAACCTATGGGGTTCGCCTGAATAAACAAGCCGAATGAAACCACCAAACAGCAGGGTATTTTGGCAGCTTTTCACTGCTGTTTGGTGTCTCTGTATAGATTAACCATTGCTTCTCTATGGGGGATTTCACTGCCTTCAAACAGGCACCGTACTTTCTGGCAGTTCACCAACATTTGGTGAACTGCCTGCTCTCTGAATAGCCAAATGGCCCTGAAATGTCACCGTACGGGAAAATTTGCTGATCAGTGACATTTCGGGGCCAGATCGGCTGTGTCTGAATAGCCGTGATTGAGAGTTTATGCAGTGTGGTAGGGTCGTGGCCAAAGAGGGTCAGGACAGCCAGGAGGTTGCACTGCAAACAACGTTTATTTGGTGAATAGTAAATCTCTTGCGGGTTTTTTGGGTGATTCCCCTTTTAATCACATGTTTTGCCACGCAGAAAAGAAAGTAACAACAAATGATAAACAAATGAACAGGCCTACTCCTGTCAGGAGACTAACTCACAGTAGTAGGTTCTGACTACAGGAGGCTGGAGCAGCTACTCTGCTTCCAGCACAAAAAAAAACATAAACCATACGTTTTGAACAGTAGGTAACCAAAAGTCAGTCCCTTACCAGACAACTTAGGAGACAACCTCTCTGGGCTTGGTTCAGCTCCACTCTGAACCTTTTCCCTGTTCTCCCAGACCTACTAAATAGGCCCGAGCTAATTAGGATGGAGAAAAGGTGTGCTAGCAGGACAAGAGCCTTTAACCTGTTAGTAACCTGGATACACAGCACGTTGCAACCTCAGGCTTATATACGCATGATCCTGTACTCTGTCACACATCCCCCTCCCCAGCTGAACACAGGAGTGAGAAGCGGCCGCCGCCGCAAGGCCATGCACTCTAGAGAGAGCATCAGCGTTCCCATGCAGCAGACCAGCCCGGTGCTGCACAACAAAGTGAAACAGTTGCAACGACAAAAACCACCGCAGGACCCTGAAGTTCCTGTCCCTGTTGGTGTGCATCCAACGCAAGGGAGCACGGTCAGTGACCAGGGTAAACCGTCGTCCCAGCAAGTAATATTTGAGAGTGTCCATGGCCCACTTTATGGCCAAACACTCCTTTTCAACCACAGCATAGCGCCGCTCTCGGGGTAATAGCTTTCGGCTTAGGTATAACACGGGATGCTCTTCCTCATCTAGGTACTGGGAAAGTACAGCCCCTAAGCCCACGTCAGAGGCATCAGTCTGTAAGAAAAACTCCTTCGTAAAGTCTGGCGCTACCAGGATCGGTTTCTGGCACAGTACAGAGCGAAGATCCAAGAAGGACTCCTCTGTTTTGCTGTCCCAGCACACCATGTCTGAAACTCTTGCCTTAATGAGGTCAGTGAGGGGAGCAGCTCTGGTAGCAAAATGGGGTATAAACCGGCGGTAGTACCCAACCATTCCAAGAAATGTTCTGACCTGTTTCTTTCTAAGTGGTCGAGGCCAATTCTGTATGGCTCCCACCTTGTCAATCTGAGGTTTCACCAACCCTCTCCCAACCACGTAGCCCAGGTATTTGGCTTCTGCTAAGCCGATAACACACTTAGAGGGGTTTGCTGTCAACCCAGCCTTCCTAAAGGTGTCCAGCACTGCCTCTACTTTCGGCAGGTGCGAGTCCCAGTCTGTGCTATGAATAATAACGTCATCGAGATAGGTGGACGCATAATGGGCATGGGGCCTGAGTAACTTGTCCATCAGTCTCTGAAAGGTTGCCGTGGCACCATGTAGACCAAATGGCATTATTGTATATTGGAACAAGCCATCAGGTGTGGTAAACGCTGTCTTCTCCCTGGCGTGCTCAGATAGTGGTATCTGCCAATAACCCTTGGTCAGATCCAACACAGAGAAATCTAGCTTTTCCGAGTCTCTCCACCAACTCATCGACCCGTGGCATGGGATAGGCGTCAAACTTTGAGACTTCATTCAACTTTCTGAAGTCATTGCAGAACCTTATAGAGCCATCAGGTTTGGGCACCAAAACAATTGGGCTGGACCAGTTACTATGAGATGCTTCTATCACCCCGAGCTCAAGCATTTTCTTAACCTCAGCCCTTACCGCTTCCCTTCTGGCCTCGGGAATCCTGTAGGAATTAATTCTAACAGTAGCTCCAGGCTCCGTAAGAATGTCATGGGTAATCTCCCAGGTTCTGCCCGGTATTGGCGAGAAGACATCCCCATTTCTCTCAACCATGTCATTAGCCTGCTCTGCTTGCTCAGGAGTCAGCTCTGCTGAAATTGACACCGACTGTTCAAAGGCAAGGGAACCTATCGTTATGTCCCCCATGGCAACTGCACTGGCTTCTCTGTCCCTCCATTGCTTCAGAAGGTTTATATGAAACACGGCCTCCTTCTTACGGCGATTGGGCTGACTGAGCCTGTAATTTACAGGACTCACTTTCTCCAGAACTTCGTAAGGCCCCTGCCACTGGGCCAGAAGCTTACTCTCTGCCGTGGGAACAAGGACCATAACCCGGTCACCCCTTTTAAATTCTCTCACAGTGGCCCTTTGGTCATAGTGTAGTTTTTGGACACTTTGTGCCTGCTCCATGTGCTGGCGTACAAGAGGAACAATTCGGGCCATACGCCCTTGCATCTGTTCCACATGCTGTACCACATTTGTCCCAGGGACACCTTGTTCCTCCCAGGTTTCCCGTAGAACATCTAGTATCCCCCTGGGGTGCCTCCCATACAGGAGTTCAAATGGTGAGAAACCTGTAGAGCTCTGTGGAACCTCTCTGACAGCAAAAAGCAGGTACGGGAGCAGTAGGTCCCAGTCTTTCCCATCCCGACTAACAACTTTTCGTAACATCCCTTTCAGGGTGCGATTGAACCTCTCTACCAGCCCATCTGTCTGGGGATGGTACACTGAGGTCCTCAAAGTACGTATACTCAATGACTTACATAAGTCCCTCATAAGCCGGGAAACAAACGGGGTACCTTGATCGGTTAGTATTTCCTTTTGGAATGCCAACACGTGCAAACACATGGACCAATTCCTTTGCGATGTTTTGGGAATTGGCCTTCCGCATTGGAATGGCCTCGGGATATCGGGTGGCATAATCGAGGATCACTAAGATGTACTGGTGACCCCTAGCAGATTTATCCAACGGACCCACTAGGTCCATACCAATTCTTTCAAAGGGCACATCAACAATCGGAAGAGGTATGAGGGGTGCTTTTAGCTTAGGTTTGGGGGAGGAGAGTTGGCATTCGGGACAAGAAGCACAATACCTCTTAATTTCCTCATATACCCCTGGCCAAAAGAACCGTTTTAGAACCCGTTCGAGTTTTCTCCACTCCCAAGTGTCCCCCCAAGAGATGAGTGGGAAAAATCCAGCACCTTCCGGGTGTAGGAAGAAGGCACCACTAGCTGCTCAGTTTCTTGGCCCTCATCTAAAGTTATTCTGTAGAGTAGGTCATTTCTGAGGATAAAATAGGGACATGTAGCTTTTGTACTACCTTCAACAGGTACCCCATTCACCTCCACCACAGTACTCCTAGCATTCTGTAACAGAGGGTCATTTACCTGTGCTCTCCCAAAGCTAACACTGGAAGTATCCAAAGCTCTGGGGTCATTCGCCCCAACCTCTATGTCTTGCTCGGTGTGGGGTTCCTTTTGTTCACCCACCATCTCTTCTTCAGTACACTGAGTGCCAACACCTTTCCCTGACCGTTTCCCATGGTCACCCAGCAAAACCCCGTTAATGGCTTTATTAAACCTCCGTCTGCTTTCTCTGCATTGCCTCCTGGTTTTGTGACTTTTTGGATTGGTAACATACAAGTCAGGGTGAGAAAAATGGAATATGTCGAGAAGACCACCACCTTGTTTTAACAGTGTTGGGGACTGCAAAAGGGAGTAAAAGTCAGGGAAGTTCCTTCCTATGACAAAGGAATAGGGTAACCGTGGCACAACTACCGCTGATATCTTTACCAGCCTGTCTTGTACATAAACCTCTATATCGGCGGTAGGATATCTCACAGTACTTCCGTGAATACAAAGCACACCCACTGTGTGGTGCTCCTGTATATGTGTCGGCTTGACTAAGCCACCAGCCACTAGAGTCAAGGCACTTCCAGAGTCAACTAGTGCCACTGTATGTTGATTATTCAACTGGACTGGTACTCGGAAAGTATGCAAATCTTCTACCAGGCCCGCTAAGCAGAGTAGTCCACAAAAGTTTTGGGGGTTCTCCCCAAGTCCACACTGCATTGGCTCCGGGAGGTTAGGGCACCGTGCCCTGACATGGTCTTTACCCCACACTCGAAGCAGGTTATGGAGTTTCCACCAAAGTGGTCATTTTTCAAAGGAAGGGGGGTCCTGGAGTCTGTTTTGCGCAGATGCACTCCTTCTCTGGAAGTAGCTTCAGGTTCACTCCGCTGGACTTTTGGTCTCTGGTTCGGCCCCAGATACCTAGAGGACTTTTCCAAGTCTTTTGCAGACAAGTATCTTTCTACTTGGGCTATCATGGCGTCATAATTAGTGGGGTTTCCTTGGCTGACCCACTCACGAAGACCACTGGGAAGTTCTCTTAAATATCGATCCAGTACTAGGGATTCCACCATCTGGGCAGGACTCTGGGACTCTGGTCTGAGCCATTTCCGGGCCAGGTGGATTAGGTCAAACATCTGGGATCTAGGAGCCTGTCTCTCATTGAATCGCCATTTGTAAAAACGCTGGGCCCTTACAGTAGTGGTGACGCCCATCCGGGCCATTATTTCCGCCTTTAACTGTGGATAATCTGCAGCGGCTTCCTCTTCTAGGTCAAAATACGCTTTTTGTGCTTCTCCCAGGAGAAAAGGAGCAATAATTCCTGCCCACTGTTCTGGAGGCCAGGCTTCACGGGTGGCTGTTCGCTCAAAAGCCAGCAGATAGCTCTCCACATCATCTTCGGGAGTCATTTTCTGCAAACAATTGCTTGCCCGTATTTTGCTAACCCCTCCTGTTTGCACAGGCTCTCCCGGGTTAGCGATATATTCCAGGATACCTTTAAGCAGCGCATGGTCAGACTTCTGTGCCTCCGCCAGGGCTCCAATTTGTTGGGCTAAGAGTCTGTTGCCCTCCTGCTGCGCTACTACAGCTTGCCGGTTTGTTTCTTGTTGGGCTGCAGCTTGCCTGTTTGTTTCTTGCTGCACCGCCGTGGCCTGCACCAGGGCCTTCACAACGTCCTCCATTTTCTATGGGTCCTGTACCTTTAAGGTTCTTGTGGCAACTGAACCGGCACGACACACATCCACCGCTGCCACCACTTGTGGTAGGGTCGTGGCCAAAGAGGGTCAGGACAGCCAGGAGGTTGCACTGCAAACAACGTTTATTTGGTGAATAGTAAATCTCTTGCGGGTTTTTTGGGTGATTCCCCTTTTAATCACATGTTTTGCCACGCAGAAAAGAAAGTAACAACAAATGATAAACAAATGAACAGGCCTACTCCTGTCAGGAGACTAACTCACAGTAGTAGGTTCTGACTACAGGAGGCTGGAGCAGCTACTCTGCTTCCAGCACAAAAAAAACATAAACCATACGTTTTGAACAGTAGGTAACCAAAAGTCAGTCCCTTACCAGACAACTTAGGAGACAACCTCTCTGGGGTTGGTTCAGCTCCACTCTGAACCTTTTCCCTGTTCTCCCAGACCTACTAAATAGGCCCGAGCTAATTAGGATGGAGAAAAGGTGTGCTAGCAGGACAAGAGCCTTTAACCTGTTAGTAACCTGGATACACAGCACGTTGCAACCTCAGGCTTATATACGCATGATCCTGTACTCTGTCACAGCAGGTAAATCTGCCAGATAGATCCAAAATTTCCTTTGTACTGTAGCTGTCCAGTAAAACTACCATCCTCTTGTTATTATTAGTATAGGAGTCCACACTACCCAGCATGCAGTGTCGTCACTAGGGTTGGTGTCACCCGGTGCGGTAACTCATGGTGTACCCCCCCCCGAGTTTTACGGCGTTTTTTTTTTACTACTCTTACTCATAAATCAGTACTCCCATATAACACTGAATGCTCATAATACACGGCGCACATTACTGTGAGGTTTATTGCTGTGGAGCTCTTTCATATACTCACACACAAATTTTGGTGAACTGCCAGCAAGTACGGTTTCTTAGTATCTAATAGGCATTTTTAAAAAAAAATCAATTTTTTTTTCTTTCTAATAGTGTTTTTTTTCTGTAACAGCCCTTTTTATTATCATTCAGAGGATCTTATATGTTAATTCCAGACATTTTCGTTCAGTAGTTTTTTTGAAAACAGCTGGTGACGGGTTCGCGGTGGCATTCGGTGGCTGATTCCCTGCACTTCAGGGACCCTGCGGTGAATTCACCAGGGAAATTTGATTCCCCAAAGTGCCTGCGTCATTTCGGTGCTCTGTGAATATCCCCTTTAGTGGTGATTTTTTTGCTGCCCCCTGGAAAGTGCCAGCCTAGGCCTTGCCTACCCAGGACATACTTGAAAATGAGAGAATTCTCAATGTATCCTTCCAGGTAAAATAGTTTTCTGTAAAAAAAAAAAAATATATATATATTTTTTTTAGGGTGTCACCCTAGGGGGTGGTGCCACCCGGTGCGGGCCGCACCCGGCCCCCCTTAGCGACGCTAGTGACAGCATGTGTGAGTTGGCCTACATGCTACCAATATGGAGCCGTGGTTCAAACCCCCGAAAAGAAAATTAGCCAAGTTTAGCTTTAAAAGAGAAAGTAAGACCAGTGAAAAATATCTGTTTATCAAACACATTTGGAAATACACACAAGAATTCAACAGTGCAGAAAAACATGCATGTCTGCTGAAAACTGGCCAAGTCGTCAACACCATGGAAAAATGGATGTGAGAAAACTGCATCCTGAGCAAGCTAACAACAATGCGAATGTCACTTTTCAACACACAAACAGCCAAAGGTCACAAAACCAAATGATTTTAAGAACACACTAGTGAATTCAACAAAAAAATAATATGAGTAAAAATAGCTTCTTGGTCCATGAGATTGTGCACACAGCCATCCGGAATCTGATAGCATGTGCCAGGGTATACTTCTTGGCATAGGCGTGCGCAGGGGGTGTGCCTGGTTCTTCTCATCCAACCTCTTTCACCTCCTAAATAGACATTTAAGATGTTCCTGGTGAATAGTGTATATGCTGACCGTATCTCTGATTACAGGCTTGGTATTGCTATTGAAAAAAGTGCATTTTGTGCAATATCTTCTAAACATAAGTTTTTAATTAAGAAATGCTCCATGGGTGCACACCCTAAAGACACGGGCTGCGCACGCCAGTGCTTCTTAGTGTGGCCAGCCTTTTTTCGAGGCTATCACATCCAATAGTGTCCTTGGCAAGACACCTAACGGTACATACTCGCCACCCAGGACATACTTGAAAACGAGGGAAATCTCAATGTATCCTTCCTGGTAAAATCCTTTCTAAGAAAAAAAAAATAGCAATTAGCAGACACGTTACAAATATGAGATGCATTGAAAATTTGGAATTTCTCCTTGCAACATGGGAAACTCTAACCTTGCCCATAATGACACAAATAAAGGGTTTTCCATTAGCCACTGTTCTTTCATTGAAAGAAAGGTACAGTTACAAGTACTTATAAAGCGCCAACAATTGTCTAGCATGGTTTTCATCATAGTTTGTGTGGGAAATGAATTCTAAGCAGGCCCCACTTTAAAATCGCCAAATTATATTCACAGCAACTCCAAGGAAACAAATGTAAATAGCCACAGTTTATGCTTTTTATAGGAGAATATCAGTGGTACCATTGTTGACTATAATTTACCATTATTTGCAGGATCTTACCTACCAATGTTGGGTTTTCCCAGTATTAACCATGGTTGCAATACTGGTGAACATCAGCGTTTAGTGAATTGCTCCAATAGTGAATGTAGGCCAATGCCAGTTTTGTGGTATAAGAACAGTAGAGCATAAGGCTAGGGTCAGACTAACGCATTTTTCGCGTTGTCCGTGAAAAAGTGCGTTGAACGAATGGACGTATTTTTTCACGGAATACGCGATAGCGGTCATACGATGCGCATTTTCGTCCGTGATTTTGTATGGATCATCAATAAAACCCTTTTTGCGTCTGGACGTGATGTTGGCTGGACATTAGCAGCGTCTGACGTCTCCTAGTCACGCACACACGCCGCTAGCGGACGCAGCGCACTCTGTACGTCAGTACTAGCGGTTTGACGTTCTCAAAAAAATGCGTTTGTTTGCCACCTGCGTTGCGCAGCCGGACTTTCGTGCGGCCGTTCTTCGTATGCTGCCCAGCATTGGACGTCATTTGCTGCTAGCACGGCCGTGATTTAGTGCGGATAAACGCACGTTAATACTGCGTTAGTCTGACCTTAGCCTTAGTAGTAGGTAAGATGCAGCACCATTTTTAAGGTGTATGGTGTTTTAAAGACCAATGTGTGTCTTTATGGTGTGTACTGTATACTGTACTTTTGTCAAATAAAGTAAAGCAGTACAAAAGCACTGATTTAAATTATAGTTGAACAATATTTCTGTTGAAAGTCCATTCTGAGTCCTATGTGCTTTTAAACTTCCAAGGCCTCATAGTGGGGCATTGTGGCCTTGAAGGATAGAATCAGCCCAGCCGCCAGGCTGTGGTCACGAAACATTACAGCGCATCACATGGATGCAATGTTACAAGATCCTACCTGGCGCATCTCATTGCTGGTGTAAGCCCTTACCTCATAGTTGTAACAAATCCCTATTGTTTTTTTGCTATGTCAGGTATTTTTAAAGCCTTTATATTAAAGTGAAGTGCTCTAAGTTGTGTTAACTGGTGTCAGAAATACCCGTTTGAAAACTGCACATTAAGAATGAATGCAATCATACTGCTTTTGTACATTACAAGCTTTACAGTGAAGCTTCTCCTGTTGCTGTTTGGATTTTACATATGTAAAATCGCCTTTGCCACAACAGAGACTTTTGATGGTGTTTGCATCTTCGGCAAACCCCAGCACTTTCTGAACAGCCCAGTTAATACCACAGTTTTGGAGTGGCCTGCACTTCATATGATTTAATATATGGGAAGACACACCAACTGATGAAGCCACTTAAGGCGAAACGCGTATTGGTGTACCGGTAAGTTATATTTTATAGAGAAATGGGGGGTCCCTTTGTTAGCGCCCCTTCTGCGAATACTTTCTGCGTGCTGCTGCTTATCTGGGATTTATGGTAGTGCTTTACTCTAGGCTGATAGGTGATTCGGTGCACCTAGATAATATCACTGCTTGCCTTCAAATCTGGTGTCTGAGCTGTGACACACCAGTCAACGTGAGTAGCATAAATTATGGTACATTTGCACTTTTATTTTAAACTGTGCTACGCTATGTATGATTCCTGCTTTTAAAGGGCTACAGAGGACCCCAGAAGCAAGCACCAAACCTGCGATTATACCACCACCAGAGCATCTGAAGTGCGAACTCTGCCACATTTTCTCTTCATTAATATGTGGGTAAAAGCAGCTTGGTTGAAACAGAAACCTGACAGCCATTCTGGGGTCAAGAAGGAATTTTTTCCCAGTGCGTTGCATATTGGTGAGCGCTTCAGACTGGGTTTTTGCCTTCTTTTGGATCAACAGCCATAGGTGAAGTGTGAAAGGTTGAACTCGATAGACGCACGTCTTTTTTCAGCCTATGTAACTATGCAACTATGATGTTATGGCTTTACCTTTATTTGGAAAAGAAGCTGCAAAGTTCTGTAGAACAAAAGGTTAGCCATAGCTGGAACCCAGTTTTGTATTTTCTCCTTACGCTGTCTTAGGCATTCAATAGATCACTAGGTGATACAATGCCTAACAATAGTGGTTACATGAAACAATTAAGCATATTTTGACAAGTTGACTAAAGGTGATTCCTGATGACCTTTTTGAAGAACAAAACCTTGTGCGTCAATAGCCTGTGTCTGTCTCTACAGAACATGTAGTAAACACAGGATAACAAAGACATAGAAATATGTGCAAACAAACAAACCTTTATCTCTGCGAAGGAGGCACAATAACAAGGTGTAAACTTCCAAATGTATTTAAACAGCCAAGATCTGAGACTCACATTAAGCGACCCTGACAGGTTCATACTTTTTGAATAGACCAACTTCTCAGGAACATGAGTAAATAAGTAAATAAATAAATAAAGGACAGAAAACAAAAAATAATGTTCCTATGCATAGACCTATATACTGCAATGTCACTGGTGTTTGACAGGTCAGTTTACACAAGCAAGAGTGTGGGTGTAGAATGATGACAGGTGGAGATCGTCCGCTGACCAGAGTTGTCTAGATGGGACACCCTTGCGGAGTAACGAACACATGTAAGGAGTGGTCGAGTTAAAGTGTGATTTGAACGTGAGCATCAGTATTTTAAACTATGAATGCATTCAAGCCAAATTGCATATAGGCAAATGTATCTGGGATTATAGAATGATAATAATCCAATTTTAGTTTATAAATTTCAAACATTTAACCCTATCCGGTCCAATGTTGGAATATATCCGACACAACCTTTTGCCGGTTACGGTCCAATGTTGGATATATTCTGACAAGACCAGCCCTCCCACCAGATACTCACTTTTCTCTTCGGAGTCCCACAGAGGTCTGACTTCCTTGAAGTCAGACTTCCGATTTTTTACCCCTCCTGGCGCAATTATTTCAGTCCAAAATATACAAGGGAGATATATATCCTACCCGTCAGATAAATCACAGGAAAAAATGACCACAGTTTCTGCCCACCAGAGCGGGGGGAGTGCCTGAAGGGTTCCTTTGGACCCCACTTTCTCTCCAATGCCGAGGAGTACCCGGTGAAGAGAGGCATCGCTGGAAAGGTCACACTGTGACCTTTCCAGCAATGCCTCTCTTTAACCCCTTAGTTGCCAGTCTGCAACTGTCAGATCACAGACTGCACACGGAGGTGGCTGACATCATGGACCAAGCCTCCAGGCCTCCCCACACCCACTGACATCATGGTGCATCGGTGTGATAATGCCAGTTAGTAAATTAACCCCTAGCTGCCAAGAGGTTTCCCTATGGTACTCTCTATCTCCCGATTGTTGGAAGCTAGAGGATTGTGTTTGGTATCGTCGGAAAGGTCAGAGCATGGCCTTTCCAATGATATCTAAAGTGGTGAGGTCAAGTTTAAGAAAAACTAAAAAAATATAAATAAATTAATAAAAATAAAAATATAAGTAAAAATGTGTTTTTTTTTTTTTAAAAGGCAGCACTATTGTTCACTTTTCAATTATAATGTGAACGATGATGCTGCACCTAGGAAAAATGTTGGTTTTTCAGTTTTAACTAAAATCGCATATTTTCTCAGAAAATACAGTACCGATTTTCCATTTCCAATTTTTTAACAAGTGTACCCATAGACTATATAACCCTAAAGGCTTGGAAAATAAAATGTGAAAAAATTATTTTATACGCTGTAGATGATTGAAATTTTAATGAGAATTCACATTTTTTTACATTTTGTGGTATAGCATTCTGGCAAGACATGACATATACATATAATAATGATGTATTATGAATTTGCCGAGTCTGTTGTAAAAAACTATATTTACTTTGTCTGGGTCGTACGTTAAAACATGACTTCAAATCAGGTTTAAACATGTTGAGCACAAAACGGTAAAAATAAGCTCAGCACATAGAGCACAGAGGTGAAATGGCTCAGCAGCGAAGGGGTTAGAAAGTTTCATACATTGAGAAAATATAAATACTAACATAATACAAGGTTTTAGAATAGTAATTGTAACTGTTATATAAAACTTTACTGTGTTTGTTTTTTGCAAATTAAGTAGCAAGCTGGGTGGAGTAGAGGTAACATCACTGCTCTATAAGTCTAGAGACTGTGGAGACACAGGTTTGATCCCGGCAAGAGCACCTCTCCAGTAAGTGTCCATTGGGGAAGACAGCCAACGGTAGATACTCGCCACCCAGGACATACTTGAAAATGAGAGAAATCTCAATGCATCTGTAGCGCTCACTCCCGGAGGAGCCGCTGAATAAACCTCGGGTTAGTCTCACCGCACTAGGAAATAACTATACACCAGCACTGTTGTGGATTTTTATGTATTATATTCTTTACTGATCCCAATAAAGCAGCATATATTACGCATATACGGTATTTAAATGACAAGAATTCGTAACGCGGGAAAAACACACGGCGGCAAAAGAAACGGTTAACCCCCTCAGTTCTGGAGTGTAAGTCCCGTGAATAATAGCTCAAAAATGTGTATGTGTGCTGTCTCGGGTACTGTACTCAACTGGCCAGTGAATGAAGCAAACAATCTTCGACTAGTCACCGTTGGGGCCCTGTAGATTTAAACAATATTGCAGCGTGCGTTTCTTAGTTTGGGAACTGCGGCCTAGAGGCCTCTCACCCATCCGATAGAAGAAACTGTCCAGCACCCAATCAAAGGATCTCCTCCGCTGTGTAGTGGGACTCTGTGCCACTGGATCCGCTCCCTGCTTGCCGAATCTCTGCAACTGGAACAACGATCCACCGCCTGCACTCCCAATCGATCAGCGCGGTCTCCTAACTTGGGGTCCAACTGGAACCAGCTTGTCATCCAGACCTCTCAGCGTTTCAGCACAGTCACTGTCCCGATCTCCAGCACCAGTGAGGCAGCGTCTGGGCTCCGGCCTGGTCGCGATCCTTGACAGCTCTCACGTGCGTCCTCCACCTTTCACTGCTCCGCACACTCTGTTCTCCCTTGCACGAGGCTGATGAACTCCTTTCTCTTCCTGCACCACCTCCTTCCTGTCCCCCGCAAAGCATGATGGTCGGTGTAGTTCTGTTTTGTCCAGCATCGTCTAACAATGTCTCTGTCTCCCTCTGTTGGCAGCAATAGTTCAATGCACCAGAATACAGTGTTTTTAAAGCAGCGCTACACATCCTTCATGGTAAAATACTTTTAAAAAAAATAAGATCTGCTGGCCTATTCACTGAAAGGTAAAACACTGGAGAACTGCTGGAGAAGTGAAAATTCTAGGTCACAATAGCCAGACCAGAAAAATTCTCAGATTTATCTCACTTTCCAAATCAGCTATTTTGACCTAGAATTTTCAATTCTCCAGAAGTTCTCCAGAATTTCACCTTTTAGTGAATAAACCTGTTAGTGAAAGTTTATTGGGCTGCAAAGGGTTAATTGATGGTAAGCCAGTATGGTGGAAAAACAGCGACTTTACTGTGTTTGACTGTGATAACATCCCAAACATGCGTCAAGTCAAACAGAAGTGGAGGGGAACACAATACCCAACTAGTGTTTCAAAGGGAATGGAGGGGGAAAAAGACCTAGAATTTTAACTTCTCCAAAAGTTCTCCAGAGTTTCACCTTTCTCTGAATAACCCTGGTATACGTTAGGTAGTTGTGGTATTTTTTAAATAAATCACAATATAGAAAAAAATCTATAATATTAACCCAGCAAACCTCAGTCACATACCATGTCAACATCATAACCCAGTACCGAAAGATCCTAATTAGACACGCATCTTAAAGTGCCAATTTTATACAGCATTGACAAAATTAAATGTGTTGCTGTGATTCAGCTCCCGAAGACGAGCCTGTGATTTTTTTCTTATCCTATTATTTCAACAATAAAGACAAATAAACCTTTTAAATTTGGAAAGAATATTAAAAAGTATGACTGATTGTAGAAAATAAACATTTCTTTGCAGTTTTAGTTATAACCCTTTCTACATACCTCTGTAGCGCTGGTTTAAATCCTGCCGCTGTAGTTACTTGTTTCTGGCCACCAGGGGGAGACGAACGCAATGTAAACTGATACTGGACACTTTCGGACTACGTTTTCCAGCATGCTTTGGGGCAGGAACAGGAAGTGGGTGGGGAGAACCGAGAGACATCCGCAACCTCGTGCAGAGGAAAGCCAGTGCGCGCCAAGGGGTGATTAGAGCAAGACACACGTGAGACAAGGAGCGATTGTGACCAGGCCGGAGCGCAGGTGCTGCTTTGCGGAGTTGGAGATCGGCCCAAATCACTTGCCAGAAGACCTATTAACCTATCGGTGAGAAGTTTAAAAGATACAGAGCTGCAGAAGGACCCCGAGTTAGGAGACCGCGATGATCTAACGGGAGAGCAGGTGGTGACCTGAGCATCTTGTGGCAGAAACGGACAAGCAAGACAGGCGGATCCAGTGGCACAGAGTCCCAGTCAGGTCGAGCGGAGGGACGTCCTGGGTCGAGCAGAGTGCAGAGTATCTGGCGGATGGTTGAGAGGCCTTCCCGGCCACAGTGAAAATAATAAAGCACGCTGCAGTTTGTCTAAACCTACAGGGCCCCAACGTGACTAGTCGAAGACAAATTGAAATCATTCACTGGCCAGTTGAATCTAGTACCCGGGTACCAACACACGCATAAACGTACACCTTCTTGGGACACAACCTGTACGGGACTCACATTTCAGCAACGAAGGGGTTAAAATTCCTTTTTCTTTTCCGCTGCGCGTTTCTCGCATTACGAACTTCTGTAAATATATATGTATACCGTGCTGCTCTATATATGCCAGTTTATTTGAGATCAGTAAACTATATAAGTTATAAAATCCACAACACTGCTGGTTTTTTATTTATTTATTTATTCCCTAGTGCGGGGAGACTGACCCGAGGTTTAAATTCAGCGGCTCCTCCGGGAGTGAGCACTACACCTCGTTCAGCAAATGAAGACAGATCAAAAAAGTTGTGTTTCCATGTATTCAGAATTCCATTGAGATACCTGGGTGTGTTTCAGAAATGATATGCCCCATAATACAAGAAAGGCAATATTGTTTTGACTCTAAATATTGGAAAACATATCGGGCTAAATTACAATCTTCGCAAAACGTGTGTGCGCGGGCGCAAAAAAAACTTTAATGCGAGGGGTAAAACCCTTTGCACCGAATGCCTTATTACATAGTCAGCGCAACAAACGCGCGTAATCGTCTACCGCGGGTGAATGTACGCGAACGCTGCGCGAGCTTACTGTACATCGTGCGTCCTATACTTAACATTGTGAGCGCAAATGCGTATGTGCGCTGGCACGAGGATGGTATTACAATCTATGCGCAGGATTTAACGCATAGCCTTTGCACGCATAATTTTAGCAACTCCTAAAAGTTGGTGTTAATGGAAAATCTGAACGTCCTGGCCGAACCCAAATACACCAGCCCAAAAAAAAATGCAGCAAAGTATAGTTACACATTCTACTCATACCAAACCAATAAAAAGGAGAAGTTGTGTGTGCATTTATTATTGCTGCAGCATATACAGTTGTGTTCAAAATTATTCAACCCCCACTGAAATTGAGTGTTTTGGCCAGTTTGACATTGATTTTGATCATTCAGTCATCTTGCTTACAATTAAATCAAAGAGGCACGTGTAGGTCAGACAAATATAACATAACATTTATAATGAAATAACAACAAATGTCTTTTCTGTGCTCACATCATTATCAGTTTTATTCAACCCCCAAGTGACATTCAATCTTAGTACTTAGTACAACATCCTTTTACAGTTATAACAGCTTTTAAACGTGAAGCATAGCTTGACACAAGTGTCTTGCAGCGATCTACGGGTATCTTCGCCCATTCGTCATGGGCAAAAGCCTCCAGTTCAGTCACATTCTTAGGCTTGCGCACTGCAACTGCTTTCTTTAAGTCCCACCAGAGGTTCTCAATCGGATTTAAGTCAGGTGACTGCGATGGCCACTCCAAAATGTTCCAGCCTTTAATCTGCAACCATGCTCTAGTGGACTTGGAGGTATGCTTGGGATCATTGTCCTGTTGAAAGGTCCAACGTCTCCCAAGCCTCAGGTTTGTGACGGACTGCATCACATTGTCATCCAATATCTCCTGGTACTGAAGAGAATTCATGGTACCTTGCACACGCTGAAGCTTCCCTGTACCTGCAGAAGCAAAACAGCCCCAAAGCATGATTGACCCCCCGCCATGCTTCACAGTAGGCAAGGTGTTCTTTTCTTCATAGGCCTTGTTCTTCCTCCTCCAAACATAGCGTTGATCCATGGGCCCAAACAGTTCTAATTTTGTTTCATTAGTCCACAGAACACTATCCCAAAACTTCTGTGGTTTGTCCACATGACGTTTGGCATACTGCAGTCGACTCTTCTTATTCTTTGGAGACAGCAAGGGGGTGCGCCAGGGAGTTCTGGCATGGAGGCCTTCATTACGCAGTGTGCGCCGTATTGTCTGAGCTGAAACTTCAGTACCCACTTCTGACAAATCTTTTCTCAGTTCCTCAGCAGTCACACGGGGACTTTTCTCCACTCTACGCTTCAGGTAGCGCACAGCAGTCGAAGTCAGCATCTTCTTTCTGCCACGACCAGGTAGCGTTTCAACAGTGCCCTTTGCCTTGAATTTGCGAATGATGCTTCCTATGGTCTCTCTTGGTATGTTTAACATCTTTGCAATCCTCTTATAGCCATTGCCCTTCCTGTGAAGAGTAATCACCTCTTCTCTTGTCTTCCTGGACCATTCTCTTGACTTCACCATGTTTGTAACCACACCAGTAAATGTCTAGAAGGAGCTGAGTATCACAGTCATTTTAAAACTGCCTAATTGGTGCTTATTATGCTTTATTGCTGCTCCGTGACATCCAGAGGTGTTTTCAATACCTGATTGAAAACACTTGAATGAACCTCTGTTCTTCAGAGTGGTAGTCTTTAAGGGGTTGAATAATTGTGTCAATGAAGAATTCACAAAAGAAACATTTACTACTGTATTACAAAACCAATTGCTGTCATTTTAGTTGCATGTGGTTCTTTAAAAAGTCCTTGTAGGATTTCATTCTGAATACAATTACAAATGTACACTAAATTCCCTAAAACCCTTTACAGCATTGGGGGATGAATAATTTTGAACACAACTGTACGCTCAGACTGACTTTGGCAGGCGCAAAAACTTAACGTGAGATAATTGTGGTTCTTAATTCTGATTGGCTGAATCGCGAGAAAAAAACATGGCGCACACTGCTTTCTGCGCGCGACGGTACTGTGCGAGCATTTGGGCATGTCCGGTTTACACGTGTTATTGATCGACGGATGAAAGAACGCGCAAGGATTGTAATTCCATGCGGTGATTTGCACGCGCAACCGTTTAACGCTTGGCGCACAAATTCACGCGTTGCGCGAGCATTTTTGCGCGAAGATTGTAATTTAGCCCATCATGTTTGAATTATAAACCTAACTGTAGTCACATTTCAAAAAAGAGACAGAAAAATATATTATTGCAGATGCTAAACAACTAAGAGGGTTATTTGGAGTCATACTGATACTTTAGTGTAGCAACTTTATCGCTGATTACTGTTAACATTTTAATGTGCATCTTTCGTGCATATAGATCATTTTATTTTTGCAGTGACCATTGTAATCCGATTTGGGATAGCTAATGTAAATGTTATAGCATTATTCATACACATACAATGACCTCCTAACTGCTAAAACCCACCGCCACTGTATTCTTTTCTCATTATGCTTGACCTCTCTGCTGCTTTTGACACTGTTGTCCACACCCTCTTCAATCCCTTTATCAGTTGGTGTATCTCAAGGCTCTGTCCTAGGTCCTCTGCTCCTCTCTATCTATACCTCCTCCCTGTGCAAAATCATTAACAGCTTTGGCTTTAATTACCACCTCTATGCTGATGACACTCAGATCTACCTCTCTACCCCTGATCTCTCTCCTCTTGTCCTTTTGAAAGTCAGCGACTGTTTATCTGGCATCTCCTCCTGGATGGCCTCTCACCACTGGGCCACTGGGCACTTTTAATCTAGATAAATGCAAAGTTATGCACTTTGGAGTGAAGAACACACAAGTAATTTATACCCTAAATGGTACGGAGTTAGGGAAATCCAAGCAGGAGAAGGATTTGGGAATAATCATAGACTTCAAACTAAGTAACAATGTGCAATGTCAAACAGCAGCCGCCAAGGCCAGCAAAGTATTGGCATGCATTAAAAGGGGAGTTCACTCACGGGATGAAAACATAATTTTGCCTCTGTATAAATCAATGGTCAGGCCGCACCTTGAATATGCCGTGCAATTTTGGGCACCTGTCTTAAAAAAAGATATTATAGCGTTAGAAAAAGTGCAGAGACGGGCAACTAAATTAATAAGGGGAATGGAAGGGTTAAGTTATGATGCAAGACTAACAAGCTTAAACCTGTTTAGTTTAGAGAAACGGCGCCTTAGAGGGGATCTGATAACCTTATATAAATATATACGGGGCCATTACCAACCATTGTCTGATAACCTATTCATTAACAGGTCTATACACAGGACAAGGGGTCATCCATTTAGACTGGAAGAAAGAAAATTTAGCTTAAAGCATAGGAAGGGTTATTTTACAGTGAGAAGCTGTGGAATTCTCTGCCTGTTGAGGTGGTTGGGTCAGAGTCTGTACAGACTTTTAAAAAACGACTTGATGACTTCCTGCAGACACAGAATATTAAGGGTTATAAATTAATATTTAATATGTGGGTAAAAGCTTCTTCATCCAAGGAGAAATCTGACTGCCATTCTGGGGTCAAGAAGGAATTTTTTCCCAGTATGTTGCATATTGGCGAGCATTTCAGACTGGGTTTTTTGCCTTCTTTTGGATCAACAGCAGTAGGTTATGTGGGAGAGGCTGAACCCGATGGACGCATGTCTTTTTTCAGCCTATATAACTATGTACTGTACCACCTAAAGATTAACATGTCGAAGACTGAGCTCCTACTAATTCCTCCCTCTAATACCTCCCCACCCCTTGACTTCTCTATCATGGTTGACGGTATCAGTATCTCCCCATCAAGCCAGGTTCACTGTCTCAGAGTTTTGTTTTTTTTGTGAAAGAATTTTACCAGAAAGGATACATTGAGATTTCTCTCATTTTCAAGTATGTCCTGGGTGGCGAGTATGTACCGTTAGGTGTCTTGCCCAAGGACACTTACTGGAGAGGTTGCTCGCTGGGATCAAGCCCATGACACCACAGGCTCTCTACATGCAGAGCAGTGATGTTACCTCTACTCCACCCAGCCGGTCTCAGAGTTACACTTGACTCTGCTCTTTCCTTCATCCCCCACATCCAGTCTCTTTCCTCCTCCTGCCGCTACCAGTTAAGTAATATTTCCAGAATTCAGACATTTCTTACCACTGACACCACAAAGCAACTCATCCACGCCCTTGTAATCCCCTGATTTGACTATTGTAATAATCTTCTAGCTAGCCTTCCTCTCTCCCGCCTCTCCCCCCTACAATCCATTCAGAATGTCTCTGCCAGGCTTATCCACCTCATCCACTGCTCTGTCTCTGTCGCTCCCCTCTGCGAGTCCCTTCACTGGCTCCCCATCCACTGCAGAATTAAATTCAAAATCCTTACCCTTACCTACAAAGCTCTCACTAACTCAGCTCCCCACTACGTGTTCTCATTAATCACCAAATACACTCCAGCCCACTCCCTATCGTCAGTGACCTGTGCCTAGCCCCCCCCCCCATTACCTTTTCCTTTGATAGACTGCAGGACTTCTCACGTGCCGCCCCCATCCTCTGGAACGCTCTCCCTCGTACTGTCAGACTTTCCCCTAGTGTCCCTTCCTTCAAGCGCTCCCTTAAGACATTCCTATTTAGGGAAGCCTACCACCTGACTCACTAATGCACCTCACTGCCCCAACCAGTCCATCACTCTCACCTTGCAGTCCTCTCTTCCTGTTTCCACCCCCAACCCTTCTAGATTGTAAGTTTCCATGGGAATAGGGCCCTCGTTTCCTCCTGTACTGGTTTGTCAAATGTTGTTCAGTCTCAAGTATTGTAACCCTGTCCATTGTTCAGCGCTGAGGAATATGCTGGCACTATATAAAGAAAGAATAATAATAATAATATACAGAGGGTAAACCTTGAATTTTTTTTGTGACCTGTTCAATTACAGGATTGCGGAAAGGCGTAAAGGTCATTCGATGGTCATAACTTTTTTCACTTTAACATATTTGAAAAAATAAGATTCTGCAAGTGTGTTTTTTTTGTTTTTTTGAGTGGGATGTTCCCAGATGGAAGTAACGCAATAAAATACTGGGAGGATGACATATGCACATAGAGAAACTAAATGCACAGAAGATGAATGACAGGACACTAATTAGCTTTGAATTGGATGTTACGCTGTTTAGTAATTTGTCATCTAGGTGGGAGAGGGTTTATCAATCTAACTTTGGAACATTGTATTTTATTGTTTTCACGGACTAGAAGGCTGTATATTCTCCCGAAGAAGTTCACCATGGTGAATGCAATGCGTAGAATAGGCTTCGCTCCAACAGCTTATCTTTATTGCTTATTATTATATATTTTTTATTTGCTTTTATTTAATAAATAGCTTTTTAATGGATATGACTTGATACCTCACCTATCCTTATCCGACTCATCCTTTCTAGGTTGGTGAAACCAGCCAGTGGTAATTGAAGGAAGAGGAAGCTGACCAGCTGGATACCTGCTCTTGGAGCTTCAACAATATTGACCAACATTGCTATTTTATCATTCTGTTTGTGAGTGTATATCTACACAGGGGGTTATTCAGAGAGCACCGAAATGTCGGTGACATTTCGGTGCTCTCTTGTTCCCCGCACTTCGGGGAATCAAAGTTCCCCACACTGCGGTGAATTCAGCATTCACCGCAGGGTCCCCACCGCAATTCCACCAAACACCTGCCGAAACCCCGCCAGAACCGCCGCAAAAAACACGTCGAGCTGCCGATCACAGCGCAGACCAGCCGCCGGAAAAAGCTGACAAGCTGACGAACTGGGTAAAAAAACCCAAAAAAACGCTTGAAAGTGTCAAAATTTAAACGCTGTTTGCAAAAAAAACTGAACTAAAATGGCTGGAATTTACATATAAGATCCTATGTATGATAATAAAAAGGTCTGTTACAGAATGGAGAAAATACGCTTTAACCCCTTCACTGCTGACGACGTGTGGGACACGTCCTCAGTTACTCCCGCTGTATGCTGAGGAGGACGTGTCCCACACGTCATCAGATTTGCGGGACCCCCGGCGGAGATACTCACCTCTCTGTCCGGGGTCCCGAGGCGGTCTGACTTCAGCGTCCTCAGACGCTGAAGTTAAGACCCTCCCGACGTCAATGACATCATCGTGCCATGCACGATGACGTCATTTCCAGGTGACCCCCCACGGCAATGCCGGAGATCGCCTGGAAGAGAGGGTGGGATCCGTTCGGATCCCTCTCCCTCCCGATCGGGAGGTCCCACAAAGAAAATCCAGGCACCGCTTAAAAGAGGAGTGTCTCCCCTTTTAAGCGGTGCCTGGCTTTAACCCCTTAGGCACCGAGTCGCACTTCAGCGCCTTGCAGGGATGGGATTCGCCTGAATAAACCTGCCGAATGAAACCACCAAACAGCAGGGCACTTCGGCAACTTTTCACTGCGGTTCAGTGTTCTCTGAATAGCGTAACCATTGCTTTTTTATGGGGATTCCACTGCTGTCGAACAGGCAACGTACTTGCTGGCAGTTCGCCAAAATTTGTCGAACTGCCTGCTCTCTGAATAGACAAATGGCCAGGAAATGGCAACGTACAGGGAAATTCACTGTTCGGTGACATTTTGGGGCCAGATCAGCTCTCTCCGAATAACCCTACAGTATCTTTATGAGTATCAAACAGAATTGCTCTATCCTTATTCTCTTATTATTATTAAGAATACTGGACTGTCTATATACACAGTTTGTGCATCTATCTTGAACCATTTTTGAAGTAACCAAAAGAGAAGGTTAGAGGAGAGAGTGTTCCGATTAGATCCTTTTTATTGTATATTGTGTTGTAACTTACATAAGCACCCTCTTTTTCACTATAACTACTGTATATGATTGCTTGATAACAGGTTTTGGGTAGAGTTGGATGTGTTTCACAAGTCAACATTAACCTTGTTTGGTGTGCCACTCACAGGACTTTCTGGAGGCCACATGGTCCACCACTGAAAGTGGAGGAAAGCAGGGTTATTTAAAGCGATCCGAATTGCTGGCGAAAGGTAACCGAACGCTAAAATTCAGCGTACGGTTACCTTTCCTGGCCATTCGGCTATTCAGAGAGCAGGCAGTTCACCAAACGTTGGCGAATTGCCTGCACATACGGTGCCTGTTCGAGGACAGTGAAATCCCCATAGAGAAGCAATACTTCGTCTATTCAGAGATCAAAAACCAGCAGTGAAAAGTTGCCGAAATGCCCTGCCATTCAGTTGCTTCATTCGACAGGCTTATTCAGGCGAATCCCATAGGCTTCAATGTTAAAAATATTCCCGTTGTAATTCAATATCTAATAAACCATTTATTATAATATCCTGCAGTAAAAAGTCTCTTTATTTATAGATTTTTTAGAATCTTTTAAGCATTTTTTTGCAATTTTTTGCAAAAACAAATTTCTGATTTTTCTTTTATTTTGTTTTAAACGTTTTTTTCATTTTCTGTAACAGCCCTTTTTAATTATCATTCTTTGGACCTCATAAGTAAATTTCAGACATTTTCGCTCAGTAGTTTCTTTGCAAACAGCGTTTCACTTTTCAAACTTTCAAGCGTACTGTTTTTTTTTTCTCCACCTCCTTCGTCTGCGGTGTCGGGTTTTTCCCGGTGGCTGCTCTGCGCTGTGATCGGCGGCTGCTCAGGTTTCTCCGGCGTGCTCGGCGGATTAATCCAGATGTTTTTACAGGTTTCGGTGTGCATTTGCCCTCGTTTTGCGGTAAGTTTTCGGCGGGTTTGCGGCGACTTTTCTCTGCATTACGGCGGCCCTGTGGTGCTTGCTGAATACACCGCAGGCTCGCCGAAATGGGATTGCCAAATCATACCGAATTGAAGAGAACGAAAAGTCGCCGAACGTGCGGTGACTTTTCGATTCTCTTTGAATAACCCTGTATATGATTTTGTCAAAAGCAAAGGATACTGTTCTTTAGAGTAAGAACAAATATTTATATAAGAATCATAACTTTATTGCATTGCTCCAAAAAATATATCTGATTGTCATTGTTGAATTTTGATCCCTTTTTGGCACAACTGAAAATATGTGTGGGGTCTTTTTTGCATTTTGGATCAACAGCAGTGGAAGGGATATGTGGAAGGTCGAACATGATGACTTAGTTTTTAACCTATACATTAGTATCATACTATATTAATATGGTTAATCAACAGAGTCCCTGGATATTGCTGATAAAATATTTGAGACCTTTCAAAAAGGGACACTGTAAGACAGCAGTGCTAATTCTCCATCCTATTTAATAGATCCTTAAAAGAACATTTTATACTACAATTTTGGATTAGAATGGTTACTTGATAATACTAGTTTTAGGCTAGGGTCAGACGAAAGCATTTTTCCCCGCGAACGTGAAAAAGTGCGTCCGAACGCATTGACGTATTTTTTCACGGAATGCGCAAAAACGGTCAGACGACGCGCATTTTCGGGCGTGATTTTGTACGGATCGTCAATAAAATTCTTTTTGCGTCTGGACGTTATGTAGGCTGGACATTAGCGGCGTCTGACATCTCCTAATCACGCACACACGCCGCTATGCCGCAGCTGCGCACTCAGTACGTCAGTACTAGCGGTTCAGCGTTCTCAAAAAAATGCGTTCAAATTCCACTTGCGTTGCACGGCCGGACTTTTGTGCGGCCGTACATCGTATATTGGCCGTCATTGCCCGTCATCTGCTGCTAGTGCGGCCGTAATTATGTGCGCCAGAACGCACGTTAAAAGTGCGCTGGTCTGACCCCAGCCTTACCTGCAATGGACCCTGACTACAAAAAAAATCAGCACTTGTTCAATAAGCAATTTGTTTATTCCAAATCCATTTTTTCCATGTAAACAAAGACCTTAGGGACAGACAGCTGTGCAATACTCACATGCATTCCTCAAACCAACCCTCCCTTTCTCCCCACTCCCGCTCACCCTCCCATCTGTAACAGCCAAAATGGCTCAGCATCTTGCCTTGGGGCTCTGAAGGGTCCAGAGTATTCCCGGGAGATCAGATCAGGATGGGTGACACAAGAGATGAGTCTGCTATGAATTCATTACTTATAGAATGGGTCCCTTGTTCTTTCCTGCTTCCTACAGAATTACTGAGCTAGAAATCATTTCAATTAACCGTTTCTGTATTTGAGAACTACACTTCTGTAACCTACCCTGGTTGTAAAATGTAATAGGATAGTCCACAATTGTGGCTTTTGCCTGTCAGTTTTCAGGAATTTGAAGGAGCTGATGAGTACAGAATATCAGTACATGATCGTAACTCAATATTTAATTTCTCTGAAACAGGAGGTTGCTTTTGAAGAAAACCGGTAATGCTTGAGTAATCAACTGTCTGAGGTCAAACCTCAGTTTTATCTGATTTTTGATGACCTTTCCAATATTCAATCGTATTAACTCACCTCATGCATAACAGAAAGAAGGAAAGAAAGTAAGGCTAATAAATTGAGATTGAATCTTATAAAAACGACCTGACAGTTTTATCTGTTATTGACACATGTGCTAAAAACAGATTTAAATCTGCTTGATGACTGAATATTATATCAATAACTTATATAACTCTCTCTTTCTTTTATCAGCCTTACTCTTGCAGATGTCAAAATTTGAGGTGTCAAAGTTAGTGTTTACCATTCCGCAACATGAACATGAGTATGAAACAGACATCATTTCAACCTTCTTATAGGTGGAAGATATTGTTGATGCAAATTATTGACTATTTTTTTCAATTCAAATTACGAGGCCCCCAAAGAATGACTTTTCACACCCCTTTTGTATATAAAATATTGTTTTCATGCATGTAGGTCTGTGTTCTATTAGGTGCGGTAATGATTACATGAGACTTGGTAATTATTGTGGAGTCTCGCGCAATCCGTTACCTATCTGTTTGATATTCTAATTCAACTTGTGTTACCACGCGGCTTTTGAGCGTTAATCTCGCTGGTTTGAGGGTCCTAGAATTTATATAGGATGTGCAAACCACCGTTAGCACTGGATTGACAAGCGATTCCATATAGCTCATCAATCATATTGCAAGTGTAAAAAAGGCGCCGCAACTGCTCTCATATAAAATCACTATATACACTGTATAAAATGCACTCCCTGCATTAGTACTTACCTCCCAGGCTCCCTCAAAGTTCTCAACCCAATCTGCCATCTTCTCGCGATGGAACCAAACATGGAATAATAGTTCCTTGGTCTTCTGCTGGGCCACACGGGCCCTGAAATCTCATTTATAAGAACTTATGCAGGTTCTGCGGGATCACTCAATGCAGTCCTATGGACTCTAGAGCATATCCTGTGAGTAGTGTTTGTCACTGCTTGTAGTAGTAGTGCTTGACATAAAGTGCCTTGCACTACAATTGCAATATCGCCAGTAATCCTCTCGTGCAAGCAGGTCACAGGGAGCGGTAATTCAGCAAGCTTGCACTCACAGATTACTGCTCCCAAGAGAAGAGGATCCACCGAATTTTATTTTTCTCGTTCCAGAGTCAGCTGTTTTCTCCACCTTGGAGTAACCATGCATGACTAAGCCTAATACAGCCGGAATGTTGCATCTTCTGAGGCATCACTCCCCATAATAAAATATAGCCCCATAACTAAATTCATGTAGCCTGTCATCCCCTATATTTATGGCCTGGGATTTGGGGGATATGGAAATCCCATTAAACAGAACAGCACTCTTTACTATTGTCTCTGAAATTGCTGTAGTTGTCGTTCACTAGAGGCCACCACTGACCCTAGCTATTTTTGCATGAGCAGCAGGTGCCACTATTGTTAAATAACAGCAGATCTGCTGCTTTATAACTAATTCCAGATGTCTGGCAGGTGTTAGTCTTTGCCAAGACTAACCAATTCCATATGTTCGATAGGCTTAACAAAAGCGCTGAGCGTGCTACAGATGGTCCACATTGAAAGCGAGCAACATCTGTGTAAGCAGACATGGAGATAACTACTTGCAAATGTTCACTTGAAAGTGTCAACACGAAAATATAATGGTGCAGCAATAAATATACCACTTTGCAAATATGTAATAATGTGTGTTGGTGAGTGTTTTAGGGTTAAAGAGCAAACAGAATTAGGGATAGAGAGGTCTTATCTTTCAGATAGGCTTGAGGAAAGGGATTAGCTGCCATCATGGAGCTGTGGGTTGTAACCACAACTATCACCTGGAACAAAGATTTGCTGTGCTTCATGTCGAAAGTGTTACAAAACAAATGAAGATAAATTAATGTTTCTGCCCGCAGAAAAAGTGCTGGATTAACAAAGGGGCTGTTGGACCTGTAGCTTGAGGTTCATCCCACCCCCCCCAAAAAACAAAAAAAAGTTAACAATGTCAACTCAGCACCAAATAGCACCAACATCAGGGGTCAAGTCAAACAGAGACGCTTGGGAACACAGTTCCTGCTCTTTTTTTCCAGGAGGAATGGAGTTCCTAGTTCCTAGAAAGCTTTTACTGGGATTCAGTCACGTGTTTCCTTAATAAGTCACCAGACGTATACGATATGTATTATGATTATCATTATGATTCCCTAAACCCAGATTATTCCTATATTTAAACATTAATATCAAATGTGAGTGTGGGATGGTGGGTTAGATGCAACATGTCAATGGTTGATTGGGGAGCAGAAATCTTTCAGAGTTCCCACACTTATTTTCTTATGGCAGGACCCCTGACCAACATAATGAGATTTTTAGGAATGGGGAAGTGACACAATGAAGAGCGAGAAGAATGGGAAAAATTCTTAAGACAAGAATGAGACATGAAGAGAAAATACCTATCTTCCCTCCCTAAATAAAATGATATGCAAATCTTTGTTTAACTCAATTAAAATCAAATCTACAGGATATGTGGGTAATTGAGATTGTCCCATGGATCAAAAAATAATGGTTTCTGTCAAGGGGAAAAGAAATTTCAGCAGTCTATAATTTGCTCGATATTTTATGAGATAATGAACACCTTGCAGCTTATAATGTTGCAATATTTTCACTTCATGTGGCCTAGAGAAGTGCTCACATTCTCTCTTTGAGTGGCACAAAGTTAGAACAAGAGAATGGGACAAAGTCATAATGTAAGGTGGTTAGAATGGGTCAACAGAACATTGGGAGGTGAGAAGGATATAGCAGAAGCACAATGTAGCTGAGAGGGATTCACCAGAGGCAAACCTAAATATTCAGCTCTAATCACATGAAGCCTTTTTTATTCTCTGCTCTCGCTTCAACTAGGAATGGAAAAAAATAACATGGTGGCCAGTGTAAAACTTGGCAAGAAAGATGTAAAGGCACACTAGGACCATTCAATATTCTTTGAGTGGTCTTTTGAGCCCCTAAAGGGTGTTGGAGTGCTGATTTAGCCCTTCAAGACCAGGGGTTTAATCATGTCCAGAATATTAGATTAGTCAACACTTATCTTAGATTAAGTATTAGGCCCCGAAAATGGGATCCAATTTGGGACTTGGTTCCCACCAAGTGCACTCATTGCGCATGTATTGAGTGCCAGTGGATTGGATGGATACTCGCCTGAGCATCCAACCTCGCTTCAGTCACGTGATAGGTGCAACTTCCATGAAGTCAGCAGCATGTCATTCCTGGAGTTACGCCAAGGGAGTTCAGCGGTGGAATAAAGTAATTAATTTAAAAGAGAAGGTGGGTACAAAGTTGGTCAGAACGGGGGCCAGGAATGGTTAATATTTAACCTATCTGCTACTACCCCCTCCTTTTTTTGTATTGCACAATTTTATTCAAGTAAAGGAAGGGGGTGGGGTAGAAAAGAAAAGCAAGGGAAAAGAAGGAGGCATTATATAGATCAGCAAAAAAATACATCATCCAATAAATTCCTATGCACGAACAAATAGTAGTACACAAGCTTGGCCATTGCTCGAAAATGACTGTCCATCTTCAGTACAGAAACGGGGGGGGGGGGTTTAGTGAAAGGCAATTGGTCATATATCAAGATACACTATATTGCCAAAAGTATTCGCTCACCCATCCAAATAATCAGAATCCGAGTGTTCCAATCACTTCCATGGCCACAGGTATATAAAATCAAGCACCTAGGCATGCAGACTGTTTTTACAAACATTTGTGAAAGAATGGGTCGCTCTCAGGAGCGCAGTGAATTCCAGCGTGGAACTGTGATAGGATGCCACCTGTGCAACAAATCCAGTCGTGAAATTTCCTCGCTCCTAAATATTCCACAGTCAACTGTCAGCTGTATTAGAAGAACGTGGAAGTGTTTGGGAACGACAGCAACTCAGCCACGAAGTGGTAGGCCACGTAAACTGACGGAGCGGGGTCAGCACATAGTGCGAAGAGGTCGCCATCTTCAAGTGGCCTTCAGATTAGCTCAAGAACAGTGCGCAGAGAGCTTCATGGAATGGGTTTCCATGGCCGAGCAGCTGCATCCAAGCCATACATCACCAAGTGCAATGCAAAGCATCGGATGCAGTGGTGCAATGCAAAGCGTCAGATGCAGTGGTGTAAAGCACGCCACCTCTGGACTCTAGAGCAGTGGAGACACGTTCTCTGGAGTGATGAATCACGCTTCTCCATCTGGCAATCTGATGGACAAGTCTGGGTTTGGCGGTTGCCAGGAGAACGGTACTTGTCTGACTGCATTGTGCCAAGTGTAAAGTTTGGTGGAGGGGGGATTATGGTGTGGGGTCGTTTTTCAGGAGCTGGGCTTGGCCCCTTAGTTCCAGTGAAAGGAACTCTGAATGCTTCAGCATACCAAGACATTTTGGACAATTCCATGCACCCAACTTTGTGGGAATAGTATGGAGCTGTCCCCTTCCTCTTCCAACACGACTGTGCACCAGTGCACAAAGCAAGGTCCATGAAGACATGGATGACAGAGTCTGGTGTGGATGAACTTGACTGGCCTGCACAGAGTCCTGACCTCAACCCGATAGAACACCTTTGGGATGAATTAGAGCAGAGACTGAGAGCCAGGCCTTCTCGTCCAACATCAGTGTGTGACCTCACAAATGCGCTTCTGGAAGAATGGTCAAAAATTCCCATAAACACACTCCTAAACCTTGCAGACAGCCTTCCCAGAAGAGTTGAAGCTGTTATAGCTGCAAAGGGTGGACCGACGTCATATTGCACCCTATGGATTAGGAGTGAGCGAATACCCTTGGCAATATACTGTATGTAAAGTTACCTCCTCGAAGGGGAAGAAAGATTGACAGTGCACTATCCTAAACCCACAAAGGTAAATTTAAAGGCATTAACAATAGGGTTGAGATCCAACAAAACTCTCTCCCCTTCCCTTTTTAACCCTAGAGTATCCCTTCAAATTAAGGAATTATCTGATAGGATTTGTATCCACTTTCTGGTTAGATATCAGAATTTTTTTATATGAGCTACTTTAATCCTCTAAAAACAAATTAATTAACTATGAATAAAGGAGCACTCTACTCATCCCGAACACGTTCTCTTATTAAAGTGGTCAGGATGTGAGGAGTACCCACCCTCCCCCTCAGCCCTGCTGCCCCAATCTGGCAAAAATTGCAGGGTGAAGTGGAGGAGTTTCTTCCACCGCACTTACAGGGTTATTCACAGAGTACCATAATTCCACCAGAATTTCGGTGGTCTTGCGTTCCCTGCACTTCGCGGAATCAAATTCCCGGACCCTGTGGTGAATTCACCATTTTCTGCAGCATCCCCGAAGTGCAGGTAAAAGCAATAAATGGCATCTGAAAAAATGGTACAAAACTGTCGATTTGAACGCAAAAAAATGCTGAAAAAAAGCCGATCGTTTCGAAAAAAGCCGACGATACGCCACAAAACAGCCGAAAAAACCCAAAAGCATCCGAAAATGCCAACATCTGAAAAAAAACAACCAACACAGCGCCGACCAGCCGCCAGAAAAATCCGACAAGCTGGCGAACCGGGTAAAAAAGAAAAAAACTATTGAAAGTGTCAAATTTGAAACATTGTTTGCAAAGAAAATACTGGACAAAAATGTCTGGAATTAACGTATAAGGTCCTTTGAATAATAATAAAAAGATCTGTTAAAATAAAGAAAAAACCCTATTGAAAAAAAAAAATCGAATAAATGTTTTTATCAAAAAATCCCCAAAAATGGCTAAAATATTCAAAAAAATGAATAAAGAGACTTTTTTGTTGCAGATTAAAAGAATAATTGGTTTAATAGATATTAAATAGAAACGGGAATATTTTTAACATTGAAATCTATGGGATTCGCTTGATTAAACCTTCCGAATGAAACCACCTAAGGCTAGGGTCAGACGAAAGCATTTTTCCCCGCGAACGTGAAAAAGTGCGTCCGAACGCATTGACGTATTTTTTCACGGAATGCGCAAAAACGGTCAGACGACGCGCATTTTCGGGCGTGATTTTGTACGGATCGTCAATAAAACTCTTTTTGCGTCTGGACGTTATGTTGGCTTGACATTAGCAGTGTCTGACATCTCCTAATCTCGCACACACGCCGCTATGCCGCAGCTGCGCACTCAGTACGTCAGTACTAGCGGTTCAGCGTTCTCAGAAAAATGCGTTCAAATTCCACTTGCGTTGCACGGCCGGACTTTTGTGCGGCCGTACATCGTATATTGGCCGTCATTGCCTGGCATCTGCTGCTAGTGCGGCTGTAATTATGTGCGCCAGAACGCACGTTAAAAGTGCGCTGGTCTGACCCCAGCCTAAAATCAGGGCATTTCACTGCTGTTCAGTGTTTTGTGAATAGATTAACTATTGCTGCTCTATGGGGACTTTCACTGCTGCCGAACTGCACTGTATTTTGCTGGCAATTTGCCAAAATTTGGCGAACTGCCCATTTTGTGAATAACCCAATGGCCATGAAAATGCACCGTATGGGGAAATTCACTGTTTGGTGCATTTTCGGGGCAAGTTTGGGTCTCTGTGAATAACCCCTTAAGTGTGACCAGCAGCTGGGATTTTGAATTTCCCGGCTGCCAGTTACCAGATCGGTCACTGGTGATATCTGCATGCAGATACCGTCTTATGTCACACTCTCTGAATCCACCCGCGATAGCGAGCAGTCTCAGGGAGGCAGGTGATGGATCGGGTCTGCGCATGCGTGAGCGACTCATGACATGTTCAGGGGCCCAGTTTATCCATGGGCCCTTGTCAAACCCTATGTGCACCTTAAGTGTCAAATAGGTAAAGGCCCCTCCATGACACCCAGGACTGGTCAATAGGGATGAGCTGTTCGGGTTCGGACGGTTCGGAGTTCGACCCGAACTTTGGCAGTTCGAAAGTTCGCGAATTTCGAACTTTTTGGGCGTGTTCGGTTCGGGTTCGAAAAAAAAAAGAAATTTTGAAAAAAGTATAGAAAATGCTTAAAAAAATACTAAAAATTCTAGAAATAAAGAGACTCTTCACTGCAGAATATTATAAGCAACGGTTTATTAGATATTGAATTAAAAACTAATGTGTACGTGAAAGATTATCAACTCTAAATGACCTCTGTTCACAACGGGCATAACACCAGGTGTTTTTAGTCTGGTAATCAATTTGATACATTGTACAATATACTGAGGGTGGGGTGGTGTCTGGTGTCTGCTTCTGATTGAGATTTGAGAATTAATTTCCCTAAAACATCCTAATATGCTGCATTAACTGGTGTTTGAAAAAAATCTAAAGCAATGTTAGTTTTCACCTCGGATTAAACATTCACAGGGTTATTCAGAGAGCAGTGAAAAGCAGGAGAATAACTGGAGAAGTGAAAATTCTAGGTCAAAATAGCCAAACCAGAAAAATTCTCCCATTTATCTCACTTTCCAAATCAGCTATTTGGTCTAGATTGTTCTCTTCTCTTGCCAGTTCTCCTGGCTTTCACCTCTCTCTCAGGGTTGCTCAGAGAAAGGTGAAAACCAGGAGAATGGCAGGAAAAGAGAACAATCTGGACCAAATAGCTGATTTGGAAAGTGAGATAAGGCTAGGGTCAGACTAACGCATTTTTCGCAGCGACCGTCAAAAGTGCGTCCGAACGCATTGCCGTATTTTTTCACGGATTGCGCGAAAACGGTCATACGATGCGCATTTTGTGCGTGATTTTTTACGGATCCAAACCAGGAAACTTTGGGTGTCTGGACGTTATGTTGGCCGGACATGAGCAGGGTCTGACGTCTCCAAATCACGCACACACGCCGCTAGTGGACGCAGCGCACTCTGTACGTCCGTACTAGCGGTTCTGCGTTCTCGAAAAAATGCGTTAATTTTCCACTTGCGTTGCGCAGCCGGACTTTCGTGCGACCGTACTTCGTATATTGGCCGTCATTGCCCATCATTTTCTGCTAGTGCGGCCGTGATTAAGTGCGCCTAAACGCACGTTAAAAATTCTCTAGTCTGACCCTAGCCTAAATGGTAAAATTTTTCTGGTTTGGCTATTTTGACCTAGAATTTTCCATTCTCCAGTCATTCTCCTGCTCTTCACCGCTCTCTGAATAACCCTGACAGGGTTATTCAGAGAAAGGTGAAACTCAGGAGAATGACTGGAGAATGGAAAATTCTAGGTCAAAATAGCAAAACCAGAAAAATTCTCCCATTTATCTCACTTTCCAAATCGGCTTTTTGGTCTAGAAGTTTCCATTCTCCTGCTTTTCACCGCCAAAAAATCTGTAAACTTTTTCTGCGTGTCCAAAAATGTCTCCTCTTTTCATACAGACTGCCGCCCCAAGCAGTTGTTTATGGATATATTAAAGGAAAAGCATTTACCGTCATTTGAAATGTCATTTTTTGGTTTTTACATATTTCTATACATCCTAGAAATCCGCCACTTCACGGGCAGGTTATGGGGACCTCCTAGGCACAATATTTGAAGGAATTGTCATTTTTATTTTTAACCCTTATTTCATGGAAAACTCACTGTCCCTTTAAAAACGTTTTTTTAAAACTTTTTGTCCTTGTTTCCTGTCGCCCAGGGCACTACCCGGACCCCCATACACCTTTTATGGCAAATATGTAGCATATATGCCATCTTGGAGGGCACTCTAAAAAACCGAATTTTTAGCCCCATTGACTTGCATGGGGGTTCGGGTTCGGACCCGAACAAATGGGAAGTTCGGGTTCGGGCTCGAACCGAACTTGGGGTATGTTCGGCTCATCCCTACTGGTCAACCAAGATACCAGCAATTTTCCCAATGCGTTGCGGCATCCCACCAGGGATTTAGTCCATTTCCAGTAAAATAAGGTTGGAGAAAGAAGCAAAATGTTATGGGCTAAATTACAATCTTCGCGTTAAAACGCTCGCGCAATGCGTGAATTTGTGTAAACGTTAACACGCGTAAATACAACGCTGGAATTACAATCCTCGCACATTTTTTCGTCCGTCGAGCAATAACGCACGTAAAACGGACGCGCACAAATGCTCTTGCAGTAACGTTGCATGCAGAAATCAGTGTGCGGACTGTTTTTTTCATGCGATTCAGCCAATCAGAATTAAGAATCGCAATTGTCTCATGTTAAATTTTTGTGCCTGTCAAAGTCAATCTGAGCATATAGAGGTGAAACTTGAAAAATTTGAATATCGAGCAAAAATTCATTTATTTCAGTAACGCAACTTAAAAGGTGAAACTAATATATGAGACTCATTACATGCAAAGCAAGATAGTACAAGCCGTGATTTGTCATAATTGGGATGATTATGGTTACAGCTCATGAAAACCCCAAATCCACAATCTCATAAAATTTGAATATTACATGCAAACAATAAAACACGGATTGTACATAGAACAATATCGGACCTCTGAAAAGTATAAGCATGCATATGTAGTCAGTACTTGGTTTGGGCCCCTTTTGCTGCAATTACTGCCTCAATGCGGCGTGGCATGGAAGCTATCATGGAAGTGCCTGTGGCACTGCTGAGGTGTTATGGAAGACCAGGATGCTTCAATAGCGGCTATCAGCTCTTCTGCAGTGTTCGGTCTCATGTCTCTCATCTTTTTCTTGGCAATGCCCCATAGATTCTCTATGGGGTTCAGGTCAGGTGAGTTTGCTGGCCAATCAAGAACAGTAATCCCACGGTCATTGAACCAGGTTTTGGTGCTTTTGGCAGTGTGGGCAGGTGCCAAGTCCTGCTGGAAAATGAAGTCAGCATCCCCATAAAGCTCATCTGCGGAAGGAAGCATGAAGTGCTCCAAAATCTCCTGGTAGACGGC
Source organism: Leptobrachium leishanense (assembly GCA_009667805.1). Classification (NCBI taxonomy): domain Eukaryota; kingdom Metazoa; phylum Chordata; class Amphibia; order Anura; family Megophryidae; genus Leptobrachium; species Leptobrachium leishanense. The sequence goes on along the minus strand of CM019070.1, from coordinate 81,885,721 downwards.
TGCGTTGACCCTGGACTTAATGAAGCACAGTGGACCAACACCAGCTGATGACATGGCTCCCCAAATCAACACAGACTGTGGAAACTTCACACTGTACTTCAAGCATCTTGCAGTGTGTGCCTCTCCATTCTTCCTCCATACTCTGGGTCCTTGTTTTCCAAATGTGATGCAAAAGTTGCTCTCATCAGAAAAGAGGACTTTGGACCACTGAGCAACAGACCAGGTCTGTTTTTCTTTAGCCCAGGTAAGGCGCTTCTGACATTGTTGTTCAGGAGCGGCTTGACAAGAGGAATACGACATTTGAAGCCCATGTCCAGGATCCGTCTGTGTGGTGGCTCTTGATGCACTGACTCCAGCCTCAGTCCACTCCTTGTGAAAGTCCCCAACACTTTTGAATGGCCTTTTTGTGACAATCCTCTCCAGGCTGCGGTCATCCCTGCTGCTTGTGCACCTTTTTCTTCCACACTTTTCCCTTCCACATAACTTTCTATTAATGTGCTTTGATACAGCACTTTGGGAACATCCAACTTCTTTTGCAATTACCTTTTGAGGCTTGTCAATTATGGTTTTCTGCACAACTGCCAGGTCAGCAGTCTTTCCCATGATTGTGATTCCTACTGAACCAGACTGAGAGACCATTTAAAGGCCCAGGAATCCTTTGCAGGTGTTAGGGCTTAATTAGCTGATTAGAGTGGGACACTTTGATCCTTGAATATTGCACCTTTTCACAATATTCTAATTTTCTGAGATTGTGGATGTGGGGTTTTCATGAGCTGTAAGCCATAATCATCACAATTATGACAAATCACGGCTTGAACTATCTTGCTTTGCATGTAATGAGTCTCAAATATTAGCTTCACCTTTTAAGTTGCATTACTGAAATAAATGAACTTTTGCACGATATTCTAATTTTTCGAGTTTCACCTGTATGTTGCAGCAATAATAAATGCACACACAACTTCTCCATTTTATTGGTTTGGTATGAGTAGAATGTGTAACTATACTTTGCTGCCTTTCTATTTTTTGGGCTGGTGTATCGTGGGTTTGGTCAGGTCATTCAGATTTGCCATTAACACCAGCTTTTAGGAGTTGCTAAAATTTTCCGCGCAAAGGCTATGCGTTAAATCCTGCGCATAGATTGTAATACCATCCGCGTACCACTGGTACCAGCGTTCATTCGCGTTTGCGCTCACAATGTTAAGTATAGGACGCGTGCAGTACAGTAAGCTCGCAAAGGTGTCGCGCAGGTTCACCCGCGGTAGACGATTACGCGCGTTTGTTGCGCTAACAATGTAATACGACGTTCAGCGCAAAGGGTTTTACCCCTCGCGTTAACGTTTTTTGCGCCGGTGCAAACTTTGCATGAAGATTGTAATACGGCCCTAGATTTTTAATTAGCTTATTGAAATGGGCAGCTGACTGAATGGGGCTATGACTGGTGGTGGTATGATAAGGGCCCCCACGATTTCTGATGACAGCCTTGCTGCCAGCCAGACACTTTATAACAATGTTAACAAGTCATTTTACACACAGCATTTGATGATGGCTCTGGTTTGCCATGCTGTTACCATATTGTGCCGAGCTGTTACTACAGTATATTGTGACGTGTAAAACAAAAGATAATTTAAAAAAGCAAATAGATACAGGACCTGCAAAATTGGCATAAAATTCTATTTTAGAGAAGATTCAAAACAAGAAAAGACTTTGACAAACAGCAGACAGAACCAAATGTGGGATTGAAAAGAACCCTAGATATAGATTAATACTATACATGCATTGCATCTCAGTCATCAAAATGAACGACGTCGAACAACTATATAGATAGAAAATCAAATAGATCAATAGAAATAAGCACAGTGGTACAACCAGAGGACAACAGTGATTGGTCTTTAACTTGATCATGAATCTTTCACTGAAATAATACTAGCAAAATATTTACTACCTTAATATTTATTTGAAACCATTCATAGAAATCAGGCAAACGGCAGTTTTATATATAGATTATAAAAATTAAAACTTTACACTGACAATAATTTTGTTGGAATGAACATTTCAGACACTATATTGTATCCTTTTGTCTTGAATATCTCAAACTATGCCTTGATTTAATTCCTTTGAATAAGCAATTTCACGTGATTGCAGTCTGTTAGAAAAATGCTGAATGAGTTATCTACAAAAATTCCCATAGACTTTAATGGTGACTTCTGTAGCTAAATCATATGAAATCTTTCTAACTGTTTGTAATCAGTTGCAAAGGGTCATAGAAAGGAATTAAAAGAGACCATGGTGTGAAACAGCAACATCAAAGCAGAAATATCATTTTTTCAGATATGGTAGATGTGTAAAATATAGAGATATTGAAATATTTTACAATGGGTATTCCTAAGGATTGTTGTGGTATTATTACTAATGCGTATTTCATGGAATGTCAACAGAAAGTAAAGTGACATATCTGTATCTGAATGTAATGAAGCCATATAACACTGACCCCATTCCTTTTGTTGAGCTGAGTGAAACCTCCATACTCTTATTAAAAAAAAGGTTTTGTTTAAGTTTTCTTTACATGGGGGCTGACATTTCGACTCCATGGAAGAGACATTTGTTTCTCTTCCAGAATAACATTTGTTCTGCCGGATACCTTTGTGTATGGTCTGAATATGGACTGCCTTTCATTCGGCATTCCTGTGTTTGGGAATGTAGCTGTTGATTGATACTGTAAAAATGGAGGCAACAATAGAAAACAAAGAAAAGAAATACAGAATAAAAATGGGTTTTTGCATCAATTATATATTACCTTTATGAATTTGCTGTGACAAATGGCAAGGCTACACTATTTATGGATAGCTAGTATCTAATCTTGGCTGATATCTTTCCCCAAATTAACAAGTTTAATTGAAGCATTATGCTAAATTTTCTAGATTCTCCTCTCAAATGGTTGTTCTCTTATTTTGCTCTTCTTCAATCCCCTCATATCCCAGTCCTTCTGCTTTACTAGTGCTTCGGTATGGAAGTACTGTGGTTCCCAACTCTGCTCCTCAAGTACACCGAACAGGCCAGCTTTGCCAGATGTCTGAAGCACAGCACATGTGATATCATTGGGTGCTCAGTGATTGTAGTATTCAGTCTTCTTTCCCCTAAGGCAGGGGTCAGCAACCTTGGCTACCTGATGTTTTGAGAACTACATTTCCCATGTGGCTCTGTCACCCATTAGGCTGACTGAGCCACATGGGAAATGTGGTTCCCAAAACATCAGGGAACCAAGGTTGCTGACCCCAGCCCTAAGGGAATCCTTAAAATCTGGCCCAATAGGGGTAGTTGAGCACCAGGGTTGGGAATCACTGTAATAGTAGATGTGAGCACTGATACGAATGCAGATCTCTATCACTGATGCTCTTGCACACAGTGCCAGGAACACCTATCACAAGCAAGCAATGATAAACATGTGTACTCCCTTTTTTGACTGCCAACGAGATAACGACACTAATAGTCTATTCTTGCAAAATGCAACAAGCTTCCAGTGGTGTACCTGTAAACATAGATTTAATAAAGCAACCACTAACTAGAACAGATTATTGTATTGTTTAGTGTCTGTTGGTGAATTCCCTCTGGTAACTCATAAACCATATCCATCGAGATGGTTCATCAAGACTGGATGCCCCTTCTCTGCAACATTAGCTGCCATCTTTGTACAGGATGTGATAAAAATGAAGACACACATCTTCTTTATCCTCTTGAAAAAGTTAGAAGCGATTTAAAGCTTTAGAATAGATTTAATATTCAGTGGTAACATATTCACATGAGACTCCAATCTGACTGCCGAATAAAAAAATGTTTTTTTTGGCATGAACGATAAAATAAATTTTTAGCAGGCTAAAAGAAGATGCACAGTTTTATTGAAATCACATATTGTGCAGAAGAGGCTTAATGTGAGTGCTGGAATACCTCAATTATATTTGAAAATGGCTTAACAAATAATAGAGAGGTAGCACCTACAGACTCTAGAGGTCTAGTTACACCCAGCTGTTAGACTATTGACTCGAGCCATTAATATTTGAGGCTGCAGCTATAATATTTACAGCTTGAGTTGCTATTCCGAGTGAGCAGCAAGCTTGCTCAGAAGTTGAGGCTACTTAGTGTACTTTGTTTAGAAGCCGTTAATTTTCGGCTAGCTCAATGTAGCTCATTCTCGCTGGCTTGAGGTGCAAGAATGCTGGTTCTCTGACCGTGGAGTGTAGTGACTGTGCTTTTGCAAAAATCACATACAGGGTTATTCAGAGAGCGTGAAAAGCAGGAGAATGACTGGGGAATGACTGGAGAATGAAAAATTCTAGGTCAAAAAAGCCAATTTGGAAAGTGAGATGAAAGGGAGAATTTTTCTGGTTTGGCTATTTTGACCTAGAATTTTTCGCGCTAATAACCCTGATAATAGTTTAATTAATAAAAACAATTAAAAGAATAGTCCAAAAATCCTAGACTTGCCACTGGTCCGGTGGAGCAGACCACAGCACTTTCCACCGCCCCCATTGGCTGCAAACAGTAGAACACTGGGAACAATATGTGAATGCCATATGATTTAAAGCAGGGTTAAAAATTTTAATTCCTAAGGTACTAGCCAGGCTGAAAAGTTACTCGCCGCCTCTGATCCAAAGAGGTTAATGACAAACTCCACAGTTTGCAAGTGCCAAATTTCCACTAGCTCTGTTTAAATTTGCACTCTCCGTAGGAGAGAGGGCGAGTGGAAATTTTGAGCCCTGATTTAAAGTTTAATGTATTCACAATCTAAGCTTGTGTCTGGGATGACAATAGCATACAATCATCTTCGCATTAAAATATGAAAAAAACATGTTTAAACACTAAATGGATTAATAAAGACTACATAACCAAATCACATACAAATATTCATACACTTTATTGATACTAAATTAAAATTCACAAATACTCAATGAGAAAAATAATAGTATCCCTAGTAAACACCAGAGCGCAGCACAGTGAAGAACCGAAGTAACACAATACAAATTATCTGCATTGGATGAAGAAAATAGTACAATAAAAAGTACAGTAGGAAAAGCCGGAGACCTCATAATATCTGTAAGAGCAACAAAGCTCCTTCACATGTATAAATAAAAAACCTAAAAACACACCATGAACTGAGAGAGGTACCGTACCCAATGCTTTGGCAAGAATGCTTTTGTCAAAGATAACCCTTGACAAAGGCACTTGTGTCTAAATGTTGGGTACCTCTCTCTCTGTTGATACCCTGTACTACTCCATTTCCACCATACACTGAGGCTGAGTTTGTATTTTGTTAGATTTGTATTTATACTTAGGAAGGAACATTTTTGCTTTTCCAGTTGCTCATTTAGATTTTTTTTGTGGTATTGCTCTATAATTTTTCTCTGTAGAGGTTTTAAAATATATTTTTCTATAATTAGTTTTTTTTTTGGAAAAAATCTGTTAAATTTTTTAACCTGTGAAAACTGATTGTGAAACTAAACTCGAGTGAGTTGGAGCTCTTAAAATTATAATAAAAATAAGATTGTGACATTTATTTTAGGATTATGTGATGAGATATTTAAAATCTACTTGCGATGAGTAGTGAATCTATCATAAGGCTCAATAACACCTTATGGACTTTATAATTGTAGGTGTAGTTGGAGATTTGAGTGAATGTTTTGCTGCCGTTTTGAAATTGTTCGCACAGTGACCTATTGATATTATTTTTTCATCTACAAGCATAGTATTAGCTCCAATACAGAATTGCTATCATCACCTAAAAGTTCTATAAAAAAGTGTATTTCCCCTTATTGCCAGTGGTTTCGGTACCTGTCACTCTAAAATGTTTCATTTACAGAATAAATTCAGTGCTGGGAATCAGAAACCCTTTAGGAATCAAAGTTGATCCTAGTATCCCATATCTTATAAAAAGCAAGTATAGTGTGATCCACAATAGCAGATAATTTGTCCATAGCCATGTTTTCCCTAATGCGTACATACAATTAAGGCATGGAAGGCAAGGATTCACCCTTCCATCTTTGTGCCACAGCACATCTAACCGCCTGGTCTTTTCTTTTCAGGTACCATAGCATGAGGATCCATAATGATTGTGTGTTACAGTAATCATATGTAACGATATCCAAAAATATGGATCCAAATGTATGGTGGTCTATCAGAAGAGCAGAGAACACAGCTGGCTGTCTTCCCATACACTTTTCACATTTCTTAGGGGTGTTTGGGCTTTTTTTTCTGAGGATGCCTAACAACCATATTATATGTGACTCATACCTGGAGGCCTAGAATCTTCTTAGATCTGCAAGTGTCCCTGCCTACATCTGGATGTGGTGACTTCTCTCCTGAGATGACCTTGAAAGTAGAGATGGGAAATCGTTTCGGAAAATTTCGGAATTGGAACGAAATTTGATAATTTGTATTGGGAAGTACTTCCGAATAACGAACCGATACGATACGAATACGAAATGAAAACGAAACGATATGGTACGAAACTAAATGAAATGGTATATAACAAATTTATTTTGTTTTACACTGTGTCATCATCATAAAAGAAAAATTTGAATAATTGATATCAACTATCGAATTTGAAATGAACTAGCAAATGGATATCAACTATCGAATTCGATTCGATACGATACGAATCCGATACAATAGAAATTTAAATGAACTATCAAATGGATATCAACTATTGGATATCACCTATCAAATTTGAAATGAACTATCAAATGGATTTCAACTATTGGATATCAACTATCGAATTTGAAAAGAACTATCAAATGGATATCAACTATCGAATTCGATTCGATACGATACGAATCCAATACGATAGAAATTGAAATGAACTATCAAATGGATATCAACTATTGGATATCACCTATCAAATTTGAAATGAACTATCAAATGGATTTCAACTATTGGATATCACCTATCAAATTTGAAATTAACTATCAACTGGATATCAACTATTGGATATCAACTATCAAATTTGAAATGAACTATCAAATGGATATCAGCTATCGAATTCGATACGATATGAATCCAATACGATTGAAATTGAAATGAACTATCATATGGATATCAACTATCGAATTCGATTCGATACGAATCCGATACGATATGATACAAATCAATCCGAAATGAAACGAAATACGAAATGAAACAGGAAAAGAAATTAGTTACGAAATTCCGAAAACAAAATTATTTAAAAACGTAACGAAACGAAACTAAACTATACAAATTTTTCAGCCATGCACATCCCTACTTGAAAGGTTAAGGGAGTACACACAGGGCTTTGCTTTATCTTGTATTTCTTCTGGCAAGTCCCAATTAGGGTTTACAAGTGTATTGAACTGCCTCCCTATACAGTATCTATCTATCTATATTGGATAAGTTGTGTTAGTTCAGATGCCAAAAACACCAGAATCAGAGTATAGCGTTGCGCAGTTATACCATTTTTATTGGACTAATGTTACATTTAAATGACAAGCTTTTGAGAGCATGGCTCTCTTCTTCAGGAGTATAATTTACAGACCCGAAGAAGAGAGGTATAAATCGAAAGCTTGTCATTTAAATGGAATGTTAGTCCAATAAAAAGGTATCACTGCGAACTGCTATCTAGACTGCTATATGTTTATATACAGTACACATATAAAAATTACATAAAACCTGCATATACCAACAACCAGCTGTGGTTGCCCAGGTGCAAAAAAATCCAAGTAATTATTTAGAAAAAATGATAAGTGAATGCACTAAGGGACTATAAAATAAATTTTAAACAAATTGCTTTATTCAACACATTAAAATCTTCCTGTAATCATATCCTGATGTTTCGGCTCACTCAGAGCGTTTTCCAACGTTACAGGCACCCAGACACACAACATGTTTTATAATAAAAGACTTCAAGAACTCACTGATCCTGTGTCAATGTTTGCAGATGACACAAACCTAGAAAAGGTGATACAATGTGAGCAGTATATTAATTCACTGCAGAGGGATTTAGATAGATTTGGAGACTGTGCACTCAAATGGCAGATGAAATTTAATCCCACAGTGACCAGATGATTTTACCATTGTCTGTTCCAAAGGTACCCAATGTTGTTTTTACATTTCTGTGCTGTTTGTGTTTAGGTCTAATTTTCCTCTTACTCATTTATGTAACCCAGACATATTATATACAGTTTTTCTTGTCATTAAATGGATTTTCTAAACATACCACTATTTTCATCAGATCCTATAATTTACTATAAAAAAATTATGAAATAGGATGAAAAAAAATGGAAAAAACACACTTTTTCAAACTTTGACCGCCAAAATCTACAACCACCAAAAAAGACCATGGCTAATTTTGTCCTGAGTTTAGAAATACTCAGGGCCCTATTACATACTTAATGCTAATGCTAGCACTCAGCCGTGTGAGCGTTAACGTTAGCTTAAGTGGCCCTAGCATGGGTTGATCTATATCATTCTGAATACTAATGGGATAAAAAACCTGCTTTTCAGCGCAAGGTTACTGTACTTTGCTCTCCCTATGCTTAACATGGGAAACGCAAAGAGTTAATTAGCGTTAGGATTACAAAGTCCTAATACTAACTACTTCCCGCTGCAGTTAACTGAAGAGTTAACCACAGCTAGGAGCTGGTGCTAACTGATAACGCTTCTGCAGAATCAGTTATCACGAGCTTCAAATCCCCCAAAAATCACATACTCACCTCTCATCCCGTGGAGAGAACAGTCGTTTGATCCGCTGCTTCTTGCCACCGGGAGCAGAGAGAGGCTAGGGGAAAAAAGTCCCCAGTCTCCCTCCGCGAATTACTCTGTTAACTTGCAGGATCTTGCAAGAGGCGAGATCCTGCAGGTCATATGAACGACATTCAAAGTCTCAATGAAGTCCTATGGATTCCATGGAGGGGATGCTCGTGGTGGCGCTTAGCGTGCCTCAAGCATCCTGAGGCTTAGAGCTGCATTATGGGGCAGGCTGCTGAATTAGCCCATGCCCCGTAATAAGGAGCTGAAACAGGGTGCTAAGGAGAAACCTGCAGGCACAGGTTTTCCTCCTTAGCGTCCCCGTCCCCCAATATTTACATGTTTCACTGCTGAACCATTTTCACCTCTGTGTGCTGCTGAGTTCATTTTGACCATTTTATGCTCATCTTGTTTAAACGCGATTTGAAGCGTGTTATTATACGACCCAGACAAAAAATTTAAAAAAACAACCACTTTTTTTTTTTTTTTTTACTTTTTTTTAACCAAACTGAACATGACACGGAGGTCCAAATTACCCCCTATCTCCACTTGACAACTAGGGGTTAATTGCCCAACTGACATCATCGCACATATGGTGAAGATGTCAGTGGGCGGGGGAGACCCTGGAGGCTTGGCTGACATCCATCGTGTCAGCCACCTCCAGGAGAGGACCGCAATCCGGCACCTAAGGGGTTAAAGAGAGGCAACACTGGAAGGGCAGACTGTGCCCTTTCCAGCAGTGCCTCTCTTCTTTTTTTTAACTCCCTGCCGCTGGGGAGGGTGAGGGGTCCAAAGGATCCCACCTTTTAGGCTCTGCCCCTGGCTGTGCCAGGGGGCGGCTGAAACTGACATCATAGCTCCCAGAGATGACATCAGTGCGATGGCTGGGGTCTTTAAAAACGAAGGTCTGACTTCAAGGAAGTCAGATTGCCGTGGGACCCTGGCCAGAGAGGTAAGTATAGGGAGAGGGGGGTTTAGAGGATCATGACACACAGGGTATGTTCTTGGTCTTTAACGGGATTTTTTCCCAGGACGTACTCTGTACTCTGTCCACAAGGGGTTAATGTAGATAAATGTAAGGTTATGCACTTTGGAGTGAAGAACACACAAGCCACTTATACCCTAGATGGTACCGAATTAGGGAAATCAAGGCAGGAGAAAGATTTGGGAATAATCATAGACTTCAAACTAATTAACAGTGCCCATTGTCAAACAGCAGCCGCCAAGGTCAGCAAGGTATTGGCATGCATTAAAAGGGGAATTCACTCTCAGGATGAAAAAGTAATTTTGCCTCTTTAAAAAACAATGGTAAGCTCACACCTTGAATATGCCGTGCAATTTTGGGCACCTGTCTTAAGAAAGGAAACTATGGAGCTAGAAAAAGTGCGGAAATGGGCAACTAAACTAATAAGGGGAATGGAAGGTTTAAGTTATGAGGAAAGACTAACAAGCTTCTTGCTTCCTGGCAAGAAATATCCACCACGACTCCCATTGGCGAATTATGGAAACTTAATCCATTGAAGTCGAGCGCACCTACTCCAAAGATATTTCTCATCATCCCGTGAGTTATATTTGTCATATTTGACTCAGAGGACATACATCTTCCGTTCTATACTTGTTTTTTAGCTTTAAAGGAGAAAGTGAACCATCTCCTGGAAGATTGTCCTGAGAAAGTTAAATATTTGTATACACCAAAGTATTTTGTTCTATATTATAACAAGCTTAAACCTGTTTTGTTTAGAGAAACGGCGCCTTAGAGGGGATCTGATAACCCTATATAAATATATGGGGCATTATAAACCATTGTCTGGAAACGCATTCATTAATTGGACTATACACAGGACACAAGATCACCCATTTAGACTGGACGAAAGGAAATTCAGCCTAAAGCATAGGAAATTCAATTTCTCGGATGCTTGCACCCACCTTAGAGCTGCCCCCGGGGGGTCCTCACTCCAAGGCCCAAGCAACACAAACCTAAATAATTCCAGCATACAGCAGTATTCTTCCAATGGCTTTATTCAATCACCACAATACAGAACAACTTTTCAACTCCAACCAGGTCTTTGTCAAAGACCTGGTTGGGGTCGAAATGTTGTCTTGTATTGTGGTGATGGAATAAAGCCATTGGAAGAATACTGCTGCATGCTGGATTTATTTATGTTTGTAAAGCATAGGAAAGGTTTTTTTTTTACAGTGAGAACAATAAAGCTGTGGAACTCTCTGCCTGTTGAGGTAGTTGGGTCAGAGACTGTAAAGACTTTTAAACAATGACTGGATGACTTCTTGCAAAAATATAATATAAGGGGTTATAATATTTAATATGTGGGTAAGCTGCTTGGTCCAAGGAGAAATCTGACTGCCATTCTGGGGTCAAGAAGGAATTTTTCCCCAGTATGTTTGCCTTCTTTTGGATCAACAGCAGTGGGTGTTGTGTGAAAGTTTGATCTCGATGGCCGCACGTCTTTTTTTCGGCTTTTGTGACTATGTAGCTATGTAAGTATGATATGTCATATAACCAAACACAATTTTAGGGACGCCATATGCTAGTTTTATTAGAAATGCTAATGAATTCTCCATCCTATGGAGTGAGGCATGCCATATACGTGAAATCATAGGAATCCCAGTATGAAATCAATCAGCTAATTACATTCAAAATTGTAAAAGCAACCACCGTGAATAATTAACCGATTTCACATGGGGAGCACATGAATGTTCTTGAACCCAGGACATACTTGAAAACGAGAGAAATCTCAATGTATCCTTCCTGGTAAAATACTTGGCAAATAAATAAATACTGCAAGGAAAAAACTTCAGATATTCGCCAGACAACGTTTTCAACTCTATCCCTTGTAGAGTTTTTAAACTTCCCACTAATAGAAAGGTAACCCTAGAGGTCAAGTCCTAACAAAATAAGGGCCATATTACATAGTTGGTGCTAACTTAACCAGAGCTGTTGTGAACTTAAAACCTCCATAGGCTATAATGGCTCTGGGAAGTTTACAACCGCTCTGGTTAAGTTAGCACCAACTATGTAATATGGCTCTCAGTGTGGGTACTCGCCAAGATTTCTGTTCCTCCAATAAGAAAATATCATCTTGCTCGTAACACAAACATGTAGTCAAATCTGATATTTATCTTGATTTTTGCAAAAATATGTGATAAATCATATGTTTGTTGTGACGCAGCAGGGAAACAAAATATTGAACACCTGATTTCAAGCTTCGTATTGTATGGGACCCATGGGAAACCTGTTGCAAGGAGTTCCCTCTGCAAAAATGGAGGAGGAACTGCATTCGCCTGGGTAATCCTACCAAGATAACAAATCTTAGAAGGGATTGTCCTGGAACAACATAGTAAAATGAACAAGGAGTTAAAAGTATAGTGAACTTTATGAACACGTCAACAAAATATTGCCTTCAACGTCCCTTAAAAGCAACACAGACATTTTGTACTCTGCAGTGAAATGTGATTATTGGCAACCTAACTAGTCCTCCAGATCAGAGATCTTAAACTCTGGTGCTCCAGATGTTGCTGAACTACAATTCCCATGAATCTCTAGCCATCGTTTTCTTTCAGAGAATTCTGGGAAAATTCTAGGCTACCAACATTAGGTGAGAAGTATTATATCCCAGTTCTAAATAGATGGCCCATTTAAACAGGTCCCTGTCAACCTCTTATTTCAGTCATCATAAACGTATTTGTCATTAATTATTGCTGTTTTGCTACCTCTTTTCTTACATTTTAAAGAAATTACATTTAAAAATAATAATAGTTAAAATAAAAACGTTTATATAAAAAAAATACTACTACTAATAATAATAATAAAAAAAATCATAATACATTCTGAAGAATAAAAAAATAACTGTATGAAGTTCAGCCTTTTACACAGCAATATGGAGAATTTTAAAGGCCAACTAATATATTAGCATTGCTGAGCAATCCTATAATTTGTAAAAGAGTAAAATAATATAAATCACTGCGATAAGGTTAGTGATAGGGTTTAGCGCTAGGAAATCTTGAGATCAGTTTAGGGTTAAGAAGTGTAATATTGAGAGCGTTGAGCGAGGCTTAAACTTAAGAGACACCTGCCTTCAAGGTGCTGTATATATATATATATATAGATTACTAGTCATCCAAACTGTACACCGCTATGTGATGCTTACTGAAATTATTAAGTGCACTAAAATGATCTAGTATAGCTATATCATTCCGCGACATTTTATGTCCAAATAATTAATCAACTGTGTATGCCGTGAAACTAAAAAAGAAAGACGCAATCTGATGGAATTTAACATACATAAAAAAAGATAATAATTTATTTTGAATGCTAAAAATAACAATCAAATTTTTTACAGGATCAGCAAAGTAATAATTTCCATAGTCACTTCACCTCTCTATCCCGCTTTTCCAAAAAGAAAATGATAATAATAATAACGATATATTATTAGTGTTTTTGTTATTATTATATCATTTTAATAATAATAAATAATCATTATTTTGCCAGTATAAATGTATTAACCTTGACACATCTGTAGATTAAATCTCCTGTATGTGTGTGTTAATGAGCGACCTTTGACATATAGAGTTTTATTAGCTAAACTGTGAACTGACATATTTATTGCAAATTGCAAGCCAAAACAATTTAGCTTGGAAAAATATTACTAGCTATTTTCTAACTTGACTTTTTATAAAAATGGAAATTCTTCCCATTTTCAAGTTTAAGTGGGGTAATACCATATTCTTGAATATTTTTTTATAAACACGATAACAAAATAAAATACGATAAACCAGAAATAAATTTCATGACTACAGAATCATTAATACCGCTGGAATCAAGTCATGGTAGTTTATAAGCGTTTGCTAAATTGCACACAAAATTAAATTGTGCGGTCTGTATGGCCTGTCGCCATAAGGGCAATATGGCAGGTTCAGTTGCGCCCTTTCTGAGATACAACTTGTATGGGTTCTGACAGTGCATCTGGCACTACAAAAGAGGATACAAGGAAGGTGACACTATAAAAGTGAAGAATAAATGTCCTACAAGAGGAAATAAGTAAAACGATAACACACTCCGGCACTTGGATCAACTATATGCCATAATTACCTGAGCACAGCAGAAACCCTAATTTCTCCTGAGACTTTTGATGTCTGTTTCATTGGGTATTATTTATCACGAAACGTCTATACTATTCAAACTGAATACTTAGAACTTGCAAATAAATCTCTTTATTGCCGAAAAATTAAAAATTACTAGAAATTCATATATATATAAATATCTTTAAAAAAAAACAAAATAGTAAAGTAAACTATTAATATTTAAAATCCCATAAACTATTGTATCTGTTAAAATACAGGAAAATGTTGTTTATTCTATTATAGATTGTAAGTGGGTATGGAATGATGCATATTTCGTTGTGAAAAAATATTATGAGAAAAAAAAGCCAAAAATCGCATTGAAAGCATAGAAAATTAATGTAATATGACAAACAGAACAATTCTAATGGCTTTCTTATGTAAGAACATTAAATCATTTTCTGTTAGTTATGTCATTCAATTCTGTTCAAAAAGTAAAAAAAAAAAAAATGTATACAAATGTGTGTATATCATGACGGAAATGCTTAGCATGATATATGGACAGTGAAAATAAATAGACCAATATAGCAAAATAAGTAAATAAAAGTGCATAATGCAAGTTTGCAGCAAAAAGCAACACAAAACCAAATGCCAAATGTGTTGCAGTCGGTCTGGTTGGTATAGGTTTACACCTGTAAAATACACCTAAACAAAAAGGAATCAAAACAATTAATCCAATAATCAAACCCTTCTTGATTGTGCTTGAGTTGCCATGTAGCGATATAAACAGAAATCTGGGGGAAATATGTATACATGTGTATGTATATGCTACATGTTGATTATGATAATGGTTCTAAAACTCCTCCCATGCTGGTGACCTGAGTGGTGTAGATTCCAGGGCCCATGTCTCGCAGCCTGTGTGATGAGGACCAGCAGATTTGAATTAAGGTCAGACATCCAGAGATGAGAACGACAGCCCCTCCCCATCTCCCCCCCCCACTTGTCGAGGACCATAGGCATGGAAGAAATGAATTCACCTGTCGCAGCCACAGCAATATCCAGGAAAGCAGAAATACATTTCTAAGTGTTCATCACCGGCAATCTTAAAAAATATTTTAGACTTATAGCCATAAGTGGTAACAGCACAGAATACATCCACAAACATGAGTTAGACGCCGCCGTAAAGTATCCATCAAAATCCAGGTGATAGAAGAACCATTTCCCTCGCAGCATCTTCATGGTGTAATGGAACTATCTTCTTTATTTCCCAGACAACATTCCTTAAATAACCCAGATCTCCAGAAATATACTATAAAGTGTCTCCAGATGTAGCAAAAATTGCCTTCCCTAGAAGACACATAAATAAAGTCCAGGAACACAAGGCCACCCACCTTTCCAGTAAATGGATGCCTCATAAATACATAAAGGTAATCCAGCATAGGGTAAAAAATATGGCCCTTCAGGCAGATTGCTATGCTTCCCTTAAGCTTGCGTCTCCTCTCTGACAGCCTTCGGCAGAGCCCGAAAACCCTTTATAATAACCAGCTCTGTCCCCCTTTCATATCACATGATTTCGGTTCACCTGGAACGAACAAAGAGCGTATACACAAAGACACGCCGAAAATCAAGAAAAAAAAGATCCATGAGCCAGGCCTAGAAAGATATTCAGTGTTTTCAATCCCGGGGAGGGAGGGGAGAAGGGGGGGGCATCTGTATCCCTTATCAAACTTTCATTGCTCCTTTTTTTTAAACACAAGAGTTATTGTGGAGAGTTTTTTAATGTCCCCTTTTACTGTATGTAAGATTTCATTGTGAAGGCTTTAGGCCTAGCCAGGCTACGCCAATAAGGCAGGACAATGGAAGGTCTATATGCGAGCGGCCTGCCCTCAGGACAAAAGCCTGCGTTGTCTCTGGAGGGGGGGAAGGGAGGTTGCTCAGGTACCAGAGGGGTGAAGATCACTACAGAGCATCTTAAGATCCAATTCAAAGAGATTTAGCATCTTCATTTGAAACGAGCAGTCATTTTACTTCTCTCTTTCTGGGTGCAATGAACCCAGTGAGCACGTTTCCGATGCTTGCCAAGAATCCTAATCAATTTCCCTCACTAACTGGGTGCGAACCGAAAGGGCAAATTGTCCTTTAGATTATCAAGATGGGTGATAATAAATCGGGTTAATTCTGTCTCACATTATTATTCAGTAAGCAACATTGCACCCCCGCCCCCAGAAAGCAGTCATGCTAATTAACTGCTCCCACCTCAATACAATGCATTGTTCCTGAGGAACACAGGACCAGGCAGACAGAACCTGGAAATTAAAAGACTGTACTCTTGTTTTATCACTCTTTAGTCAGTCGTTGCAAATAATTGTATTCATCGCAGACATTTCTCTTGATCTCATGCGCACTGCAATCGGATATTTAGACAGCTAAAAGCAGAAGACAATATCCACAAGTGTAATAAACTAGAAGTAAAACTGGTTCTTAAGTCTCTACACGGCGCAATTTTTTTTTATACAAACATAACTCCTTATTAGTGGTATACACTTATCCCTAAGCGCTATGCGAGAACAAATTGTACAAATAATAAAAATGTAAAACGTGAAAAATACTTAAATAAAGTCCAATATAGTTCAAGTAAAACAGGGATCACAGGTCCTTCCCAAGGGTAACTTCTCTGATTTTATAGCTCGTTGGTCACCAGTGCACATAAATGCAACCAACATGAAAAGAATATGTATAATGTCGCCAAAGGCCCACTCACATTTTTTTGAGCCCTTCCTATTTGGCTCAACTATATGTACACAGGTTGTTCTTACAGAGGGGACTTCTTCCACTTAGTGGTTATCCTTCTATTTCATGTGGTGACCGACGAGATACAAGATCAGAGGAATCCAGAGTTACCCTTGGGAGGAACCTGTGATCCCAGTTTTACTTGTACTATATTGGACTTTATTTAAGTATTTAGATTTTTTTACATTTTTATTATTAGTGCACTTTGTTCACGCATAGGGATAAGTGTATATCATTAATAAGGCGTTATGTTTGCATAAAAAAAAAAAACTTACAGCGTTATTCAGAGAGATCCGAAAAGTCACCGCACGTTCGGTGACTTTTCGTTCTCCACACTTCGGGGTGATTAAGCGATTCCTAGTTGGTCGACCCTGTGGTGTATTCAGCAAGCACCGCAGGGCCCCCTTAGTGCAGGGAATACTCGCCTCAAACCCACAGAACACTCGCCGAACACTCACCGAATACTCACTGAAAATCAGCAAAAACCAAGCCGAACATGCTGGAAAAATCCGAGCAGCCGCTGATCACAGTGCAGAGCAGCCGTCAGAAAAAGCCGACACGCAGACGAACGGGGTGAAAAAGAAAAGAAAAACAGTTTGCTTGAAAGTTTGGAATTTGAACCGCTGTTTGCAAAAAACCTAATGTACGAAAATGCCTGGAATTTACATAGAAGAGCCAATGAATGATAATAAAAAGGTCTGTTACAGAAAAATGAAAAAACGATTTAAAAAAAAAGAAATGGAAAATAAAATTTGACAAAAAGATCCCAAAAAATGCCTAAAAGATCCTAAAAAATCTAGAAATAAAAAGACTTTTTACTGTAGAATAAAATGATAAACAGTCTATTAGATATTGAATTAAAATGGGAATATTTTTAACATTGAAACCTATGGGATTCGCCTGAATAAACCTGACGAATAAAACCACCGAACAGCAGGGCATTTCATTGACATTCCTCAGCTGTTCGGTGTTTTCTGAATAGACGGACCATTGCTTCTCTAAGGGGGCAAAATTGGGCGAATTACCTGCTCTCTGAATAGCTGAATGGCCCCAAAATGTCCCTGTTCGCTGAAATTCAGTGTCCGGTTAAATTTCGTCCACAGTTCGGATCTCTCCGAATAACCCCATAGAGACTTACGAGCCAGTTTTATTTCTGCTTTGTTACACTTGTGGATATTGTTAAGGTGTATTTTGTTGGGGATTTATGCACATATCTATCACAGCTGCATGTATACTACTGGATAATTTTAACGTACGCACCATAAAACACACCATTATAAAGTTTGTTTAAAACTAGAAGACAGTTTGTTTCATGACACCCTTAGGTTTATTCATTGTTAATTAAAAGGTGAGGATATTCGCTAGTGTTCTCTTTGTCAATGGTAATGGTCCGTTGCAATGCAAGAATAAAAGAAAAATCAAAGATAAATTTAGAAAGATAGATAGATACATAAATACAGTATTCAGTATTTATATAGCACCAACGTATTCCGCGGTGCTTTACAATTGGAAAATATAAACAGAACAGAAGGCATAACTGTACAAAAGGAACAGAGGGCCGTGTGTGTAGTCTGGAGGACTGCGAGAGTGGTACCTAGCCATAAACGTGGTGACAGTACTTTGGTATCCAACTACCGTCCAATATCATTGCTCCCTGTAATGTCAAAAATTTGGGAAAAATGCGTCTACACACAATTACTTGATTATTATCAATATTGGAACTACTTAACCCCAGATCAATCAGGCTTTCGTCCAAATCACTCAACTACAACCGCCCTTTTAAAAGTCTGCAATGATATCCAAACTGGTATGGAACAAGGAAGCCTAACTGGAGTCATCTTTCTTGATTTTGCCAATGCCTTTGACACAGTAGACCATGGCATCTTGTTAAAAAACTTAAAAACTCTGGTATTGGTGATCACACACTAACCTGGTTTCGATCATATGTATCTGACCGATCGCAATATGTGTCCATTTCTGTCAGCTCCTCCCTCCCCCTCCCAGTCACTTGTGGTGTACCCCAAGGCTCAATACTCGGCCCCCTGCTATTTACAATATTCATAAATGATCTGCCTAACATCTGCAAAGCCTCAACTGTACACATGTACGCAGACAACACCGTAATCTATACCAGCAAACCAAATCTCCCGGAGCTGGAGGCCGTGCTGCAAGAACAATTCACAGAGGTAGAAAAGTGGATCAAACACAACAAACTTTTTTTAAATACTGACAAAACTGTAACGATGCTCTTTGGAACAGCACCTAAACTACATAAATTGCAAAATCCCCATCTATGTGTTGGGACGCAATCAAATGGCACACTGACCACAGTCACTTCTCTCAAATATCTAGGTATGTGGTTGGACCCAAATCTATCCTTTGGCCCCCACATCGAAAACTTTCCTCTAAACTTTACCCCAAACTAGGTGCCCTGTACAGAAACAAATCCTGCCTGAGCCCCACGGTAAGAAAGCAAATTGTACAACAAATGCTTATGCCGGCTATTGATTATGGAGATGTAGTGTACGCAGCCGCCCTGCAAACACACCTTCAGAAACTTACTACATTGTATAACTCATTCTTCCACTTTGCGCTACAATGTAACTACATGACCTACCATTGTGACATGTTAAAAGAGCTAAATTGGCCATCGCTGGAGTCTAAACGCACCCTTCACCTTTCCAACCTGGTGTTTAAGAGCTTTTCTGGTAAGCTGCCACCCTATCTGAATAGACTGCTTCCCCCAGCAGCTCCCTCATCCTATAGCCTCTGATCCAGGACCAGCACCTTACTTGCAATTCCACAATACGAAAAGACAGTGGCTTGATCCTCATTTTCCTACAGAGCACCACAGTTATGGAATAACCTACCAGACGCCGTCAAATCTTCCCCCAGTCTAAAGTCACTCAAGAGCTCCCTATTAACATACCTCATTACGGAATGCACCTGTAAACATGTAACATAATGACTATTTCCTACATATTTATTTTCTATTAATCTGTATATTTGTGTTGTTTTTCCTTAATATCTTGCATTGTATTACTTTCAGAGTAATTCAAAGAGAATCGAAAAGTCACCGCACGTTCGGTGACTTTTCGTTCTCTTCAATTCGGTTCCTTTTGCCGATCCGATTTCGGTGACCCTGCAGTGTATTCAGCAAGCACCACAGGGTCCCCGAATTGCAGGGAAACGCTGCCGCAAACCCGATGAAAACTCACCGCAAAACCCAGCGAATGCACGCCGAAAACCCGCAAAAACATATGGATTAACCTGCCGAAAACCACGAAAAAACCCGAGCAGGATCCGATCACACGCAGCGCAGCCGCCGGAAAAAGCCGACACTGCAGACAAATGGAGTGAATAAATTAGCAAAACAGTTTGCATGAATGTTTGAAAAGTGAAACGCTGTTTGCAAAGAAACTACTGAGCGGAAATGTCTGAAATTTACATAGGAGGTCCAGGGACTGATAATAAAAAGGGCTGTTACAGAAAAAATAAGTAAACTTAAAAAGAAAAAAAAATCATAAAAAATGCTTAGAATATCCTAAAAAATCTATAAATAAAGAGACTCTTTACTGCAGAATTTTAGAATGAACGGTTTATTAGATATTGAATTAAAACCGGAATATTTTTAACATTGAAGCCTATGGGATTCGCCTGAATAAATCTGCCGCATGAAACCACCGAATGGCAGGGCATTTCGGGAACCTTTCACTGCTGGTTTGTGCTCTCTGAATAGCCGAAACAGTGCTTTTTCATGGGGATTTCACTGCCCTTGAACAGGCACCGAACAGGAACCGAATGTGCAGGCAATTCGCCAGGATTTGGCGAATTGCTTGCTCTCTGGATAGCCGAATGGCCAAGAAAGGTAACCGAACGTTGAAAATCAGCGTTCGGTTACCTTTCTCAAGCAATTCGGATCTCTTTGAATAACCCTGTTTGTATTTCTGTAACATTTTAATGTTCTTGAACCCAGGACATACTTTAAACAAGAGAAATCTCAATGTATCCTTCCTGGTAAAATCCTTTATAAATAAATAAATAAATAATACCTGTCCGGTAATACAGCTCTTTATACAACTGTTCTGCCAGATATCCTTTATGCTTACAATCTAAAGGAATTAATGGGGTATGAGACAAAAGGGAGCTGGGGGATTGTGGAGCTGGTTGAAGCTGGTGGCCCAATAAAGTATAAAAGGAAGTTGCATGAAAAAAGACCAAGGGTTTGGATTAAAGAAATAAGAGAGAGAGACTATATGAGGGAAATATTGTATATAACCCGTATGAGGTGTATAAAGGGGTATAAAATTAGGATGAGGAGATAATGGGTGAGAGGTAGTGCAGAGGAAAGATGGTGATGATGGTTGGTTGTGCTATGCATTGTTGCTTGTTGCAGGGGAGAGATTGCATTGATGGCTGGGGGAGTTATGTTTGTTTCTGGCTGTAGGAGCAATATGGAAATGATGGCTGGGGATGTTATGCTTTGTTGCTTGTTGCATGAGAGAGATAGATGTGAGCTGCTCTGTATTTTTGAGTGTGCAGGCGTTATATTTATTACTTATAAAATAAATAATCCCTGTCGAGTTTCTGTGCTCGCCTATGATGGCAATGGTGGCTGGGGGCGTTATGCTTTGTTGCATCGAAAAGATGCTGATGGTGGCTGGGGTGTTATGCTTTGTTGCATCGAAAAGATGCTGATGATGGCTAGGGGTGTTATGCTTAGTTGCAGGGGAAAGATGCAGATGACATCTGGGGGTGTTATGCTTTGTTGTAGGGGAAACATGCTGATGAAGGCTGTAGATGTTGTGCTTTCCAGTTTGTTGCAGGGGAAACATGCTGATGAAGACTGGGGTGTTATGCTTTGTTGCAGGGGAAACATGCTGATGAAGGCTGTAGCAGGGGCGGATCCAGAGACTAGTCTCGGGAGGGGCACTTACAGAAAATAAGGTGTTTTAGCAGAGAGCCCGACTCACGAGAATTTACAGAGGGCCCGGCTCACAGGACCTTACAATCTAGAAGAGCAGAGGGCACCCAGGAGCTTACAATCTAGAGGAGCAGAGGGCACCCAGGAGCTTACAATCTAGAGGAGCAGAGGACACCCAGGAGTTTACAATCTAGAGGAGCAGAGGGCACCCCGGATTTTACAATCTAGAGGAGCAGAGAGCCCCCAGCTCACACATGGATTTGCCCCCAGCTCATGGATTTGCCCAGCTCATGGATTTGCCCCCAGGTCATGGATTTGCCCAGCTCATGGATTTGCCAAGCTCATGGATTTGCCCCCAGCTCATGGATTTGCCCAGCACATGGATTTGCCCAGCTCATGGATTTGCCCCCAGCTCATGGATTTGCCCAGCTCATAGATTTGCCCCCAGGTCATGGATTTGCCCCCAGCTCATGGATTTGCCCAGCTCATGGATTTGCCCCCAGCTCATGGATTTGCCCAGCTCATGGATTTGCCCCCAGCTCATGGATTTGCCCAGCACATGGATTTGCCCAGCTCATGGATTTGCCCCCAGCTCATGGATTTGCCCAGCTCATGGATTTGCCCCCAGCTCATGGATTTGCCCAGCTCATGGATTTGCCCCCAGCTCATGGATTTGCCCAGCTCATGGATTTGCCCCCAGCTTACACATGGATTTGCCCAGCTCTCACCTGGATATTGCTCCAGGCCTCCAGCTCCGGCAGGGGTTCACTCTGAGCCGGGGACCCAGATGCCGGGCAGCGCCGGAGTGCCTGCCCGGTCCTGAAGAGTCCGTCCTGTTGAGTGATGCGGCTGCGTGGCGTGCGTGCGCAGGTCACGCGGTCCGGCCAGTCAGGTGGTACAGAGACTCAGTACCACCTGATTAGCCGGACCACGTGACCGCCGGCGCCTGCACGCAGCCGCTTCCCTTTAACAGGACGGACTCTTCAGGACCGGGCAGGCACTCCCGCGCTGCCCGGCATCTGGGTCCCCGGCTCAAATCTCGGGGGGGGGCAATTTCCCCATTGCCTCCCCCTGGATCCGCCCCTGGGCTGTAGATGTTGTGCTTTCCAGTTTGTTGCAGGGGAAACATGCTGATGAAGGCTGGGGTGTTATGCTTTGTTGCAGGATAAAGATACTGATGATGGCAGTAGATGTTGTGCTTTCCGGTTTGTTGCAGGGGAAAGATGGCGATGATGGTTGCTGGGGGTGCTACACTTTGTTGCTTTTTTTCAGGAGATAGATTGCTAATTAGGAATACTGGATGCTAGGGATGCCCCGATACTTCGTACTCGTGCAGATGCCCCCGATACCTCAACCGATACCAGAAGCCAGTGTTGGACTGGCTTGCTGACCGGTGTCTGAGGGGCAGGCGCAGTTGGCAGAGTGTTCTAATGGTACTCTGTCAGGCCCCTCCAGATGGCCTCGTTCCTTTGAGCGGCCACCGGCAAAGGTTGTAGCCCAACCGCGAGCTGGGAACCACCAGCCATAATCTCGTGAGATCCCAGAGTTCAGAAGATCTTGTGAACTCTGCAATCTTGTGAGATTGCGGCTGGTGGTTCCCAAGAGAGCGGCCGGGCTATAACCTTTGCGGTGGCTGCTCGAAGGAGCAAGGCCACCCGGCGGGGCCTGACAGAGTACCGTTAGAGCACTCTGCCAGCCGTCCCAGTGTTTATATCTGTATATGAGGTCTGTAGAGTAGCCATGGGTCTGTGGGTATATATACAGTTGTGTTCAAAATTATTCAAATCCCACTGAAATTGAGTGTTTTGGCCAGTTTGACATTGATTTTGATCATTCAGTCATCTTGCTTACAATTAAATCAAAGAGGCACGTGTAGGTCAGACAAATATAACATAACATTTATAATGAAATAACCACAAATGTCTTTTCTGTGCTCACATCATTATCAGTTTTATTCAACCCCCAAGTGACATTCAATCTTAGTACTTATAACTGTAAAAGGAAGTTGTACTAACAGCTTTTAAACGTGAAGCATAGCTTGACACAAGTGTCTTGCAGCGATCTACGGGTATCTTCGCCCATTCGTCATGGGCAAAAGCCTCCAGTTCAGTCACATTCTTAGGCTTGCGCACTGCAACTGCTTTCTTTAAGTCCCACCAGAGGTTCTCAATTGGATTTCAGTCAGGTGACTGCGATGGCCACTCCAAAATGTTCCAGCCTTTAATCTGCAACCATGCTCTAGTGGACTTGGAGGTATGCTTGGGATCATTGTCCTTTTGAAAGGTCCAACGTCTCCCAAGCCTCAGGTTTGTGACGGACTGCATCACATTGTCATCCAATATCTCCTGGTACTGAAGAGAATTCATGGTACCTTGCACACGCTGAAGCTTCCCTGTACCTGCAGAAGCAAAACAGCCCCAAAGCATGATTGACCCCCCGCCATGCTTCACAGTAGGCAAGGTGTTCTTTTCTTCATAGGCCTTGTTCTTCTTCCTCCAAACATAGCGTTGATCCATGGGCCCAAACAGTTCTAATTTTGTTTCATCAGTCCACAGATCACTATCCCAAAACTTCTGTGGTTTGTCCACATGACGTTTGGCATACTGCAGTCGACTCTTCTTATTTTTTGGAGACAGCAAGGGAGTGCGCCTGGGAGTTCTGGCATGGAGGCCTTCATTACGCAGTGTGCGCCGTATTGTCTGAGCTGAAACTTCAGTACCCACATCTGACAAATCTTTTCTCAGTTCCTCAGCAGTCACACGGGGACTTTTCTCCACTCTACGCTTCAGGTAGCGCACAGCAGTCGAAGTCAGCATCTTCTTTCTGCCACGACCAGGTAGCGTTTCAACAGTGCCCTTTGCCTTGAATTTGCGAATGATGCTTCCTATGGTCTCTCTTGGTATGTTTAACATCTTTGCAATCTTCTTATAGCCATTGCCCTTCCTGTGAAGAGTAATCACCTCTTCTCTTGTCTTCCTGGACCATTCTCTTGACTTCACCATGTTTGTAACCACACCAGTAAATGTCTAGAAGGAGCTGAGTATCACAGTCATTTTAAAGCTGCCTAATTGGTGCTTATTATGCTTTATTGCTGCTCCGTGACATCCACAGGTGTTTTCAATAACTGATTGAACACACTTGAATGAACCTCTGTTCTTCAGAGTGGTAGTCTTTAAGGGGTTGAATAATTGTGTCAATGAAGAATTCACAAAAGAAACATTTACTACTGTATTACAAAACCAATTGATGTCATTTAAGTTGCATACGGTTCTTTAAAAAGTCCTTGTAGGATTTCATTCTGAATACAATTACAAATGTACACTAAATTCCCTAAAACCCTTTACAGCATTGGGGGTTGAATAATTTTGAACACAACTGTATATATATAAAACAGCAAAAGGTCGCACTCAACCTCAAAACTAAGCAGGTGCATCTAAGACATCAAATACAAAACACCAAGCAAGAGCACTCCATATTATTGACCACCTTCTTCCATCATTTTCTGTGAAAAAAAAAACAGTTTTAAAATTGCTCAAAAAACCTGACTGAGGTAAAATGACGGGGATTCAGTTCACAAAGTTATGATCATAATTTGCTTAAGCCTGTCAAAGATGGGGTACATTGGTGACTGTGACAGGCTTAAGCAAATTATGATCATAACTTTGTGAACTGAATCCCCATCATTTTACCTCAGTCAGGTTTATTGAGCATTTTATCAATGGTCAATAATATGGAGTGCTCTTGCTTGGTGTTTTGTATTTAATGTCTTAGATGCACCTGCTTAGTTTTGAGGTTGAGTGCAACCTTTTGCTGTTTTGTATTTTATATATAGAGAGCTGACAACTCTCATTTGGTGTGCACCCCTCCCTGTTCGCAGGTGCTCCACTATGGCAGCCTATGAAGGCCTCGAGCTGCCGGGGAGCTCCAGGGTGAGTTGATCCTGTAAGTGCAGACTCGGTCAAGTTAGATAGGACCTGTCAAAGATGGAGTACATTGGTGACTGTGACAGGCTTAAGAAAATTATGATCATAACTTTGTGAAGTGAATCCCCATCATTTTACCTCAGTCAGGTTTATTGAGCATTTTTAAAACTGTGTTTTTTTTCACAGAAAATGATGTAAGAAGGTGGTCAATAATATGGAATGCTCTTGCTTGGTGTTTTGTATATATATGTATATATATTATATATATATAGTTATTCAAAGAGAATCGAAAAGTCACCGCACGTTCGGTGACTTTTCGTTCTCTTCAATTCGGTGTGATTTGGCGATCCCATTTCAGCGACCCTGCGGTGTATTCAGCAAGCACCACAGGGCCGCCGTAGTGCAGGAAAAAGCAGCCGTAAACCCGACGAACACTCACGGCAAAACCAGGCGAACGCACACCGAAACCCGCAAAATCATCTGGATTAACTCCGCAGAAGACGCCGGAGAAACCCTAGCAGCCGCCGATCACAGCGCAGAGCAGTTGCCGGAAAAAGCCGACACCGCAGATGAATGGAGTGAAGAAAAAAGAAACAGTACGCTTGAATGTTTGAAAAGCGAAACGCTGTTTGCAAAGAAACTACAGAACGAAAATGTCTGAAATTTACATATAAGATCCAATGAATGATAATAAAAAGGGCTGTTACAGAAAAAGAAAAAAACGATTTGAAAAAAATAACGGAAATTTTTTTTTCGCAAAAACATCCCGAAAAATGCCTAAAAGATACTAAAAAATCTAGAAATAAAGAGACTTTACACTGTAGAATATTATAATCAACGGTTTATTACATAATGGATTAAAACAGGAATATTTTTAACATTGAAGCCTATGGGATTCACCTGAATAAATCTGCCGCTTGAAACCACCGAACAGCAGAGCAATTCGGCAACTTTACACTGCTGGTTTTTGTTCTCTGAATAGTTGAAGCATTGCTTCATTATGGGGGTTTCACTGACCTCGAACAGACACCGAACAGCCACTGTATGTGCAGGCAATTCGCCAAAATTTGGCAAACTGCCTGCTCTTTGGATAGCCGAATGGCCAGGAAAGGTAACCGCACGCTGAATTTCACTGTTCGGTTACCTTTCGGCCATAATTTGGATCTCTTTGAATAACCCTGATAGTCTGTGGGTGTGTATATATCTATATATATGTATATATATATATAGTGTGTTTATTATTGCAGAAGCCACTTGCACATCACAGCAATTCGATGAATTGCATCCCAGAGCTCCTGTGCCACATTCCCCATATGCAGCAAGGAATTCTGGGTAGGATATGCAAATTACATCTGTCTCACTTTTATGCATCCTGGGTCAAAAAGAAAAAAATAGTATAGATGGTAATAAACACTAATATATCTCAACTGTAATATAAAATGTATCTATAAATCTCCACAATAGAAGTTTCTTTGAAAAAAACTTTTTTATTAGTTAGGTTCACTGATTGTGTATTTTATTCTTACAGTGGTTGTGGATCCGTTGTGGTGTAACTGGGCTATCAGAATAATTTCAGCTCCACATAATTAAGTTTGTGTATCTATGTGTACCAGTGTGTTATATAATCTCAGGATTGATTTCAGGATTGTGTAGAGCTATAGTATAGCATATATATATATATATATAAGGTTTGTTCTTATTGGAAAGTGGTCATATTACATTAAGTAAAAGTATCGGTACTCATACTTGTACTCGGTCTTAAAAAAGTGGTATTGTGCATCCCTACTGCATGATAGTCTGGTGAAACAATTCTGAGGCAGACTCATATAGTTTGGAGCTATGGAAGTGTTTATGTCTGTAAAAAGCAACGTTTTATTGTTTCTCCCCTGGGAAGACAGTTACCGATTACAAGGGGTTTTGTCTTCTAACAATTACACAGTGTGTTCCAGCAGTTACTCAGATGAGAACATGGGACCCTGAGGCCATTCCAAGCATCTTCTGTCAGTCGTCTCCTCCTATAACATACCTACACAGCTTTTTCTATTTTGGAACTCATATCCTTGAGTGATGCACTCTTTTTTTCCCTAGCTGGATGAACGGAGAGCCTTACAACAGATTGGCAATGCCATCTCGAAATGTGTTTAAAAATGAACTTCAAAAAAGTATGAGGTAAAAGTGTGAGCGCCAAAATAAGCTACTGGCCTACCAGATTAGCCATGCTTGAGGCCTGCATTTGTGGCCTGAGGACCATGAATTTATAACGCCTTTCTGGGTCATGGAAGTAAATGGCTAAGGTCGAAATATATAAAGTATCACAGAAGTTAAAAAATCGGTCTTAATTTTGCAAAGAAATGGTGCAAAAAGAAAAAATAGTATATATGGTAATAAACACTAATAGATCTCAACTGTAATATAAAATGTATATATAAATCTCCACAATAGAATTTTTATTAGTTAGGTTCACTGATTGTGTATTTTATTCTTACAGTGGTTGTGGATCCGTTGTGGTGTAAATGGGCTATGATTAGAATAATTAAGTTTGTGTATCTATGTGTACCAGTGTGTTATAGTGCACGTGTGTATTACAGGATTGTGTAGAGCTATAGTAGAGCATAAATCAGAGGATTAAAGAATAACAGATTGAGGTCTGGATTAAAATGAATGAATGAGACGCTGTGTTAAGGAGTTTTCAAGCAATGGATTAGTAGTGTGTGCATGGGGTGTGTTGTGTTTGGGTAATATTTCAGTTTTTCAAGTGCAATCATTCATTAGGTAAGGAACCTTGATAGTAGCAAAATAGCACAGGTTAAAGGACATTAAAGCAGGCAAGTAAGGTGAGTTCTAGAATAGCTAAATTTGTATCAAACCAATACAATTATGAATACAGCTACTTACATGTTATGATGTGAATTATAGGGGAAAATAGTGAGGTTGGTATAATATGTTTTAATTTGGAATTCAGACTCATAAATTCTTTAATCGCAAAATACATGTTATGTATCGGGGCGGATTCTGGAGATTAACCCTTCAGTTGCCTATAACATTGGCAGGTTGTATTTAAATGGCATTCAGAATATGGAGAATCTGGGATTTTTTGTTGACTGTTAACTTGGCAGAAATAGGTACGTTTCGCTCTTAATTTCCGCCCCCTCCATTGGTGGCAGCCAATCAGGAGGTCCATGGATGAGATGTAGTTTGTTTGAGAAAAGCTTCGCCTTAAAGGCATGGGGAGAAGTGATCAGGGCAGCGAACAGAGCATCATTCAGATACGAGAACAGAGGCTCTATTACTGAAACAGCACTGAGCCAGCTCACCTCCTACCACTAAGACTCAATAGGTACGTCCTGCATTCCAACTTTCCCGGCCCTCTATTTTACCAAAATTTTCTTCAAGATCGCAAAATATATTTATACATCCTACATTTAAATTACTTTTTTTTAAAAAAAATCTTTTTCGCTTTTTCTTTATTTTGGTTTTATGCTATTATATGCTTTGAAACATGATTGCTTTAATTATTTATTTCCTCCATGATACATAATATTGTATTATCTCATCAGTTATATGCTATAGATTTCTACACTCCCCTCCTTTGTTATCTAGTGTCTGTTCTTCTTTTCACTGCTGTCTCCTTTATCTTTTATTATTCTATCCCATTCTTCTCTAAGGGACTTTTCAGAAACCTTTTGTTTCTCTTTTTCCATACTTCTTTCCAGAGTTTCTCTTCTTTACGTGTTGTCTGGTTTTCACCATCCTTCTATGCAAAAAGAACACTCTTGCACCTGTTTATTATGGATAATTTTCCATTTCTAGTTTTACCTTTTTCTTATTAATTTTTTTACATCATTTTAATGTGTTTTCTTGCTGCCTTTTAAACTCTTTTTCATATTTTTATATTCCTTTTTTTTTCATAATGGTGTTTTTCATAATACTTGTTCTCTGAAAGTGTAATCTTGGCTCTTGGGTAGCTTTCATCAAACATTTCGGCTTTGATTTTGTCACTTTTGTCTATATTTTTTTCTCGTATGGGTCTGTTATTTGTGCTTGTAATTTTTTTCTCTTGCACACTTACTGAGATACAAACATATAAATAGAACTCTGGTTTACACATACAGGTCTATTCAAAGAAAGGTGAAACTCAGGAGAATTGACTGGAGAATTGAAAATTCTAGGTCAAAATAGCCAAACCAGAAAACTTCTCCCATTTATTTCACTTTCCAAATCGGCTATTTGGTCTAGATTGATCTCTTCTCCTACCAATTCTCCTGGTTTTCACCTTTCTCTGAAAAGCCCTGATAAGTGTATTCACGAACAGAAATATACAAATGCAGATACACACAAGTATATATATTATATACACATAAAAGTGATATTTATCATGCTTTATTATTTTTTAGCATATGTGTATTCATATATAGGTGTGTGTATATATATATTTGTATGTTTGTATATTGGATTGCAGTTCTTGCTGCTGCCACCATGTAAAATAACTTCTATTCTCCAGAGACCTCTCCATCCTTTCAGCTCTGTTTTACCAAATCAGTTAAAAAAACACATCTCGCAAATCGTCATTTGTGGAATTGCTATGATTTCTTTCGTATTGCTGTATCCAAGACAAACAATATAAATGGGTTTCTGAAACGTAAAGGCATTTATTTTAGAAAATATTAAAATATTAAACACAATAAGTATATTTTGCAAGTATTATTATTACGATCTAATGCTGCCCATGAGACTGGGAGACTGATGATGATGCCCATGAGACTGGGAGACTGGGAACACTGGTTATTTTAAAGAAGTCAAGAAGTTAAACTGAACCTTTAGTATATATATATTATTATTGCAGGAACCACTTGCACATCACAACAATTGAAAGAACTGCAAGTGGCTTCTGCAATAATAAACTTCATTAATTATTGCGTAGAGGCTTTTTATCTCACTTTTTGTCCTCCACTATATATATATATATCACACTACCCAAGACACACAGGCAAACAGGCTAAGGTCCTTAGGTTGAAAGATCCTAAAACATTATTTGGGTTACTCATTCGGTTTTAATGTAATCAAGTAATATTGAGTGGAAACTACTGATTGAAACATGTTGCACTTTTCAAGAATGTGCCTCACGGTCTACATTGGCCAGATTAGGATGATGGCATAAAATAATGTTTATAAAAGGTTAATACGAATCAGTTTTTTACTATTGACATCTTTAATCACTAATAAAAGGATTGTACTGTATTGTTGTACAAAGTAATGATTATAATTAGATATTCAGTGACGTCAGACAATTGTTCATGAATGAACATACTGTTGGATCTATGAACTGATTTAACATTGTATTTTAACAATAATATTCATGCAAGCCTGGTCAGAACAAGCCCCATATAACTTGGTAAAATCCACCAACATCGGTTTAAGATCAAAACTGCTTAGTGTATTAAAACGGGCAATCAAAACCTTTCATTCAGTATTTACTGAGCACAGAGACAAAGTGCTGTCCTTAAAACTAACATTCAATCACAATGTGTCAAATCTCTAAACGGACTCATAGAACCCTGTCATGGCAATTAAAAAAATTATAAAAATTTAAAATAATAAAATGAATAAAAAATATAATAAATAAAAACTTAAACTTGGAATTGGAAATTGGCTAAGACCAATCATTCTTAACTTTTACTATTTTAAAGCAATACCATTCATGAAACCATGAAACCCATTCGATTCAATGCTTTCCCTTACCGGCTGTTGAGGAACTTTACAGAAAGTGCATTGAAAATGAAATATGAAGTTTGAAGGAAAAATTAACCAAAAAGCAATTTATTAATAGCGTTTTTATAGTCCTTCTCCTCTTCAGTGACTGCCTCAAACGATCATGTGAAATATAGACTAATTTTGTGTTCCTTTCCTGGCAAGTAGCCATATGAATTGCCTTTCATAAAAGTTTGTTTGTTGTTTTTAAGAATAAATTAGATTAAATCCAAGTAAAGCCATTGTCCTAGATTTAATGAATCGCTGGCTTTGTTTGAAGCGAGCATGTGATTAGTTTATATTTGTTTAAAATGGTTAATACCCTATTTATAGAGGATTTCAGAGTCTATAAAATCTGACTTTAAAAGGACAGCACCAAATTTAATACAACTAAATTAATTAGCTACTTTTATCATCAATAGCAAAATGATGACTTTATAACACAGGTATCATATCTTGTGTATATTGACTGTATTTTAGTTCTAATTTCAATTTTGGGAACAATACATAGTAATAATAACACCAAACTGTTTGCGTTGGCCTGTGTTAAGCATGATTTCAATGCTACTGTACAGAGCTAGGTGATAGCTTTGAGATTTACACACACTCATATATATATATACTGTATATATAAAGGGTATATATAAAGGGTGGTACTTTCTGCACTACAGGACGTTTTTAAGTAAAAATTAAGAGATATAAGTAGTTATATTGATACAATAAAAAGGTATTGGTTTGTTTTATTCCTCTGAATTCTTCCACAACGCTGGCTTGCCGAATAATGCAATTTTGATTAAAAGCCATGAATTTGTTCACATGCAGCGACTAAGTAGATTTTCTTGAAGGATTATATCATTAGGAAGATTCTGGGTCCAGGCAGTTTATCAGGAGACACGTAGACTCTGTCGGGTTTTAGTTTAGTTGTTTGCCGTCTGAATGTTCGATTTTTTCCCTATAAAGACTAATTTTCTGGCGTTTATTAAGAATCTCACTTGTGGCATATGAGATTTTGTCTTTGAGGTAATAGTGGTGAAAGCTACAGGTCAGTACGTATTCTCCTGAATATGAGCTTTGTCTTAACCTTGGCAGGTGTGCTTACGCTTTAACACCCATTCAAAGTATTCTTAAATTAATCCCCTTTATTATACCTTGATCGTATTTAAAGCACCAGTGACAATAATTCTTTATATATATTGTATATGTTGTTTTTTATATGTGTGAAATAGAGCTGGTAGAGTGTATGTGACTTTCCAAGACTACAAGCTGGATACCTAGACAAGTTATTGGTGTCCCACCTACAATAAGATAACTCAAAAATACCATGGACTGTGGTTCTGCTAATTGTTGGCGAAGGATTATACCCAGGACGATAATTCTGGTCAGCATAGGCAGACAATTATACTATGGACAGTAAAAATGGTCATCTAAGACTGCATTTGGCTGATAGTGACAAGAGTTTGTGTTGATAGTATATTAAGCACAGGTATCCCCAGCACCTAAATCCAGCCATATGACCTCCTAACAGTAACCTTGATGATATTAAATTACAATCATTAGACACAGTGCTTGTATGTCAATGAATATTTGCAGAATATAAAGATCTCCTGCCTGGAGTTAGTCAATAAGGAGTGGCTTGGAAAGTGCTGTAGATAATAATGGAGGGTGGGGTCCGGAAGGCTGTTTATCAAGACAAGTTCAAGAAATCTTGGCCTTGAACCTGAAAATGACCTTCTAGTCGTCGATTTCAGATACTTGGCGACAGATTTTAAGGATATGTTCAGGCAAAACTTGTTTTCAATTTAATAATGTGACTGGATGGCTTTGTATTATAAGTACAAGCTTGGACAGTGGTGGATGTATATGGAGTCTTGGAATTGCATCTTGGTGGCTCCAAAGATTGTTGCCTTTCTAGGTCACATAATGTGACCTCCTGGCTGCGGGATACCAGCACATGCATAGAAACATAGAAACATAGAAAAATGTCGGCAGATAAGAACCTTTCGGCCCATCTAGTCTGCCCAATTACATGGATACTTTACCTGGATTTATCTTTTGTTTAGGATAGCCTTATGCCTATCCCATGCCTGCTTAAATTCAATTACTGTTTTGGCCTCTACCACTTCAACTGGAAGACTGTTCCATGTATCCACCACCCTCTCAGTAAAATAATGCTTTCTGATGTTACTTTTAAACCTTTGCCCCTCTAATCTAAGACTATGTCCTCTTGTTTTGCTACTTTGTTTCCGTTTAAATATACTCCCTTCCTCTACCTTGTGGATTCCCTTTACGTATTTAAATGTTTCTATCATATCTCCTCTGTCTCGTCTTTTTTCCAAGCTGTACATGTTAAGATCATTAAGCCTTTCCTGGTAACTTTTCTCCTTCAAGCCGTACACCATTTTAGTAGCCCTTCTCTGAATTCTCTCTAACATGTCTATATCATTCTTATTTGTGGCCAAACGTAATAATATATATATATATATAAATAAATTAGAAGATGTATAAACATGTTTAGCATCTTATGTTAAGGTTAATTATTCATAACGCCTGAATATATAAAGAAATGTATTTTAATTCCAGGTGCAGATCCAGACAATATGAGTGACGACCAGAGCCTGTCTGAGGTGGAAATGAGCCCTGTTGGGTCAGAGGACCCCTCTCTAACCCCTGACCCTTTGCCACCCCATGCTCACTCCAGCCCTGATGATGATGAAGAAGGAAAGGTGAAGAAAGAGCAAGATTCAGAAGATGAGAGATTCCCTGTATGCATCAGGGAAGCAGTTTCCCAAGTTCTTAGCGGCTACGACTGGACGTTAGTGCCCATGCCTGTGAGGGTCAATGGAGGCAATAAGTCCAAACCACATGTTAAAAGGCCTATGAATGCTTTTATGGTTTGGGCACAAGCTGCCAGGAGGAAATTGGCTGATCAGTATCCCCATCTGCACAATGCTGAACTGAGCAAGACTCTGGGCAAATTATGGAGGTAAGGCGCCTAATAACTATATAGCTATAGTTCTAAATGATTTTGTTTAATGTGTAACTGGTACAAGTAAAGAATGTCATGTCATACTTCTATAGTATCATATTCATTATAAATAAGAAAGCTGAGATTGCACATTAATGTTGTATATTTAGAGCATAATAATATACCATCAACGCCTTTTACATGATTGTATAAAAAAGTATCTGCTTTGATTTTTTTCCTGCTTCTGGCTACAGCGTGTAGTCCGAGTAAATGACACTAACATACTTTCCTTATTGTTATAAAATTTAATTTACTATATTATCTTGCTGGGTTTCTTTTACATGTGATCAATCTTTTCTTAATTAAATGGCCTACTCTTTTAACAGACTGCTGAATGAGAATGACAAGAGACCCTTCATAGAGGAGGCCGAAAGGCTGCGCATGCAGCATAAAAAAGACCACCCAGATTATAAGTATCAGCCTCGTAGAAGGAAGAATGGGAAGCCTACACCTGGGGAGGGTGATGGGTCCTCTGAGACAGAGGGAGGAGCTGCTTCCATACAAGCACACTACAAGAACTCTCACCTTGACCACAGACATGGCTCGCCAATGTCCGATGGAAACTCTGAACATTCGGCAGGTATATATTGACTGATGTAATATAGTGGTGTAATCTCCCTAAATTACTAACTCATAAGGTATCAAAGAAAAAAATAAACCTTTTGTATTATTACTTACTAAAGGTTCCATCAAAATGATGTTGGTAGAGCACAGCTTTGAAAATTCAGTACTTACACTTAATATATTTTAAGCCATTTTTAATCAAGGAAAAATTGGTTTATGGTAATGAAATTTCAGTTTGTGTCAGTCATATTATTACTTGCAGTTCATTACTTGTGATCTGACATATAGTAACTAATATAATCATATTTTCACTTTAGGCCAAAGCCATGGTCCACCAACCCCTCCAACAACTCCCAAGACTGAGCTGCAGGCTGGAAAATCTGATGGAAAGAGGGATGGAACTCGTTCTCTTGGAGAAGGTGGAAAACCTCACATCGATTTTGGTAACGTGGATATTGGAGAAATCAGTCACGATGTCATGTCCAACATGGAGACATTTGACGTAAATGAGTTTGACCAGTATCTCCCACCAAATGGCCATGCTGGTCACCCAAGTCATATTGGGAGCTACACTTCCAGTTATGGCCTCCCTGGAGCTCTGGCTGCTGGTCCTTCTGCCTGGGCTCTAGCAAAACAACACCCTTCCAATCTGGCAGACTCCAAAGCTCAGGTGAAGACAGAAAGCTCAAGTACAAGTCACTATACAGAGCAACCATCAACATCTCAGCTGACCTACACCTCATTGGGTTTGCCACACTATGGATCCTCGTTCTCATCAATCCCAAGGCCTCAGTTCGACTATTCAGATCACCAGCCAACAAGTTCTTATTACAGCCATTCAAGTCAAGCTTCCACTCTGTACTCAGCCTTCTCCTACATGGGTCCTCCACAGCGTCCTCTTTATACAGCAATCTCTGAACCACCTACAGTGGCTCAATCACATAGTCCCACGCATTGGGAACAGCCTGTCTACACTACTTTATCAAGACCATGATATAAAGCAGTGGAACAAACACAGGAGAGACATCTATCGGAGAACAATATGCTCCGATGGGGTCCTCCAACAGCTCAAATCCCAGGTAGAATCCGGATTCCAAGAGCACCAGGAAACTGTTGTCGGTTTCTACGGGTCCCTAGGAAAGATGGTGACCAGGGAAATATGGGCTATTTTCTCTGAACGGAACTCAAGTGTATAAATGGTGGGGGTAGGATAGCTGGGAAATGCAGGGATGGGGGAAGGGAATTCATGTTATACACAAATAATGGACTAGTGTCTTCCATATTAGGGAGTAAGCTGCAGCATCATTTTGAAGGTGACTTTTGTCATAGGTGCCTTAAAAGCAGTGGACTTTTGACTGTAGTCATTGGCTGCTGAAGGTATGTGCATCTTTGAAAGTCACTTATAACATTTTGACATTGTTATCCAGTTCACCTGGGCTGCTAACCTTTTTGACATAAGGGATAGTCCAAACATCACTAACAATTTTAACATCTTTTGGAATTCATAAAAATAATTCCTCCTGCTCACTTGTCCAAAACTACGTACCACCACGCACTATAGCAAATAATGAAGGAAAGTATGATGCAGGTCATGACTTCTAAGTGCATTCTTTCGGCATCAAAGGTGATACAATCTGCATCTAATTAATCCTGAACAAGTAGAGCAAGTGGAGTGAGGAGATAATTTTTTTTTCCAGTAGTAACAACATCAACAGGTACTCCATCCGTTGTACTGATGAGAGCAATATGGCATCAATGTCTTGGAAATGACTGTTGGGTGCACTAAGGTAGCCAACAATTGGCTTGCATATTCATCCACAGTATTGTGTGATGCGCATGATTGCTCTTGAGAAGAGCAAACTGTCGGTTTTTACTTCTTCAACGTGGTAATGTGTTGTCCTTTATTCTGAATTGACAACCACATGATTTTTATAAATATTCTACTATGAAAACACATTGGTATAACAAGCAGTAGCCAAACAGCCCACTCCTTGTGTAGATATTTCAACAGAGTGATGTCCTTCTGAATTATAGAGAACATGGTCATAAAGGAGAAAAAAAAGTGAGGATTGTACTAGCAAAGCTTTTAAAAAAATTGCATTGTGGAAAAAAAAAAGATCTTCCATTGATCACACCTAGAATAGATACAGGTATAAACCTAGATACGTTTAGTCCATCATAATGGATTCATTGGTACTTATTGATATAGTGCAAGGCTTGGGCAGAGGTGCAAATTCAGAGAAGTCCAAATGAAAACCAACTTAAACGTTCCCTCTGGCAGTTCCAATGTAGAACTTTAACACCAGTTGCTCCTCATATATCATCCTTATTGTAGAGGGAGTCAAATTGTGATTTCTAAAAGGTGACCTTCACACAGACTTAAAATGTCTGCCTCTTGTGAAACTGATGTGGAAGCTAAGATTCTCTAAAGTTGCAGAAATATCATCATGTGACAGGTGAGATTAAATCATGTTTTCACTAGGGAAAAAAAGTGGTATCTCTAACACCAAGAAAAGGAGCATAGAAATAAGAAAGCACACAGAGTAGTCATATCTGATTCAGAAATCAAATATCGATGCAATCCCATTCTTATTTTTATTATTTTTTAATAACATGTTCAGTGAAGCAGATGTTCTCGGAGAAACAAACCATTGTCCAATGGTTGGCATAAAAAAAATTTGTAACGGAAGCTTTGGCATTCAACAAATAAGCAGAGTGACACAGCCCAGCCAAAGAAAATAGGATAGAACTTCCAACCGTTGGTAAATTTCGGATAAAAGAGAGGACGTTACAGTCAAAATGCAACTGTGCATATGTATTGCATAATGGGTTGACTCAGATTTGAGTTAAAAACACAATTGGTACATTACAACACCATTGTTCTTTAAATGTGTCCTCAGGAGAGATGAACAAACCAGAATTTTGTGATGTTCCTGCTTAGACGAGATTAATAGTTCTTCTTTTTCCAGAAACACTTTTCATTTAAGCCAGGAATGTCAAACTCTGCCCCCTCCAGATGTTTCTGAACTACAACACCCATGATTCTCTCGCCATCTATGGCATTCAAAGAATTCTAGGAGGTCTAGGCCATCTTCAACAGGGGGCTGACGTTTGAGACAAGACTGATCAAATATCTAAGAGGGTTATTCAAAGAGAGGTGAAAAGCAGGAGAATGACTGGAGAATGGAAAATTCTAGGTCAAAATATCCAAACCAGAAAAATTCTCCCATTCATCTCACTTTCCAAATCGGCTTTTTTGACCTAGAATTTTCCATTCTCAAGTCATTCTCCGGCTTTTCACCGCTCTCTGAATAACCCTGTAAGAAGTATTTGCCCCATAATTAGTTTAAAGACCTTATTCAATGAGAACAACACATGGCAAGATAACACCAGAGTCACAACCAAATTCATTTTCAGAATTACCGAGATATGGCAAGTGAAATTTACAGCTGACATTCACAGACTTTTTTTTAGAGCAGATATTTTCAAAACCCCAAAAAAAATCTCACTCCAGTATTTTCAGACACAGGACATTTTGTGGCTACTCTGAAGTATGTCTATCAGGATGAAAAAAATGGAAACAGTAAAGACAATATGTAAATATAAAAATATATAAATATAAACATATATATTTTTGTTTTAGATGTGGTGAGACAGGTGCTTTTTTACACCAAATAATGTCTTGATGGAATTAGGTTTTTAACCATTTTTTTATTTCATGTTTTGATATGAAGAGGGACAGAAATCCATTAACCCCTTTTGGATTTAAATCTTTGATGCTTTGACCTATCCTTGGATTAACCCTGGTGTATAATAAAATTGTCCCTTCCTCCATCAGTCTTCATTCAGTTAGAGAAGGATGCTTCTGTTTGTCTTTTCTTTCTCATTATATGTAACGGCATCTTTGCATCTTTGTTATTTATGTAAATATCATACTATCTTATCTAGTTCTTATGATTTGTGATTTCTTTTTTTTGTGGTTAAATCTATACAAATATATATATATATTAAAAAAGTTAATACGTTCTGGTCTTACGGTGTTTGTTATATTCTGCTTTTATTTAAATCCATTCTATCCCTTTTTCACAGCAGCAATCAGCAGTGGATATGTGTTCTTCTAAGGCAAGTACCTTCCATGTCTTTTGCCTTAATAAAAATAAATTGGTCTGAATTTATGTTTTTGGGGTATCAACCAAGCCGGGCCTGAAAATATGACTTCTATTTAGAGATTGACATAGGAAATGACAGAAGTTGGACTACTAGTATAGAAAACATATCAAAATAGTGAAAGCTAATGGGCTAGTCACAACTGGAGGTACATGTAACATGACAATATCGTAACCCAACTATTTAATAATATATCTTTGCCATTGACAAAATCCTAAATCCAATGAAAGCTGAGGAATAGGTCTTGAAATTGTAACGGCTGGGTGGAATAGAGGTAACGTCACTGCTCTGTAACCGTGGAGAGAGACTGTGGAGACACAGGTTCGATCCCGGCAAGAGCACCACTCCAGTAAGTGTCCTTGGGCAAGACACCTAACGGTACACACTCACCACCCAGGACATACCTGAAAACAAGAGAAATCTCAATGTATCCTTCCTGGTAAAATACTTTCTTAAAAAAAAATGGTTGTAGTGGAATATTGCACAATCCTTCAAGAACACAATCCAGTTTTGAGAGATGGAGTAAGTGGAAATCTGTGCAATGCTGCATAAAGGCTCTTTGTTGTTTATATCTGGTGATTCATATAATTGTATAATTGGAGTCCACAACAACATATCGCCTTATTCACAAGTGTTGATTCAAAAATAGTAATATGGATTTAGGTCAAATATAATATTAATATGATTAATTTTTAATTTCCAAGAATCTTTCTAAATTTCAGATATGAAGGGGTACTTTGTGCCATGGGTCAGCAACCGTGGGCCTCCAGATATTTTAGAACTACACCTCCCATAATGCTCAGCCACTTGTTAGCTTTGCTGAACTTCATGGGTCATGTACTTCTAAAATATCTGAAGGGCCAAGGTTTCTGACCCCTGCTTTGGGCAGTGTGACCACTCAATGTCATTTCAGTGGTGATAGTGTCCTGATTACCATGGGTCAAGTACTGCAGGAATGCTTGGGAACCCAGTTCCCTCACTATTTTAGCAGGAGGAACTTAGTTCTCTTTTTGGCTGATATACTGGGCGCTCCAATACCTTTCTATATAGCCACAATTTTATAAAACTGTCTATATTTAAGGTTTTTTCCTGGATTTAAGTACATTGGGAAGGCATGGGAATGACAATTTCATAGTGTTTGCCAAAAGAATGGCATTCTCATGCATAAGGAAGCGCTGCAGCTGCTGCGGCTCCCAGTAATCTTTGAGACCAGAATATACAGAAATGTTGGTGAGTTCCCACACTTATTTTTTTAGGATTGACCCCTGCTGATTGCCCTTTCCTACCATCTGGTGGGGTTCTCAGAGGGCTGATTTCAGGTTTCTTGAGTTCAGGACCTTTGTAATTCAATTTCCACCAATGGCTCTCACTGATAGACACAGGAGTGGCATGTCGATGGGATCAGGAAAGGTTAATGTTTATCGCTTCCATTGTCCACCTTATTTTAACCATAATTTTATATTATGGACAGTAGGCAATGATATACAGTGCGACATGATTTATATTAAAATAAAACTTGTGAAGCAATCTTTATGGTGATGTGGTGTCGAATTATACATATTTAAAATTTCTATGATCAATGACAGGAGTTCCTTGGGTTTCCTTCACACACCTGAGATGTTTGGTAAGGTTTTAGGTTCTGTGTATTCTCTCATTCTTCTATACAGAACTTGCAATTGGGGCATTCACGACCAACATTTAAATCATCCTGTTGTTCATAAGAGCATTTAAATATTTTAAAGGCATCGTTTATGGGGGCATAATATGCTTGATATATCAGAACCTCATTTGGGAGTAACATTTGAAACCATAGGATGCACTTGTTGCTGTAATCATAAGCTATGCAACCACAGATTTTGCTGCTACCATGTGGTCCTCATGTTGTGCCAGTTTTCTATGGTGTTAAACTTAACATAAAATTTGTTTCCAGGGATATTGTTTCGTCAATGAACCTGCAATTCACACACCAAACTTTTATTGTCTTGGTTTTCCCTGCTTCTTTGAACACTCATGTATCAACGGCCTACAGGCATGAGATCAACTTCATGTTATTTACATTTCTTGATGATTCTCATCTGATCATGTCTTGCGCCATCTCTGTCATTATTTTATTCACTTTCATCAACAGGAAACCAGGATCTTACCAGTTGGATGTACTCGCAGGCATAACAAGTATAGATCTCAATATGAGGAGAAATACAAAGAGATATCTCATTAAAAAATATTAAAACCATAGATTTGCACCATGTCATT
This sequence comes from Leptobrachium leishanense, assembly GCA_009667805.1. NCBI lineage: Eukaryota > Metazoa > Chordata > Amphibia > Anura > Megophryidae > Leptobrachium > Leptobrachium leishanense. The sequence goes on along the minus strand of CM019070.1, from coordinate 81,844,500 downwards.
TTATGATGACCAATCATCAAGCATGGATATAAGATGATGACATATAATAGAATTTAGATATATTAGCAATGTACATTCACACACTAAAGACATTTATGTAAATATATATAAAATATCATTTTTATACAGGATCAAATTCCTGACTGTTTGATCCATTAGAGACAAGTACTAAATAACAGGCCACTTTGAGGTACATGTGTATGGTACAGCCATGTTTCAAGAGGACAAAGTCTTTGAAAACAAATCGAGAAAGGCTTTTCCAGAAATGAGAAAAGCGCAGTAAGCAGGGACGAATTAGAATTGGTTGAATATGGCGTCCAATGTGTCTCCTCATTCCAACCCCTCCCAAGAATCAAACCAACAGTCTCTGGTTCCTCATGATCGTATCGTACAGCCAGGAAAACAAAGGCCCCATTTAAAGGAGCTCTTGAGAATCTGACCCCGGAAAAGCCAGAACTGCTCCTGCAGATTTGCACACAAAGCCGTGTCTGCACGGATGAAATTTCACATCCCCAATGTGATTAAGAGATTCTGCTGTGGGACGCTGGCCTGATTAGCTAATTAACCCTACTTAGCCATTGTTAAGCTCACTGCTACAGACGGGTTGATCGCTCAAACCTCGTTCGTCAAACTGATGTGTTCATGAATAATCTCTATTAATATCAAAGTTCAAAAAGAATAAATGAGGTAGGTTAGTATATTTCAATGTGACCGTAGCCCTTTGCACCTGCCATGCTATCCCTGGACTGACCATTGGCCATAGAACGAGTTAAGACACAGATCCCCTTCACAATGAAAGTATTTTCCCGATCAGTAACTGATATGTAGGGACCTGCGAAGCTTCGAAATTCGATTCGAAATCGAATCGCTGGTCGAATTCGATTCGAATTCGAACTAGCAGCTCGATTCGAAAAAATTTCGAATTTGGAAGATCCCATCCAGCTCACCTGTCACCGCCGGGTTAGGCTCCCTCTGAGCGTGCGTCCGGCGGCAGGAAGCTTGGGCACTCGCCTGGGGGAGCCACGTGACCGCGATCTCGCGAGATCGCGGTCACGTGGCTCCCCCAGGCGAGTGCCCAAGCTTCCTGCCGCCGGACGCACGCTCAGAGGGAGCCTAATGCGGCGGCGACAGGTGAGCTGGGGCACATCCATGAGCGAGCTGAGGGCAAATCCATGAGCGAGCTGAGGGCAAATCCATGAGCGAGCTGAGGGCAAATCCATGAGCGAGCTGAGGCAATCCATGTTGGGGGCAAATCCATGAGCTGGGGGACAGTGTCCATGAGCTGGGGGACAGTGTCCATGAGCTGGGGGACAGTATCCATGAGCTGGGGACAGTATCCATGAGCTGGGGGACAGTATCCATGAGCTGGGGGACAGTATCCATGAGCTGGGGGGCAGTATCCATGAGCTGGGGGACAGTATCCATGAGCTGGGGGGCAGTATCCATGAGCTGGGGGACAGTGTCCATGAGCTGTGGGACAGTATCCATGAGCTGGGGGACAGTATCCATGAACTGGGGGGCAGTATCCATGAACTGGGGGGCAGTATCCATGAGCTGGGGACAGTATCCATGAGCTGGGGGGCAGTATCCATGAGCTGGGGACAGTATCCATGAGCTGGGGGCAGTATCCATGAGCTGGGGGCAGTATCCATGAGCTGGGGGACAGTATCCATGAGCTGGGGGGCAGTATCCATGAGCTGGGGGACAGTATCCATGAGCTGGGGGCAGTATCCATGAGCTGGGGGCCAGTATCCATGAGCTGGGGGCATATCCATGAGCGAGCTGAGGGCAAATCCATGAGCGAGCTGAGGGCAAATCCATGTTGGGGGCAAATCCATGAGCTGGGGGGCAGTATCCATGAGCTGGGGGACAGTATCCATGAGCTGGGGGGCAGTATCCATGAGCTGGGGGCATATCCATGAGCTGGGGGACAGTATCCAAGTATTCGATTCGATATTCGATTCGAGTTCGAACCATTACAGCCGATTCGATTCGTGATTCGATTCGAGCGAAAATTTATGATTCGCAGGGTCCTACTGATATGGGAACCATGACTTCCTAATAATAATCACTTCTTTCAGCATACCCTCCTTCCTGTTATCAGAAGTTTAAAAAAATGGCATTACCCAATGTAAAAGGTCAACAAATATATCCAAAGCTGACATTGTATTATAACTTGATATAGAGAATATAATACACCAAGTTTACACTTCTTGCTAGCTCTTTCACTGTAGAATACATTCACCTAGGATATATGAAAAATCACAAGTAGCACTTACTCTCAAATAGCGTATCTCAGTATACTGCAGCCGAAAACTCCTGAATGCTACAATCCCAGGTATACAACATCCATAGTACAAATTCAAAACAGATATGAGCTGCACTGTATAAGGAAAAGTTGGTGTAAATAATGGCAGTTGATACAGTATATTCAGTCTCAACAGACCGGAAATAGCATAATAGAGGATATCTCTGTGTCCCAAATCAGTCCTGCAAGTTCAATATTCAGTGGAGTAGTCTTCTTGGTATACTCCACACAGATTCAGGGGCAGATATTAAATGTTCCTATAGTCCACACTTGTTGCGTGACTTCTAAGCATATGGTTATTGCAGCGTGGTATCCTTTATATCCATGTATATTGTGTAGATGTATTATGGCCAAGGGGGAGAGATCAAATAAATCAGTCCTACTCACATGGCCTTATGTTGATTCACAAGGGTACCACTTGTGAACTTATCAATTAGCTGTGTGTAGGACACCAGTGTACACCATAAGTCTTCCACACTCCTCATCCACTGTATGCTCCTCCTGGGCTCCTCCTCCCTCAGACTCAAGATATAAATATACAGGGGTATTTTGAATTTCACCATACAGGGTGCAATAAATCGATATGTGTACTAACACTTTTAGATGTCCTGTACCGGCATAAGACCAGAAATCCTCCAGATAGAAGAGATTCCACTCAAAGGAGATCCGAAAAAAACATGTTTATTTACAAAAGTAGCATAAAATAAGACCTAAAACGCGTTTTACTACATTGGCTTCATCAGTTGGTATACTTACAGGGTTATTCAAAGAGATCTGAATGGCTGCCGAAAGGGAACCGAACGCTGAAAATCAGCGTTCGGTTACCTTTCTTGGCCATTCAGCTATCCAGAGAGCAGGCAATTCACCAAATCTTGGTGAATTGCCTGCACATACGGTGGCTGTTCGTTGCCTGTTCGAGGGCAGTGAATCCCCATAGAGAAGCAATGCTTCGGCTAATTCAGGTTTAATTCGGCAGATTTATTCAGGCGCATCCCATAGGCTTCAATGTTACAAATATTCCCGTTTTAATTCAATATCTAATAAACCGTTCATTATAATATTCTGCAGTAAAAAGTCTCTTTATTTATAGATTTTCTGGGATATTTTAAGCATTTTTCGTGATTTTTTTGCCAAATTTTTTTCCCCGATTTTTTAAAAATGTTTTTTCAACTTTTCTACTTTTTTCTGTAACAGCCCTTTTTATTATCATTCATTGGACCTCATATGTAAATTTCAGACATTTTCGCTCAGTAGTTTATTTGCAAACAGCGTTTCACTTTTCAAACATTCATGCAAACTGTTTGTTTTTGTTTGTTCACTCCAACCATCTGCGGTGTCGGCTTTTTCCGGCAGCTGCGCCGCCTGTGATCGTCTCCTGCTCGGGTTTTTCCAGCATTTTCGGCAGGGTTAATCCAGATGTTTTTGCGGGTTTTCGGTGTGCATTCCCTGGGTTTTGGGGTGAGTTTTCGGCGGGTTTGCGGTGACCTTTCCCTGCAATTCGGGGACCCCGTGGTGCTTGCTGAATACACCACAAGGTTGCCGATATGGGATCGCCAAATCGAACCGAATTGAGGAGAACGAAAAGTCACCGAACGTGCGGTGACTTTTCAATTCTCTTTGAATAACCCTGATAGTCTTCCCTTTCCCTTCATTTATACTATACTTACACCAATCCAGTGTATTCGGTGAATCAACAAAAAGCCATGTGAGTAGGACTGTTTTATATGATCTCTCCCCTTGGCCATAATACATCTACCCTATATATATTTGTTTTTCTTTATTTGAGGACTACAAGAAAAAGGATACCACACTGCAATAAATATATAGTTAGAAGTCACGCAACAAGTGTGGACTATAGGAATATATAATATTTGCCCCTGAATCTGTGTGGAGTATACCCAGATGACCACTCCAGTGAATATTGAACTTGCAGGACTGATTTGGGACACAGAGGTATCCTCTATTATGCTATTTCCGGTCTGTTGAGACTGAATATATCAACTGTCATTATTTACACCAACCTTTCCATATACAGCGCAACTCATATCTGCTCTGAATTCACTTAGGACACCATATGGATCAGAAGTGGCCTAGGAAGCAATTATCTCTTCTCTTACATGAATACATCATAAAAATTGTTGACAATCTAACCTACTATTGTTTCTTTACAACATGGGTGCTCAACCATGGCCCTGCAGATTTTTTGAACTACATTTACGTCAAGGGACCTAATGAGTGGCTGAGCATTATGGGAGATGTAATTCCGAAACATCAGGAGGGCCAAGGTTGGGGACCTATGCTTTACAATACTCTCATAGCATTTACCTTTTTTTTGCTGAAATTTAAGAACTGTGGATCTGTTTCCTACGCAAACCACATTGTGACAATGATACAAGGTGAAAACCCCTTTAATTATTTTGGGAAACGGCATATTTTCATCTAATAGTGTGTTTAGTGTTCAACAAAAAAAATAGTTTGCGAGAAGCATACATTGTCTATTTTAGAAATCATTTACAGGATTATACAAAGAGCGCCGGAGTTGCCACTGAACGGCACCAAACGGCAAATTTCAACCGGTACGGTGGTGCAGTTTTGTGACAGCTCGTCTTTTCAGAAAGTTGTCAATTCTCAAACTTCTGGTGAATTCACAGCAAAATACGGTGCAGTTTGCTGGAGATCACTGCAATTCGGCCATCTTCGGCGGCTGTGAAATTGTCCCATAGAGAATTAATGGTTAATCTATTCAGAGAATGCCAATCTGCTCTGCAATGTTAGAAATGCCTCTAAATATTATTTTTATTTTATTTTTTTATTAAACCTTTCATTCTTTTATTTTCAGCAAACTTTCTTTATGTTTTTTTGGATTTTGTTTTAGGCAAAATTTTTGATTCCATTTTCTTTAAAGGCGTTTTTTTATTCTGTAACAGACCATTTATTATTTTTTATAAGATCTTATTATTATTCCACATATTTTCATGCATTCTTATTGTTTTAAGCTCCTTTTAAGGCTAGGGTCAGACGAACGCATTTTCACGTTGTCTGTGAAAAAGTGCGTTCGAACGAATGGACGCATTTTTTCACGGAGTACGCGAGAGCGGTCATACGATGCGCATTTTTCGTCCGTGATTTTGTACGGATCATCAATAAAACACTTTGTGCATCTGAACGTTATGTTGGCCGGACATTAGCAGTGTCTGACATCTCCTAATCATGCACACACGACTCTAGCGGACGCAGCGCACTCTGTACGTCAGTACTAGCAGTTTAACGTTCTCGAAAAAATGCGTTCATTTTCCACTTGCGTTGCGCGGCCGGACTTTCGTGCGACCGTACTTCGTATATTGGCCGTCATTGCCCGTCATTTGCTGCTAGTGCGGCCGTGATTATGTGCGCCTGCACGCGCGTTCGCACTGCCTCAGTCTGACCCTAGCCTTAAGAATAGCAGAGTTCTGGCTTTATTTTTCTGCAGTTCGGCACTCGTTGGTGGTGGCACCATGTTCGGCGCACTTCGGGGACCCTGCGGTGAATAGTGAATTCACCACAGGGACAGTGAACTGGAATCGCCAAAGCAAACCGAAGTGCGCCAAACGAGAAAGCACTGAATTTTCACTCTTTTATTATTCAGTTTTCCCACATAAGTGTATTTTACACCATACTTTGTCACGTGGCGTGAGGAGTATCCTTGATTTATGTTCTGTAAGTCCAAATGATCCTAATTTTGTCCTTGGTAGGTATATCATAAATAGGTTGGGAAGACATGTGCAATGTACATGAAATTTATTATGGCATTTTCTGAGTGAATGGTCAAAACCTTACAAGGGTATTATTAAAAAGACATATAAAACCAACTGTGGTAGACGAAGAATAAGGTAAGCGCTTTGCTATGATTTTGTTTTTATGAGTTCTCTGAACACACCTAGGACAACATGGCTGCCAATGACAAATACAGGTGCCCACACCAATCAAGCATGATCTACACCCCCTTATAATATGAAATATGAAAATAGCACAATAAAAAGTGGAAAATGTATTTATTTAAGTCTAACAGTAAAAGGTTAAATATCCCTTTTATTATTCCAGTTATAGAAGAGTGAAGAGTTTTTCATCTCACAGGACACAGCGTTGATTATGGGGCCTATCATGTAACCTCAGCATAGGAATGCTCAGCCCATATTTTAGGGCGGGCAATTATTACTATCAATCACAAACTTTTAAAATTTGTATTTTTTTTTCACGAACCAAGAACCAAAATTTGCAGATGTGGATGTTTAAGGTTGAAAGCAGGTACGATTTAAATGGTGTGCACCCCAGTAAAACGACACAATTGCAGTTTTGCACTTCATGCTTTGTATGGATGCGAAATATGGGATTCCCAGAATGTCAGGGAGGCAGCTTTTGATACGAATTTTGCTAATATTTGCAAAAATCCACTGTGGATTCTCTTTTTCCCTGTACAACCTAAAGAAGCAGAAACAAACACAAACAAAATGTCATCACGTTCATCTCAATTCTATACAAACCCAATGGTACAATGTATCATGTCAATATATCACCACAAATCTAAACTGCCAGGCTGTTCAGTGGCCACCACACACAGAGGTCCTCCGGCATGTTGTGGGAAATGACAATGGGCCAGCTAAAACTTTGACTGCATCTGTGGGTTCCTTCACTGATTCCAGGCATTAATTCTTTCTATTTAGTGCAGTGCCACGCTTGAGCACCCCTGCATTGAATAAATAATGTCCAGAATAAGAGACATATGTGTAAAGCTGCCTTACAAGATATTTAGATAAGGAAAAACACAACATTTTCTTGTGTAAGATTTTGTATGTTGTACCCCAGTCAGATGACTGAAATTCACACAATCATATGACTGAGTTGCTTCCACTGCTGTCAGATGACATCTGTATTTGGATCAGATGACAGTGGGTCTCTGTGTCATATGATTACAAGAGCACGGATGTTTCACAGTAACCATTTATAAGACTGAATCGTGTGCACTACATTCTAACACGGTGAGGCGTCTGTTACATTGACTAATATGTAAAACCACTGATTATTATGTGCCGTGCAAGAGTTAAAGACATAAATTGTTGTTGTGATCTATGTTCAGAACAGTAAAGACACCAAACAGCAACAGTCAAGAACATCACTCACAAATAATAGATTCAATTTTTTGAGGTCAAACATCAGCAAAACTGGATTTTACTCACTGTAAATCTCTTTATTTCCTAAATGCAGTGGCAGTCTACAGTAGGATTTTCTTCTCTATCTTCACAGGCAAGTCGGCGTTCTAGGAGGAGCTTTTTTAAAAACTAAGCCCCTCCTTCCTGATCCATAAAAAGCTCCGCATCCCGGCACTCCTCAGTAAGTGACAAGAAACACCAAAAATATAAATATGAAAACTTTATTAATATCAGTACTAAACAGGGCAGCAAAATATGACTGCCGCTGCCGTCAGGAAATAGAGATTTACGGTGAGTAACATCCAGTTTTTCTTTATGTGCATTGTGGCAGTCCACAGCAGGGATGTAGCGAGATCCAACACAGGGTGGAATTTACTTAGCAACAGCAGCCTGTAGCATCTTTCTCCTGAACTTTGCATCATCAGAAGTCAGTATGTCCATTCTATAGTGTTTCCGAAAGGTATTGAGGGACTTCCAAGGCGCAGCTTTGTAGATTAGAGCAGGGGTAGCGGCCGAGACAGAAGCCCAGGATGTTGAAATGGCTCTTGTAGAATGTGCTTTAATCTTAAAAGGAGGAGTGAGATTGGTATGTTAGCAGAATTGCCTGCTTGATCCAACTTGCGATGTAACCTATGGAAGCTGAAAGACCCTTTTTGAAGCTCCATACAAAACAAAAAGTCTATTGGAGCACCAGAAAGATGCAGTCCTCAACATGTAAACCTTCAGACACCTGCTGACATCCTGGAGGTGAAGGCGTTTCTCTCGTTCTGAGACAGAATGACTTCACAATTAAGGTAAAACAATTTCCTGGGACACATTTTCAGAAGAAGGCACGTTAGGCAGAAAGGAGGGCAAGAGTCCTAGTACCACTTTGTCAGCATGAAAAACTGTGTAAGGAGAGTCCACAGAGAGGGCTTGTAATTCAACCACGCGTTTAGCACAAGTAACCGCAAGAAAACTGTCTTGAAGGAGAGCAATATGAAAGGACAGTCCTGAAGTGGCTCAAAAGGAGAAATAGAGTGCCTTAAGGACAATGTTCAAGTCCCATGGAGGTACCAATTCCCAAATAGTAGGGCGAAGCCTGGATATGGCTCTCACAAAACACCTCACGAGTGGGAAAACGACCAAATTTCTCATAAAAAAATAAATGACTGCCGAAATGTGCACCTTCATGGTGTCAGGTTTCAGACCCTTGTTAAATCTGTTTGTAGAAAATGAAGAATCATTGCGATTGAAACCTTGAAAGGATCCAATTGTAACGCTGTATACCATGAATAAAACTTCTTCTAGATTCTCAGATAACTCCTACTACTAGAGAAGTAGTTCCCTACCGCGGTCCTCAAGTACCCCCAACAGGCCAGGATTTAAGGATCGCCTTGGAGAAATGCAGACTGAATCCTGCAATCACTGAGCAGCAAATCATATCACCTGTGCTGTGCTTCAGCTATCTGGAAAACCTGACCTGTTAGGGGTACTTGAGGACTGCAGTTGGGAACCACTGTACTAGAGGAATTGTTAGCCTGGCTAATGATGTGAATGACTTCGTCATCCAAACCTTACGACTTCAGAATGGAGGATTCAGAAACCAAGCCATCAGATGGACAGAGGCATATGATTCTGTTCTAGCATCTCTGAGTGTTTAGGGAGCTTCTAATAGTGACACTTGGACAAATTAAGAACCTCTGGGAACCACCCTCTCTTTGGCCCACCAGGATAACCATTGCTAGATCCTGACAAACCTTCTTTGGATCTTGGGAATCAGACCAATCGGAGGTAGCACATAGCGCAGCCGAAAAGACCAAGGAGATCTGGTCGATCTCAACTGTTCAGAGAACAAAATCTTTGTAACTTTCAGTTGGTCCGGGATACCATCAGATCTATGTTGGGAGTCACAATAGAACAAAACGTAGTGTCACGACCCTGGCCTAGCATATGTGTAGAAGTGTGGGTGTGAGCCCAAGATGCAGTAGTCATAGCAGAAGGCAGGATACAAGGTAACAGGGTTTATTTGTGAATACAAATAAACAGACAACAGACTAGGAATATAAACAATGGATACAGATAACATAGAAATCAGGCAGAGGTACAATGGGAGCAGGCAAAAGAGTAGTCAGGATGCAAGGGTCTGGTACACAGGTAATAGCAATATTACAGAGGGGTACAGGAGGGACAAGGAGGATACCGGTAATGAATGTCCAGGAATAGCAGAGGTTGTGCAGGAATGTATATGGATCAAGAGCAGGAGGCGTTCCAGGCAAGGATCTATGGAAGGCAGGTCTGCACTAGCTAAGCTAGGAACTTCAATGAGGAAGCGTGGGATAAGGGGCGTAGCTTCCTCTTAAGCAGGACTCATCAGGCTGGATCAACTGCAGGTGATGTATCAGGTTCAGAATGCAATTCAGATCAGAGTCCAGAAATGAGCATAGGGAAACATAAAGTCCTGGAACCTGCATAGTTCATGCAGAACATGGCAAAAAAAGAAAACAAAGGGGGCGCCAGAGGGTCTGGGGGTTCGGATCCTTACACGTAGTCCTGCATAGAGACAAATCTGACTGATCTGACTGGCTGAGATCGTCCACCAAGATGTTGTATTTTTCCTGGATATGCACTGCTGATAGGTCTTATAGGAACCGTTCTGCCCTTAAGAAAATTTCTGCACACAGTTGCTCCAGTTTGACAGAGCGAGTAATACCTCCCTGACGGTTTATGTAGTGGACGGTGGGGTAGCTGTCTGACTGGATTTCAACAGCCCTGTTCATGATGTGACACTGGAAAGCTCGAAGCACCAGGAGAACTACCTTCAATTCCCTGAAATTCACTGATTGCATAGCGTCCACCCAAGGACCATGCTTAACAAGGTGGTTATTTATGACAATACTGCCTGTAGTGCAAACACACAATTCAATTATTTTTAAGCATGGTCCTTGGGGGAGACTGACTAGGATACGCATGGCTAAGGATTATTGCACATTATCTGGTTCATTCTAATTACATGCTCCTGGACTGGTGTTCACTTATACTTTGTTAACTCTCCATCTACATAGTTACCTAGTTACATAGGCTGAAAAAAGACATGCGTCCATTAGGTTCAGCCTTTCACACCTAGGTATTGGGAATTTTCATGCAGGTTTAATGCGAGTTAAACCACGCATTGGATATCATTGTATGCTAATTTTACGTATTTAATGTTTATTAATAAAGTTTATGTTTGTACTTGGCACTCTTTGTTTGGAGACAAGTGTTTTTCACTGGTCTTTCACTGTTCATTTTTTTTAATAAGGAAAATGTAAATTTGTTGTGTGATCCCTATAGAAACCATGGTGGTTGCATGTCTCCAGCAAGCTCAGTTAGGGAGTAAAAAAGACAGTATGTGTTGTGATAGAGATTATTTTAAGCCAATCAATTCAAATTTTACTGAAGAAGGACCATCTTCCTTCCCCCACCAAAACGGGTAACCATTTAAGAGATATCCATGTAGTGTATAATCGTGCCCTAAATACACTGACTGGCATTCAACATTAAAACCATTGACAGATGAAGTGGTTGCAATTGATTATATGGCTACAATAGCATCTGTCAAGGAGTGGGGTATATTAGACAGTAAGTAAACAGTCAATTTGTGAATTTCATTCCTTGGAAGCATGAAAAATGGGCAAGCGAAAAAATCTAAGTGAGTTTGACAAGGGCCAAATAGTGATGGCTAGGAGACTATATAAGAGCATATCCAAAACAGCAAGTCTGGTGGTGTGTTCCCAGTATGCAGAGGTTGGTACCTACCAAAAGTGGTGCAAGGAAGGACAGCCAGTGAATTGGCATCAGAGTCATTGGTGCTCAAGGCTCATCGATGCATATGAGCAGTGAATGCTAGCCCATCTGGTCCCATCACACTTTCTAGATATTGTAGCTCAAATGGTTGAAAATGAAATGATGGCCATATTAGAATGATGTCAGAAGACACTTGACAGGTGCCACCTATCTAGAGATTGCTGCAGGCTATGTACACCCCATCATGGTAATGGTGTTCCTATATGTCTAAAGAGTCCCTCCACTATCGCCATTACCCATCTGATTTAGGGTGTACACTATACTTCTTTGTTTAAGTTGTGATGATGAAGATCATTATAAGGAATAAAGACTTGATGACTTTCCAAATGCATCTGATGTACCGTGAGATTGTGAAATATGGTTTTTAAGGTTTGTCGCTCAAAAACACTGGGTTACTACTGTGTTTTGCACTGGTAGGTACAAGAATATTGGCATTATTATAGGGAGAACTGAAATCAGCAAAAATCAATAAGAGTAAAAAATGAGCCGATGAAGAGGTACAAATTTAGATACAGTGTAAAGGTGACATACAGTATTAACATCATACCTCCACTAAAATGACAAATGCATTATAAGGGGCGTATAAATTGGTGTAAGGGGGATACAGTTTGATTGTCTGTACATAGTTGGATGAGGGGAAATTTTGGTTGAGAGGGGTAGTTAAAAGGCAAGGCACCTGTTAATTTCTCTTAAGGCGGAGGATATATCATGAGTTATAGTGATATAGATAAAGTCGAACCCACAAAGAGGTGGGAGAATGGATACGATAGGCTTGTTAGAGTGGCTGCTTAGGAAGTGATTAGTATTGTCTGAAGCTTTAGTAATTATGAAATGCAAAAGTCAAATGTGCCAACTAGACATGTGCAAACCAACACAATTTTTTAGATTAAGCTGACTTCCTGTGCTGAAGTTATTCAGGGCCCTCCATGGCTGATGAATTTACTTTTTATGCCTATTTTTATGCTGAAGAAAAGAAGACGTCTGATGGCAAGTATAATTTTTTACACGTATTTAGATTATTGGAGATCAATCACTATTTTTAGAGGGTAGGTAGTAGTGATTTTTGGGAGGTTGCTAAGTGGCTAGGAGCTTGAAGACCCTTAATCCCATGAGGGGTGGGCAATGACATGTTTCCCCCACTTCTCCTAATTGCCCCCTTCCACCACACATGGGTGGGGCTAAACGTGGACATCTGTCCATCCCAATGGTTATTTACCACATATGTTAAAGTCCCCACCTTCCATTTATGGATAGGAGATGGACATCTGTCTACCGCCCATTGTAATTAATCCCCCATACAAAGGTGGGAGGGAGCAGGGTCAAAGGCATTTCCCCTTCACTTTATATAAAAGTCTGCATCCGCCTCTCATGGGGGGACTTGGGAGGTAAGGCAGATGTCCATCCTTGTAGTAATTTAACCACCCTCCCCACATGATGACCATTTAGGGGGGAAATTGTGAAGAAAAGGGCATGTCCCTATAACAGCAACTGGGGTGTACTGGTCTCCAGCTTATAGACCAGACCCAAAGCTGCTACAGCGTCCGTCCCTTCTCTTCAGTCAAGCTGATCCACTGCAGCTTCTCTTCTCACAACCCTCAGCCAGAACTTGAGGGAGTGCAATATATTAATTTGTATCTCTCCCCAAAACACCAGACACATGCTTACTGCAGGGGAATTATTATTATTATTATTTTATTATTATTCGTTATTTATAAAGCGCCAGCATATTCCGCAGCGCTGTAAAATAAGCACAGTATAGACAGGGTTACAATACACTGAACAACATTTGACAAACAGTACAGGAGGAGATGAGGGCCCTATTCCCGTAGGAACTCACAATCTGGGAGGGTTGGGGTTGGAAACAGGAGGAGAGGACTGTAAGGTGAGAGTGATTGATGGTTGCGTCAGTGAGTTGGGTGGTAGGCTTCCCTAAATAGGAATGTTTTAAGGGAGCGTTTGAAGGAAGAGAAGTTAGGGGAAAGTCTGACAGTACGAGGGAGAGCGTTCCAGAGAGTGGGGGCTGCGCGTGAGAAATCCTGCAGTCTATCATGGGAAGAGGTGATGCGGGGAGAAGCTAGGCGCAGATCACTGTTTGACCTTAGGGAGCGGGCTGGGGTGTATTTGGTGATTAGTGAGGAAAGGTAGTGGGGAGCTGAGTTAGTGAGGGTTTTGTAGGTAAGGATAAGGATTTTGAACTTAATTCTGCAGTGGATGGGGAGCCAGTGAAGGGACTCGCAGAGGGGAGCGGCAGAGACAGAGCGGCGGGTGAGGTGAATTAGCCTGGCAGAGGCGTTCAGGATGGATTGTAGGGGGGAGAGGCGGGACAGAGGGAGGCCAGATAAGAGATTATTGCAATAGTCGAGTCGGGAGATTACCAGGGCGTGTATGAGTTGTTTTGTGGTGACAGCGGTAAGAAATGGCCGAATTCTGGAAATGTTACGCAGTTGGTATCGGCAGGAGGAGGAAAGAGACTTGATGTGGGGGATGAAGGAAAGAGCAGAGTCAAGTGTAACTCCAAGACAGCGAACTTGGTTTGATGGGGAGATGGTGATACCCTCCACCGTGATAGAGAAGTCAGGAGGTGGGGAGGCATTGGAGGGAGGAATAAGTAGGAGTTCAGTCTTTGACATGTTGATCTTTAGGTGGTGGGAGGCCATCCAGGAGGAGATGCCAGATAAACAGTCACTGACTTTTGAAAGGACAGGGGGAGAGAGATCAGGGGTAGAGAGGTAGATCTGAGTGTCATCAGCGTAGAGGTGGTAATTAAAGCCAAAGCTGTTGATGATTTTGCCCAGGGAGGAGGTGTAGATGGAAAAGAGCAGAGGACCAAGGACAGAGCCTTGAGGTACACCAACAGATAGAGGCAATGAGGAGGAGGAGTTACCAGCAAAGGACACACAGAAGGACCTGTTGGATAAATAGGAGTCAACCCAAGCAAGTGCAGTGTCACCGAGACCCAGAGAGTTGAGGGTCTATAGTAGGAGGGGATGGTCAACAGTGTCAAAAGCAGCCGAGAGGTCAAGCAGGATGAGAATAGAATAGTGGCCGTGTTTTTTAGCAGTTAGGAGGTCGTTGGTGACTTTGGTGAGGGCAGTTTCAGTTGAGTGTAGGGGACGGAAGCCAGATTGCAGGGGGTCAAGTAGGGAATTGGAGGACAGGAAGAGGGAGAGAATGAATATCTTTAATGAAAATGAGAGCAGTTTTATGGACAGCAGAGAGAGGGGGGCAGTAACATGACACAACTGAATACATTATCTACATGAGGGGGGAGTTGAATTCCTAGAGAAGACACTGAAACCTATTTAGTTACACAATAGATGGGATTAACAAACTCAGAGCATCAGATTAATCTAAGAACGTACATATAAAGAACAATACATCTCCAACTAACACAAACTAACTCCTAAAATACAGTTTCTTAGATAAATGTATTTCTAACTAATTGACTGTTAGGTGACCCTTATGCCCATTGTCCTTGAGAACTGGCTTTTCCAAATTGGTCCACGATCTCTTGGCAGGAGGGCAGCATCCACACCTCTCCAACAGGCACAGAGGCCATGTAAAGTGTGGGCAAGGGTGCCAAGGAGGGTGCAGGCACCAAAGTAGAGGGAGCTTTGGTTACATTCCCCTCGCACATTTTAGCTCTCACCCACTATGGTTCAGTGGGAGCTGGGAGTGAATATTTGTGTACTCCATATCGTCATTTAGCCCTCCTGCTATGCATGGGCCAGGGGAGGTACAGTGTGGGGCCCTCCCTTTTCATTATAAGTAGCTCTGTTGCAATATATGCTCTGTTGGTAAAATTTAACCCTAATGAGTCGAAGTTAAGTGATATGCCCCCACTCGCAGTGAAGTCTCGTCGTTTCACCACGTAGTTCAACACAGAAAATTTACCATTTATTCAATAAACAATCCTTCTTAAATAACCCTTTTAGTCTTACAACAGTGTATTGGGATAAGGCCGTTTCCATGCACACTGCTGTATACTTTCTGGGGCAGATCACAACTGCGCTCAATCATACAGCACAATGTCTCGAATGTTAGGCTAGTTTTTAACTCCTCCTATTACATCCAAGAAGACTCAGCTTGTGTCTTGGATGTAGCACCAGGTTACTGTACATTAACGTCCCCTATTCTTTGTATGGGAGTTGCTAATGTGGCTTCAGCAGATTGGGAATGAGCTATTCCAACCAGCGTGTTTCCTATCTGTGTCTGATGTTATTCAGGTTTGAATGTTTGAAGTTTTTCACAATCGCATAATACACAAATCTAAACGCACCTAAAATCCCTTACTCACCTCAGACTATTGGCTCATTTATAGCATGTTTTTAAAGGCACACTTACAAAACACGCATGTCTCTTTAAAGATCAGCCGTAAACGGAAAATGGCAGACGCGACCATTTCATCTTACTTTTAACGTCTTTTGACACTTTTAACATTAATGGTGATCAGGCCCATTGTTTGCAATACTGAGATATCTCACACATTTAGGAACCAGATCACTTTTATATAGCAAACAAAATTAATAAGGGCCTCTGATATGTAGATAAATGACAGCACAGGCAATGACATGATGGCACTTGTGATGACACCATGGCAAGTGCCTACTTTAATTATAGTGTTGGATTGCACAGATTGCAAGCATCCTCTACTTTGTGCGAGTGGCAACATCAAATGAGCCCAAAAAACCTCAGGATTTGCACTCAAAGTAAAGACTTTAATATATTAAGTGGAAAAGTCAGTAACCTTTGCTTTGTGAAATCACTCCTTCCTCCATATAGCATAATAATTGGCATAGTCGAATTTCACTATATAAACCAGTTGTTGATGGTTGTTGCTGGCACCTATTACCCACCGTGTTGTTATTTTTGGCACCTAACACCCAACAAACTCCTCCACAAAGGCTCTCTTTGACATAGCCCACTTCCTCACTATAATTGCTACTCAAAACAAGAAAAGTGAGCGGTTGTTTTTTGGAGACATTAATATTGTTTTGGCCGAATCCCAAAAATATCAAATCCAATCCATTCACTCTTTAACGCAATGGGCTTAACCAATTACTTCCCAGGGATGGGATGGATATGTAACACTTAAATGTAGTTTGAAACGGATTGTTATTCTCATATACTCAAAACAGTTATTAAACTAAAAAACATTCTTAAATTTTCATTTATTCATTTACAAATTCTGTTGGAATGAAACGCTCTAGACAATGGATCGAGTTCCGTTTAGACAGGGTCTTCTCTTTACCATCATGCAGGCAAAAGCACATTTGCGTCAAATACAGTTTATGTAGTAAAAATAAATGCTAAAAACGCTCAGGTATCCTGCTTATGGAGATTTGTAATCATCATAATGAGATTATAGGCATGCACAGGGGGTAATATTGGGTGTAAAGGACCTCTTTCCCTCCTACATTGACATTTTAGATGTCTTTTATTTGGTTCATGATGATCAGCATAAAAACGGATTGAATCTGATTACAGTTTTGATCCTTTTTTTTTTAAATCACAATTTTTCTTATATTAAGACAAGAATACATGTGAGGAGAAGGAACAGCATAAACTATACATGAAGATGATGTTCGGCACTGAGGGAATAACACAATTTAGCACAGCATAAACAGGGATCTGCTTGTAAGTTCAAGGCCCGCATACTGTCTATGTTGGGCCACATGGCCAGATAAAGGCAATTGCCGACGTACTAAGTAAGTGCAAAACATCTGCTGTTAAGCATTCCCCTCAGCCCCAGGACAAAAAAAGCCATTCAATAATAGACCTATGAACCAACGAATGAAGGACGGGACAGAAAAAGACATCCAACTAGACAGCACAAAGGACGACACAAGCAAGTACAGCACACTGGACGAGACAGACAGACCAAGACAGGCTTGATCTTTTTAATGAAAACTGTGCTTTTTGTGCAAATTCTTCTAAACATAAGTTTTCAATTAGTAAATGATCCATTGGTGCACACCCTAAGGGTAATCGGCTGCGCACGATAGTGTGTGGGTATAATGCCTATAAATGGAAATCACAGTGACATCTTGTATATGTACAGAAATTACCAAAGAGCTCTCCCGTATTGCGCCCTTTCCATGGCTGTTTTAAAGCAGCAATAACGTTTGCTATACTTTTTCTCAGTCAGGGTATCGATTTCTACTTTTTTTTTTGAGAAAGGATTTTACCAGGAAGGATACATTGAGATTTCTCTCGTTTTCAAGTATGTCCTGGGTGGCGAGTATGTACCGTTAGTTGTCTTGCCCAAGGACACTTACTGGAGAGATGCTCTTGCCAGGATCGAACCCATGTCTCCACAGGCTCTCTCCACGCAGAGCAGAGATGTTACCTCTACTCCACCCAGCCGGTAGTTACAGGTCATATGTGCGAGGATGACAGGAGTGTGGACTAAATTAAAATTTAATTTTGAATTTTGTATTTAATGGTTTCCAAGGCAAAAACATGTATATATGTTTTTGGTAGTGAAGGGTTAAAAGAAAAGTTTTGACATTGAAAAAGTTTAAATTTAAGATATTACTTCAGTGACTTTTACTTACCAGTGCCTCTAGCCAAATAGGATAAGCATATATAGACACTAATAGGTTGCCAATCATGCCCATCTTGGCAGATATGCTTGGTTTTTCTTCAAGTCAGTAAAGAGTCCTGCTTTTTTGTAAAATGTAAAAAACAACTGGGGAACCTTGAGTTTAACAGGTCTGGCTTACAACCAGACATCTATACACAGTACATACCAATAGCAAGGAAGGAAAGGGAGAACCAAAAGGGACAACATACTCAGGGGATGGACAGTCCAACAAGGTAAAATAGGCCCTAACATTAACATAGTGTTTCTCAAACCAGTCCTCAGAACCACTAACAGGCCAGATTTTGCAGATCACCTTGAGGAAATGCAGACCGAATGCTGCAATCACAGAGCAGTAAATCATATCACCTGTGCTGTGCTTCAGCTATCTGGCAAACCTGGGCTGTTACGGGGTCCTGAGGACAGGTTTGAGAAACACCGATCTAAAAGACCAAAGAAAAACTTCACTCCACCTCATGACTGGGTAGAGAAAGGTTTGGTTCCAGAGCTGGCTTCTTCTATTTTCAGGGCCAAGGCCAGTAGAGATAAGGTTTAACCCAGCTCTTGGGGGCTACATGGGCGCATGGAGAAACATTTCTAGACAAAAGAACCAAACAGTAAAAATTAGCATATACCACACAACATGCTATAATGAATACATCAGAAAATAAGACAGTATGGTCACCCTGTAACTACAAGGGGCACCGGGTGACTGTCTGACACAGGAGATGTCTAGGGAGCAATATAAAATGTCGGACCCACCAAACCTTGCAGTTCCACACCTCCCAAATGTAATTTCAGGTTCTGGTGCCCTGGCCCCTGAGTCTTAAGTGACTACTGTCCCACAGCTGTTTATTACAAATTAACCATTGAGAGCTAGTGGATTGGGTGGACTCACAATTAGGGATGAGCCGAACACCCCCGAGTTCGGTTCGTATTCGAACCCGAACTTTCCAAATGTTTGAATCCGAACTCGAACTCGAACTCAATACAAGTCAATGGGGCTGAAAATTTGATTTTTAGAGTGCCCTCCAAGAGGGCATATATGCTAGATATTTGCCATAAAAGGTGTATGGGGGTCCGGGTAGTGCCCTGGGGGACAGGAAACAAGGACAAAAAGTTTTAAAAAAAACGTTTTTAAAGGGACAGTGAGTTTTCCATGAAATAAGGATTAAAAATAAAAACGAAAAATTCCTTCAAATATCGTGCATAGGAGGTCCCCATAACCTGCCCAGGAAGTGGCGGATTTCTAGGATGTATAGAAGCACTTAAAAACAAAAAGATTACGTTTCAAAAGACGGTAAATGCTTTTCCTTTAATCTATCCATAAACACCTGCTTGGGGCGGTAGTCTGTATGAAAAGAGGAGACATTTTCGGACACGTAGAAAAGTTTAGTGATTTTTTGGCTAAATTATTGTGAAACTTATGCAGGCTTTGGATGAAAGTAACAATAGGTGCTATAAAATTGGGCCTTTAGTGTCAGCAACAGTGCCGTCACACCGTAACCCCTCTGAGGATATGAATCTGATACAGGCGTCAGTGGCAGTGCACCCAAATATTGTGCTTTTGGTGCCAGGCCTGCAAGTACTATCATACAGTAACCCCTCTGTAGTATTGTGGAAGAATGCAGGGGTGGACCTTGCGGTCCTATATTAAAAAGATATGCATCTGGTAAAGGCGTCAGTGCACCCAGATGTTGTGATTTTGGTGCCAGGCCAGCAAGAACTATCATACAGTAACCCCTCTGTGGTATTGTGGAAGAATGCAGGGTTGGACCCTGCGGTTCAAAAAATTAAAATGATATAGATGTGGCACAGGCGTCATTGCAGCCAAATATTGCGCCTTTCATGGCAGCAAGTGCCTTCACACCGTAACCCTTTTGTGGTATTGTGGAAGAGTGCAGGGTTGGACACAGTGCATGCATCCTTGATCATCAGCCACTGCGGAGGGGGAAAAAAACAAGTTGACCTGAACCTGTCCTTGTGCCATACTCACACAGATACTCGTTGATGGCCCTCTGCTGCTTGTGCCGATGCTGCAGCATTGCTAATGTCGAGTTCCAACTGGTGGGCATGTCACAGATCAGACGGTTTGTGGGAAGGTGGAATTCTCTTTGAATTTCTGCCAGGCGAACGCTTGCTGGGAATGACCGTCTGAAGTGGCTGCAGACTTTTTTGGCCTGGCTGAGAAGCTCTGCCAGCCCTGGGTACTTGGTTAGGAAACGCTGTACCACTAGATTTAGGACGTGTGCTAGGCATGGTACATGCGTCAATTTACCCTTGCGTAGGGAGGAGAGAAGGTTGCTGCCATTATCACAGACGATCATTCCCAGCTGAAGCTGGCGTGGTGTTAACCATCTTTGCACCTGGCCCTGCAGAGCTGACAGAATTTCTGGTCCGGTGTGGCTCCTGTCCCCTAAACAAACCAGCTCAAGCATAGTATGGCTTCTTTTTGCTTGTGACATTGCATAGACCCTGTCAGGCGTCGGTTTAACTGCCACTTCGCCAGAGACAGAGAAGGAGGAGGAGGAAGAGGGAGAGGTGGTGGTGGTGGAGCAGACAGACCTCATACAAGCAGCTTTCTGGAGGCGTGGTGGATGAACAAGCTCCAGTACAGAGCCCCATCTTGGATCCCTCCCAGCTGCAATGAGAGTTACCCAGTGTGCCGTGAAGGAAATGTAACGACCCTGTCCATGCTTGCTGGACCACGTGTCTAAAGTCACGTGCACCTTGATGCTGACTGCCTTTCCCAATGACTGGATAACATTGTCTTCCACGTGCTGGTATAGTGCTGGAATGGCCTTGCATGAAAAGTAATGGCGTTTTGGAACCTGCCACTGTGGTACAGCACATTCAGCAAATTCACGGAAGGGAGCAGAGTCCACAAGCAGGAAAGGCAGCATCTGCAATGCGAGTAATTTTGCTAAGCTGGCATTTAGATGCTGTGCTTGGGGATGGTTGGTACTATATTTTTTCTTACGCTGCAGCAGCTGCGGCAACGTAATCTGACTGCGTAAATCTTCAGCTGATGGGATGCTGTCACATTGTGAGGAAGGACCTGGTACATCCATTACTGTAGCATCATCCCTGTCAGTGGAGGTTGTAGGCAATGACATGGCAGGACATAAAGTGGGGGTAGAGACAGATGAGGAGGACCTACGCAAAGTTTTGCGCCAACGGGTGTGTGGCAGGAGGTCATATGTCGCCTCAAGCACGTGGTACCCAAGTGTCCGGTGTCTTTCCCATGCTTAAGCCTCATCTGACATAGATTACAAATAGCAACGGTGGGGTCTGCTGCACATTTCTTAAAGAACTCCCAGCAGACAGCAGAGTTCCTGCGTGTGTGCTTTGAGACAACAGCGCTCTGCACCGGAGCAGCTCTGACATCTGATGCCTTGGACTGGCTAGTGCTACGGTTGGTCATAGAGGATGTTGTGCCTCGTGTTTGCTGTGCCTCCTCCTCCTCCCCCTCCTCTTCACTTGATTCCTCTGTTCGATCTGGCACCCAGGTGGAGTCAGTGACCTCATCATCAATGTCATCTTCACCCCCTATCTCCTCGTCACTGGAGCCAACTTGGCAGTATGCTGCACATGAGTGCCAGTTATTTGTGTGTCATCACTGGCACCCCCTTCCTCTAGGTTGATTATACTCCCTTCTTCAACCTCAGAGATTGAATCAGAGCACTGTACTTGCTGCGCATCCTCAAGCAGCATGTCACTGTCATTGTAGTCAAACAATTCAGCTGACTCCTCCTTGTGTGATAGCGAGGCTATGGCAGGAGTAGCTGTGGACATGGAGGCTGCATTAGATGCTTTGGCAGCTGAGGTGGACTGTAAAGCACTACAAGCCTGGCTGGCAGAGGACTCGGAGGATGAGGATGGCCTGGTTAGCCAATCCACCAAATCCTCTGTATGTTGCTGCTGCTTAAGAAAACGGCCAGCACCAGTTAGAAAGGACAAGCGTGCCCCTGCAGAGGATGCACCACGTCCACCACGACAAGAGACACAGCCTCCCGACACAGGGGCTGCTTGCCCTCTTATCTGTGTCTGGGAGCGTCTGCCTGTCCTTTTTGTTCTTTCAGACATGGTGAGTGATATATAGATTAAATATATACAGAACTCTGATTCAACTCTGGTATAAAGATTAAAGATTTACAGAACTCTGGTATAACTCAGTGAGACACCCTGATAGCTGGCAGCCAGTGACAAGACACAGATTACAATTCCCTCCTATAAATCAGTGTGACCCCCTGATGGGTGGCAGTGAGAAGCCACAGATTACAAATCTCAGAAACCTCCTATAAATCAGTGAGACCCCCTGATGGGTGGCAGAGAGAAGCCACAGATTACAAATCTCAGAAACCTCCTATAAATCAGTGAGACCCCCTGATGGGTGGCAGTAAGAAGCCACAGGTTACAAATCTCAGAAACCTCCTATAAATCAGTGTGACCCCCTGATAGCTGGCAGTGAGGAGACACAAATTACAATTTGCATAAATCTGCTAGAAGTATGTGGGACCCCTTGATGGGTGGCAGTGAGAAGACACAGATTACAAGTCTCAGAAACCTCCTATAAATCAGTGTGACCCCCTGATGGGTGGCAGTGAGAAGCCACAGATTACAAGTCTCAGAAACCTCCTATAAATCAGTGTGACCCCCTGATGGGTGGCAGAGAGAAGCCACAGATTACAAGTCTCAGAAACCTCCTATAAATCAGTGAGACCCCCTGAAGGGTGCAGTGAGAAGCCACAGATTACAAATCTCTGAAACCTCCTATAAATCAGTGAGACCCCCTGATGGGTGGCAGTGAGAAGCCACAGATTACAATTCGCATAAATCTGCTAGAAGTATGTGGTACCCCCTGATGGGTGGCAGTGAGAAGCCACAGATTACAAATCTCAGAAACCTCCTATAAATCAGTGAGACCCCCTGATGGGTGGCAGTGAGAAGCCACAGATTACAAATCTCAGAAACCTCCTATAAATTAGTGAGACCCCCTGATGGGTGGCAGTGAGAAGCCACAGATTACAAATCTCAGAAACCTCCTATAAATCAGTGAGACTCCCTGATGGGTGGCAGTGAGAAGCCACAGATTACAATTTGCATAAATCTGCTAGAAGTATGTGGGACCCCCTAATTGGTGGCAGTGAGAAGACACAAATTACAATTCGCATAAATCTCATAGAAGTATGTGGGACCCCCTGATGGGTGGCAGGGAGAAGCCATAGATTACAAGTCTCAGAAACCTCCTATAAATCAGTGAGACCCCCTGATGGGTGGCAGCCAGTGACAACACACGGATTATAACAATTCCCAAATATTTTGTAGAAATTAGTGACCCCAAAATACTTGCTGGCAGTGACAAGACAGATCACCTCAATTCCCAAATGTTTTGTAGAAATTTGTGACCCCCAAAATACTTTCTGGCAGTGACAAGACACAGATCACCTCAATTCCCAAATATTTTGTACAAATTTGTGACCCCCAAAATACTTGCTGCCAGTGACAAGACACAGCTCACCTCAATTCCCAAATATTTTGTACAAATTTGTGACCCCCAAAATACTTGCTGGCAGTGACAAGACACAGATCACCTCAATTCCCAAATGTTTTGTAGAAATTTGTGACCCCAAAATACTTGCTGGCAGTGACAAGACACAGATCACCTCAATTCCCAAATGTTTTGTAGAAATTTGTGACCCCCAAAATACTTGCTGGCAGTGACAAGACACAGATCACCTCAATTCCCAAATGTTTTGTAGAAATTTGTGACACCCAAAATACTTGCTGGCAGTGACTAAACACAGATCACCTCAATTCCCAAATATTTTGTAGAAATTTGTGACCCCCAAAATACTGCGTGGCACTGGCTGTGTGACAAGACACAGATCACCTCAGTTCCCAAATATTTTGTAGAAATTTGTGACCCCCCCAAAATACTACGTGGCAGTGACAAGACACAGATCACCTCAATTCCCAAATGTTTTGTAGAAATTAGTGACCCCCAAAATACTTGCTGGCAGTGACAAGAGACAGATTACCTCAATTCCCAAATATTTTGTATAAATTAGTGACCCCCAAATACTGCGTTGTACTGGCTGTGTGACAAGACACAGATCACCTCAATTCCCAAATGTTTCGTAGAAATTAGTGACCCCAAAATACTTGCTGGCAGTGACAAGAGACAGATCACCTCAATTCCCAGATATTTTGTAAAAATTAGTGACCCCTAAAATACTGCGTGGTACTGGCAGTGAGTCACAAGACACAGATCACCTCAATTCCCAAATATTTTGTAGAAATTTGTGACCCCCCAAAATACTACGTGGCAGTGACAAGAGACAGATCACCTCAATTCCCAAATGTTTTGTAGAAATTTGTGACCCCCAAAATACTGCGTGGCACTGGCTGTGTGACAAGACACAGATCACCTCAATTCCCAGACATTTTGTAAAAATTAGTGACCCCCCAAAATACTGCGTGGTACTAGCTGTGTGACAAGACACAGATCACCTCAATTCCCAAATATTTTGTAGAAATTTGTGACCCCCAAAATACTTGCTGGCAGTGACAAGACACAGATCACCTCAATTCCCAAATGTTTTGTAGAAATTAGTGACCCCCAAAATACTTGCTGGCAGTGACAAGAGACAGATCACCTCAATTCCCAGATATTTTGTAAAAATTAGTGACCCCCAAAATACTACGTGGTACTGGCTGTGTGACAAGAGACAGATTACCTCAATTCCCAAATATTTTGTAGAAATTTGTGACCCCCAAATACTGCGTTGTACTGGCTGTGTGACAAGACACAGATCACCTCAATTCCCAAATGTTTTGTAGAAATTTGTGATCCCTCAAAATACTTGCTGGCAGTGACAAGAGACAGATCACCTCAATTCCCAAATGTTTTGTAGAAATTTGTGACCCCCAAAATACTACGTGGCAGTGACAAGAGACAGATCACCTCAATTCCCAAATGTTTTGTAGAAATTTGTGACCCCCAAAATACTTGCTGGCAGTGACAAGACACAGATCACCTCATTCCCAGATATTTTGTAAAAATTTGTAACCCCCCCAAAATACTGCGTGGTACTGGCAGTGAGTCACAAGACACAGATCCCCTCAATTCCCAAATATTTTGTAGAAATTTGTGACCCCAAAAAGACTTGCTGGCAGTGACAAGACACAGATCACCTCAATTCCCAGATATTTTGTAAAAATTAGTGACCCCCAAAATACTACGTGGTACTGGCTGTGTGACAAGAGACAGATTACCTCAATTCCCAAATATTTTGTAGAAATTTGTGACCCCCAAATACTGCGTTGTACTGGCTGCGTGACAAGACACAGATCACCTCAATTCCCAAATGTTTTGTAGAAATTTGTGATCCCTCAAAATACTTGCTGGCAGTGACAAGAGACAGATCACCTCAATTCCCAAATGTTTTGTAGAAATTTGTGACCCCCAAAATACTACGTGGCAGTGACAAGAGACAGATCACCTCAATTCCCAAATGTTTTGTAGAAATTTGTGACCCCCAAAATACTTGCTGGCAGTGACAAGACACAGATCACCTCAATTCCCAGATATTTTGTAAAAATTTGTAACCCCCCCAAAATACTGCGTGGTACTGGCAGTGAGTCACAAGACACAGATCCCCTCAATTCCCAAATATTTTGTAGAAATTTGTGACCCCAAAAAGACTTGCTGGCAGTGACAAGAGACAGATCACCTCAATTCCCAGATATTTTGTAGAAATGAGACCCCCCAGACCCCCCCAGTAGCGTGGCAGACCGGCAGTAAGAACACAGAACAACTATCTCCTCTGAAATCTCCTCTCAAATGTGTGCAGAAGCGCTGCATGGAAACCTTCTATAGTGTGCTGCGGGACTTAGCTCTGTGAGCCCATGATTGGGCAAAATTTGCCCAATCAGGACTCTGAGCCGTGATTGGCATAGTGTTGAACCTGTCTTGCACCAGACCTGTCGCATTTCCGGGTGTTCCGAACCGTCCGAAACCGAACAGCTCATCCCTACTCACAATCATGTGACAGCTGCAGATTTGGCAGAAAGCCATAGCTATCAGTTCCTAGACTGGTGCTGTGGGAGCAGGCTTAAAACACTCTGGGTTTAAAACGTGGGACGGGTGTTTGTGCAATGACAGTCATTTATCCCTTCTGTCCCATTATAATCCTAGAAAAGTGATAACTAACCTTGGAACTCCAGATATTTCAGCACCACACATCTCATGATGCTTAGTCACACTTAGTGCTGGGAAAGCATGTAGTTCAGAAATACACTATATTGCCAAAAGTATTCGCTCACCTGCCTTGACTCGCATATGAACTTAAGTGACATCCTATTCCTAATCCATAGGGTTCAATATGACGTCGGTCCACCCTTGCAGCTATAACAGCTTCAACTCTTCTGGGATGGCTGTCCACAAGGTTTAGGAGTGTGTTTATGGGAATTTTTGACAATTCTTCCAGAAGCGCATTTGTGAGGTCACACACTGATGTTGGACGAGAAGGCCTGGCTCTCAGTGTCCGCTCTAATTCATCCCAAAGGCGTTCTATCAGGTTGAGGTCAGGACTCTGTGCAGGCCAGTCAAGTTCCTCCACACCAGACTCTGTCATCCATGTCTTTATGGACCTTGCTTTGTGCACTGGTGCACAGTCATGTTGGAAGAGGAAGAGGCCAGCTCCAAACTGTTCCCACAAAGTTGGGAGCATGGAATTGTCCATAATGTCTTGGTATGCTGAAGCATTCAGAGTTCCTTTCACTGGAACTAAGGGGCCAAGCCCAGCTCCTGAAAAACAACCCCACACCATAATCCCCCCTCCACCAAACTTTACACTTGCCAAATGAAGTCAGACAAGTACCGTTCTCCTGGCAACCACCAAACCCAGACTCGTCCATCAGATTGCCAGATGGAGAAGCGCAATTCGTCACTCCAGAGAACGTGTCTCCACTGCTCTAAAGTCCAGTGGCGGCGTGCTTTACACCATTGCATCCCACGCTTTGCATTGCACTTGGTGATGTATGGCTTGGATGCAGCTGCACGGCCATGGTAACCCATTCCATGAAGCTCTCTGCGCACTGTTCTTGAGCTAATCTGAAGGCCACATGAAGTTTGGAGGTCTGTAGCGATTAACTCTGCAGAAAGTTGGCAACCTCTTCGCACTATGCGCCTCAGCATCTGCTGACCCCGCTCCGTCAGTTTACGTGGCCTACCCAGGGCCGGTGCTAGACTATTTTGCACCCTAGGCAAGACCAGCTACTTGCACCCCCCCCAAAACAAAGCGACACAACATGAAACTAATACATTTCTTTCTTTTTTCAAGAATAAAGTTTGAAAAGCACCACTAGTAAAGGTAAAATAAATCTAAACTGTATTAAACAATTTTAAATTAACTATTGAACAAATATAAATTAACTGTATTTTTCTTAACGAAACCAAACCATTTCACATACCCAGCAGAGCCCAGAGTTTCACACACCCAGCAGAGCCCAGAATTTGACATACCCAGCAGAGCCCAGTGTTTCACATGCCCAGCAGAGCCCAGTGTTTCACATGCCCAGCAGAGCCCAGTGTTTCACATACCCAGCAGAGCCCAGAGTTTGACATGCCCAGCAGAGCCCAGAGTTTGACAACTGCCGATCACTTTAAAAGATACTGTACATTACTGACACACTGCACATTACAGAGCTCCACAGCAATAAACCTCACAGTAATGTGCCATGTGTATGACCGTATCACAGAGCTCCACAGAAATAACTCAGTAATGTGCATGAGTGTAAATCAGAGGTTTACAGCAACAATGTGTGATATAGGCTTAGCACGTCGCCAGCAGCAAAGAGGTTAAAAGGAAAAAAAAGGAGGTAAAATTTGAGTAGAGTGCCCATTTAACCTCTTGCTGCCCCACACCAATATTTAGTCTCCTACCTGTACCTCACGATGCTGCCAAGACGCTCGCTGTCATTCTTACTTTGTGCAGTGCAGGCAGCAGATAATGTGACGATTCTAGGAGCAATACCAGCCTTTTGGATGCAGCATAAGGGGGCAACGATGGACTGCGACAAAGGACAGGCACAGAATTTTATGCACAGCAGCCTGTTTATAGACAAATACATGCATTTACAAACACAGCCATATGTTCATATACATAGCCATATATGCCCTTCACCCCAGGGGTATGTAGCAATAAAACTCCCAGTAATGTGCGGTGTGTATGAGTGTATCTCAGAGTTCCACAGCAATAAAACTCACAGTAATGTGCGGTGTGTATGAGTGTATCACAGAATCCACAGCAATACAACTCACTGTAACGTACTGATAGGTTATTCAACCCACAGCATATCAATTGTCATCTTACTACCCCCTGTATATCAATTGTATTTCATATTACCCGCAGTATATATCAGTTTATTTCATGTCACCCCCCACAGTATATATCAATATATTTCATGTTACCCCCCACAGTATATCAATTTATTTCATGTTACCCCCAGTATATCAATTGTAGCTATATTCCCCCCAAGTATATCAATAGGGGCTATGCCCCCCCAGTACATCAATTGGGGCTATGCCCCCCAGGACATCATTTGGGGCTATGCCCCCCAGTATATCAATTGGGGCTATGTCCCCCCCAGTATATATATTGGGGCTATGTCCCCCCAGTACATCAATTAGGGCTATGCCCCCAGTACATCATTTGGGGCTATGCTCCCCGGTACATCAATTGGGGCTATGCCCCCCAGTACATCAATTGGGGCTATGCCCCCCAGTACATCATTTGGGGTTATGCCCCCCAGTATATCAATTGTAGCTATGTCCCCCCAAGTATATCAATTGGGGCTATGTCCCCCAGTATATCTATTGGGGCTATGTCCCCCCCAGTACATCAATTGGGGCTATGCCCCCCAGTACATTAATTGGGGCAATGCCCCCCAGTATATCATTTGGGGCTATGCCCCCCAGTACATCAATTGGGGCTATGTCTCTCCCCCAGTACGTCAATTGGGGCTATGTCTCTCTCCCCCCCCGTACGTCAATTGGGGCTATGTCTCTCTCCCCCCCAGTACATCAATTGGGGCTATGTCTCTCTCTCCCCCAGTACTTCAATTGGGGCTATGTCTCCCTCCCCCCGCCAGTACATCAATTGGGGCTATGTCTCTCTCTCCCCAGTACATCAATTGGGGCTATGTCTCTCTCTCCCCCCCAGTACATCAATTGGGGCTATGTCTCCCCCCCCCAGTACGTCAATTGGGGCTATGTCTCTCTCTCCCCTCCCCAGTACGTCAATTGGGGCTATGTCTCTCTCTCCCCTCCCCAGTACGTCAATTGGGGCTATGTCTCTCTCTCCCCTCCCCAGTACGTCAATTGGGGCTATGTCTCTCTCTCCCCTCCCCAGTACGTCAATTGGGGCTATGTCTCTCTCCCCCCCAGTATGTCAATTGGGGCTATGTCTCCCCCCCCAGGACATCAATTGGGGCTATGTCTCTCTCCCCCCCAGTACGTCAATTGGGCCTATGTCTCTCTCCCCCCTCCCCAGTACTAGGGATGAGCCAAACACCCCCCGAGTTCGGTTCGAGCCCGAACCCGAACTTCCCATTTGTTCGGGCCCGAACCCGAACTCCCATGCAAGTCAATGGGGCTGAAAATTCGGTTTTTTAGAGTGCCCTCCAAGAGGGCATATATGCAACATATTTGCCATAAAAGGTGTAAGGGGGTCCGGGTAGTGCCCTGGGGGACAGGAAACAAGGACAAAAAGTTTTAAAAAAAACGTTTTTAAAGGGACAGTGAATTTTCCATGAAATAAGGGTTAAAAATAAAAACCAAAAATTCCTTCAAATATCGTGCCTAGGAGGTCCCCATAACCTGCCCGTGAAGTGGCGGATTTCTAGGATGTATAGAAACACTTAAAAACAAAAAAATGACGTTTCATATGACGGTAAATGCTTTTCCTTTAATCTATCCATAAACAACTGCTTGGGGCGGCAGCCTGTATGAAAAGACATTTTAGGACACGCAGAAAAAGTTTAGTGGTTTTTTTGGCTAAATAATTGTGAAACTTATGCAGGCTTTGGATGAAAGTAACAATAGGTGCTTTAAAATTGGGCTTTTAGCGTCCCCAACAGTGCCGTCACACCGTAACCCCTCTGAGGATATAAATCTGATACAGGCGTCAATGGCAGTGCACCCAGATATTGTGCCTTTAGTGCCAGGCATGCAAGTACTATCATACAGTAACCCCTCTGTGGTATTGTTGAAGAGTGCAGGGGTGGACCATGCGGTCCTATATTAAAAAGATATGAATCTGGGAATGGGCGTCAGTGCACCCAGATATTCTGCCTTTGGTGCAAGACTGCCAGGGCAGCAAGTATCATCATACAGTAACATAGGCGACTCTACAGGGGGCAAGGGGGGGCAATTGCCCCCCCAGGTTATTCCTTGCCCCCATGTGCCCCCCACCAAAAATCAGTATCCAGCTTACCACACTTATTCGACTTAAACTTAAACTTAAGCATTTTCACAGGGTTGAAATGTCTCAGCAGTGAAGTGGTTAATGTTCAGACTATACATTACATTGTGTATTACGCTAGTTTTTGCCTTGGTTTAGTTGTATATTAAGGGTTAATGGGTAGGCTTCATCCCTCACGGTATACATTTTATTTTTATCTTGCTTAATGGCATTGTAGGGGTTAATCGGTAGCTACATGCCTCACAGTGTATTCATTTCATGTTTTACCTTGATTAATGGCAAATTAGGGGTTAAGGGGTAGCTAAATGCCACATTGTTTGCTATTTTTATTGTAGTTCCCTGGGTTTATGGCATTTTAGGGGTTATTATGGAAGTTAGAATCTAAAGGGTCTAATCATCTTTAGATCTTTTGCTTTTCGTCACATTTCGGGGAATTCATTTTGCTGAAAATATAGTGAATTCCTATTTAGCGAATGGTCACTGTAATTTGCTAAAAGTGGAGTCGCTGAAACAGTTATCAGACATTCAGCGAAAACTGCCGAATTGCACCAAATAAAGTATTTATTTATTTATAAAAGGATTTTACCAGGAAGGCTACATTGAGATTTCTCTCGTTTTCAAGTATGTCCTGGGTTCGAGAACATTGAGTGGTTACAGAAATACAAAATAGTAAAATGCAAGAAATTAACACAAGACCAAATATACAGATTAACAGAAAAATAAATATGGAGGAAATAAAGTCATTATGTTACATGTTTACAGGTGCATTTTGTATTGAGGTATGTTAATAGGGAAGTCTTAAGGGACTTTAGACTGGAGGAAGATTTGACGGTGTCTGGGAGGTTATTCCATATTTGCGGTGCTCTGTAGGAAAATGAGGAAGTATCAGGTTAGTACAATAAAATGGATCTATTAAATGCAGTGTAAGGATTCTACATGCTGTCGGGTGGCATTTATCATGCAATGTCCATCAGCCTTAATATATGTGTGCATCAAAACATGGATGATACGGCCAGCTTGGAGGATTTTAATACTGCAGGGGTGTGAGGTTATTCACTGGATGTGTTCATATTCAAGCTTGTGAGGTGGGGATAGGTATGGCCCGGCACTCTGCACTGGAAAAAAAAACAGTTCTATCCTGTACACAACTGCATTAGCGCTGGGTCTCAACTCGGGTCTTAGAGTTTTCCTAGCGTGCGCCAAACTACCTTGTTCATGGACTACTGCAGACAAGGTGATCTGTTAGTAGGTCGTCAGGCACTAAGTTTTAGCGACTCACGGTCATTTTTCCTTTAGCGATGGTCTTTTAGCTCACACCAGATGATAGGGCCCTTAGTTTTATTCAGTGGTATGATTTAGTGGTGAAAATTATTAGTGCCCCCCTAGTTTTGACTGCGGTATCTTCTGTGCCCCACCTAAATATTGTTCCTAGAGTCGCCACTGTACAGTAACCCCTCTGTGGTATGGTGGAAGAGTGCAGGGGTGGACCATGTGGTCCTATATTGAAAAGAGGTTTTTTTTTATCTGTTAATGGGCGTCAGTGCACCCAGATATTGTGCCTTTAATGCCAGGCCATCAAGTATCATCATACAGTAACCCCTCTGTGTTATGGTGGAAAAGTGCAGGGGTGGACCATGCGGTCCTATATTGAAAAGTTTTTGATCTGGTGGTAATGGGCGTCAGTGCACCCAGATATTGTGTCTTTAATGCCAGGCCAGCAGGTATCATCATACAGTAACTCCTCTGTGGTATTGTGGAAGAGTACACGGGTGGACCTTGCGGTCCTATATTAAAAGATATGCATCTGGTTAAGGCGTCAGTGCACCCAGATATTCTGCCTTTGGTGCAAGACTGCCAGGGCAGCAAGTATCATCATAGAGTAACCCCTCTGTGGTATGGTGGAAGAGTGCAGGGGTGGACCATGCGGTCCTATATTGAACATTTTTTGATCTGGTAATGGGCGTCAGTGCACCCAGATATTGTGCCTTTAATGCCAGGCCATCAAGTATCATCATACAGTAACCCCTCTGTAGTATTGTGGAAGAGTGCAGGGGTGGACCATGTGGTCCTATATTGAAAATTTTTTGATCTGGTAATGGGCGTCAGTGCACCCAGATATTGTGCCTTTAATGCCAGGCCATCAAGTATCATCATACAGTAACCCCTCTGTGGTATTGTGGAAGAGTGCAGGGGTGGACCATGTGGTCCTATATTGAAAATTTTTTGATCTGGTAATGGGCGTCAGTGCACCCAGATATTGTGCCTTTAATGCCAGGCCATCAAGTATCATCATACAGTAACCCCTCTGTGGTATTGTGGAAGAGTGCAGGGGTGGACCATGTGGTCCTATATTGAAAAGTGTTTTTTTTATCTGTTAATGGGCGTCAGTGCACCCAGATATTGTGCCTTTAATGCCAGGCCATCAAGTATCATCATACAGTAACCCCTCTGTGGTATTGTGGAAGAGTGAAGGGTTGGACCCTGCTGTTCAAAAAATTAAAATGATATAAATCTGGCACAGGCGTCAGTGCAGCCAAATATTGTGCTTTTCATGGCAGCAAGTGCATTCACACCGTAACCCTTTTGTGGTATTGTGGAAGAGTTCAGTGCTGGAGGTTTTGTGCATGCAGAAGACATACCCGATCTATTCCGTTACTTCGGCATCAAGGGATTGATAGCTGCTGATCCAGGACTGATTCATTTTTATAAATGTCAGCCGGTCTACAGAGTCGGTGGACAGACGCACTCTTTTGTCTGTGACAAAACCTCCAGCGGCACTGAACGTCCTTTTCGGAAAGCACGCTAGATGAAGGGCAACCTAGTAGCTGCATAGCATATTGGCTAAGTTCTGGCCAGTGATCCAATCTCAACACCCAGTAAGCCAGTGGATCATCTGCTGGAAACATATCCAGGTCTGCCCTTGCCCCTAGGTAGTCCTGCACCATATGGTGAAGATGCTGGCAATGGGTGCCTACATTTGACGTCCCTGGGCGTTGAGGACTAAAAAAATTAAAAAATGCATCAGTCAAGCGGCCCTGGCCTTCACCGCTATTCCTCTGATCACCTGCAGCCTCAGAAGCACGTGTGTCAGCACTTGGTAATCTAACAGTGCCTGGAAAGGTGTTACACAAGTTTCGCTTTAGAGCATCCTCAAGTTTTGTCATCCTGTGCTCCCTCTGTGCGGGCAGGATGAGTTCTGCAACTTTCCCCTTGTATCGTGGATCAAGAAGGGTTGCCAACCAGTAATGATCCCTCTCCTTGATAGCACGAATTCTGGGGTCCTTTAGCAGGCTTTGCATCATTAGGGAGCCCATGCAGCGTAGGTTGGAGGTGGTATTAGCTGCCGAGTCTTCCTGGTCAATGAAGATGACCGTATCGTGCACTTCCTCCTCCCAGCCACGCACAAGCCCTTCCGTTTCTGGGCACACAAAGCCCTGCCTTGAGGAATCCCCACCTTCAATGCCCCCACTACTTAAAGAGTCCTCCTCCTCCTCATGTCTGATCTGAGCAGGACCCGCTGGAATGCTGTCTGCGGAAAGACTGGGAACTTGAGAGCTAGGGAAAGCCTCCTCTTCCTCCCGCTGCTCTGCCTCTAGAGCCACATCTATAATTCCCCGCAGACTGTGCTCCAGCAGGAACACTAAAGGAATTGTGTCACTGATGCATGCACTGTCCCTGCTCACCATCCTCGTTGCCTCCTCAAATGGTGACAGTACAGTGCATGCATCCTTGATCATCAGCCACTGCGGGGGGAAAAAAACCCAAGTTGACCTGAACCTGTCCTTGTGCCATACTCACACAGGTACTCGTTGATGGCCCTCTGCTGCTTGTGCAGACGCTGCAGCATTGCTAATCTTGAGTTCCACCTGGTGGGCATGTCACAGATCAGACGGTTTGTGGGAAGGTGGAATTCTCTTTGAATTTCTGCCAGGCGAACGCTTGCTGGGAATGACCGTCTGAACTGGCTGCAGACTTTTCTGGCCTGGATGAGAAGCTCTGGCAGCCCTGGGTACTTGGTTAGGAAACTCTGTCCCACCAGATTTAGGACGTGTGCTAGGCATGGTACATGCGTCAACTTACCCTTGCATAGGGCGGAGAGAAGGTTGCTGCCAGTATCGCAGACGATCATTCCCAGCTCAAGCTGGCATGGTGTAAACCATCTCTGCACCTGCCCCTGCAGAGCTGACAAAATTTCTGACCCGGTGTGGCTCCTGTCCCCTAAACAAACCAGCTCAAGCACAGTATGGCATCTTTTTGCTTGAGCCATTGCGTAGACCCTGTCAGGCGTGGGTTTAACTGCCACTTTGCCAGAGACAGAGAAGGAGGAGGAGGAGGAGGAGGAGGAAGAGGTGGTGGTGGTGGAGCAGACAGACCTCATACAAGCAGCTTTCTGGAGGCGTGGTGGATGAACAAGCTCCAGCACAGAGCCCCGTCTTGGATCCCTCCCAGCTGCAATCAGAGTTACCCAGTGTGCCGTGAAGGAAATGTAATGACCCTGTCCATGCTTGCTGGACCACGTGTCTAAAGTCACATGCACCTTGCTGCTGACTGCCTTTCCCAATGACTGGATAACATTGTCTTCCACGTGCTGGTATAGTGCTGGAATGGCCTTGCGTGAAAAGTAATGGCATTTTGGAACCTGCCACTGTGGTACAGCGCATTCAGCAAATTCACGGAAGGGAGCAGAGTCCACCAGCTGGAAAGGCAGCAGCTGCAATGCGAGTAATTTTGCTAAGCTGGCATTTAGACGCTGTGCTTGGGGATGGTTGGGACTATATTTTTTCTTTCGCTGCAGCAGCTGCGGCAACGTAATCTGACTGCGTAAATCTTCAGCTACCGGGATGATGTCACGTTATGAGGAAGGACCTGCTGGTACATCCATTACTGTAGCATCATCCCTGTCGGTGGAGGTTGTAGGCAATGACATGGCAGGACATACAGTGTGGGTAGAGACAGATGAGGAGCAGGAGGACCTACGCAAAGTTTTGCCCCAACGGGATGTGTGGCACTTGTTCATATGTCGCCTCAAGCACGTGGTACCCAAGCGTCTGGTGTTTATCCCACGCTTCAGCCTCCTCTGACATAGATTACAAATAGCAACGGTGGGGTCTGCTGCACATTTCTTAAAGAACTCCCAGCAGACAGCAGAGTTCCTGCGTGTGTGCTTTGAGACAACAGCGCTCTGCACCGGAGCAGCTCTGACATCTGATGCCTTGGACTGGCTAGTGCTACGGTTGGTCACAGAGGATGTTGTGCCTCGTGTTTGCTGTGCCTCCTCCTCCTCCCCCTCCTCCTCACTTGATTCCTCAGTTCGATCTGGCACCCAGGTGGAGTCAGTGACCTCATCATCATCAATGTCATCTTCACCCCCTATCTCCTCGTCACTGGAGCCAACTTGGCAGTATGCTGCAGCTGCTGGGGCAACACGAGTGCCAGTTATTTGTGTGTCAACACTGGCACCCCCTTCCTCTAGATTGATTATACTCCCTTGCTCAACCTCAGAGATTGAATCTGAGCACTGTACTTGCTGCGCATCCTCAAGCAGCATGTCACTCTCATTGTAGTCAAACAATTCAGCTGACTCCTCCGTGTGTGATAGCGAGGCTACGGCAGGAGTAGCTGTAGACATGGAGGCTGCATTAGATGCTTTGGCAGCTGAGGTGGACTGTAAAGCACTAGAAGCCTGGCTGGCAGAGGACTCGGAGGATGAGGATGGCCTGGTTAGCCAATCCACCAAGTCCTCTGTATGTTGCTGCTGCTTAAGACGGCCAGCACCAGTTAGAAAGGACAAGTGTGCCCCTACAGAGGATGCACCACGTCCACCACGACCAGAGACACAGCCTCCCGACACAGGGGCTGCTTGCCCTCTTATCTGTGGCTGGGAGCGTCTGCCTGTCCTTTTTGTTCTTTCAGACATGGTGAGTGATATATAGATTAATATATACAGAACTCTGATTCAACTCTGGTATAAAGATTTAAATACCTCTGGTATAACTCAGTGAGACACACTGATAGCTGGCAGCCAGTGACAAGAGACAGATCACCTTAATTCACAAATGTTTTAAAGAAATTAGTGAGCCCCAAAATACAGCCTGGTACTGTATGTATGACGGGACACAGATCACCTTAATTCCCAAGTGTTTTAGAGAAATTAGTGAGCCCCAAAATACAGCGTGGTCCTTTTTGTATGACGAGACACAGATCACCTTAATTCCCAAGTGTTTTAAAGAAATTAGTGAGCCCCAAAATACAGCATGGTACTTTTTGTATGACGAGACACAGATCACCTTAATTCCCAAGTGTTTTAAAGAAATTAGTGAGCTCCAAAAAAACTTGCTGGCTGTGTGACGAGACACAGAAGATCACCTTAATTCCCAAGTGTTTTAAAGAAATTAGTGAGCCCCAAAATACAGCGTGGTACTTTTTGTATGACGAGACACAGATCACCTTAATTCACAAGTGTTTTAAAGAAATTAGTGAGCCTCAAAAAGATTTGCTGGCACAGTGACAAGACCCAGAAAATCACCTCAATTCACAAATGTTTTAAATAAAGTTGTAAACCCCAAAAAAACTTGCTGGCACAGTGACAAGACACACATCACCTAAATTCAATGATATTTGGTATACAGTTGTGTTCAAAATTATTCAACCTGCAATGCTGTAAAGGGTTTTAGGGAATTTAGTGTACATTTGTAATTGTATTCAGAATGAAATCCTACAAGGACTTTTTAAAGAACCATATGCAACTAAAATGACATCAATTGGTTTTGTAATACAGTAGTAAATGTTTCTTTTGTGAATTCTTCATTGACACAATTATTCAACCCCTTAAAGACTACCACTCTGAAGAACAGAGGTTCATTCAAGTGTTTTCAATCAGGTATTGAAAACACCTGTGGATGTCACGGAGCAGCAATAAAGCATAATAAGCACCAATTAGGCAGCTTTAAAATGACTGTGATACTCAGCTCCTTCTAGACATTTACTGGTGTGGTTACAAACATGGTGAAGTCAAGAGAATGGTCCAGGAAGACAAGAGAAGAGGTGATTACTCTTCACAGGAAGGGCAATGGCTATAAGAAGATTGCAAAGATGTTAAACATACCAAGAGAGACCATAGGAAACATCATTCGCAAATTCAAGGCAAAGGGCACTGTTGAAACGCTACCTGGTCGTGGCAGAAAGAAGTTGCTGACTTTGACTGCTGTGCGCTACCTGAAGCGTAGAGTGGAGAAAAGTCCCCGCGTGACTGCTGAGGAACTGAGAAAAGATTTGTCAGATGTGGGTACTGACGTTTCAGCTCAGACAATACGGCGCACACTGCGTAATGAAGGCCTCCGTGCCAGAACTCCCAGGCGCACCCCCTTGCTGTCTCCAAAGAATAAGAAGAGTCGACTGCAGTATGCCAAAAGTCATGTGGACAAACCACAGAAGTTTTGGGATAGTGTTCTGTGGACTGATGAAACAAAATTAGAACTGTTTGGGCCCATGGATCAACGCTATGTTTGGAGGAGGAAGAACAAAGCCTATGAAGAAAAGAACACCTTGCCTACTGTGAAGCATGGCGGGGGGTCAATCATGCTTTGGGGCTGTTTTGCTTCTGCAGGTACAGGGAAGCTTCAGCGTGTGCAAGGTACCATGAATTCTCTTCAGTACCAGGAGATATTGGATGACAATGTGATGCAGTCCGTCACAAACCTGAGGCTTGGGAGACGTTGGACCTTTCAACAGGACAATGATCTCAAACATACCTCCAAGTCCACTAGAGCATGGTTGCAGATTAAAGGTTGGAACATTTGAGTGGCCATCGCAGTCACCTGACTTAAATCCGATTGAGAACCTCTGGTGGGACTTAAAGAAAGCAGTTGCAGTGCGCAAGCCTAAGAATGTGACTGAACTGGAGGCTTTTGCCCATGACGAATGGGCGAAGATACCCGTAGATTGCTGCAAGACACTTGTGTCAAGCTATGCTTCACGTTTAAAAGCTGTTATAACTGTAAAAGGATGTTGTACTAAGTACTAAGATTGAATGTCACTTGGGGGTTGAATAAAACTGATAATGATGTGAGCACAGAAAAGACATTTGTGGTTATTTCATTATAAATGCTATGTTATATTTGTCTGACCTACACGTGCCTCTTTGATTTAATTGTAAGCAAGATGACTGAATGATCAAAATCAATGTCAAACTGGGTAAAACACTCAATTTCAGTGGGGGTTGAATAATTTTGAACACAACTGTAAATGAGACCCAAAAAGACTTGCTGGCACAGTGACAAGACCCAGAAAATCACCTCAATTCACAAATGTTTTAAATAAAGTTGTAAACCCCAAAAAAACTTGCTGGCACAGTGACAAGACACACATCACCTAAATTCCCTGATACTAGGTCGAAATGAGACCCCTCCAGAAGCGTGGCAGACCGGCAGTAACAACACACACAACTATCTTCTTTGAAATCTCCTCTGAAATGCGTACAGAATCGGCGCGTTGAAACCTTATATAGTGTGCTGCGGGACTTAGCTCTGTGAGCCCATGATTGAGCGATGATTGGTATAGTGTTCAACCAGTCTTGCACCAGACCTGTGGTCAGGTGCAAGGCTGTAGCCAATTACGAGCTTCAGGCAGTGGGAAAATGCATTGTGGTCGAACATTCGGCGAACACCCGGAAATGTTCGGGGTTCGTGATCTGCTCGAACAGGCTAAGTTTGGGTCGAACCCCGAACACCCGAACAGCTCATCCCTACCCAGTACATCAATTGGGGCTATGTCTACCCCCCCCCCCCCCCCGCCATCGCTCACCGAATTTTTTAAAAACATTTCCAGAGACGCATCCTTGGTCTCTCCTGGCACTTGCCCTGTGCGGCGGCACGGATCACGTGAGGGGGCGGCGCTGATGCAACGTACCTGCTCCAATTTAGAATGTGGGATGCAGGCACGCCCCGGCACCGGTTTCACATTGCGCCGCCAGGACATGGCTGTCTGACAAAGCGCCCTAGGTGGCCGCGCCGGCCCTGGGCCTACCACTTCGTGGCCGAGTTGCTGTTGCTCCCAAACACTTCCACGTTCTTATAATACAGTTGACTGGAATATTTAGGAGCAAGGAAATTTCACAACTGGATTTGTTGCACAGATGGCATCCTATCACAGTTCCACGCTGGAATTCATGGAGCTGAGAGCGACCCATTCTTTCACAAATGTTTGTAAAAACAGTCTGCATGCCTAGGTGCTTGATTTTATATACCTGTGGCCATGAAAGTGAGTGGAACACCCGATTCTGATTATTTGGATGGGTGAGCGAATACTTTTGGCAATAGTGTAGCTGATTTACCACGGTTCACCATCACTGCCCTGGAGAGTCCCTTGTAAAAGGCCACCATTGTCAACATGAACACTGTAAAGTGGTCACAGCGGGAGAAATACACCCCTCAACCCTGAAGGCAATTAATCAAGGCCACTAAACAGCTTTTCAGTTGGATTCTCAGCAGTAATTTTAGGAGAGGGGGTTGGTTTGAAAAACTGCGTTATCTTAACAGTTTAAAATATTTGGCCTTCTGCACGCACGTCACACATTCACTGTCATCAGCCGGCATCCAGCTACTTCCTGTAGTCTGGCACCTGAAGGATACTTAAACGGAACATGCATGGGTTTGTGTACTTATTCAAAAAAGCGTTGCACGTTAAGAGTCAGAAGCCTCATTCAGCAGGCGTAAAAAGTAAATATATTTTATCATATTTACTTTTTTCGTGCCATTTTGCACGCCCACCTCAGGAGGCACGTTGATAGTTCACAGTGCAGGAGGGAGGTGGAGCAACTGAGGGCAGGGCTGAGTGCCATTCAAATCTGTAACTCACTTTCCTTCCTTGTCTCTGCAGTAGCTGGTAAGAAATCAATACACGGAAGGGAAAAAAAAAAAAAACAAAAAAAAAACAAAAAAAAAAAAAAAAAAAAAAACAGACACAGCAAGAAGAGGTAAGAAACGCGCACAAGTTTGTGAGAGACAATGAGTATGTAAACCATGAAAGAGCTAATTCTCAGTTCCTCAGTCTGAGGTCCTGAGCGTGCACAGAGTTTCACATGCACAGCTTGTGCTAGTTCATGTAATGCTTTGATGGGTGGAGTAGTGGGCTGGGAGGAGGCAGGAAGAGTCAGGAAGTGGGAGCTGAAGACACACCCCTCTACGAAATGAGTTTAATAAAGCATGATTTTTATTTACATATTTTTAAAACTTAAATTTAAATCAAGAGACTAGAATAAACAGTTAAACACTTTTATAAAACTTTTTCTAGACATGTCCCTATATCTTTTACCCAATTTCCTTAACTCAAGTGGAGAGGGGGAAAAAGAGCTGTTAGGATTAACACCTCCTTGCACAGAGTATTTTTTTTTTTATTTTTTTTTAAATTCTCCAGAATCTGATGTAAAATAATCTGCATAATGAATAGTTTGTGTTTGTAGTCTGTTGCTTTGGTAAAAAATGCATCCTATTTACTTTAAAAAATGATAGATCAGCAATTAGGGGATCTAGACATATCAAAGCTGAGAAAAGATGCAAACAGAAAACCTTTAAAACTGTGGCTAATGAAAAGGCTGTCAGAAAACACGTATGTTCACTTGAAAAAGTAGCAGCATACCTGACTAGCCAGGTATGACATTGGCATGTTACTGGAGCATATGGAACCAAAAGCTTATGGAGGCAACACTTAAAAATCCTATTGAAATTCAGGGGGTGATGATAGCTCAGAAGTGAACATACACGCTCTAGATCAACTTCCCTTTTCTGCGATCGACCTCAGAAACTTCTATGTACACAAACACTAAGAAACACAGCACTGGCAACACTGCGGAAATTCACTATGTGCAAGTCATATGACAATGTGTATACAATAGGCCAATTGTCTTTATACTCCCGATAAGGATGTCAGATGATTCCATGCTATTAACCCACTGCTGAAAGAATTCCTAGCTAAAATACATGTTAAGAATAAACTCTAGAACAAGCACGTTGGTGTTGAGGGGTTTGAAACTATAAATGGCAACAACATGCTACTACCCTGTGTTCATGGCACGCCTTTCAGAAATGTATCCAGAACATTGTATCACTGCTTGCAGGATTCTATGTGATTGATGCTACACAAGCTCTAACTTTACACATGAAAAGCTTCCCATGTTGGATTTTATTTATTGCCAGACAAAAAAAAAAAAAATACAAAAACCCAAAACACAGTAACAGACTGCAGTGGGGAACCACAGATTGACTAAATTTCCTACTCAGACATTTATGACTTCACTCCCCCTTCCTCCTGTGCACAATCCTATGGAATTCTATGCATACAGGGTGCGTTTGTATATTCATTATGGGGATTATCCAGGAAAGCAAGACGCCTGTCCAGTTTTATAACAAACATTTATTTATTTCTATCAAAAAACAAACAAGATCTGTGTCATTGTAATCATGGATAACTGTCTGGCACAGCCAGCATCAGAAAAGTCATTATTAACTTCATATACCAGGTGATATTCATGTTAGTTGTCCAAACAGTAGTAGAGGGATCATGGCTGCGCAATCCCCCAGGTGTGACAAGGAACGCAGCAGCAGCGGACCATGAATTTTGGAAAACAAAGAGTGGGATTCATCCTGCCTTCCGATACTCCTGAGAAATTTGTCCCTACTAAGTGCATATCCATGGCAACAGGTGCAGTGGGAGAGTAACACAATGGGTGCTCTGTTTTAATGCGCACAGGTACGGAATAGAAATGTGAGGGGGTTAGGAAGAGAGTTTGGAAGAGAACAGGTGCTGAATTTACGTTTATGGGCTTCATAGGCTCTGCTCCAAATGGGATTTTAAATGTCTGATTACATATATTATTTTTTAAATATAAATATAGACCAATATATGCCTCAAACATTGTCCCGTGCAATCCACAATACATTCTATTTCGCAGAACCAGAGAAACTGTAAACATATGGCAATTTACGTTGGAGACAGTGTGTGCAAACCTTATGTTTAGGCTTGTTAAGCTTTAATGTCAATGCCAAAAAAAAGGCCACAACAGCTTTAAAAACATACAAGCACCCTTGTGTGGGTTTTGGAATTTAAAAAGAATTTATATTAATAACCCCCCCTCCCAAAAAAAAAAAAAAAAAAAAAAAAACAACTAAAAACACGAAACAAAACTATGTACAACAGCAAAGGCGTTTGTGGATAAAAAAAATTCCGGGTCATGCATCTCAGTCTGTAATAATGAGCTCATCCACCCCCCAGTCTTCGTAGCTTCCATCTGGCAGGTATCGACGGATTATTATAGGGATCTTTCTGGCTCTGCAAGAAAGAGAGAAGAGAATCCTTTAACTTTTCATTGTACTTCAGGATTATTCTGAATGTAGCCTGTTCATCCTCCCACTCTTATGTATACAATCTGCTCCATAGGTAATTTCAATAAACCTACACAGCCTCATAGAGGTGGTATGCAATAATGGACATAATGCTACCCAATTAAAAACACAGCATACACATGTTAACGGGATACGATCAACCTACATTAACCAACTTTTCCTGCTATACATACATTTTAGCAGTTAAAATTAGGTTTTTAGTTCCACAGTGATGGCAAGAGGTTAGGTGTGCATTATATATTCATTTTGATACATTTATATGTTCTTTATCAGCCCTTTAATTCCATTATCATTTATACTACCACGGTTCATTGTTGATTTAAGGGACAGCCAGTCTCAATTCCAGTTTAAGACAGGCAATGGTTTATTTCTGGTTTAACAAACTGCATTTTATGTGTATTGATGGAATAGAAATACAAAAACGAGTCCACGTGCAAGTGCGAGTTTCCTGTAATCATGCACTGACCTTTCTGCAAGGGTACCAAGAAACTCTTCGCACAGCTCACTCTGCATGATGACATGCAAAGACAAAAGGCTCTTTTCATAAAATTAAAAGGATCACTTGAGTAATTTTGCTCCAGTATTAGCTAGTGAATCAGTTATGTCTGCAATGTGTCACTGAGCAGTATTCGGGGGGGGGGGGGGTGGATATGACCTCAATATCCCTGCCCTTGAGCTGCAGTTAAGGCTAGGGTCAGACGAAAGCATTTTTCCCCGCAAACGTGAAAAAGTGCGTCCGAACGCATTGACATATTTTTTCAAAGAATGCGCAAAAACAGTCAGACGACGCGCATTTTCGGGCGGATCGTCAATAAAACTCTTTTTGCGTCTGGACGTTATGTAGGCTGGACATTAGCAGCGTCTGACATCTCCTAATCACGCAAACACGCCGCTATGCCGCAGCTGCGCACTCAGTACGTCAGTACTAGCAGTTCAGCGTTTTCAAAAAAATGCGTTCAAATTCCACTTGCATTGCACGGCCGGACTTTGAGGCCGTACATCGTATATTGGCCGTCATCTGCTGCTAGTGCGGCCGTAATTATGTGCGCCAGAACGCACGTTAAAAGTGCGCTGGTCTGACCCCAGCCTAAACTGGCCATCATTTTTATACATAGAGTTGTATTTTAAACAAAACATCCATATGTATCCAGTCATCAATGGGAAGCCAATATCAATATGAAGGAGGAAATCCCATTTGTGGAATAAATACAGGCCAATAAAAAAAAACATCAACCAGCCAAACAGAGGGCCCTACTGGGTTCCCCTCGCTAAAACTGGGACACTTTTCATCTGGGACAGATTTCAGGGCAGGTGCTGAGTCCAGCAACCTGCCCGTTGTGGCTGCCAGGCTCGCAGATGCTTGGGTAGTGCTAAAAGCGCCAGAGTATCCCCTCCATGGAGTCCATGAAGGCTTCTGCTGCCGGGTCACATGACTGGCAGGATCTCTCGAGATGCTGCTGGTTGGCGGAGGGAGACGGGAGACTCCCCCCCCCCCCCCACACACACACCTCCCAGTGGCCAGAAACGACAGAACAGGCTGCCGTTCTCCAAGGGATGAGAGGCAAGTATTTGATTTTTGGGGGGGGGGGGGGGGGCTTTTCAGCTGCTGCCGATTCTGCAGCAGCTCAGAGGTGGCGTTCGTGACAGCTCTCTAGCAATTCGCATTAGAATCACAAGGTCCTAATGCAAATTACAGAGTGTTTGCACTTTGTGCTCCCAATACTTAACACGGGGAGCGCAAAAAAACAACAATACTAAAATCGCTAGT
The DNA here is from genome assembly GCA_009667805.1 of Leptobrachium leishanense. Taxonomy (NCBI): domain Eukaryota; kingdom Metazoa; phylum Chordata; class Amphibia; order Anura; family Megophryidae; genus Leptobrachium; species Leptobrachium leishanense. The sequence continues at coordinate 81,799,944 of CM019070.1, read as the reverse complement.
TTTTTTTTTAACACGTTAGCAATTCGGAGGTGACCTGTGCAGAGTGGTACCACCTCAAGTAACCGAACGCTCATTTATGTGTTAGCGCTAGCATTAGCTTTAAGGAGGTGATTGGGCCCAATATATTTAAAAAATATCATTTATAAGTAGGTAATGCATTATATAAATCAACTTCTGTAACCAAAAACTGATTTTGGAAGAGCAATGTTACTGTTCGGGAGCTAGGAATGCCGGTATATAAAAAAAAAAAAAAAAAAAAAAAAAAGAAGAAGAAGTTACATGTGTAAATAATCCAGCAAAGGACTAAAAAAAAGTTATGAAGTAACACATTGCTGTCATGTGGTTAAGCAAAGCTTGCCAAAATATAAAATGTCTTACTTGAGCTCCTTCATAGCAATAAGAAGAGGATCTGTTTCTCCTTCAAGTTCGACCATGACTGGTGCGCACATCCTGACGAAAGATAAGACCCCATAAAAATGGAGGTGGCATTCAGCAAATGTTACAAGTTTATAGGTGTTAGCGCTCATACCAAAAGAATCACAGGGTTGGAAAAAAGATATAGTATAATCTATGGATTGTGAGGATAGACTTCTTAGGTCCTTGATGCTGAGTAAAATAGTCACTGAACCATTTTACTGCATCTCTTTCTCCAAGCCTTGTAGAGATTTTATATTTTAGGACTACCCATGGAAAACAATGAAATGTGCAGTTTCACAACAATTAGAAAGTTTCTTCGCTGCAAGTGTAACATTGTGTTTTTTGGTGACACAGAGCAGGTGAACAAAGGGACACCTCTCACAGCAATAACCGAGACCAGGAACTTGATGGTTCATCCTCTTTGTCCATTGTTATATGAAAAGAAAAAAGAAAAAAAAAAAAACTTAGGAAAAACACAAACTAGAAAACCCAGATGTGTCCCAGTGCTCTTCTGACACCTTGTGGTGGACTTGCTTACAAGGAACTCAACCCATTTGCAATAACAGAATCCAATTATTATCATCGTTTACATAGCACCAACAGTTTCCAAAGCGCTTTATCATAAAGGAAATGGGGGGAAAAAAAAAAAAAAAAAAAACTTAGGAAATAAAGGCAAGAGGTGTAGAGGGCTCTGCTCTGAGACTATTATTCATTTGATCGTTAAACCTCTATTCACTGCACTGACAGATTAGTGTTGCAGACCAAGTACTTATTACAAAAGCTGGCCAGGTTGCCAAGTCGTCTACGGTCTATGCAAAGGAAATAAAGTCAAAATAAAATGTATTCCTGAAGACCAAACACTATCCCATCTAAATTGCTTTAGAGCCTGTTCATTTCTTGGCAAGCGGTTCATGTTTATAAATATGCAAGTTTTACTAACATTTTAAATAATTCAACTGAAGTTCATAAACAATTTTCTCATTTCTTTCAATTATACGTTGAGGATTCAGATGTGTAAAGTTAGTCTAGCTGTTGGAGGTATAGGCTGGTGTCAGACGAGTGCGCTCGTACCAACGAGCTTACAGGCATCTGTCGCAGCGTTGTGACGCTGCAACAGGGCCGGTCATGCACTTGTGAGCGCGCACAAAATACTCACGCTACAAGCAGCCGTTATCCAAGCCTCTCCGGCAAAGCGCTAGGATGCACGTTGAAGGAGCTGCGAAGTGCGATTCTCCATAGGAGGACCGAGCTCAGCGAGGTGGCCAGATGGACGTCGAGTAGAAGGAAGGTCCACTCTCACGGATGTTCCTGCCGCTCGTCTGACACTAGCCCAAGACTGCCTATATTTTACTTAGGCACACGGGGACGATGACAAAAACACACCACAAGATGTTTTTCTTAGCCAATCGCATGACTGATCCGTAAGAAAGCCCAAGCTCCTTATCGGTTTTAGTATGACAGGAGCGCCATGAACATGCCTAAGTCTTGCAGACTATATTGGGAGGCTTAGGCTTGTGTATATAACTCAGTGAAGGCCATCAACACTTTACCTCTGTCAAAAGTAAAACAGCAAACCCAATATGTGCTCATGGACTGCAATATCCAAAGCGTGAATCCAAAAGCACCACGGCCTACAACAGGCGTTGCCAGCAGCCAACCCACTCCACAAGATCACCGCCAGCCAAGGGGGGGGGGGCCTGCTACAGCCCCAGCTACTAGAAAAGCACAGAAGGCTGGAACCTCAAGCAGAGAAAGGTGAAAGTTAAAATAATTTTATTGTAGGGGGAAAAGCAACCCCATAGATTACGCGAAACGTCACTAATCTGTGGGGTTGTGTTCCCCGTCAATAAAATTATTTTTCACCGGCACCGTTCTCTGCTTGAGGTTCCAGCCTTCTTTCGTGGTATTCCAGTAAAATTCAAAAGAGAGGAAGAACAGTGCATCTAGTGAGAGGAAGCTGGATCCCTACACTTAAGGGAAGAAAAAAAAACAAAAAAACGACCCTCCATTTCCCTGGGTAGCTAACATGATGTGGACTCCGTAAAGAAAAGAAAAAAGAGGAAATTTATTCAGACGCTTTGGTTGCTACTTGTACCTTTGGCAAGCCCGACAAAGGTTGCAGGAGCAACTGAAATGTTGCCTGAATAAAGTTCTGGTTTCCATACCCCAATTTTTGAGCAAAATGAGCAAAGAAATTACACAGATCATTCAAAATAAATACACTACTTGAACAATAAATTGTATTAACATCCGACATGCACAGCCTCCAAACACCACGTAGCCAATTTTTAGCTACAGCAACAAACAGGGCAAGCGCTGCCAGGAACTTTAAATGCTGCATCCTTTGTATATATGAATCTATAATATAAAATAAAATAGAATAAAAAAAAAAAAAAAAAAATATATATATAAAAACATGGTTCATTTTAAATGGATGGAGTTGTGGTACCATCGCTGCTCTATAACCGTGGAGACCCAGCTTCAAATCCCGGCAAGAGCACCTCTCCAGTAAGTGTCCTTGGGCAAGACACCTAACAGTACATACTCGCCACCCAGGACATACTTGAAAACAAGAGAAATCTCAATGTATCCTTACTGGTAAAATACTTTCTCAAAATAAATATGGAGCTTGCAAAACCGAAATGTGGTTTTGACTGTATGTACTCAAGTGCAAACTCTTGTCCGCAAAACCGTTATATGTATACACTTTTGCATTAAACACATTATTTTGAAACCTGCTTTTCCTCTTTGGCACATTGTATGCATAAATCCAAGCAACTACAGATAATCATGGAACAATAAGTATAACCCGCATCTATTGCTCAATGCTAAACTGGCTTGCAGGCTGCAACTATATACAGTTGCTGTACACCGGTGTGCAGTCCAAACATTTCCCAAGTATTATGAAAATAGAACTCAGTATTTAAATATTAGACTGATCAGAAAACTGGTAGTGTTTCCAAACATTACATTCTCATGGCAGCGGTAGACTGTTCTGGATGTGTAACGTCTTCTTAGTTTACATGATACTTACGCTATCTGAAGAGCTCTAGTTCCCAGCACACGCGCCCGCTCGTATTTTGTCATATAATTGGTGGTGATCCGTTTCTGGTTTGCTTGCTGGCCCTCTCCGGCCGGTAAGATTGCTATATTCTCCTGGTCCTCCTAAAATGAGAAAACATAAAATGTAATGATCCACATCACACAATGTATGTATATAGTATATACCAGGGCTCAAAATTTCACGTCCCAAGCTACTAACCAGACCATAAAGGTTACTTGCCACCAGTTGCTCCATCCAACCCCTACCCAGCCTTTAACTCTGCCCCTAAACACACAAAATAATTTATTGTGCTGCCTGTGTGTGCATTTCCACTCGCCCTCACTTAATTTCCACTCGCCAAATGCTAGTAGGCGAGTGGAAATTTTGAGCCCTGGTATATACAAGCTCAGCAGCTGTTCTGTCCATTTCAAGTCACCAGAACATTAATTAGAACACAAAAGCTTGTGCAATATAAGACATTGGCATGTTAAACTACAAGCATTAGGGTTGCACCGATACTATGCTCTATCGGCATCCGGACAAGCCCTGCAGCTGCTCTCCGCTCATACTTACCTTCCTGAGCGACGCTGGGAAAGTTTCCGCACGTGCGCTCGTTGGAAGGACCCCAGCCGCGATCACATGGTCCCACGTGGTCGCGGCTGGGGACCTTCCAAGGAGCGAGCGAAGACTTTCCCGGCGTCGCTAAAGGAAGGTAAGTATGAGGGGGGCAATATCCACGAGCTGGGGGGGCAATATCCACGAGCTGGGGGGGGCAATATCCACGAGCTGGGGGGGGCAATATCCACGAGCTGGGGGGGGCAATATCCACGAGCTGGGGGGGCAATATCCACGAGCTGGGGGGGGCAATATCCACGAGCTGGGGGGGGCAATATCCACGAGCTGGGGGGGGCAATATCCACGAGCTGGGGGGGGGCAATATCCACGAGCTGGGGGGGGGGCAATATCCACGAGCTGGGGGGGCATATCTATGAGACCTGGGGGCTTTATATGAGGTCTGTTCTTATTGGAAAGCGTCACGTGACATAAAATAAAAGTATCGGTACTCGGTCTTAAAAAAGTGGTATCGGTGCATCCCTAACAAGCATGAAACAGCTTGACTAGAGGTATGAGATTTTGGTTACTTTATTGTAAATTAGTATTGTGTGCATCACACATACCGTCTAAAATAGTAGCTGTGACGGAAGCCTCCGCCACCTTTTGAGGGACTTAGACTGGCGTGGGCACTCACATCATTGCCCGCACTACATCTAGACTGTCTCCTTTGGAGAAGAGCAGATGCCAGCCTCATGCCCACAGACGATGTGTAGTTATGGACAGACTATTCCTGGAGCATTTGGGCACTGATAGTTTGTAACATAGAAATATGCTTTCAACAAATCCAACAATTCTAAGAACTGTATTAGTTTAACCTCCCACTCTGTGCTGGATAGATACTGTAATCACGGGGGAGGTAGGTGCTCAGACAGAGTGATATTGTTCTGGCCCCCTCCCCAATAGTAAACATTCAATACGCAAACTGTACAACATACGGTCTGAAAAATAAATGCATTCTATTCCTGCTTTTACAAAAGAATCACATCTCACTGGTTGTGTGTGTTGAATCTTGGCTTCACTGGGGAATCTCTATACAGCGTCACGGCTATGAGTCTAGTAGTCCAGAAGGTGACTGTGGGTCTCCTGGTGTGGTTCTGGGACAGAAGGCACAAATAATGGGCTGGTTCTAGTCCTGGTATTTTGGACCACCCTTTGCCTTCCCGATACACTAGTTTATGCTAAAATTTTTAGATTATCTCACCCACCATCAATACTTCATAATGACTAAACCAGATTATTGGTAACACTGCAAACGTATTTAATAAAAAAATGAAATAAATCACATTCAATATAGCTCAGATGCAAATTTCTTTTCGATCGGATTTTAAATGTTTGTTCACTTTGAAGTTCACCTATGGAAAATTCAACTGATTAGACAGATGTGCGCCTCTCCAAATCGTGTCCATAGAGGTGCTCACAGCTGTAAATGCATATCGGAGCACAAACCAAGCCATGAGTTCTATGGACCTGCCTGCAGAGCAGAGAGAAAGGATTTTGTAGAGGCACAGACTTGGAAAAAGAACTGGCTACAAAACTGGCTACAAAAAATTTCAGCTGCATTGATTGTTACCAAAAGCACAGCAGCCTCTGAAATAGCCAGCTACCCACATTTAATGCTGTGTATTCAATGGTAAAGATTTGTCAAAATCTTCACATAATACTAAAAATAAAAACCAACATTAAACCGCTTATGATTCTGTCAATAAACTGATCACAAGGCAATATTTGATAGGCTCATATATCGAGCAAAACCTTTCATCAAGTACTTGCATTCCTTTTTTTCTTTGGTTCGTACCAATTCTGGACTAAAAGTCATACCCTTCTGTGTGGAACCCGTGATTGACTTACTCCTGGATGTGTGCTGCCACAAACCTCTTTTTTTTTTTTTAATGAAAAATGCAAACAGCCTTTGATTGTGCAATATTCTTTAAATTATGGCTTGGAGGTCTGAAGAAAAAAAAAAAAAAAAAAATTGTATAAGTTCTTACCTCTTCTGCATTGTCCAAATCATCAAGCCCTTCGTCTTCTTCTGCATCATCAAAATCATCTCCATCAAAGCTGTGAAGAAAAATATAACATCTGAACTGAAATGTCCTAGACCTTACATCAAGGATCTCAAACTCTGCCACCCCACACAGGATGGAGGCCTATAATTCCCAGAATTCTTTGATGGCAACAGACGGCCAGAGACTCATGGCAGTCGTAGTGGCAGGTCAGAGTTTGGATCCCTGGCTTACTTTACAACGGCATGTAAAAAAAAAAATATTTTGTACTAAAAAGACTTTTTGCTGCAAATTAAAAGAATAAACTGTTGAATAATTATTTAGTAAAAATGGTGGATTTTCTTTTAGATTGAAACTTACAGGATTCGCCTGCTTAAACAGTCAAATTAATCTACTGAAAACTCAGGGCATTGACAGCTTTTCACAGTTGTTCGGCGTTCTCTGAATAGATTAACCATTACTTCTCTATGGGAATGTCACTGCTGTCGCAGGTCTCAATATTTGGCGAATTGCCAGCTTTTTGGACAGCCGAATGGCCATGAAATTGCACCGTACTGGAAAATTAACCATTCGGTGCTCTCTGAATAACCCTTCTAGTTAGCGATTAGTCTGCAGCTGAAATAGGCAAGACCAGCATCAACCATTTACAATAACCTAATTAAAACAAGTTTTTTTTTTTTTTAATTAACGAGATGCAGATCCTATACACATTATTAAAAAAGACCAAACATTAAACTACATGGACATTTTGAAACTGTATCACCATCTGCCACCTTGGGGCCAAAAAATAAATAAAAAATTGCCAGCAATAATAATTGTGTCAGATACGTATCCAAAGTAATATTGACAACAGTGTCCTTGGGCAAGACACCCAACGGCATAGACTCACCACCCAGTACATACTTTAAAAACGAGGGAAATCGTGTGTGTGCCCGTGTGTCCAAATAACTTTAAAGCAATAGCCAGAGAAACCCTTAGACAACAACCCGCTCTACTCTCCATCAGGGTTATTCAAAGAGAATCGAAAACTCACCGCACGTTCAGTGACTTTTCATTTCTTCAGTTCTGGGGAGATTTGGCGATACCATTTCTGCGACCTTGCGGTGTCTTCAGTAAGCAACACAGGGTCCCCGAAGCGCAGGGAAAAGCCACCAAACCCGAACGCACACCGAGACCCGCAGAAACAACTGGATTAACACCGAACGCGCATGAGAAACCCGAGCAGCTGCCAGAAAAAGCAGACACCGCAGATGGAGAAAATAAAAAAAACATCCGCTTGAATGTTTGAAATGTGAAACGCAGTTTGCAAAGAAACCCCGTAATGAAAATGTCTGAAATTTACATACAAGGTCCAATGAATAATAAAGGGCTGTTGCAGATACAGAAAAAAAAAAAAAAAAAAAAAAAAGGGAAATATTTAACATTGAAGCCTATGGGATTCGCCTGAATAAATCTGCCGCATGAAGCCACCGAACAGTAGGGAAATTCGGCAACTTTTCACTGCTGGTTGTTCTCTGAATAGACGAAGCATTGCTTCTCTATGGGGATTTCCCTGCCCTTGAACAGGAAACTAACAGGCACGGTATGTGCAGGTAATTCGCCAACATCTGGCAAACTGCCTGCCCTCTGAATAGCCGAATGGCCAGGAAAGGTAAGCGTATGCTGAATTTCACTGTTAGGTTACCTTTTCGGACACAATTCGGTTCTCTTTGAATAACCATGTATATAACCAGTACAATTGTCTAATACGTCACCAGTTCCTGTTGCCTACTATATCCAAATTAACTAGGAGTAAGTATCATCGTATAAGCGACAGACCAATTAACAAAAGTAGCCACAATCATACGCTCAAGACCTCAAGGGACACTTAAGACAACAGTTAAAAAGACGAGCCACTCATGCCGCGACATGTTTTGCTGCAATAGCAGCTTTCTCAAGAGTGAGGAAACCCCATTCCTATGTCCGTATTTAAGAGATGTCCCTAATTGGTAGGTTTCACAGGTGAAAATGCCATTACCGGTGTCTCTTCCGTTCCGGGCGTGCCATGCCGCAACGAGCGCATACACACGCTTTCCAATCCACGTCTGAGACATCAACAGTCATTGCTTTGATCGCTATTCGACTGCTCCAATACGTGCATTGATTCGTTCTGCTCGCTAATCCATCGCGTTGGCAGGCAACTGAATAGTAGGCAGCACGAACTGCTGAGGTATTAGGCAACTGTAGCAGATCTATGGACAGTAGGAGTGGGTTGGCTAGAACTAAAGTACTGCTTTATAGGAGTTTCTCTCTGGCTATTGCATTTGCTACAGATGTTATTTGGGTATATTTACCCCTGGAATTGTTGCCATTAGTATGGATATGTATCTGCGACATATTTTCATATTGGCTTTTGATTATGTATATATAGTGTAATTTTTGGTCTTTTAATAAAGGGTTTAGTCGCACTTCTACAGTATCCCATTTTTTTTTTTAAAGGCCCCAAAGTGACCCTAATATGTACACTGCTCAAAAAAAAAAAAAAAAAAAAAAAAAAAAGACACTTAACACGATGTAACTACAATTCAATCACATGTCTGAAATCAAACTGTCCACTTTAGGCTAGGGTCAGACTGAGGCAGTGCGAACGCGCGTTCTGGCGCACTTAATCACGGCCGCACTAGCAGCAGATGCCGGGCAATGACGGCCAATATACGAAGTACGGTCGCACAAAAGTCCGCCGCGCAACGCAAGTGGAAAATGAACGCATTTTTTCAGAACGTTAAACCGCTGGTACTGACGTACAGAGTGCGCTGCGGCCGCATAGCAGCGTGTGTGCGTGATTAGGAGATGTCAGACGCTGCTAGTGTGCGGCAACATAACGTTCAAACAGCCGGATTTCCCTAGACTTCTTTTCACCCCATCGTCATGAAATACGTCCAGAATTGCGCATCGTCTGACCACTTAAGCGTATTCCGTGAAAAAATGCGTGCGCACGCATCGACGTACATTTTGACGGTGGCCGCAGAAAATGCGCTCATCTGTCCCTAGCCTTAGGTAGCAACACTGACAGTCAAGTCCACATGCTGTTGTGCAATTGGAATAGACAACAGGCGGGAAGCATAGGCAGGTAGCAAACATCCCCAATAAAGGAGTGGTTCTGCAGGTGGTGACCACAGACAACTTCTCCGTTCCTATGCTTTCTGGCTGATGGTTTGGTCACTTTTGAATGCTGGCGGTGCTGTCACTAGTGGTAGCATGAGACAGAGTCTACAACCCACACAAGTGGCTCAGGTAGTGCAGCTCATCAATGCGAGCTGTGGCAAGAAGGTTTGCTGTGTCTGTCAGCGTAGTGTCCAGAGCATGGAGGCGCTACCAGGAGACAGGCCAGTACATCAGGAGACGTGGAGGAGGCCATAGGAGGGCAACAACCCAGCAGCAGGACCGCTACCTCCACCTTTGTGCAAGGAGAGACAGGAGGAGAACTGCCAGAGCCCTGTAAAATGACCTCAAATGTGCATGTGGCTACTCAAACTGTCAGAAAAAGACTCTGAGGGTGGTATGAGGGCCTGACGTCCACAGGTGCTTACAGCCCAAAACCGTGCAGGACGTTTGGCATTTGCCAGAGAACAAGATTGGCAGCTTCGCAACTGGCGCCCTGTGCGCTTCACAGATGAAAGCAGGTTCACACTGAGCACATGTGACAGACATGACAGGGTGTGGAGAAGCCGTGGAGAACGTTCTGCTGCCTGCAACATCCTCCAGCATGACCGGTTTGGCAGTGGGTCAGTAATGGTGTGGGGGTGGCATTTCTTTAGGGTGCCACACAGCCCTCCATGTGCTCGCCAGAGGTAGGCTGAGTGCCATTAGGTACCGAGATGAGATCCTCAGACCCCTTGTGAGACCATATGCTGGTGCGGTTGGCCTTGGGTTCCTCCTAATGCAAGACAATGCTAGACCTCATGTGGCTGGAGTGTGTCTGCAGTTCCCACAAGACGAAGGCATTGATGCTATGGACTGGCCCGCCCGTTCCCCAGACCTGAATACAATAGAGCACATCTGGGACATCATGTCTCGCTCCATCCACCAACACCACGTTGCACCACAGACTGTCTAGGAGTTGGGGGATGCTTTAGTCCAGGTGTGGGAGGAGATCCCTCCGGAGACCATCCGCCACCTCATCAGGAGCATGCCCAGGCGTTGTAGGGAGGGCATACAGGCACATGGAGGCCACACACACTACGGAGCCTCATTATGACTTGTTTGAAGGACATTACATCAAAGTTGGATCAGCCTGTAGTGTTGTTTTCCACTTTAATTTTGAGTGTAACTCCAAATCCAGACCTCCATGGGTTGCTCAATTTGATATCCATAATGTTTGTGATTTTGTTGTCAGCACAGTCAACTATATAATGACCACAGTATTTAATAAGAATATTTCATTCAGATCTAGGAGGTCTTATTTTTGTGTTCCCTTTATTTTTTTGAGAGAGACACACACACAGACACACACACGAAACATAGTATGAAGTGCATAACATTTACAATGGATAGGTTAAATAGGTTTTATACACCAAAGGATACCCTGGTCTGATGAGCATACAATATAAGACAGGGGGTCCAACCTTTGCCCTAAGGGTGCCTAGCAACTACATATCCCATGATGCCTAGTCAGCTCAAAGTGTATTAAAAGGAAAGGTTTCTAAACTTCTGGATGGTGGGGCGCTTGCTGACTGATCTCGAAGAGATCTACACCTTAATCTAGTACATGCTCTGCTTCAACCCGTGTCTATAGCTTTTCTTGCTGTCAATGTCCACATGAAACGAGTAAACGTCAATAGTGAGACCCACAACAAGGAAGGACCATTCACTGAGCGAACGGCGGACCCAGAGTAACCCCATGGCACCCTGAAATCACAAGAGTCCGCCGACTTCCACTGGCTACTTAAAGTCTCGAAGGGCACAGCAGGACCAGTCACTGCCTCCCCGTTACACACGCAGCCAGCCTCCCGTTACCCCCAGAACACGCTACTGACGATCAGAGAGGCATAGGACCTCTGCCAGCGATACAACAGAAATACAGCGACCCGAGCCGCAGTTAACGAGAAGCTGCCTCCGTTACAAGGCATTGAATTCACTCACTTGTCCTCGTTGTCAGACATGGCAATTATCCGGCTGTCTCAATGCGTTCAGAAGGCTAAACTTCCCTTCACGCTTCACAACCGGAAACTGCGTCACTCACAGAGACGGAAACGGAAATACGAACCCGGGAACGCAGCCCCGCCTGCCCCGACCCGCACTGTGTTGCCATGGAGATGTAAACACCCTGCATTCTGAAGGAAGGTGGTGGATGGTAAGTAGGGTTAGCTGTCTGGCAATATATTCCGTGTGCATATGCATGAACATTTATATGAAAAAGCATGAAGGCGCTACCAAAACAGGAAGATCAAAGCAACAAATGTGTTCAATCATCTAATAAATATTATATAGGAAGCATAATGATATATAGATATATATATATATAATGTCCATATCTTGTGAATTAAATTCCCATAATTTTTTATCGAGGTCAACAAATCCATTAAAATAAAATTTTGTGAGCTTTGAGATGGTGTGAGCTGTGTAATTGTGTGCTGTCCCAATGTTTTTTATGTCTATTTTTTTATTAAGCACCGCCAATTATTCTTAGTGCAGGAAGAGTGCTTCCTCCCTGTTTGATTGAGATATAAATATATATATATATTTATATATATGTATACCTTGTATAAAATCAACAATGGGTTACCAGTTGTTGAACTATTGAAGAGTTGTTAGCACCTGTAAAGGGTTAAATTGTGTTAAACCCTTTATGCAGGGCCGGTGCTTCCACTAGGCAAGCTAGGCAACCGCCTAGGGCACACAGCCACCTAGGGGCGCAGCCAACCCCAACCTGGGTTCCGTTATTGTACCCCTTCCTCATTGTTTGCTTGTTTAGGCCCGGGTCAGACGAACGCAGTGATCAAGTCCGTGTCGCCGCAAAGTTTAACGTCCGTCGTAGCATAGAATCATGATCAATAGAGACCCACAAAGTACATGCACACCGAACTGCGCACGCACAACGCACGTGGCAAACGGACGCAAGTTATGCGAGAACGTAAAACCGCTAAGACGGACGCGCAGAGAGCACCACGTCCGCGTACGGCCTGTGTGCGTGATGAGACGACGTCAGACGCAGCTCATTTGCGACATCCATCACGTTGATGCTCAGACCTTTTCTGGTCTGGCTGACTAATTGTCATTTAATTTTTATTAATTTTGATTCCCATATTTCCCTTTTTTTTCTACATCCGTTAAAAAATACGGACCGTGTGGTGTCTACAGTATCTTCCGTCAGTACGTCGGTCCGTCCATTATGCAGGCACGCAGAGTGCGCTCAGACTGCGTTCATCTGACATTAGCCTTAGCCGGCAGTGGCGGCTCCCAAAGCGGACCTCTGCTAGCAGCGCAGAAGATGGGCGTCTTACGGTGAAGCGCAGGGGCCACCAGATGACGAGCAGGCGCCACAAGAGGCAGAAGAAAGAAAGAAAGATAAAAGAAAGACACGAAAGAAAGAAGGACAGAAGAAAGAGGCACAGAAGAAAGAGGCACATAGAAAAGATAAAAAAAGAGGCAGGTGAAAGAAAAGGCAAAAGAAAGAGGTACAGAAGAAACAAAGAGACAAAGGAAAGAAACAGGCAGGAGAGAGAAAGAAAGAGGCAGAGGAAAGAAAGAGGCACAGACCAACCCCGGGCCTGACCAGCGGGGGGTAAGATGGGCACCGAACGACTGTGTGCGTGTTGTTCCCCGCATTTCAACTGTTGACAATTTTTTCTGGGGGGGGGCGCAAGTAGCTGGTCTTGCCTAGGGTGCAAAATAGTCTAGCACTGGCCCTGCCTTTAGGGTTATATTTCAATCTCACTGCTAAAACGGGAAAGCTAAGGTGGAAAACCTGCAGGCCTCCCCCCTTTTAACACCCTATTATGGGTCAGGCGCTGATTCAGCAGCCTGCTCCGTAATGCAGCGCTAAGCCAGAGGATACTCGCAGTAGCGCTAATGCGCCTCAGCGTGTATCATCTACTGGAGTCCATAGGACTTCATGAAGGCTTGTGCTACCAGGCCATGTGACCTGCAGGATCTTACTCTCGCGAGATCGCGCAGGTCTGCAAAGTGATTTGTGGAGGGAGACTGGAGACTATTTGTCCCAGAAGCCAGATTCGGCAGATCGGCCCACCGTTCTTGCTGCGGGACGAGAGGCGAGTATTTGATTTTTGGGAGGTTTTCAGCTGGTGCTGATTCAGCAGAAGTGGAATCAGCTAGCACCAGCTTCTAACTGTGGTTAACTTTTCAGTTACCGCAGCGGTGTGGTAATTAGCGTTAGGAGTTTGTGATCCTTACACTAATTACTCTTTGCGCTCACCATGTTAAGCATAGGGAGCATTCAGTCCGACTATCGGTCTTGGAGTAAGTTGTTGATTGCATCAGAGAAGCCTTTTGCGCATCCCCAAGAGGACTGTGCACAGTCCGTTTATCTTTGAGGGGCAAACACCGTTACTGGCCAAAGTTACATGGAAATGACAAATGATTTAGGTAAACTAAAAAAATGGTCGGAGCAGTGGCAATTGAGTTTTAATGTGGATAAGTGCAAGATAATGCACCTGGGACGTAAAAACCCAAGGGCTGAATATAGAGTATTTTGATAGAGTCCTAACATCAACATCTGAGGAATGGGATTTAGGGGATATTATTGCAGAGGATCAAAGGGTAAGTAGTCAATGTAATAGAGCAGCAGGAAATGCTAGCAGAATGCTTGGTTGTGTAGGGAGAGGTATTAGCAGTAGGAAAAGGGAAGTGCTCATGCCACTGTACAGAGCACTGGTGAGACCTCACTTGGAGTACTGTGTGCAGTACTGGAGACCGTATCTCCAGAAGGATATAGACATCTTAGAGAGAGTTCAGAGAAGGGCTACTAAAATGGTGTACGGCTTGAAGGAGAAAAGTTACCAGGAAAGGCTTAATGATCTCAACATGTATAGCTTGGAAAAAAGACGAGACAGAGGAGATATGATAGAAACATTTAAATACGTAAAGGGAATCCACAAGGTAGAGGAAGGGAGTATATTTAAAGGAAACAAAGTAGCAAAACAAAAGGACATAGTCTTAGATTAGAGGGGCAAAGGTTTAAAAGTAACATCAGGAAGCATTATTTTACTGAGAGGGTGGTGGATACATGGAACAGCCTTCCAGTAGACGTGGTAGAGGCCAAAACAGTGATTGAATTTAAGCAGGCATGGGATAGGCATAAGGCTATCCTAAACAAAAGATAATTCCAGGTAAAGTATCCATGTAATTGGGCAGACTAGATGGGCTGAAAGGTTCTTATCTGCCGACATTTTCTAGGTTTCTATGTGAGATAATGCTAACCAAACTGGGTGATTCCAGAACTAGCTGCTAAGGTTGCTTTTTCAGCAAGATGGGGCTCTGCCGAAATGGCATCTCGCCGTCTGCACATTTCTCAACAAGCACCTGACAGATGAATTGGCCGCGCTGGACAAAATGACCAGTTGTTCTGCAAGTGGCCCACGAGATCGTCGGACCGAGCTGTTTCTGACTTTTTCCTTTTGGGGTACGTGTATATACCTCCGTTACCCAAAACCCTGGATGATCTGCAGGAATGCATCACTGAAACTGTATACTTGTTCATACCGGATATGCTGCAGAGAGTCTGGTCCAAGCTAGGTTATCCCATCAATGTTTGCTGAGTAAGGCTGGTGTCAGACGAGCGTAGTGTTCACGTCCGTGATGGCGCCTAAAAGTACGTCCGTGATAGCATGAAAGAAAGCCCATCGGAGCCCGACACACGAAGTACGTCCGCACTGAACTGCGGACGCACAACGGCCGCGGCCCATGGACGCAAGGCAGGCAAGAATGTACAACCCCTAGAACGGCCGCACAAAGTGCGCTGCGTCCGCAACGTCCGCATAGCTTTGTGTGTGAGTGATGGAACGTGGTCAGACGGACTGCATTTATATGTCCAGCATTTTTCACGGACAAAATGGTTTTGCTTTTTAATTTATTTTCCCTCCTACATCCGTCAAAATATACGTCAGTGAATAAACGGACTGTGTGGCCACTACTGCGTCTTCCGTACTAACGTACGTCCGTACTGCACGGACGTACAGTCCGTAGAAATCACGCTCGTCTGACCCTAGCCTTAAAGGTTGGACGCACAAGTGTGTGTGTGTGATACCAACTGATACCACATGAAACGTTATAAGTTGATGCACCTGTAGACACCAATGTGTAAGAATATTCTAATAAAGTTACATTCTATATCTGTTGGAAATCAAGGACTGTTTTTGTGCTCACTCTGTATTAATAACTAGTAAATTATTTTTTAAATAAATATTATTTCCAATAACTGAACTTATTTTTCATTATTCTTTACTTTGTTCCCTAGATTTGGCCTGTATAACAAGATTGAGGACTTTTTTTGCACTCTGACACCACTTTGCATATGTTGTTGATTACGACCACTTCTTAGCAAGCAGTTCTCTTTTCTGCATCCTTCAAGGTAATTTTTTAAAGCTCTGACATTTTAATAAGTAGTACCAGAAGCATTGAGAGACATTTAACTGGCTGCTGACATTCTAGTCGCGCATGCCCTAACGGAAGGGTGCAGGCTTCTGCTACTTCCTGTAGCCCTCCGGCCTCATCCTTCCCCATTTTCAGGTTAGATTGTTCCTTTAAAATTGTCTGATACTTGAGAAATTTGTCTGTATTATTTTCTGTAAAATCTGCTTTGTCTCAACTCTGAATTGATTCAAAATGAACTGATTTCCAGGGGCATCATCATGCCTTTAAAGGATGGAAATGTCAATGTACCAACTGGCACTGGATTCTGGAATAATGCAAAGCCGGTTCAGTACAGCAAGGAAACCCAGGACCTGCTGCGAGGTAAGCATCCCATCTCAAAATATCTGGAACTATCATTGAAAGTAAAATGTATCATAACAGAGATTAAAACAGGCCGTGACAAACCAGGTTGTTAGGGTACCCATGGCAATTTGAAAAGGGGCCTTGGTGCCTAGTAAATGGCCTTCGGTTGGGTATTCTGCTGGGCATTAGAATCAAGCGCATATGCAGTCCCTGCTTGTATAATATATGCCGGATCTGCTAACCAAGACTCAATGTGCTGCACATAAAGAACAGACCCACAATGTGTAGGGCGTGATCACTAAGAATATGTGCTGACCTACCTGCTGCTTGATTCATTTAGGTAGAGGGACATAGGGACTGAAGGAGCCCCAGGATTTAAGGACGTAGAACTGGAGGCACAAGATTATAAAACGGACAGGAAATGAGGGAACAGGAGGAAAGAGTGGAGTGAAATGTGTTTCATTAAGGTAGAATAGAGGGAAATGTGTCAAAGGTGGGGACAATGGAGGGGAAGTTGGTGCACAGTGGGTCAGAATGGAGGAAGGATTGGGGGCACAAGGAGCAGAATGGAGAGAAATGGGAACTCAAAAGGACTGGATGGAGGGTGACTTGGGGCTCTTGGAGCATAATGGAGGGAAAAGGAGCACAGGGGGACAGAATGGAGGAAGATGAGGCACGGGTAGGCAGTATGGAGGGCAAGCGGGGGTACAGAGGAGAGGAATAGAGAGAAATTGGAAATGTGGGGTAGAATGCATGGAAAACACACAGAAAACACACAGGGAAAAGTGGAGAAGTGAGGGCTCAAAGAGGCAGAATGGAGGGGAATGGGGCACAAGGAGCAGAATGGAGGGAAATGGGGCACAGCTAGAATGGTACGAACAGGGCACATGGGGTAAAAAGGAGAAGCAGGAGCACATAGGGGCTGAATGGAGGGAAATTAGGCACAATGAGGGGAAGAGATGGCACAGAAGGGGAGATTGGAGGGATAGAAGGCATGGATAAAGAAACATCAAGGAAACAAACGTGATGTTTGGGGCGGGAGAGGGAATGGGGTCTTTGAGATGAATTATAGTGAGAGTGGAAGGAAACAGGGAAAACCAAATAGAACTCTGGAGGACATGCCCTTATTTTTGGTGATTCAGTTTGACAGGTTTAAACAGGCGAATTCCATAGGTTTCAATGTAAAAAAAGTTTCTTTTTTAGACTAAATTTTTGTTTCCCAATTTTTTTTAAGATGCATTTTGTTATTCTGTAGCAGACCATTTTATTATTTTTTTAAAGAACCTTTTTTATTATTCAGACACATTTTAATACATTTTTATTGGTTTAAACACCTAGTAGAATAGGAGAGTTCTGTTTTTTTCCCCTGCAGTTCAGTGGCCAGTTTGTCAGTCTTCGGTGCACTACGGTGACCCTGCGGTGAATAGTGATTAGAAGGATCAACAAAATGGATCGCCACAGTGTAACTAAATTTCGCTGACATTTCGGTGCTTTGTGAATAACCCCTTTTGTGTATGTAGTCTGCCACATTATTTAAAATCCAATAGCAAATAGAGCAATGACTCAGGGCCTGCCCAACCATGTTGCAGAGTGGAGCAGCGGCGCCAGGCGGCAGAAATTCTGGGGCGGCAAATTTTAGCTACCGGCGCCGCTGCACTATTTTTCTCACGGTGGCGGCATCTACTTTTGCAGCGCCCCAGTGAAAAGTGAATGGCGTCATGGCGCTTTCCGCGCCGTGCTGCTGGGGGAGCAGCTGGAGGTGGACTTGCAGCTGACTGCCGAGAGGACACCGAACGCTTGGGACTCGCCATCTTCCTTCCGTCCTGCTCCCGTGCATGGACCGTACTGAGCTAGTGGCGGCGGATGTGCGCGTCGGATGTGCGAAAGCAGGTGGGCGCAGCTCGTTCAGGCGGCCGCTGCTCCCCCAGCCAAAGCTCTGTGTCCTGGAGACTTCCTGCATGGCGGAGATTGCAGCCACAGGGCGCATGTCCTCCTCCCGCTGCCGCCGCTATGTGCTGGCATACAGCCTGCCCCGAGTACCAGCACTCTGCCCACACACCGCACGGAGCCCAGCGCCCCTCACAAGGCCATCCCTGCCCGAACAATCTCAGCCTGGGGGCAGAGCCCGGATCCTCTGGGACGGAGTCTGGCTAATACAGTAAGAAAACACACACACTGACACAAAATCACACACTATACAAACATGTCAGATTCTGGGCTCTGCGGGGTACGTCAAATTCTGGGCTCTGCTGGGTACGTCAAATTCTGGGCTCTGCTGGGTACGTCAGATTCTGGGCTCTGCTGGGTACGTCAGATTCTGGGCTCTGCTGGGTACGTCAGATTCTGGGCTCTGCTGGGTATGTTAGATTCTGGGCTCTGCTGGGTATGTGAAATTCTGGTCGTGTGGGTGTGTATGAGTGTATCAGAGCACTACAGCAATAAAACTCACACTCATACACATTTTGCACATTACTGTCAGTCTTATTGCTGTGGAGCTCAGTTATACACTTATACACACCTCACGTTACTGTATCACAGAGCTCCACAGCAATAAAATTCGACTGTACGGTGTATGAATTTTTGAATTGTATTGCTGTGGTGCACTGTGATATGCTCATACACACTGCATGTTTTTTTGGGGGGGGCAGCATTTCATCCTTCGCGCCAGGCAGCCGCCTTCGCTCCAGTCTTGGGCCGGCCCTGCAATGGCTTGATTGATATTCTCTGTAAATGCCTTATCCGTTAGTGATCTCCCATATTTAAATATACCTACATTTAAACACTGTGGGCTCTATTAAATTCTTTGCGCAAACGTTAACGCATGTGCGAGAACGCAGTGACGTGAGGGGAAAAACCCTTTGCGCTGAACGTTGTATTACGACGTTTGCGCACAAAATGCGCGTTAATGTCTAACACGAGTGACCCAGCGCAAACCCTTTGTGAGCGCAATTTAGTGCAGGCATCCTATACTTAACATTGTGAGCGCAAATGCGTTTGTGCGCTGGTCCGCACATGGTATTACAATCTTAGTGCAAAATTTATCGGACAACGTTTGCACGCATAATTTTAACGTCTTTGAAAAGCTGGTGGTAACGGCAAATTGTAACAACTTGACCGTACCAAACTGCGGATTCACAACGGAGAACATCGATGTGCACGTTATTTTTACTAGATCCCTCAAAAATGACAGCCACTACCTTGTCTTCTGTCAGAACATACGTTATTTTTACTAGATCCCTCAAAAATGACGGCCACTACCTTGTCTTCCGTCAGAACATACATTATTTTTACTAGATCCGTCAAAAATGACGGCCACTCCCTTGTCTTCCGTCAGAACGTATGTCTGTTGTGTGCAGTCTGCATAAAAATGCGTTTGTCTGACGGACTCGCGTTAAAAATTACATTGCGCTCACTGATTTCTGCGCGCAACGGTACTTTGCGCGCATTTTTGCGTGTCGGTTTTACGAGCGCAATTTCCCGACGGATGAAAAAATGCACGAGGAATGTAATTCCAGCAGTGATTTACGTGCGTTAACGTTTAACGCTTCGCGCAAAAAAAACAGCGCTGCGCGTGTGCTTTTGCGCGATGAATTTAATAGAGCCCTCTATCTGTTCTTTTTTTCAGTTATGATGCAGGAATCCAAGTTGACGAATTTCCAGCAGAGGCAGATCCGGGAGCGATTGCAGTGTATGTTACCCTTTACATACATACATCTTATCTCTCTGAACTTACACTAGTGGGGACAGTTAATATAGTTCCATTGGTCAGCTCTTTCTTTCCAAGATTTGTATTAATGCATCAATCAATCCTTTTTCAAGGATGAATTGTACAACAGTGAAAACATATAAATAGTATAACACATAAACTACTCACCAATCTCATTGTGATGGCGCCATGGACAACGCCCGTGCGTGTCT
Organism: Leptobrachium leishanense; assembly: GCA_009667805.1. Taxonomy (NCBI): domain Eukaryota; kingdom Metazoa; phylum Chordata; class Amphibia; order Anura; family Megophryidae; genus Leptobrachium; species Leptobrachium leishanense. The sequence continues at coordinate 81,780,015 of CM019070.1, read as the reverse complement.
AAGATTAGTTTATGTGTTATACTGTGTATATGTTTTCACTGTTGTACAATTCATCCTTGAAAAAGGCCCGTTGTGGGGCCAAAACGTCGGCTTTTTATATGAGTTGCTGAATAAATTTTGTTATTTTATATAAGTCCCAGAGTGCATCCAGATTTCTGCCTTGTATATATTTTACCATGGATTTCGGCACCTGGGGAAGGAATTACAGTTAAGGCTGGGGTCAGACTAGCGCATTTTTAACGTGCGTTTAGGCGCACTTAATCACGGCCGCAGTAGCAGCAAATGACGCGCAATAACGGCCAATATACGAAGTCCGGCCGCGAAACGCAAGTGGAAAAGGAATGCATTTTTTTGAGAACGCAGAACCGCTAGTACTGACGTACAGAGTGCGCTGCGGCGGCATAGCGGCGTGTTTTCGTGATTAGGAGATGTCATACTCTGCTAATGTCCAGCCTACATAACGTCCAGACGCAAAAAGTGTTTTATTGACGATCCGTAAAAAAATCATGCACGAAAATGCACGTCGTCTGACCGTTTTTGCGCATTCCGTGAAAAAATACGTCAATGTGTTCAGAAGCACTTTTTCACGGACAACGCAATAAAATGCGTTAGTCTGACATATTACATTCTACACACTGTTAGCGCTCAGCTGTGTGAGCGTTAATGCTAGCCTTGGTGGCCCTAGCGCAGGCCACCCATATTACATTCCAAACGGGTTAAAAAAAAACATTAGTGATTCGAAGCTTGCGCTATTCAGCGTGAGGTTACTGTACTTTGCGCTCCCTATACTTAACATGGTGAGCGCAAAGAGTTAATTAGCGTTAGGATTACAAAGTCCTAACGCTAATTATGACCTGCTGCAGATAACTCAAAAGGTAACCACAGCTAGGACCTGGTGCTAACTGATTCCACTTCTACGGAGTCAGCACCAGCTAAAAGAAACACCAAAAATCAGATCCTCACCTCTGATCCTGCGGCGAGAACAGTGACTTGAGCCACTCCTTCTGGCCGCCGGGAGCAGATAGAGACTGGGGGAAAAAAGTCCCCCAGTCTCCCTCTGCGAATCACTCCGTGACCGGCAGCGGAAGCCTCAATGGACTCCATGGAGGAGATCCTTGTGGAGACGATTAGAGCTGCCTCGAGCATCCCGAGGCTTATCGCCACGTAACGGTGCAGACTGCTGGTTTAGAACCTGCTCCGTAATATCACGCTAAAACGGGGTTGCTAAGGAGAAACCTGCAGGCACAGGTTTTACCGTGAAGATCATAATATGGCCCATAATGTATTTTTTGGAGTACTTATTGGTTTGTGTTCCACTAGGTGGGGATACGCTGCCAACCCAGTGTCACCCAAGCTCTAGTAATATGGGTCAGAAAAAAAACATTGTCAAAATTCAGCGCACCAATGTTCCCATCCAGTGTAGCAGGCCCAGCTTACGACCTGCTGAGAAATGCCGTGCAGGGGATGCTTATAGCAGGGAGAAGTTCCATCCTCATCCTACAAGTAAGACTTTAGTAAATTTATTCTTGAATTTCCATCTGGCTTTGGTGTTGTGTGGCTGTAAGTGCTTCATTTTTAATAGGGATTTAGCAATTAAAGTCACTCTGCTTCACTCATCATGAGTCGAGGTATATTTCTTTACTGGAGTCGTTGTTATTCTTGTCAGCATGGTGACTTGCAGGTTCTGCACCCCACAAATCTGAAGGTTACCTAATTTCTTATTTCTGCTGTAAGAAGACATGTAGGCAGCTCTCAGTAGCAATTCCATTAATCACAGCAGATCTTGGCTTACATGGACTGGCAAGAATAGAAGCAGGCTCAAAATGTTCTGCAAAGGCAGTTGCATAGCACAAAGAAAATAAAACTTTGACAGGCAGAAAAATGACCACAACTGATGAGTATCCGGTCTGTAAACTTTCAATATAGTGTCTGTGGTTGACAGTTTGTGGTCTATTTGTACCGAATTGGTCAAACACACACATTTTTGACATTTAGAAAATCTTTTGTTACATACATAGGTAGGCAATGACATCAGATGAAATGATTTAATAGAAATGCAGGATTGATGCACTCAAATATATAAATCCAGAAGAATCAACACATATAATAAGACATTTATTTAGATTTCAGTCAGTGAGGCTCTGTATTTAAACAAAAGATGTTATGCACTCATATGTATTGATTGAGACAATAACCAGTTTCTACTAGGACCTGAGTGGCCAACTCATTCCGAGCATTAAAGAAAAACAGTGAAATCCAGGCACTGCACTACATTTCTAGGGGCTTTATTTATGGAAAAGGCCCACACAATGTTTCGGTCTACAAAGCCCTTTCTCAAGTGGGCTTTTACATAATAAAGCTCTTTGGATTGCATTGGAGTGCCTGGTATCCATTATTTTCCATCAGTGTAGCTCTGTAATCGTATAAATAAATTAATTTAGCAACTTTGGTTTTACAGATATTTTGGAACTACATCTACCCTTAAGCTCAGCCACTCATTAAGTTGACAGCCTCTTGGGAACTGTAGTCGCAAAACATCTGGAGTGCCCAGGTTGTTGGTCCATGGGGAACAGGAATCACATGCTGCCAGATACTATTTTTTGCGAATAGTTTCTTTGCTGGACCAATTTGATTTTATTTATTTGAATAGCTTTATTTCATATGACTATTTTGTATTTATTCAGGATTCCTAGACTAGACAGCCATACCTAAAATCTACTTCAGGACCATTCAAAGACAATCTGTGCCAAATGCCAGCAACATTGCTACATTTTATCCCAAAAAGGCTCAATAAATGCATTGATCCGAGGAATTTTGTTAAACTGTACAGGGTCAAGTCCTGGGAAAAAAAGTAAGGGAACTCACCCACGAATTCCACAACCCCTATTACCTGAAGAAAAATATATATATCACGAGTATAGCAGTACGTGGTGATACCATTTTTATTGGGTTAACATTACATTTAAAAGACAAGCTTTCAAGAGTGTAACCTCTCCTCTTCAGGTCTGGAAACTATGCTGATCAGTGAAAGGTATCACTACGTACAGGTCAAGTATACTCGTGATTTTGGCAACTGGACTAACACGTTATATATACAGTAATATATATATCACATGCATATATACATATCCAGGCGCAGACCCCCCAGAATTATATACACAGGCACAGACCCCCCAGAATTATATACACAGGCACAGACCCCCCAGAATTATATACACAGGCATTGGACCGCCAGAATAATATAGCCAGCACTGAGCCCCCAGAATTGTATACACAGCACTGAGCCCCCAGAATAATATACACAGCACTGAGCCCCCGGAATAATATACCCAGCACTGAGCCCCCAGAATTATATACACAGCACTGAGCCCCCAGAATAATAATATACACAGCACTGAGCCCCCAGAATAATAATATTCCCAGAACTGAGCCCCCAGAATAATAATATACACAGCACTGAGCCCCCAGAATAATATACCCAGCACTGAGCCCCCAGAATAATAATATACCCAGCACTGAGCCCCCAGAATAATATACCCAGCACTGAGCCCCCAGAATTATTTACACAGCACTGGACCCCCAGAATAATATACCCAGCACTGGACCCCCAGAATTATATACCCAGCACTGAGCCCCCAGAATTATATACACAGCACTGGACCGCCAGAATAATATACCCAGCACTGGTTATATGGATATATTTGCCCCAGCTCTCATATGTATATATTGCCCAGCTCACACATGTATATAGTGCCCAGCTCTCACATGAGTATATTGCCCAGCTCTAACATTGAGTATAATGCCCAGCTCACCAGCTTTGTAATATGGCCCTACATGTCTAAGAACAGGCAGGAGTTTGTCCTCGTAGTTTATGTCACTTGCTGGAAGAATAACATTTTAACACTTTCTATCCCCAGGAGATCTAAACAAAGAGAAATCTAGACTGCAAAACATCATGGCGACAGGGAGCGAACCTCCTGAGCCAAAGCATGCAGCCGCACAAAGGGATGATCCTGTGGAGGAGAGAGACAGATTTGATGAATGTAATTATTAGGCATATATAAAAGATAGGGCAAGGGCTAAAATCAGGTTATTGACAGTCTACTTTTCTTTCAGTGGTGGCTGAAATCCAAGAAAGGTGGGCTTTTTTAGCAGAAATGGAGGCTTTGGGTCGTGGAAAACAATATAGCAATATGATCAACACAGAGATTTCTCAGGTATAGTATTTCTCTTTTAGCAAATTAAGAATTTGATACAGGTTCCATTGTGTGATAGGATAAGGGAAATGCATACATTTTTGGGGTACTATTTCTCATGTAGTTACATGTAAATGCAACATTACCATTAATGAGGTTTGTATCTTTTGCCATATTGAGGCATTGTTAGTAAAATTTCCTTTGGGGGAATTTTTTTTTTTCTTTTAACTAACAGGGTTATTCAAAGAGAATCGAAAAGTCACCGCACATTCGGTGACTTTTCGTTCTCTTCAATTCGGTGCGATTTGGCGATCCCATTTTGGCGACCCTGCGGTGTATTCAGCAAGCAGCACAGGGCCGTCGTAGTGCAGGGAAAAGCCACCGCAAACCAGCAGAACACTCACCGCAAAACCCGGCGAACGCTCACTGAAACCTGCAAAAACATCTGGATTAACCCTGTCGAACACGCTTGAGAAACCCAAGCAGCCGCCGATCACAATGCAGAGCAGCCGCCGGAAAAAGCCGACACCGCAGACGAATGGAATGAAAAAAAAAACCAAACAGTACGTTTGAATGTTTGAAAAGTGAAACGCTGTTTGCAAAGAAACTACAGAATGAAAATGACTGAAATTTACATATAAGATCCAATGAATGATAATAAAAAGGGCTGTTACAGAAAAAAGAAAAAACAATTAAAAAATAAATAAAAAACATTCGCAAACAAATCCCGAATAATGGCTAAAAGATCCTAAAAAATCTATAAATAAAGAGACTTTTTCCTGCAGAGTATTATAATCAACGGTTTATTAGATAATGAATTAAAACGGGAATATTTTTAACATTGAAGCCTATGGGATTCATTTGCCTGAATAAACCTGTCGAATGAAACCACCGAACAGCAGGGCAATTCGGAAACTTTTCACTGCTGGTTTTTGTTCTCTGAATAGACGAGGCATTGCTTCTCTATGGGGATTTCACTGCCCTCGAACAGACACCGAACAGGCACCGTATGTGCAGGCAATTCGCCGAACATTTGGCGAACTGCCTGCTCTCTGAATAGCCGAATGGTCAGGAAAGGTAACCGTACACTGAATTTCACTGTTTGGTTACCTTTCGGCCGCTATTCGGATCTCTTTGAATAACCCTGTATATCCAACTGATTGGTAGGAATTCTAGTTGTTTATGACCACCAAAGGCTGCAGATGTCACACTCTGTAAGGCCTATACATTGTATAGTCATTAAAACATTAGATTTAGGAGTATAAAGTCTAATTTTTATTTATATACAGTACTTAGAATGTTATATATAGTAAAAATATAATCTCAATTTGAATTGCTATTCACATACATACAATAATGGGACACTATTCAGTAGAAGCAAAACAAAAAAATGCAGTTGGCCGTTGGTATAAATCCCCAAGACCACAAGAGAAATTAAATAAATAAATTACATACAATTTAAATGAGGCAGAAGAAAGAACGAGTGTAATTTTTCTCGAAGCCATTTCTCAAATTCTGTTTTTTGAGCCTTTATTATGAGCCTTAAGGGGTTATTCAATGAGCACCGAAATTTCGGTGCTCTTTCATTCGGCGCACTTCGGCAAGCTCAATTCGCCGTTCCTGTGGTAAATTCAGCATTCACTGCAGAGTCCCCGAAGTGCGCTGAACGCATCCGATAAACCACTGTACACATCCAAAAAAACGCTGAATGCAGCTGATGAGTTACCGTATACACTAAAGAGAAACCTGAACAGAGTGTTCAGACAAAAAGTACCATTATTAACCGTATTAGGCTCCAGGAAGACCTTTCCAAAGAACTCTTACTAAATTTTATTAAACACACAAAAGGGACGACCATACATTTAAGAAACATAAATGGTGTAATTATGAAGCAATATGTTGCAACCTATATATATTCAAAAAATCAGCAAAAGGTGGTATAATGGCAATTGAACCTATATTCTCTCTAAAGAACTGAGTAATTCCTAATCTATTCAATAGACGTGTAACATAATATAAAGGAGTCACCATTAGACCACACGATTACCTTGCATTAGCAGGTGAAAAAATACACATGCAACAAGTCCCATTCCTGACCCGCTTATAAAAATAGAACTTGGCATTAGTTGACACACTGACGGCAGAGTATTCCACCCATGAACATCCTTAATCAGGGAACCTGAGGGGGTACCAGCTGCCTGCAGGGCTCAGTGGAAAGTATAAATTTGTTTGGTGGAGAGTGGAATACAAGGTAATTCTCTCCTGATGAAGAAAGTTCTTACTTTCGAAACGCGTTGAGCAGTACACAATTTATGTTTTAACTGTTGTTTCTGGGGGCAACCCCAGTCCGGTTTTGTTGTTTATGGCGATTTAAGTATTTGACTTTTCTGTTGCTTCCCGAATGCGGTGCATCTCTTTGGAAAATTGAGAAGCCCGGCTGTGTGGGCATTGCAGTGCAGTAAAGCTGTGGCTGAATATCGAACTATATGGAATCTAACAAGTGAAATAATTTCTCTTTGCTTGCCCTACCAATTACTAACTACAATGGAAACTATTCTATCTATATTCAAATAATGTTTAGAAGTAACCTATGCTCTTTATAAGCCAAGGCACCCTGCACAAATATACTATATGATTAGTGGTGCAACTATTTTTGAGCAATTGTGCATGCAAAAAGTTTTTTCCATCTCTCCTAAGATCAAGATGGCTTTGCTGTATAGTTAACACACACAAATATATATAATTACTGCAAAATATTTATCCTCTTCTTTGAAAGTTGGACAATATATGCATGTGGATAATTTACCATCCACATTATCTGGTCATTTGTGTATCTGGCTGTATTTGGGGGGGACTTCAAGAATTTTCTGGTTGTATGGGTAGTGTGATGTTCAATTTGTGACCACAATTTTGCTCATTGTTAATGGGAAGATTAGAACCACTTCACTCTGTTAATTATAATTGTGAGAAACGGTAGTTAAGCTTAATTGCTTCCCCTTTTCTTGATACAATTAATATAATTGGCTATTAAGCAAGCCCTTATCATTCTGATCATTATACTATCAATTTGTTGGTCTGTCAAGCAGACTAAGGAATGGTTGCCCAAAGAGTGGTAGACCTCCACATTGATTAGCGGACTAGCTATATGGTCACTCTTGATAACAAATCTCAATACATGTCAAAGACTGAGCTCCTACTTATTCCTCCCTCCAATGCCTCCCCACCTCCTGACTTCTCTATCATGGTGGAGGGTATCACCATCTCCCCATCAAACGAAGTTCGCTGTCTTGGAGTTACACTTGACTCTGCTCTTTCCTTCATCCCCCACATCCAGTCTCTTTCCTCCTCCTGCCGATACCAACTGCGTAATATTTCCAGAATTCGGCCATTTCTTACCGCTGTCACCACAAAACAACTCATACACGCCCTGGTAATCTCCCGACTCGACTATTGCAATAATCTCTTATCTGGCCTCCCTCTGTCCCGCCTCTCCCCCCTACAATCCATCCTGAACGCCTCCGCCAGGCTAATTCACCTCACCCGCCGCTCTGTCTCTGCCGCTCCCCTCTGCGAGTCCCTTCACTGGCTCCCCATCCACTGCAGAATTAAGTTCAAAATCCTTATCCTTACCTACAAAACCCTCACCAACTCAGCGCCCCACTACCTGTCCTCACTAATCACCAAATACACCCCAGCCCGCTCCCTAAGGTCAAACAGTGACCTGCGCCTAGCTTCTCCACGCATCACCTCTTCCCATGATAGACTGCAGGACTTCACACGCGCAGCCCCCACTCTCTGGAACGCTCTCCCTCGTACTGTCAGACTTTCCCCTAACTTCTCTTCCTTCAAACGCTCCCTTAAAACGTTCCTATTTAGGGAAGCCTACCACCCAACTCACTGACACAACCATCAATCACTCTCACCTTACAGTCCTCTCCTCCTGTTTCCAACCCCAACCCTCCTAGATTGTGAGTTCCTACGGGAATAGGGCCCTCATCTCCTCCTGTACTGTTTGTCAAATGTTGTTCAATGTATTGTAACCCTGTCTATACTGTGCTTATTGTACAGCGCTGCGGAATATGCTGGCGCTTTATAAATAAAGAATAATAATAATAAGCAGAGACAGTGGGATACAAACAACTCAATTGATACAATAGAAGCATTATATTTTAAAGTGCATTACTTGGAGAGACACACATGTCCAATCGAGCTATCTTCTTTCTTTTTTTGATTGCTACATAGTATTCTTCTTTAGAATTTTTAGAATACTCTGCCATCAGTTTGTCAACTAATGCCAAGTTCTATTTTTATAAGCGGGTCAGGAATGGGACTTGTTGCATGTGTATTTTTTCACCTGCTAATGCAAGGTAATCGTGTGGTCTAATGGTGACTCCTTTATATTATGTTACACGTCTATTGAATAGATTAGGAATTACTCAGTTCTTTAGAGAGAATATAGGTTCAATTGCCATTATACCACCTTTTGCTGATTTTTTGAATATATATAGGTTGCAACATATTGCTTCATAATTACACCATTTATGTTTCTTAAATGTATGGTCGTCCCTTTTGAGTGTTTAATAAAATTTAGTAAGAGTTCTTTGGAAAGGTCTTCTTGGAGCCTTATACGGTTAATAATGGTACTTTTTGTCTGAACACTCTGTTCAGGTTTCTCTTTAATGTATACTAGTTAAAAGGTTTAATCCTAACATAGTACCTATTGGCCTCACCCATTTTTTTTGTTTTTTTCGCTTTTCGATGAGTTACCGTACGCTGCCGCAAAAAAACAACCAGCCGCCAAACCGGTAAAAAAAAAAACACTCAATTTTTAAAATGTGTTTTAAACAAAAATAATGCATGGAAATAATATATAAGGTCCTATGAATAACAATAAAAAGGTCTGTTACAGAATTTAAAAAGAAAACGGCATTTAAAAATAATCCAAATCAAAAATTTTGTCCCAAAAATCCAGGAAAAATGCCTAAAAAATAAATTAATAAAAATACTTTTTGCTGCAAAGGAAAAGAATAAACGGTTGAATAAAAAAATATTGAAAACGGGGAATTTTTTTACTTTGAAACCTGTGGGATGCGCCTGTTTAACCACTTCGATGCTGAGGACGCGCTCAGCGCGTCCTCAGCATTCCCGCTGGTATGCGGAGGACGTGCTGAGCGCGTCCTCCCATTGGGGTCAGCGGTCGGCCGGGTTCCGGCCGATCGCTGGCCCCCCGGTGCGGGCTGACATCCTGGATGTCAGCCGCGCATCCGGACCACAGCCGCCGGAATTAGGTGTCATCGCGGCAGCGCGATGACACCTAATTCAGGCGGCCCCCCCCCCCGCATGTGCGGAGGAGGCGCCTGAAAGGGAGGGGGGGAGGTCCTTCGGACCTCTCTCCCTCCCGATCGGCGGCTCTGCGGGGGTTAACCCAGGCATCATTTGGAAGGGCACAGCCTGCCCTTCCAAATGATGCCTGGCATTAACCCCTGGGGAGCTGGATCGCGAATCGGCGCTGAAAAGCGCCGGTTCGCGATCCTTTTCCGGAGCTGGCCGACATCTTGGATGTCGGCCAAGCCTCCGGGAACTCCCCCTGAGAACTGGCGTCATCGTGCGTAGCACGATGACGCCAGTCCTGGACTTAACCCTTAACTGCCACCAACGGTGGAGATAGGGAGTTCATTGGAACTCCCTATCTCCCGATCCGTGGCAGTTAGGGGTTAAATTTTGGTATGGTTGGATCGGCCAGAGCATGGCCGTTCCAACGATACCAAACATGAAAGTGAAAAATTTTGTAAAAAAAAAAAAAATGACAAATAAAAATAAAAAAAAATTATAAAAAAAAAATAAACACTTTTTTTTTATTTTTTTTGGTTTGTTAATGCAGCAATATTGTTCCCATTTCAATTATAATGTGAACAATGATGCTGCACTAACGATTTTTGTATGCGGTGCGTTTGTTAAAAATAGTGTAATTTTCCCCAAAAAAAAATGTAACGAGACCCCATCTCTAATTTTTTTAACAAGCGCACCCCATACAAAATATAACCGCAATTGCTCGCATGTTAAAATGTGAAAAAAAACACTTTACACATTGTAAATTATTGAAAATACATATTTTATTGCATTTTTTGTTATAATATACAGACATGACATAACGTATACATATAATAATGACATATTATGAATCTACCGAGTCTGACAGAAAGAACGATATATAATATGTCTGGGTCATATACTAAAATAAGCCTTCAAAACACATTTAAACATGATGAGCAAAACCGGTAAAAATGACCTCAGCACAGGGGTGGGAAAAGCCTCAGCAGCGAAAGGGCTAAACCTGTCAAGTGAAAGCACCGAAAATCTGGGCATTTCGCCAACTTTTCGGGGCTGTTCGGTGTTCTCTGACTAGATTAACCATTACTTCTGGGGAATTTCACTGCTGCCGAATTGCACCATATTTCGCTGGCAATTCACCAATATTCAGCGAATTGGTAGCTTTTTTCATTAGCCGAATGGCCAGGAAATTGTACTGCACGGGCAAATTTACCATTCGGTGCAATTTGGTGGCCAATTCGGCTCTCGTTGAATAACCCCTTTAGGGCCCTATCACCTGGCCCACACTAAAACCGGGACGCTAAGGGGGAAAATTCACGTTTGCTAATTTCCCCTTTGCATCCCGGTTTTGCCATTAGCATATGGGGCAGGCGCTGAGTTTTGTTTTTTAACTCTCAAAATTTTTAGATTTAGTTGCTTTGAAGCACATTGGGTGTGCTGGGTGGGCGAGCATTTAAGACACCATGCTTCACTTAATGTTATTTTTCCTTATACAGAAGCTGCGAGAGATGGAACGGATTGATAAGAAGAGAAGCTCAGAGCTGAGGGATGCATTACAGTATTCTACAGCAAATCCTGATTCAATTTAAATGAGACTATGAATAAAGCATTATTTCACTGCCTTGAAAAGTGCTATGCATTACTGTACATACGTGATAAATTTTTTCAGATCAGCCTACTTGTGGGTCTATTGTTGTCTTTCAAATATTCGTGTTAAATTTTATTATGGCCATGGCAAAACACATTTGATCATGTGCTCTAAAACTAAAATTAATAGGACTCCACGGGCTATATTATATAGTTGTCACCAATTCTAGAGTCTCGATAGGTAGGTGTTAGCATCAGGATAAGTGTGTGTAGCGCTCACTCCCGGAGGAGCCGCTGAAATTGAACCACGGGTCAGTCTCCCCGCACTAGGGAATAAATATACTCCGGCACCGTTGTGGATTTTTATAAATTATATAGTTTACTAGAATGAATGGCATATAATAGATAACACGGTGTTCGTAGATATATTTACAGTATTTCGTATTTCGGGAAACGCGCAGCGGAAAAGAAAATACGAGGCTTCGTATCTCGGGAAAACGCGCATCGGAACAGAAAATATAATGCTTCGAAATTCGAGAGACACGTAGCGGAAACAGAAAAATACAATGCTTCGTAATTCGAGAAACGCGTATCGGAAAAAGAAATAAGAAACAAATCTTTAATCCCTTTCGGAGATTAGGAAGTGAGTCCCGCACAGGTTAAGTCCCGGAATGTAAATGTGTGTGTGTATTGTGGTACCCGGGTACTATTTCAACTGGCCAGTGAATTACTTTCTTCGACTAGTCAAGTTGGGGCCCTGTGGGTTTTAGAAACAACAGCAGTGTGCTTTCGGTAATCACAAACGGCCTTGGAGGCCTCTCACCCATCCGCCAGATTCGTAAGGCTCCGCTGACCCAGGACGTCTCTCCGTTCGATTCTTTACTGGGGTGCCTGCTACTGGATCCGTTGTCTGGCTCTCTCTCTGCTTCGGCCGTGACTTGTCCAGCTTACCGCCTGCTCTCCCAATCCGATCGACCTGCGGTACGCCTAACTCGGGGTCCTCCGGCTTCCTTAATAGCAGCTTGGGTAAGATGGTGGATCGCTGGGTCTCCCTCTTGTAAGGCTGAACAACCCGATCTGGGACTCTGATAGGCCGCACCTGCGCTCTGGCCTAGTCACTCTTGCGTTCTCCAGCACTGCGTCTTGTCTCACTCACTCCCTGGCGCGCTCTGCCAGCTATCTCCACGAGGCTCAGGATGTAACGCTGTCTGTCCCACCCACTTCCTGTGTCCGCCCGCAAAGCATGCCGGGAAATGTAGTCTCAGTGCAAAGTTCAGTGTCTCTCATCACGCTTGTCTCCCTCCGGTGGCCAAAAATAGGTACTGCCACGACAAGGATTTAAACACAGCGCTACATGTGTTTAACACATGCCCTCCATATTGCATTCCTGAGGCTACCCTCGTTAGTAACCTGTTTGCGCATCGTTTTTTGCCCTAGCTTCCGTGAGCTTACTGCGCTTTGAGCATTCTATACCGAACATGGGGAGCACAAACCTACATTAACATTTCATTAAGTATGGAATACCTTAGTGCTAGCTCTAATTACCACAGGGATACAGGCAGCCATATTTTAGCACCACCTAAAAGCTGGCGCTACAGGATTCAGCATTTGCATTATACTGTCTGATGTGTACATTACTACTAGATGGAAAAGATCAGGGGAAAAAAGGAATTTTAGACAGTGTATGGTCATGTTGGAATCATTGGAAAGATAAGACTCTGACTGTTCCAATAAGTCCTCACTTGACCTTGTGGCTTATATAGAATGAAGATACAGAGGTCCGAAAGCCACCTGTCTCTTCTCACAGTAGTGCAGCGGCTTGTATAGTAAATGAAACCATGTGTAATAACGTATTGCCCCATTCCCTCACCACTTGCTCTTAGCAAGGGAATTGAGTAGGTGAAGCAGACAATGCTGCTGGTTTGGAACCCTTCAAAAATGTATTTCATATTTTTTTTATTACACATTACATTGTCATGTTCGATATCATTGATACCTCATTTGACATTGTGAGTTGTATAGCCTTGAGATACAGGGGTCCAAAGTACGCCCTTCTTTCTCCTCACAATGTTGTGGCAGCGGAAGATTTGGATGAACAAAATGCATAAAACGCATTGTGCCATCACCTCCACACTTGCTGGCATCACAGGAATTGAGAAGGTGAGTTAGTGGAGTATCATTGTTCACTTTAGAATTGAAAAGTAGACAAGGGATTGTAAGACTGGTTTTTGTTTAGGTGTTTCCTGACTGCAGTGGACACCATTTAGCCCATTATCCTTTAAGCCTGGGGACATTACCTATAGCTGCCTGTGATCCAGCTTACTCCACCTATACTGTATACAAGATATCTTTGCCAAGAGTTACTGTTTCCTACTCAGTTGATCCTGACTGCACTGGACACTACATAGCCCACTATCCTCTGTGCTTGGAGGTATTCCCTGTGGCTGCCAGTCATCCAGCTTTCTCCACCTGTGCTGACCTTCACAACATTCAAGGTATCATTGCCAAGGGTTCCTGGTTTCTACTCCGTGGATCCTGATTGCAGTCTGATACTATATTACCCACAATCCACTTTGCTTAGAGACTTTACCTCTGATTTACAGTGATTCTGTTTACTCCAGCTGCACGCTCCACCAGAGCTCTCTAGTTTCCATCCAGTATTGGGATCTTCGTCTACAGTGTAGCCAGACTGTTGCTGTATACTGTGTATCTTCAATATACTTTATCATTTGTCTATATCCATGTATCCTGTGTCTGATTATTATGTTCGCCACAACGCTTGGGATATAAACTAAACCTATGGGTCCCACCATGGCTCCAACCTGGTGTGGTCATGACTAGTGATGGGCCGAACACCCCCTTGTTCGGTTCACATTCGAACTTGAACACCCGAAAAAGTTTGACCGCGAACTCGAACACAATTCGAACACCATGCAAGTCAATGGGGCTAGAACGTTCGAAAATGAAAGTGCCCTCCAAGAGGCATATATGCAAGATATTGGCCATAAAAGGTGTATGGGGGTCCGGGTACTGCCCTGGGGGACAGGAAACAATTAAAAATGTTTAAAAAAAACAAGTTTTTAACCCTTTCACTGCTGAGTCATTTCACCACTGTGCGCTGAGCTCATTTTTACCACTTTTGCTCATGTTTAAATGCGATTTGAAGCCATGGGAAATGTTTGACCAACAAGAAGTGGGAAATGTTTGACCAACAAGGAGTGGGAAATGTTTGACCAACAAGGAGTGGGAGATGTTTGACCAGCAATGAGTGGGAAATGTTTGGCCAATAATGAGTGGGAAATGTTTGGCCAACAAGGAGTGGGAAATGTTTGGCCAACAAGGAGTGGGAAATGTTTGACCCACAATGAGTGGGAAATGTTTGACCCACAATGAGTGGGAAATGTTTGACCCACAATGAGTGGGAAATGTTTATGAATCCCATAGGCTTCAATGTTAAAAATATTCCCATTTAATCCAATATCTAATAAACCGTTTATTATTATATTTTGCAGTAAAGAATCTCTTTAGTTTTAGATTTTTTCAAATCTTTTAAGCATTTTTTGGATTTTTTTTAAAAACTTTTCCCCCCTCTCGAACGTTCCGCAAATGTCCTGAAAAGTTTGAAGTTCGCGAACTTTCGAACAGCCGATGTTTGAATCGAACCGATTTGAACCGGCAGCCCATCCCTAGTCCTGACAGGGAGCTGCTTTAGAAGAAAAAATGCAATAAAAATAAATATTTAAGTTTATTGTATTTTATTGTTACACTGAACATGGTCATATTTGGTATCATTGGAAAGGCCAGACGCTGAGACCTATGGTTGTGGAATTGCAAGGACCCAAAGGAGCCTTGCATCTCCTGTAATGGGATTATTCTGTCGGAGGGGGAATCCCTGTTTCTGACATCATTGCACCCATGCGAAATTATGTCAGTGACTGGGTGGATGTCCCACAGCAAGAGCTGACATCCAAGATGTCAGCCCACTGCGGATGGATCCCCAGATTGGTGCTGATCTGTGGATTCGAGAGGATGCTCTGAGTGCATCCTCTGTACAGCAGAGTAAAACTATAGGACACGATCAGTGTGTCATCTGCAGCAAAGGGGTTAAATACAAAATAGATAATATAAAGATAATGGCTAAATTACAACACCCTTGTAAGAGTGTTGGAATTTCTCATCCACTTTCTTTTTCCTTCTAACTGTGCAATAAGCCTTAACGATTAAAGTGCATTATATTGCAGAAAGGGGCTTCCTCGCATTGTGCAGGATTATGCTACAGGAAATCACATTGTCCGTGTATAAGCTTTTACCTTGCAACCTATGAAGTCTGCATACTGCAGGGAAGCAGTTTCACATACTTTCCATTAACAGGTAGAAGTTATGCATGTCTTGGAGTATGAAGATATGACTGGTGAGACAGGGTGTACTGACTTGTTTCTCATGATTAGAACATTTACTGTATATAGGATTTGCCGGTGTATTTCCCTTACCAATAAAGCTTAGCATTCTCCTGACATATAAGATTGTTTGATTGGGAACAGCAAGCCCCAAACAAAAGTGGTGTGATGGTTGGACCCTAAGGTCTTAATCATGTATGATTAAGACCTTAGGGTCGAAACGTCACACCACTTTTGTTTGATGGGGCTTGCTGTTCCCAAATAAACACTTTATTTTCACTTGAGATCCTGCTTTTTCATCTTTATTGCTACCCATCTGGACTGGCGGCGTCCTACCATAGCAGTGACCTCGTGGATATCGTGGATTTAAGGTGGGGCTCCTCCTTGTGTGTACCTCGGTGTTTTCTATTTGCATATAGGCTTGTTTAACTCAATCAATATAATTTACAATTCTACAAAATGTAACTTTAAATAAAATTATAAGTGGTCCCCTTGAACTGTTGGTCAACCGATAGATGAGGGGGTTCATCCTTCCACCTTTCGGTAATAATAATAATAAAAAAATGGAAAAAAAAGGAAAGAGCCCTTCCTTACAATAAAGCAAGCACAATGATCCCTGGGATTTCTTCACTTAATGGCAGTGGATTGAGGTTCAGCTTTACAGGACCATACCCATCCTCTGGTAGCATGGATACGAAGTTCTATCAAAGCGGTCCACAAGCTGAACAAGCTCATTAGCATTCTTCTTAATTTGTCTCCTGCATTTCTTTCATTCTAGCATTAACACGCTTTCCTTTGAAGCTGAAGGTTTGGTGTGCATTGGTGTTTAAGAGGACTTTCCAACAAAATAAATAAATGCATATTTAAACTAAAAAGCAAACGTGGACGTTAGGGTAAATCCGCTTCACGTCTAGATCCCTGATCTAGCCTGGTATTTATCAGCTTCGGAAGCGAAGACATCAAGTTTACGCTGCAGCAGAGAATAGCCCACGGATGAATAAAGGAAACACACAGCAAGGTAGTCAGTGGGCTCTTCTGCCCCACCCAAGTTTTACTGAGGGTTATATAGATGGTTAGGACCCTTTTGCACAGTCATGCACGGCAATGTAAACATTACAGAACAGCTGGACATATACATATAAGGGCATAGTGTTCACCATGCAGAATATACGTTTAAAACTGGTGAAAAACTGTTTGATGTGGCTAGGTAAATATATCACAGATACAAAACCTTTGATTAGCATTGTGGTTACTGTTTCGCCATGTAGACATAAGTACCTTAGTCAGGGAACAAAGTGCAATACATGGTATTTGACAACTCTATGTGCAGACACAGCTCAATCTGTAGAGGCAAATGCTAACCCTTTCCTTCAATCCCCTCTTAGATCATTACATGATCTCCCCCCAACCTAGGTTGATAGGTAGAGTACGGATGTTCAGGCTCGGGTGGGGCAATACACTTTAGGGCAAGTTGCCTCCCAGCGGGAAGTATGCAGTAGACAGTGGTGGCCCAAAGAATAAGAATGGCCAAAACTGCAATGCCTATCTGGGCGAGGATGCGTTGCCACCCAGACATCCAGGAGAAGTAACGCTCCCCTGCATTGGAACGGACCTCACCAGCGAGGGTCTGGAGCTTGTTAATGGCAGTAGTAAGGCGTCCATCCAGGCCAGTGTTATTAGGTATATAGGTACAGCAAGTGTCAACGTTGACCAGCATTTTGCAAACCCCACCTTTCTCAGCCAAAAGCATGTCGAAGGCCATCCTATTCTGGAACGTCATCTGGGCGGTGGGGGCCTAATTGGTCAGCCATTGCTTCGAAAGCCTCTTTGGTGTAGTTAATGAAGCACTGTTGGTTGTAATAGATATAATTAATCCAGCCAGTGTTGACATTGATTCCTATTTGGGGAAGGAGGGATTCAAATCCAGCCTTCACGGGGTCCCTGTCCAAGAATTCGTTGGGAATCCCTCTTGGGACACCAGCAAAGTCGAGTTAGATATGGGGGTCAAGCAGGGGCTGACTGGCAACTTTTGGCCCGGGTGGCAAGCACCACACAGAGGCCCAGAGTTACGTAACTCGGGCCCATGTTTAGGTAAAAACAAACACGGGAAGCAAATTAAGTAATAAATAACTGTTTTAAATAATTATAGAACTCCAGACTAGGGCTCTCCTCTCAGTCTCCCTCGGGCCAGGCCCCCCCTCAAATTATTAACCCTGCGCAGGCCGCCCCCCTCAATTTATTAACCTGTCACAGGCTCCTTCATCCAGACTAGGGCTCTCACAGCCTCCCTCAGGCCAGGCACCCCCAAGCCCCCCTCCCCCTCTCATTCAATTTATCCCCCCCCCCAATTTATTGACCATGGCACCACTGTCCCTCCGTGAAGTCTCCAGACTTTCCACTCAGCCAGACAGGGCAGGGCAGGCCCAAGTTCATCAGCCAGCAGGTGAGCTGCCTGGCTTGAGGTCAGTGTGCGATGCGGCCGGCCCGGGCCCGCCATGCACAGTGCACCAGACCAGTGGCGTCATTAGGGTTGGTGTCACCCGGTGCGGTAACTCATGGTGTCACCCCCCCCCCGAGCTTTACTACTTTGTGATACACACCGCATGTTACTATGAGTTTTATTTATTATGGTGGATAATGTGACACGCTTATACACAGCACACATTGCTGTGAGTTTTATTGCTATGGAGCTGTGTGATACAGTAATGTGCAGTGAATGTATCACAGAGCTGGACAGCAATAAAACTCACTGTAATGTGCGGTGTGTATGAGTATCACCGCAGCAAAGTAATAAAACTCACGATCATACACACCACACATTACTGTGAGTTTTATTGCTGTGCATCTCAGTGACACATACTGCACATTACATCATAGGCAACCTGACTACAGCTCTAAGGTACGACGGGCTAGAGTTTTTTTTTCTTACAGAGCTGTCATTGATATATTTATTTTTGTGACTAATATATGTTTTAGGGGACTAAATGTATAGAAGTATGAATCATTGTATGCATTTTAGGCACATTATTTCACAGTTTTCATGTATATTATTTTTGATGTGCCACATTTATTTTGGAACTTTTTTTTCTGGCCCCGCAGAGTCGGCTTTTCATGCTTACCTGCAGTGATTGCTCTGCAGAAGATTTATGTGGTGGTGTCTGATCTTTAACACACAAGGCAGCAGGGAACTGAGTATTCGGGTGAGGAGGACCTGACAGGCTCCAGCTGGTTATCAGCTCGGAGATGTCTGTCTTGGTCCATGCAGACAGCAGGATTCCCACACTGACCAGCAGCAGGATCAATGCATGGCCGAACTCACGGTGACCCCATCTCTCGAGCCGACAGGCCAGTTATCTCTAAATTTTAATGGCAAGCAATCTGAGGAGGGCTACAGCGGTGCGTACACCACGTGTTTCAGGCAGGCAGCTGAAGCAGACAGAGAGCGGCAGCGGTGTGTAGGTGAGACTGAGACCCCCCAGGATGTGGCTGATTCATAGGGCCGGCGCAGTGCTCCCTCGGGTGTTTTGCATCATCAGAGGGGGCCGCCATGCCATGTATGATTTTATACTGGCCGCCACACTGCAGCCTCAAAAACAGGGCCTGCAAGTGCACGGTGAAGGCTGGATTCAAAGAAACGTAATGTCCAAAAAATAATTTGACATGCCATGAAGGTTTCGGGGATCAGATATACACACACACACACTCACTCCAATAAAAAAAATTGTGACTTTTTTTATTCCTGGCGTCACGTGGTTGGTGACTTGGTGTCACCCAGTGCGGGCCGCACCCGCCTTGCGACGCCACTGCACCAGACCACTCTCACTCACCATAAACTACTTTGCTGAGTGACGTCCCTCCTCTGCTCCTCCTGAGTCTGTCTGGCTGCGAGTCACTGACTGACACTGTCAGTGTTCTGGCTGGGCAGCGGCTGGGCTTCGGTCTGCGTGGCTCCCTCCTCCACGGCCAGGCAATGAATCGACCTCCAAGCAGCGGCCTCTGCAATGCCCGGCAGCTGCACACTCAGTCCCACTCACGCAGGTCCGTCTGATGCTGCTCCCCCGACGACGTCACTGGGCCTTGGCTGATGGCTGTCTACCGCGCCCGCCGGCCGGCACGCTCCCATCACGTGGGGGGCGGGGCCGGCGCTAGTGCTTCTGCGCAGCCGGCCCGGGCCTGTTGTGAGACGCGAGTGGCGCTGAAAATTTACACATTCATATAGTAACACACAATATCGGCCTTATGGGTTTGGATTCGGCCGGGGGAACGCTTGCCACCCTGCCCCCCGGCCCAGTCCGCCCCTGGGGTCAAGGGTACCTGAAATAGCAGCTCTTCGACGCGAGATTGAAGCTGGGAGACATGGAAAAAGGGGTGGGAGAGGGCACCGGTGACACAGTAGTGGGCTGTGTCAGGGGTTTTAGGGGAGGGTCCGGTGGGGAGGTAGGGGTATCTAGCATAATATGGAGTGGCATGAGGACCTTGGCAAGGGAGCATTCCGCTTTCCAGGTGAGTGGGAGCTTCCGGCGAATTTTCATGTCTGCACAAAGCAGACACATCTGCTAGGGACTGACGGTGATTGATCATGTATGTAGTGGCATTATCCCAGTAGGTGCCACAGTAGTTGGAGGAAAAGTTTCAAAGAAATCTTTGCCATTTGACGTACGCATGACATAACAAGAGTAATTCCCAGGGTAGGTAGAAATGCGGGGCATGGTTTTGGGGGGGGGTTCAGTGACTATGGAAAAGCGGTGTTGTAATGCCAGGCACTTTGTGTCTTTGGATATTGTGCTCTGAAACAAGCTTAGAATGCAGGCATCATCAGCAAGTGGAATTATCAGGGGGACAGTACCAAGATGGGGACGGGCATTAGCACAGACATAGCAGTTGGATCGGTTGTACTGTTGAGCACTGTAGCGCATCCATTCTAGCCAAAAATTAATATCATTATATCCTAGTTCTATGCCTACTGTATCTTCATATGTGGGATCTGTAATAGCAACAGTATTATTAGGGAGCTTAGGAGAGGGCAGCAGGGGGTTAACAGGTGGTCTGAAAATGGCATCCTGAAGTTTAAACCGGCCACACCAAAAAGAACCTCCTGTTCCAAACCACCAACATAGCAGATATAAGCCTTGATCACCAAGTAGGGGGTTCTGGATGGTGAGTGAGAGGCATGCACCAATGTTTAATTTACAGAGATGCATCCTCTTTTTCAGGAGGTATCCCATGTTGATCCTTACATAAATATGCTTCATCAGGTGAATAGCCCCAATCCTTCCCTGTGTTCCATGCAGCTGCCCCCCACCATTTACACAAATATTTACCCCAGTAATCAGGTTACACAAATACATGCTTCACCGACCCCTGTTGTCTCAACCGTGCTTTCGTAGGTGGTAAGGATGACTCCAGATTCCTGGAATGATTTAGGGCAAAACCATAATATATCACAGGGGTCAATCACATAGGTTACGACCGAGACAATGGAGGAGTCATAATGTAGAATAGTTTGAGATGAAGTCCACGTAACCCATGCACCAATATTTGCTGTTGTTGTGCCTATGGTGCGTTTGAGTCTAGGGGCATATGTATACGTATGATTGAACCACAGGGTGGAGGTTGTGGGTGGGGCACCATTATCTGAAAAATAGGGGTACACAGCAGAGAAGAAGGCTCCGGAACCCAAAATCATGTGATGGAACCGTTTTCTTCCGCCTGTCCTGACTCTCCAGACACCCCTTCATTGCGGTCAGCCCGGCTACTGGGAGCGCTGTCCTCAGCGCCTCGAGCAGCTTGACCCGCCTGCTTCTGTTTCTCTGCCCTGGAGCCGTTAGGAATTTCCAGAACGCCGCTCGGTGCCTTCTGGAGGTTGAGTGTATTGTAGCATCGCTGAAATAAAACACCAGACATGGCTGTATGCTTTAAAACAGGATTCTCTCTCTGTCTCAGTCTCTGAGAGTTCTGACTTTTATTGAACAAAAACGCCACCATTTATGCTGAAATCCAACAGCCATAATTTGCATAAATGACGCACATCATCCTACTAAAATGCTAATTACATTATGTCAGTTAGATATTTACAATAAACATTCTTTAGCTCACACAACATTTGCATAATCTATTGTTCTAACACATCAGATTAAAGACAAACACTATCACAGACTTCTTGAATCAAATATGCAGCCAGATAAGGGGAAAAGCCCTGTTGCATAAACTACACAGCAGTAAAGCTTGTTTACTGGCTATACAAAACACATTTACCTACAGGAATATAAGTATATTTATTAATTTAAGATTTTATTTTGTAAATAAAGTCAGCAGAAAATCAAACAAATGTAAGCAAGGGCCACGCAGGACCAACAACAGCAGAATTATCACTTATGAAAAATAACAAACATCTCCCGATATGGGGGGGTCTTAGCATATAAAAGCGATCAGTGAAGGGAGGGGAAGGGAGGGGGTATGATGTGGTTAAAAAAAAAAAAAAAAAAATAGGCCGACCGTCCATCAAAAATGCGAAAGCGTCTTCGCACGCAGGATCAGAACTTTTGCAGGTGGGGGGGGGGGGGGGGGGGGGGGGCGTAAAGAAAAAGGGGGGGAACAAAAAAACATCCTCGAGTAGAGGGGTCTCATCTAAAACGGGCAATGGCGTCAAAAAGAGAACGACAAAATACTCAGTGGAAGGGGGTATGAGAGGAGAAAAAAAAAAATAAAACTGTCTCTAGGAATCAAAAGCGTCCCCAGCCGGGGATCAGTGACAAACAGCATTTGGCAGGCAGGGCGATGCAGCAACCGCTAAATAAAAACACTCAGGAGGGGGTATCGAAAGTAAGAGGGGTGTCTCAAAAAAGAAGAGGGCAAAATAAGGTCAGCCGGTGTCCAACAAAGGAGGCTGGACCGTCACAGGCAGGTACATGCAGGATTGTCCAGATCTCTGTGTCTCCTTGGATGGGTAGGCTCGGCAAAGAAAATAATTCTGGGGCATAACCTCACGGCACCTCGGTGCGTACATCCGCGCCATCTTAACCGCTAGCTGGGGGTTATATCCGCGGAGAGCCCAGACCGTTTTGCGATCTCCAATTCTCCTCCGTAGATCTACTCGATGTTGCTGTGTGCGCATCTCACCAACCCGGGTAGCTACCTTCCGAACCGATTTCACACGTTTCCGCTTGGGTGTAGCTCTTGCTGTAGCCTGCGTACGAAAAATCACTCGTGGCCCCAGTGGGTGCTTCCGCACCCTCTTATCAGCCAGCCGGGGAGTGTGGGCTTCTGCTCCGAGTCTCCGTCGAGGGGTCACTGACTTCGGGTTTGGTGTCCCCGTCTCTCCTCGGGGCATACAAGGTGTGCGTCCTCCTCCAGCTCTCACCTTCGGGGGTAGGCTCCGGGGCCAGAATACACGGACTGGCATCTCCTCCCGTCCACAGTGTGTCACGGAGCTCCCCACGGCAGCGCCCGCTAGCAGGCAGGTCTCAGCAGAGTACTGGGCAGGAACCGACCCAAGTGCAGCCCTCTTCGAATCCGTCTTCCCCCTGCAACCTCTCAGCGCGACCATCACCTGCCTCCAGACTCCCTTGGTGAGAGGGCTGTCTGCATCTTCCGCCGCCAGCCATATTAAGCAGGCATCCAAGCCTGAGAGTACTGCGTCTTCACCGTCGGCGGGGGAGGGGTTCCATCCAGCCATCGACCCGGAGATCCGACCGCTATCCCCATAGAACCGTCTGTCATGGTATGTGAGAGACACGGGCCCTGTGTCTCCACTGTCTCCATTTAAGGATTCAGGCCGGGTGGAGCGGTCAGTCCAGGGAAATTGCGAGTCATCCAGGAGATAGGCCCCAAAATGGCCACCGTCTTCACACTTCAGCCACGATGCAAGAAGCTCCAGAGCTTTCTCCGGTCCGGAGGGGGGACTAAACGGTCTCCGGAGTGCTCAAAACCGGTGGCCAGCCTTTCAGGAATCATAAGCTGCATAAAATGCCACAAGCAGAATCGTCTTAATGTCCCAAATAAGAGAGGACGTGCGGAGCTCCTCAAAAACACGTCCTCTTCCTTAGACAGCCGGCCACGCCCCCATATAAGTATATTTAAAACTAAAGTTACGCCATGTTACACTAAACTAATTTAAACTAAAACCAAACAATGTAAAATATATTTAAAATCACATGATACAATTGAACATAAAGTCTCTTGGGGTTTGAAGCATGGAGCGTTACATCACCTGCCACTGTTGTCATGCCCATGCTCTCCCCACCGCTGCCAGATGCTACCCTCCTCCTTTCCACCCTACAGGCTTACGCTACACCAGACGAGATAGATGACTGGTCTACACCCGTAAAGACACTTGATCCTATTTCAGGTCTGTACATGAAATCAGGTAGGGTCTGCATCCCCCAGGCTAGTGCCCCACTATACATAGCCCAATTTCATGGAGTAGGACATATAGGATGTAAACAGACTCTGACTGAACTTAACAAATGTTTTTACGTTACTGACTTGAACTCATTAGTTAAACTTTGCAATCTTTGAGCTTGGATTCCAATATTGTTGAATAGATTAGGCAGTGGCTGAGTGACAGGCAACAGAGAGTTGTGGTAAATGGAGTTTATTCGGCGCAAGGTCTTGTTACCAGTGGGGTACCTCAGGGGTCAGTACTTGGACCCATTCTATTTAATATTTTTATTAGTGATTATGCAGAAGGTATTAATGGAAAAGTATGTCTTTTTGCTGATGACACAAAGATTTGCAACAGGGTTGACGTTCCTGGAGGGATCAGCCAAATGATTTAGGTAAACTAAAAAAATGGTCGGAGCTGTGGCAATTGAGTTTTAATGTGGATAAGTGCAAGATAATGCACCTGGGACGTAAAAACCCAAGGGCTGAATATAGAATATTTGATACAGTCCTAACCTCAACATCTGAGGAATGGGATTTAGGGGATATTATTGCAGAGGATCAAAGGGTAAGTAGTCAATGTAATAGAGCAGCAGGAAATGCTAGCAGAATGCTTGGTTGTGTAGGGAGAGGTATTAGCAGTAGGAAAAGGGAAGTGCTCATGCCACTGTACAGAGCACTGGTGAGACCTCACTTGGAGTACTGTGTGCAGTACTGGAGACCGTATCTCCAGATGGATATAGACATGTTAGAGAGAATTCAGAGAAGGGCTACTAAAATGGTGTACGGCTTGAAGGAGAAAAGTTACCAGGAAAGGCTTAATGATCTTAACATGTACAGCTTGGAAAAAAGACGAGACAGAGGAGATATGATAGAAACATTTAAATACGTAAAGGGAATCCACAAGGTAGAGGAAGGGAGTATATTTAAAAGGAAACAAAGTAGCAAAACAAGAGGACATAGTCTTAGAATAGAGGGGCAAAGGTTTAAAAGTAACATCAGGAAGCATTATTTTACTGAGAGGGTGGTGGATACATGGAACAGCCTTCCAGTTGAAGTGGTAGAGGCCAAAACAGTAATTGAATTTAAGCAAGCATGGGATAGGCATAA
The DNA here is from genome assembly GCA_009667805.1 of Leptobrachium leishanense. Lineage (NCBI taxonomy): Eukaryota > Metazoa > Chordata > Amphibia > Anura > Megophryidae > Leptobrachium > Leptobrachium leishanense. Next base: position 81,755,012 of record CM019070.1, on the reverse strand, counting down.
GGCTATCCTAAACAAAAGATAAATCCAGGTAAAGTATCCATGTAATTGGACAGACTAGATGGGCCGAAAGGTTCTTATCTGCCGACATTTTTCTTTGTTTCTATGCAATGGACCTGCGTTGGGACTACTTTGGAAAAAAAAGCAACGGGGTGAAGGCCTCCACGTGACCCTGAGCTAGGACTCCCGCCACGGTTTTACAATTGTCCCTGGCATACAAATGGAACAGCTTGCCATAGTCTGGGATGCCAAGCCCTGGGCTGGTGACCATAGCACATATAAGAGTAGCATATGCATGAATTATCTTATCAGACCATTTGAGTATATCTGGAGATTCGCCTGCAGTGGCTTGTCTCAGAATGTTGTCATAGTGGGAACAGTCAGGGATCCATTGTCAGCAGTAACCAATCATGCCGAAGGAAGGTGAGCAAATCCTTCCGTGTGTGTGGGCGAACCAGACCCACTAGAGCCGCAGCTCTCTTCTGACTGACCCTTCGTTCCCCCTGCCTCAACACAAAGCCTAGATATTGTACAGTTTCTTGACACCATTGTAATTTCTTTTTAGACACTTTGTGCCCACATTTGTGCAACCATTTCAACAGACTAACACCATCTGTGCGGCTGGCATCCACAGACTTGCTACAGAGGAGGAGATCATCCACGTACTGTAACAGGACAGAACCACAGGGGGCAGTCCAGGCTCGGAGCGTGGTTTGGAGGGCAATGGTGTACACAACCGGACTATCCACAAACCCCATAGGCATACGGGCCCAGGTAAACTGGCGACCCCGAAACGTGAATGCAAAAAGTAGCCTAGTCTCTTTGTCCACAGGGACAGAAAAAAATGCGTTCTTTAAATCAATCACTGTGAAATGGCTAGCCTCACAAGGGATAGAAGACAACATTGACGGGACATCAGGAACTACAGGTGCAATGGGCATTATGAGACTGTTGATAGCTCTAAGGTCTTGGATGAATTTATATGTTCCATCAGGTTTTTTAATGGGGTTGATGGGGGTGTTGTATGGTGAGATTATAGGTTCGATAATCTGTTGCTGTATAAAGGAGTCAATGAGGGGTGCAATCCCCTCCTCTTTCTCTTTGGGTATTGTTTGTGGTACATGGTAGTTGCTCCTGGTTTAATGCGTGCCTTGTATGGGGTACAAGAGATGCAACCCACATCATAATCAGACGTGGCCCAGACAGTGGTCGGAACTCAGGTTCATGGAAATCTTTCTCGTGTGTCAAGTAGAAATATCTAAGTTATGAGTCTATCATGTTTGGTTTGATGTATAATTAGGGGGATGTGACATGCATGCCCCCTCCTGGCAAAGTTTTTATGGTAATCTGTAAAGCATGAATAAGATCCCTGTTTAACAGATTAACTGGACAATCTGGGATAATTGTGAATATATGGTATAGCATTATCCTATTGTTATGGTCACGTATTTTTAAAGGTTGTGTGAGGTATGATTTGGTGAGAATCCCATTTATTCCCCAAGAGGGTTCTGATTTCTCTAGAGGTCCTTTGTATGCAGTGGCACATAATGTACTGTGGGTGGCGCCAGTATCAACAAGGAATGGCCAGTGAGTGCCTTCTATAGTCAGAAGAGTGAAAGGTTCGTCACTGCATGTGGTTGTGATCTCTGGAAAAATAGGGACAAGATCGCTCGGGCAGCTTCATGCACGCCTTTGGGAATCCCATTCCAAGGGAAATTGTGGACCCTGATCTTGTGACTGATATTGGGCGTTTAGAGACTGGTGTGGGATGTTTGATTGCAATTCTGATTGTCGAGGTTTACGGGGCCATGGGCACTCCCAGGCCCAATGATCCAGCGCACCACAATTAAAGCAAGGTTGAGGTTTGTGTGGCGTGTACAATGTGTCTGGTGTAGGGTTGGGACACTTGTCCACCCCACCTACCCCCTTTGTACCCACCCCTAAATGCTCGGCCGCGGCTGCGTCCCTGGTACAGTTGCGTTTGGGCAGGGGAGGTGGATTTAGGTTAAGGTATATCAAAGCAGCCCGCAGCTTTGCGATGGGCGATGCGGTCTTGGAATTGTGGCAAATCACACGATGCCCATTCAGGCATCATCTGTTTCACTGGGGTGATCATGTGTGGTTTTAAATTATTGATAAAAGTGGATATGAGAAGGGTGTGTATATCCCTTTTCTTGGACAGCCCTGCATCATGTTCCCATGCATCACTGAACCTGTTCCAGAATTCTAGGACTGATTCAGTCTGCTTTTGTTTACATGCGATGGCAAGGGGGAGGGAAGCACGGGGCTGGAAAAGTTTAATCATATATGTGGATAACTGTTCCCACATAAGAGCATCCTTCCGATCTATTTAGAATATAGTCAGTGGCACTAGTGGTGGTGGTTTGAAGTGTATCTATACTAGGGATATTCGTCCAGTCCCAGACAGCATTGGAACCGACAATGCCGTCAATAATGAGGCGCATATCCTCCTGTGTGTAGTTTCTCCCTTTACAAGCTTTTTTTTTAAATAGGCAATGGTGCCAGCTGGGGCCATCGTGGGTTTAGGGCAACATTTGACTACTCTGTGTATATCTTCAATTTCCATTGTTTTTTTTATCAATTCATTTCCAATTGCTAGGAAAGGATACTGTCTGACCTCTATCCCTAGTCTTTCTGGTTGTGTAGTTACTCTGTCAGTTGTTCTTTTCACTGTTTGTGTCTCACTCGTCGTGCCCTTTGTGTCGTAATTGTCACGACCCCTACGCGCGCTGCTGCGCAAAGACGCCGGGTTAAGCTGCTCACTATCTATCCTAGACCCAGATAATTATGCGCGCTTATCTACCCGTCCTGGCCACACTTTCTCTCACAACAGGCACATAGAGAGCGATATACTGATCCCAGGATTGCAACGCAGTACAAGTCTTCTCCTGAAGTGCGTACTAACTACGTCTCCCACAATCCCTGCAGTCTCTTTTTCCTATTCTATTAATAACGCTGCCACCAATCCTCATGGACACCACGCGGGTCGCGACTGGAGATACAGGGCTTAAACAACCGCATTATCTCCTGACGACCGCAACTCGCAATTTCTTATATATAACTGAGCTTAAAGCACATAGCAATACTCCCAATCTCTTAGTTAGAAAAATCACAGTGCTTTGTTACCTAAAAAATTATAACTAGAATAAATCAATTAATTACATACTACACAGCAAATAAAAGAAAAAGGGTGAACCATAAAGCAATTACTTACGAAGAGCTATTCAGTAAGCTAGCATCAATGGTCTCCTGGAGCCTGGAGATAGAGCATGGACAGATCAGTCCTCTTTCGAAGGTACCCCAAGTGATCAGCCCCAGCACATGGCCAGTTTTCAGAATTTATACACTTCCTGATCCTTCCAGCCCACCCCCAAATGGCCCAGGGTCCTGCACTACATTTCCCAGAGTCCCCTTTGCTACAGCGCATGTCAATTAATCTTTAATTGCCCAAAGGTGTCCCGCTTCCCCCCAGACCCCCCTTAGAGATCAAGGATGGGCTTCCTGTCTTTGAAGATTGTGTCCAAATCTTGGTGCCGGGCTGGCTGCCAAGGTGTGAGTACTATGTCAGAGTACACAGGACATTCCCTTTTTACAGCTACGTGTTATATCCTCCCCCCAAGGGAGAAAGCTAACCATTTTAACAGGTCTTCCTCAACAGCTGAAATGTAATCAAAATGGTCAGACACAAATATGAATATAACTCTATATGGAGGAGATATGTATAAACAGGCAGATAGAAATACAGATCTAATCTGCCACAGTAATCATTGTCCTCTGTGTCTGCTCTTGTCACGGTGGCCCCCCCGTGCCCCCCGTACCCCCCGGCGCCTGGCAGCAGCTTCCTCGCTGCTCGCTGACCAGGCGCCGAGTGATATCGCGGTCGGTTCCGCACACGTGGGACGCTGGGGGGCGGGGCCTGGCGTGCTGACGTGGACCCGCCAGGTTTAAAGCCCAGACTCACAGAGACGCCGGTGCCCTGACGTGGTAGTTACTTCCCGCAGAGCTCTTGTGTATTTTTGGCTAACAAACTATTCTGTGTATGACCCTTGGCATTGGCAAACGAAACATTCTGTGTATGACCCTTGGCATTGGCAAACGAACCATTCTGTGTATGACCCTTGGCATTGGCAAACGAACCATTCTGTGTATGACCCCTGGCATTGGCAAACGAACCATTCTGTGTATGACCCTTGGCATTGGCAAACGAACCATTCTGTGTATGACCCCTGGCATTGGCAAACGAGCCATTCTGTGTGTGATCCTTGGCATTGGCGAAAGAACCATTCTGTGTATGACCCTTGGCATTGGCGAACGAACCATTCTGTGCATGACCCCTGGTATTGGCATTAACTCTTCTAATTCTGGTACTGAGGTCAGTCTGTGTGGCACCCTAAGCACACATCAGACTACCCCTTATATTGTTAGGGTCTTGGGAAGAGCTAACTATTCTAAGGTCTTGTGTATAGTTCTAGTGTTATTCTTTGTGGATACACTATCTTGTCAAATTCTGTGTCTGTCTAGTCGTGCCGACCATTCAAGGATCGGAAGGGTAGAGAGTGTCCTGCGTATAGGGACCACTAGTCAGGTAATCAGGGGATCCGTGACATTACGTCAGGGCCAATGGATCCCGCAGACCTCTCTAATCAGTTGACACGTATTGCAGCCAGACAAGAAGAGCAGGACCATAGGATGGACCAGATTGCTCTTGCCCTGCAAACCCTGTTAAATCGATCCAATACTGGAACTGCAAGCCCTCCAGACCCAGTATTGCCTAGGGTCAGTTCGGCCGCTCCCGAGGGATGTAGGCTCAGTATGAAGGCACCCTTACGCTATGATGGAACACCAAACTTATGCCGGGGTTTTTTGACCCAACTCGAGATCTTGTTCGAGAACAATCCAGGGTCCTGTATGTCTGATAAAGCCAAAGTAGGCTATCTGATTAATCATTTAACTGAAAAAGCTTTATTATGGGCCACGCCCTTGTGGGAAAATAAGAACCCATCATCTATGACTATGAGGGTTTTACCTCTGAGTTAAAGCGTACCTTTGACCCTCTAGAAGGGCTACCAATGCGGGTAGGTCCTTGTTTCACATTAAACAAGGTAATAGGAGGGTCTCCGACTATGCCATAGAGTTTAAGACTTTGGTTCTGAGGTGCTCTGGCCGAACGACGTTTTAACCTTAGCCTTTACCGAAGGCCTGAACGAGGCTTTTATGTTTGAGCTGGCTCCCTTAAAATTACCAGAACATCTGGACCATTTGGTTGATTTTTGCATTGCCATGGACGATCAAATTAGGGAAAGGAGACACTCCAGAGACAGACCCAGAAGGGTCCTGCCTCCTTTACCCTTATTACCCAGACACACCAGTACGTCAGGTAACCCGGAGACCGCAAAAACTGATGTGCCGGTCGTTGAACCTATGCAGATAGGAAAAACAGGTATTTCAGAGGCAGAAAGAGCTCACAGAAGAGAAAGGGGGCTCTGCTTTTATTGTGCCGGGGCAGATCATTTCCGCCTTCAATGTCCTCAGAGACCCAGGGGTAGCAGGGGTGAGAATGGCAAATCGGGTCAAAGAACAGTTAATACCCAGGTTATCGGTTCTCTGTATGCCTCCTTTGTGGATAATGAAAAAAAAAAATCCCGGATTCTGGTACCCATCTCCCTAACCTGGGAGGGGGTTCACCTTGAGACTGAGGCATTCCTAGACTCTGGAGCCTCAGGTAATTTTATGGACAGATGTTTTGCCGCCAAAAACCTCTTACCTCTGGTTCTAAAGGAGAGGCCTCTAATGGTGGAAGCCATAGACGGAAAACCCCTGTCATGTCCCCATATCACTCACGACACTATTGATGTATGCATGAAAACAGGAGTTTTGCACCGTGAAACCATACGATTTCAGATTATCGACTCTCCCTCATGTCCTGTCGTTCTTGGGTTTCCATGGTTAACAGAGCATAACCCGGTGATTGATTGGGTCCAGCGAGACATAAAATGTTGGGGTCCTAGTTGCCAGTCAAAGTGCCTGGGCAGGGTCAATGTGATTGGTAGCCTCAATATTGCCACAGCACCTCCTTTGTCCACCGAAGTCCCTGAATGTTATCTGGCGTTAAAGGAGGTGTTCTCTAAAGCCAGGACTGAGGCCTTACCACCACATCGTCCATATGACTGTGCTATAGAGCTACTCCCTGGTACTATGCCTCCTAGAGGACACGTATACCCTTTGTCACAAAAGGAAAACGACATTATGGAGGAATATATAAGGGAGAATCTAGAGCGAGGATTCATCAGACGATCCTCCTCTCCAGCAGGAGCAGGTTTCTTTTTCGTCTCCAAAAAAGAGGGAGACCTGCGACCTTGCATCGATTATAGAGGTTTGAATAGGATAACCATAAGGAATGCATATCCCATACCTCTTATAACAGAATTATTCGACAGACTAAAAGGGGCCCGTATATACACGAAGCTCGATTTACGCGGAGCCTACAACCTAGTAAGGGTTAAAAAGGGGCATGAATGGAAAACGGCTTTTAATACACGTAGCGGGCATTATGAATACCTAGTGATGCCCTTTGGATTATGTAACGCGCCAGCCGTTTTTCAGGACCTCATAAACGACACCCTAAGGGACTTTCTGCAAGCGTTCGTCATAGTGTATCTGGATGACATCCTGATATACTCTCCTGATAAGGAAACCCATCACGCCCATGTGCAACAAGTGTTGAGGAAGCTATTGAAGGCTGGGTTATATTGTAAATTAGAAAAATGCTTATTCGATATAGAAACAGTGCACTTCCTTGGGTATATAATAACCCCTGAGGGTTTTCAAATGGATCCTAAAAAACTCTCAGCAATCCTCGACTGGCCTCTACCCCAAGGGCTTAAAGCCATCCAGAGGTTTCTGGGGTTTACCAATTACTATCGGAGATTCATTAAAGACTTTTCAGCCTTGGTAGCCCCCCTCACGGCTATGACAAAGAAAGGGGTGGGAAATCAGAAATGGACACCCCAGGCCAGTCAAGCCTTTGAGGCACTCAAACAGGCATTCACTACTGCCCCTGTTCTCCGACATCCAGATCCGGCTCTGCCTTTCCAAGTTGAAGTTGACGCCTCCGAACTCGGTCTTGGTGCAGTCTTGTCCCAAAGGGAGGCACCCGACAAACCCTTGCATCCATGCGGCTTCTATTCCCGAAGTTGTCCCCGGCAGAGAGGAACTATGATATCGGAAATAGAGAGTTGTTAGCAGTTATCGCGGCCTTGGCGGAGTGGAGATACTTATTGGAGGGGTCTAGGGACCCCATCGTTATCATAACCGATCATAAGAATCTTACGTACATTGGAGACGCTAAACGTTTAAATGCCAGACAAGCGAGATGGTCATTGTTTCTTTCAAGTTTTAATTTCGTCCTCACATATAGACCTGGGTCAAGAAACATTAAAGCAGATGCATTATCGAGACAGTATGAATCCTACGAACATAACATCCAAGATCAGCATCCCATTGTACCCCAGGAAAGGATTATAGCCTTTACCACGATTAGTGTCTCGTCTCCTCTGATGATAAGATTGCAGACCGTCCAGGGTACAGCTCCTGGGGGGAGACCTCCCGCGAAACTCTTTGTACCTGAGAACGAAAGAGAGGAAGTACTAAAAATTTATCATGACAATAAAACCTCTGGGCATATGGGGATCACCAAAACAGTGTCTAGTATACGTAAACTCCTCTGGTGGCCCACGTTGCGCCGGGATGTTAAAGATTACATAGCCGTGTGCGAGGTGTGCACAAGAAATAAAAGTCCCAAAACAGCGCCTATTGGTTTACTCCAGCCTCTGCCAATCCCCGAACGACCATGGTCGCATTTAGCAATGGATTTTATAGTAGAGTTACCCGAGTCCAGAGGGAATACTGTAATACTCACGGTCATAGATCGATTCTCCAAAATGGGTCACTATGTTCCTCTTCGGAAACTACCTTCGGCAGCCGAACTGGTGCCCATTTTCATTACCAATGTGGTCCGCATACACGGTATTCCTCTTGGGATTGTCTCTGATAGGGGGACCCAATTTGTCTCCAGATTCTGGAGAGGGTTTTGCAAGAATGTGGGAATAGACTTATCCTTCTCTTCGGCCTATCACCCCCAGACTAACGGAGCAGCAGAACGAGCAAATCAAAATATCGAGAAATACCTCAGGTGCTTCATATCTGAACGACAAGATAACTGGTCAGACCTGCTACCTTGGGCAGAGTATGCCTTGAACAGTGCAGTGAGTGAAGCCACAGGTCATTCCCCTTTCTTCACTGTTTACGGTTTTGATCCTCCGTGCTCCCCGCTACGTTTCCTGATACCACGATTCCTGCTCTGGATGAGCATTTGGCGTCATTGACAGAGACTTGGGGGAGGGTTAAACAGGCACTGGAAGATAGCAGTGTTGTCCAGAAAACCAAGGCCGACAGACACAGGAGGCCGGCACCCGTGTATCAAGTCGGGGACAGGGTTTGGCTTTCTTCACGGAACATCAAGCTCTTAGTACCCTCTATGAAACTGGCACCCAGATACATAGGTCCCTATAGGATACTGCGGCGACTCAATCCGGTCTCCTATGCTTTGGCACTGCCCCCCCATATCAGGATACACAATGTGTTCCACGTGAGCCTTTTGAAGCCACTCTTGTGTAATCGGTACACCAGGGCCCGTGCTCCCCCTCCTCCTGTCTCTGTGGAGGGCGAGGAAGAGTTTGAGGTTGAGGCCATCCTGGACGCCAGGATATCTAGGGGGGTCCTACAGTACTTGGTTGACTGGGTGGGCTACGGTCCAGAGGATCGCTCTTGGCTCCCGGCTACTGAGGTCCATGCTCCTCGGTTGGTGAGGGCTTCTATTTGGCTCATCCCCGTGCTCCTGGGGGTCGTCCAGTGGCCGCCCGTTGAGGGGGGGTTCTGTCACGGTGGCCCCCCCGTGCCCCCCGTACCCCCCGGCCCTGGCAGCAGCTTCCTCGCTGCTCGCTGACCAGGCGCCGAGTGATATCGCGGTCGGTTCCGCACACGTGGGACGCTGGGGGGCGGGGCCTGGCGTGCTGACGCGGACCCGCCAGGTTTAAAGCCCAGACTCACAGAGACGCCGGTGCCCTGACGTGGTAGTTACTTCCCGCAGAGCTCTTGTGTATTTTTGGCTAACTAACTATTCTGTGTATGACCCTTGGCATTGGCAAACGAACCATTCTGTGTATGACCCTTGGCATTGGCAAACGAACCATTCTGTGTATGACCCTTGGCATTGGCAAACGAACCATTCTGTGTATGACCCTTGGCATTGGCAAACGAACCATTCTGTGTATGACCCTTGGCATTGGCAAACGAACCATTCTGTGTATGACCCCTGGCATTGGCAAACGAGCCATTCTGTGTGTGATCCTTGGCATTGGCGAAAGAACCATTCTGTGTATGACCCTTGGCATTGGCGAACGAACCATTCTGTGCATGACCCCTGGTATTGGCATTAACTCTTCTAATTCTGGTACTGAGGTCAGTCTGTGTGGCACCCTAAGCACACATCAGACTACCCCTTATATTGTTAGGGTCTTGGGAAGAGCTAACTATTCTAAGGTCTTGTGTATAGTTCTAGTGTTATTCTTTGTGGATACACTATCTTGTTAAATTCTGTGTCTGTCTAGTCGTGCCGACCATTCAAGGATCGGAAGGGTAGAGAGTGTCCTGCGTATAGGGACCACTAGTCAGGTAATCCGGGGGATCCGTGACAGCTCTTATGTCTATATTATCTAAATTCAGCGTCTTGTCGATAGAAGGGAGTTGTTGTCTTTCTGGTATGGTTGTTTTGGTTGTTGTCAGTTCGGGTTCGGACCAGTATGGGCTACCCGGGACAAAGGTATACAGTTGTTGCTTTGGACTAGGGACACAGTGACTGGGACTGTGTGGCGTCTGACTACCTGCCGTGGTTGATTCCAGAAATTTCATTTTATGTGGACTTTTGTTTTCCAGTTTATGTGACCTTATTGCATGTGTGGATGCCAGGATTTCTATATCTTCAGCGGTCAGTGAGGGATATAGGGACATTGGCAGTGGATACGGGGTGGGGGCCCTGTTTCATAGGAGTTTTATAAATAGGGGCTTTAGGTAACATTCTTTTTATAGTCTGTTCGATTTTATGCTTGTTTGCTTGATGGGTGACATTCTCGGGTTTGTTAACTTTAGCAACATGTGATTTTAAAGTATTTGTCTTTATTCCTTTGGGGCACCACCCTGGGGCAAATTGTAACCAATTTATTCTGCCTTGTTTTATATAATCTTTATCCCATTGTGGGTCTGGTGGGAAATAGGGCCAAGCGTCTGTGTCAAGAAGGCACAGACCTTTTATCATATACATGTGGAACGTGTCATTCCCACCATTGCGTGGAAATGGACTACAACCCCATCACCTCGGTCCATCCCGCTAGATGATCAATCCATGGGACCACATAGTATGATTCTGTGTCACTGACGCTACAAACATATTCTTTACAATTTTCTCCCACTAAAGGACCAGGGAATTTGGATGATGTTTTTCCCATAATTCATTTCAACAGTGAATTCTCAATTCAGCAATACAATCAAATACAAACTTGATAAGGTAACAGTGACTGGAGTCAGTTCCTTACCACTCAGACCCCACCAAAAGATCACACAAACAAATATATAGACAGAGGAAAGATAGTACAAAAATACTCGATTCTCCTCTTCCTTGGCTATATTATTATCACAATATCACTAATATTGTCTATTCTGTCTATGTCCCCAGGACATCCGGCCGTATAAGACGTACCAGGTTTGGATTATTTTCCTCACATAAAACAAATGGGTATGGCTACCACCAAAGCGGACAGTAAAGTACGCTGTCAGACAAGACAAACGGACATACTCACCACTCTTAGGCAGCCATCCCGGACGAGTCCCCAATTGTTAGGGTAAATCCGCTTCACGTCTAGATCCCTGATCTAGCCTGGTATTTATCAGCTTCGGAAGAGAAGACATCAAGTTTACGCTGCAGCGGAGAAAAGCCCAGGGATGAAGAAATGAAACACACAGCAAGGTAGTCAGTGGGCTCTTCTGCCCCACTCAAGTTTTTCTGAGGGTTATATAGATGGTTAGGACCCTTTTGCACAGTCATGCACAGCAATGTATACATTACAGAACAGCTGGACATATACATAAGGGCATAGGTTATCCATGCAGAATATACGTTTAAAACTGGTGAAAAACTGTTTGACGTGGCTAGGTAAATATCACAAATACAAAACCTTTGGTTAGCCTTGTGGTTACTGTTTCGCCATGTAGACATAAGTACCTTAGTCAGGGAACAAAGTGCAATACATGGTATTTGACAACTCTATGTGCAGACACAGCTCAATCTGTAGAGGCAAATGTTAACCCTTTCCTTCAGTGAACAGAGTCTCCAGTAGGGTGTATCGCCAGATGGTTCTTCTTAAACAATTCACTGAGAGATCAGCGCATTCCAGTTGGTTTCCAATTTTCCGTTAAGCATAATATTTAATTGTCACACCTCTCAAGATTTCATAAGGTTATTCCCACCATAAGCAGAGAATTACTTTAATACACTTTAAGTAGTAAAAGTATTACAAATAGGAGGCTAACATCACAACACAAGATGCATACTGTAAAGCAGAGTTTCTCAACTCCAGTCCTCAGGACCCACAGTGGTACCTCGGTTCACGAACTTAATTGTTTCCATAGAACAACAGAAAAAAGTGGTGATTCTCTGCGCTTCCCTCTTTAGTGTTGGATATTTTTCAGGTGATAGATCTTCTTATGGTATTATAAATCGCTTTTCACCAATGATCTTCAATCCTCAGGAAAAGGGGATAAATGGCAACATAGTGTGATCCATATCATCATCAGTGCCCCCCAATAATTTATATAGAGGTTAAACTCACATGTGGAGGTGTCATCAATCAGACACTAGATGTACTGCGCAGACGGTATTTTTGAGGAGATACCGGACTCCCCTTTGAGATCTTCGTTCCCAGATGCTCCTCCAAGAAAATAAAACAAACAGCTGCAGGACCTTAATTAAAGGTTAATGAAATTTTATTCTTTAAACAATTAAAATAGTAAAATATCAATGCCCAAACATGTTTCGCGACCAAGTCGCTTCCTCAGTAGGCAAAAAGTAAATGGTTTCCATTCTCCTGCAGTGTTCTTATATTCTCTGATGTCCTTAACCTAATTGCACAAAAAACGCCCGTTTCTCGGAACCTGGTAGCCTCTACCGCGCATGCGTGGAATGTTATCCAATGAGATTGCGGGATCCGCCTTCCAAGATGGTGGTGCGCTTCATTTGGCACTATTTTGCGGTTCAATGCATCTCTAGTGCTTATACCCACGGCAGTAATCGCAAAGAGCCCTTAACATATTCATACACAGAAAATTGAAGTGTGTTAACATAACTTTCATTATTACATACAGCCTGTGTCTATTATACAACTATAACCACTCAACCGGAGTGAAGGGGGTATATGAATGTTTTATTAAAAATTATCTAAAATATATTTAAAATTGTCTTGAAATTCTAAAAAAGGGGGGTTCTTTCGAAATGTCCATACTAATGTGTACAATCTTCTCAACATAGTCAGTATAACAGCATGGATCCTAGATCCCTATTCTATCACCCTTTATAAACAGATGGAGAGAAAATTTATCTTCTTAACACCTATTTCTAACTATATTTTATGTCACTATTATTATACATCTATTTATCCTAATAAAGTGTAAAGTGCCTCAATATAATCTATAAAAACCCTAAAAAGCCCTTCAAAAGTATATATATTATAGGCTTAATGATAATGATTGCACAAACCATATGTGTTCGTAGTATCAATCCTTTCATAATATTCTATTGTGACCACTCTTATTGCCAATGTACATCTCTATCTCCCTATTTAATAAAAAAGTGCTAAAGTGCTTCATCAACTCGATGAATAAAAAACATTTTTTTTTTTTTTTTTTTTTTTTTTTTATTAGTAGATATATTATATCAAGTTATTTACTGTTACATAATATAATTTCTTTTGACATTCTAATTGTAATTATAACTATAGTGCTCATACTTTTTATATATCCCAATTCTTATTATTGATCTTCTCCATTAGTCTATTGGAGTAAAAAAGTGCTAAAGTGCTTCATTTGCCCTATAAAGGATCCATAATCTATCACCACTATATATTAAAAGTGTAAAAATATATATAGGTGGCCCTAAATCCAGATTAGTGAGATTTTTTTTTTTTTTTTTTATTTTTTATTTTATTTATTAATATTATCCCTCCTTTATGTGTTATAAAAATTGTGTTATAAAAAAAGTGTTATAAAAAATGACAAATCTCAAAGTCTTGATTAAGTCCCTTGGGCACCAATGTTTTTAAATTGTAAATCCATCTCATCTCTACTTTATTTATCCTATTGATGAAATCTCCTCCTCTCCATTCCTTTTCCACCTGCTGTATTGCTAAAAATTTAGTCCCCTTAGGATCCTTGTTATGATGATCTTTATAATGTTGTGGTACTGTGTGTGTGTCTACACCTTTTTTAATGTTATTAAGGTGTTCGCGAATACGAATATTCAAACTCCTTGTTGTTCGACCCACATACATTTTTTCGCATGGACAAATTAAAATATAAATAACATTTTTTGAAAAGCATGTCAGTGTGTCATGTATTTTATGGGTGTCTCCCATCATGCTCTTAAAATCTTTTATATGTCTCTTTGGGTTCCCTGTTGTTCTACACCCCAGACAATTCCCACACCCATAAAAACCTTTTTCTAAACCGAAATGATTTTTTGATTTATTCTTTTTCGGGTAGCTGCTAACTATATGATTTTTGATGTTATCTACACCTCTAAAGATGATAGTGGGTGAGATATCCAATATCTGACAGAGATCATCATCCTTCCGAAGAATAGGCCAATATTTTCTGAGAATTCTTTTAATCTCTTTATGTTCGTTGCTATATTGGCAAACGAAAGGGACCTTATTCTTTAATCCTACCTTTAAGTTCGTTTCTTTTTTTTTATTGAGAATATGTGTTTGATCTATCTGTGAGACCCGTTTCCTTGTCCTCTCTAGAGTCTGGCTATCATAACCTTTCTCCTCAAGCTGTAATTTCATTTTCTGTGATTGTATATGGTATTCAGCTTCCTCCGTACAATTTCTTTTTAATCTGAGGAATTGCCCCTTTGGAACACCCTCTAGCCATTGCCAAAAGTGGCAACTAGTTCTTTCTATGTAGCTATTTACATCTACATTTTTAAAGTGGGTTCTAGTTTTAATCTGTACATTTTCAATGTAAATTTCCAAATCCAAAAAGTTTACCTGTGAGGCACTAAATTGGCTGTCTAGCCTAATACCCCAATCATTTTGATTAACAAACTCTAAAAACTTCCCAAGATTTTCTTCTGATCCCCGCCAGATAAATATGATGTCATCAATATATCGTTTATAATTAAAAATGTTGTCAACCCACTCGTGATTATTCTTGATCCAAGTTTTTTCCCATTGGGCCATAAACAAGTTAGCATAACTCGGTGCTACCTTACTCCCCATTGCAGTTCCCATTAATTGTAAAAAATATTGACCATCATAACAAAAGAAATTATTTTCTAGAATAAGGGCGATTCCCTCTACAATGTAATCTACCTGTTCTTCTTTAATTTCCCCATCTTCCAAGAGCATAGTCCTTATAGCTTCACAACCTCTATCGTGTGGAATGTTAGTATAAAGAGATCTGACATCGCAAGTAACAAGAAGAAAATTTTCCTCCCATATTATAGAATTTAAAGATCTAATGATGTCACCTGTATCCTTAAGATATGAGGGAATCTTTCTTACAATCGGTTGGAGAAGATGGTCGAGGTACTCTGCTACCTTGCTGGAAATGGAATCAATCCCGATACAATCGGTCTCCCGGTGGTTTATTCAAATTTTTATGCACCTTTGGAAGATGATAAAAAACTGGTACCCTAGGGTATTTGACCGTAAGATAGTCCGTTTCTTTTCCATTCAGGAATTCGTTATTTTCTCCTTTTTGGATATACTTATCAAATTTCTTTTTTATTTCTTCTGTAGATTATGGATATTTGTTGATAGACAACCCTGTCATTTAAGATTCTAAGGGATTCCTCATGATAATCGCCCTTATTCTAGAAAATAATTTCTTTTGTTATGATGGTCAATATTTTTTACAATTAATGGGAACTGCAATGGGGAGTAAGGTAGCACCGAGTTATGCTAACTTGTTTATGGCCCAATGGGAAAAAACTTGGATCAAGAATAATCACGAGTGGGTTGACAACATTTTTAATTATAAACGATATATTGATGACATCATATTTATCTGGGGGGATCAGAAGAAAATCTTGGGAAGTTTTTAGAGTTTGTTAATCAAAATGATTGGGGTATTAGGCTAGACAGCCAATTTAGTGCCTCACAGGTAAACTTTTTGGATTTGAAATTTACATTGAAAATGTACAGATTAAAACTAGAACCCACTTAAAAAATTAGATGTAAATAGCTACATAGAAGAACTAGTTGCCACTTTTGGCAATGGCTAGAGGGTGTTCCAAAGGGGCAATTCCTCAGATTAAAAAGAAATTGTACGGAGGAAGCTGAATACCATATACAATCACAGAAAATGAAATTACAGCTTGAGGAGAAAGGTTATGATAGCCAGACTCTAGAGAGGACAAGGAAACGGGTCTCACAGATAGATCAAACACATATTCTCAATAAAAAAAAAAGAAACGAACTTAAAGGTAGGATTAAAGAATAAGGTCCCTTTCGTTTGCCAATATAGCAACGAACATAAAGAGATTAAAAGAATTCTCAGAAAATATTGGCCTATTCTTCGGAAGGATGATGATCTCTGTCAGATATTGGATATCTCACCCACTATCATCTTTAGAGGTGTAGATAACATCAAAAATCATATAGTTAGCAGCTACCCGAAAAAGAATAAATCAAAAAATCATTTCGGTTTAGAAAAAGGTTTTTATGGGTGTGGGAATTGTCTGGGGTGTAGAACAACAGGGAACCCAAAGAGACATATAAAAGATTTTAAGAGCATGATGGGAGACACCCATAAAATACATGACACACTGACATGCTTTTCAAAAAATGTTATTTATATTTTAATTTGTCCATGCGAAAAAATGTATGTGGGTCGAACAACAAGGAGTTTGAATATTCGTATTCGCGAACACCTTAATAACATTAAAAAAGGTGTAGACACACACACAGTACCACAACATTATAAAGATCATCATAACAAGGATCCTAAGGGGACTAAATTTTTAGCAATACAGCAGGTGGAAAAGGAATGGAGAGGAGGAGATTTCATCAATAGGATAAATAAAGTAGAGATGAGATGGATTTACAATTTAAAAACATTGGTGCCCAAGGGACTTAATCAAGACTTTGAGATTTGTCATTTTTTATAACACTTTTTTATAACACAATTTTTATAACACATAAAGGAGGGATAATATATAATAAATAAAATAAAAAATAAAAAAAAAAAAAAAAAAATCTCACTAATCTGGATTTAGGGCCACCTATATATATTTTTACACTTTTAATATATAGTGGTGATAGATTATGGATCCTTTATAGGGCAAATGAAGCACTTTAGCACTTTTTTACTCCAATAGACTAATGGAGAAGATCAATAATAAGAATTGGGATATATAAAAAGTATGAGCACTATAGTTATAATTACAATTAGAATGTCAAAAGAAATTATATTATGTAACAGTAAATAACTTGATATAATATATCTACTAATAAAAAAAAAAAAAAAAAAAAAAAAAATGTTTTTATTCATCGAGTTGATGAAGCACTTTAGCACTTTTTTATTAAATAGGGAGATAGAGATGTACATTGGCAATAAGAGTGGTCACAATAGAATATTATGAAAGGATTGATACTACGAACACATATGGTTTGTGCAAGCATTATCATTAAGCCTATAATATATATACTTTTGAAGGGCTTTTTAGGGTTTTTATAGATTATATTGAGGCACTTTACACTTTATTAGGATAAATAGATGTATATAATAGTGACATAAAATATAATTAGAAATAGGTGTTAAGAAGATAAATTTTCTCTCCATCTGTTTATAAAGGGTGATAGAATAGGGATCTAGGATCCATGCTGTTATACTGACTATGTTGAGAAGATTGTACACATTAGTATGGACATTTCGAAAGAACCCCCTTTTTTAGAATTTTAAGACAATTTTAAATATATTTTAGATAATTTTTAATAAAACATTCATATACCCCCTTCACTCCGGTTGAGTGGTTATAGTTGTATAATAGACACAGGCTGTATGTAATAATGAAAGTTATGTTAACACACTTCAATTTTCTGTGTATGAATATGTTAAGGGCTCTTTGCGATTACTGCCGTGGGTATAAGCACTAGAGATGCATTGAACCGCAAAATAGTGCCAAATGAAGCGCACCACCATCTTGGAAGGCGGATCCCGCAATCTCATTGGATAACATTCCACGCATGCGCGGTAGAGGCTACCAGGTTCCGAGAAACGGGCGTTTTTTGTGCAATTAGGTTAAGGACATCAGAGAATATAAGAACACTGCAGGAGAATGGAAACCATTTACTTTTTGCCTACTGAGGAAGCGACTTGGTCGCGAAAATGTTTGGGCATTGATATTTTACTATTTTAATTGTTTAAAGAATAAAATTTCATTAACCTTTAATTAAGGTCCTGCAGCTGTTTGTTTTATTTTCTTGGAGGAGCATCTGGGAACGAAGATCTCAAAGGGGAGTCCGGTATCTCCTCAAAAATACCGTCTGCGCAGTACATTTAGTGTCTGATTGATGACACCTCCACATGTGAGTTTAACCTCTATATAAATTATTGGGGGGCACTGATGATGATATGGATCACACTATGTTGCCATTTATCCCCTTTTCCTGAGGATTGAAGATCATTGGTGAAAAGCGATTTTAATACCATAAGAAGATCTATCACCTGAAAAATATCCAACACTAAAGAGGGAAGCGCAGAGAATCACCACTTTTTTCTGTTGTTCTAGTATTTGACGGTTAGAGGTAAACCGTCTTGTGTGTGAACTTCTGCTGCTGACTTTTGAACTGCCATATATTATTATTTTTTTGATCCTACATATCAATTATATAACTGTTGCATTGTTCAGTTTGTCCACTAGGGGGCGCCAGATACTTATTTTTCCTTTGTTCTGACACAACGGCTGAGTGCTGCTATTGCCCATTAAGTATTAGTGGCTGACCCAAGATGCATAGAGTACAAAGGAATAAGTTTGGTGGGAATATACATACCGCATTAGAAGGGGATACTCTTTTATCTAATGATGTTAATAAAAATATATATTTTAGAGAATTTACTCACAAAAGAACTTAGGAATAAAATGGACATCAAAATGATGGAGGTTTACATCAGGGAAGGAATTACCCCGAGGGGTTTAAGGCTTTACAAGAAACCCACTTTTGATCGTAGTGACACCGTTTTATTTACAAGGTGGGAAAAACAATTAGAAAGTTTTTCCTTTTGCCTTATGGAAACAGTGATAGAGAGAAGAAAAGAAATTCTGGAAGAATTAAACATCACAATAGAGGATAAACAAAAGGAATTAGAATCCATTATAGATTCAGGGAAAATGAAACAAGTAGTGGAACAAATGGAAGAAAAATTAGAGAGATTGGAAATAGACATTACTGCCAGAAAGAAATCAAAATACATTAGGGATAAACAGGACTACGCTAGAGGGGACGTCTGGAAACTTGATACACGCCCTCCCCCCTTTCAAGACAGATGGGCTAATTCTCAGAAAAAAAGCCCCTATAGAAATAGATTTTCCTATAATAGGGAGGATAGGGATTCCTACTTCCAAAGGAGAGGGCAAGGAAGAAACTTTGAAAGAAGAGAAAACATCAGAGAACAACAAAGGGGTTCTAATCATAGAAATGATATCCAAAAGGGAAGGATGCCAGACATAGCCCCTCATGAAAAAGAACAGATCAAGGACGGAAACAACTCTTCCCACTCAATTAATAACATTAGGGAACGGAAAATGGAAAGAAATCCCTACCATCATGTGACAAGAAATCAAGAACGGGAAACACCCCAGAGAAGGTACGATCAAAGTTACCATGTTCCAACTAGAAATAGGTACGAAATATTAGAGAATTGCAACAGTGAAAAGATTGGGCAAGGGGGGAGATCGAGACTCAGACACAATAGTGATGAGGTTTTTCAAGGGGGCAGACCCAGAGTCAGATACAGGAGCCCTGTATCTGTAAGGGAAGAACCCCATTTAAGATTAAAAAGCCCAAAGGGACGAATGGGAATATTAAAAACGCAAGAAAATCAAGGACACGTTACTCCGTTAAAACGAAGAGCTCCAGAAAGAGAGGAAAGCGAGGAAGAGGGGTACTATGCAGAAGAAGGAAGAAAAAAGAGAGAAAGGATATAATTCCACAAGGAGTCTTTAACCTAAGTAGAAAGATACTAGAAGAGAAACATATGAAAGTACTTAACAAAGGTTTAAAGTTTGCACCCACCAAAAAAATGGATAAGTTTGGGGTTTTTGTTGATCTGCAAAAATTTAAAAGATCACTATGTTTAAAAAAGTACTTTCTGAAAGACCCGGTTACTCGACAAGTAGTAGATGATAATGATGGATGGAGACACACGGAATTGAAAAAGAAATCACATTTCTATCCTAAACATCTTATCTCTAAGGAGATCACAACTTTTGAAACAATGGTTCTTGACGAAATGGAAAATATTCAACCAATGAAGTCGCAAAATCTAACTAAGGAGGAGAAAGAGGCCCTTAAAGAATTGGCGGAGGACACAACGATAATCATTAAACCGGCTGACAAAGGGGGGGGTATCGTTATTTTAAATAGGGAAGATTATCATGAGGAATCCCTTAGAATCTTAAATGACAGGGTTGTCTATCAACAAATATCCCATAATCCTACAGAAGAAATAAAAAAGAAATTTGATAAGTATATCCAAAAGGGAGAAAATAACGAATTCCTGAATGGAAAAGAAACGGACTATCTTACGGTCAAATACCCTAGGGTACCAGTTTTTTATCATCTTCCAAAGGTGCATAAAAATTTGAATAAACCACCGGGAAGACCGATTGTATCGGGAATTGATTCCATTTCCAGCAAGGTAGCAGAGTACCTCGACCATCTTCTCCAACCGATTGTAAGAAAGATTCCCTCATATCTTAAGGATACAGGTGACATCATTAGATCTTTAAATTCTATAATATGGGAGGAAAATTTTCTTCTTGTTACTTGCGATGTCAGATCTCTTTATACTAACATTCCACACGATAGAGGTTGTGAAGCTATAAGGACTATGCTCTTGGAAGATGGGGAAATTAAAGAAGAACAGGTAGATTACATTGTAGAGGGAATCGCCCTTATTCTAGAAAATAATTTCTTTTGTTATGATGGTCAATATTTTTTGCAATTAATGGGAACTGCAATGGGGAGTAAGGTAGCACCGAGTTATGCTAACTTGTTTATGGCCCAATGGGAAAAAACTTGGATCAAGAATAATCACGAGTGGGTTGACAACATTTTTAATTATAAACGATATATTGATGACATCATATTTATCTGGCGGGGATCAGAAGGAAATCTTGGGAAGTTTTTAGAGTTTGTTAATCAAAATGATTGGGGTATTAGGCTAGACAGCCAATTTAGTGCCTCACAGGTAAACTTTTTGGATTTGGAAATTTACATTGAAAATGTACAGATTAAAACTAGAACCCACTTTAAAAATGTAGATGTAAATAGCTACATAGAAAGAACTAGTTGCCACTTTTGGCAGTGGCTAGAGGGTGTTCCAAAGGGGCAATTCCTCAGATTAAAAAGAAATTGTACGGAGGAAGCTGAATACCATATACAATCACAGAAAATGAAATCACAGCTTGAGGAGAAAGGTTATGATAGCCAGACTCTAGAGAGGACAAGGAAACGGGTCTCACAGATAGATCAAACACATATTCTCAATAAAAAAAAAGAAACGAACTTAAAGGTAGGATTAAAGAATAAGGTCCCTTTCGTTTGCCAATATAGCAACGAACATAAAGAGATTAAAAGAATTCTCAGAAAATATTGGCCTATTCTTCGGAAGGATGATGATCTCTGTCAGATATTGGATATCTCACCCACTATCATCTTTAGAGGTGTAGATAACATCAAAAATCATATAGTTAGCAGCTACCCGAAAAAGAATAAATCAAAAAATCATTTCGGTTTAGAAAAAGGTTTTTATGGGTGTGGGAATTGTCTGGGGTGTAGAACAACAGGGAACCCAAAGAGACATATAAAAGATTTTAAGAGCATGATGGGAGACACCCATAAAATACATGACACACTGACATGCTTTTCAAAAAATGTTATTTATATTTTAATTTGTCCATGCGAAAAAATGTATGTGGGTCGAACAACAAGGAGTTTGAATATTCGTATTCGCGAACACCTTAATAACATTAAAAAAGGTGTAGACACACACACAGTACCACAACATTATAAAGATTATCATAACAAGGATCCTAAGGGGACTAAATTTTTAGCAATACAGCAGGTGGAAAAGGAATGGAGAGGAGGAGATTTCATCAATAGGATAAATAAAGTAGAGATGAGATGGATTTACAATTTAAAAACATTGGTGCCCAAGGGACTTAATCAAGACTTTGAGATTTGTCATTTTTTATAACACAATTTTTATAACACATAAGGAGGGATATATATAATAAATAAAATAAAAAAAAATAAAAAAAAAAAAAATCTCACTAATCTGGATTTAGGGCCACCTATATATATTTTTACACTTTTAATATATAGTGGTGATAGATTATGGATCCTTTATAGGGCAAATGAAGCACTTTAGCACTTTTTTACTCCAATAGACTAATGGAGAAGATCAATAATAAGAATTGGGATATATAAAAAGTATGAGCACTATAGTTATAATTACAATTAGAATGTCAAAAGAAATATATTATGTAACAGTAAATAATTTGATATAATATATCTACTAATAAAAAAAAAAAAAAAAAAAAAAAAAAAAAAAAATGTTTTATTCATCGAGTTGATGAAGCACTTTAGCACTTTTTTATTAAATAGGGAGATAGAGATGTACATTGGCAATAATAGTGGTCACAATAGAATATTATGAAAGGATTGATACTACGAACACATATGGTTTGTGCAAGCATTATCATTAAGCCTATAATATATATACTTTTGAAGGGCTTTTTAGGGTTTTTATAGATTATATTGAGGCACTTTACACTTTATTAGGATAAATAGATGTATAATAATAGTGACATAAAATATAATTAGAAATAGGTGTTAAGAAGATAAATTTTCTCTCCATCTGTTTATAAAGGGTGATAGAATAGGGATCTAGGATCCATGCTGTTATATTGACTATGTTGAGAAGATTGTACACATTAGTATGGACATTTCGAAAGAACCCCCTTTTTTAGAATTTTAAGACAATTTTAAATATATTTTAGATAATTTTTAATAAAACATTCATATACCCCCTTCACTCCGGTTGAGTGGTTATAGTTGTATAATAGACACAGGCTGTATGTAATAATGAAAGTTATGTTAACACACTTCAATTTTCTGTGTATGAATATGTTAAGGGCTCTTTGCGATCACTGCCGTGGGTATAAGCACTAGAGATGCATTGAACCGCAAAATAGTGCCAAATGAAGCGCACCACCATCTTGGAAGGCGGATCCCGCAATCTCATTGGATAACATTCCACGCATGCGCAGTAGAGGTTACCAGGTTCCGAGAAACGGGCGTTTTTTGTGCAATTAGGTTAAGGACATCAGAGAATATAAGAACACTGCAGGAGAATGGAAACCATTTACTTTTTGCCTACTGAGGAAGCGACTTGGTCGCGAAACATGTTTGGGCATTGATATTTTACTATTTTAATTGTTTAAAGAATAAAATTTCATTAACCTTTAATTAAGGTCCTGCAGCTGTTTGTTTTATTTTCTTGGAGGAGCACCTGGGAACGAAGATCTCAAAGGGGAGTCCGGTATCTCCTCAAAAATACCGTCTGCGCAGTACATCTAGTGTCTGATTGATGACACCTCCACATGTGAGTTTAACCTTTATATAAATTATTGGGGGGCACTGATGATGATATGGATCACACTATGTTGCCATTTATCCCCTTTTCCTGAGGATTGAAGATCATTGGTGAAAAGCGATTTATAATACCATAAGAAGATCTATCACCTGAAAAATATCCAACACTAAAGAGGGAAGCGCAGAGAATCACCACTTTTTTCTGTTGTTCTAGTATTTGACGGTTAGAGGTAAACCGTCTTGTGTGTGAACTTCTGCTGCTGACTTTTGAACTGCCATATATTATTATTTTTTTGATCCTACATATCAATTATATAACTGTTGCATTGTTCAGTTTGTCCACTAGGGGGCGCCAGATACTTATTTTTCCTTAATTGTTTCCATGACTCTGGTCGCGAAACGAATTGGTTATGAACCGAATCACATTTTTCCATAGGGTTCAATGTAAATCAGGTTAATCCGTTCTGAACCATATGGGGGAAAAAAAAAAAATGGAACCACAAAAATATGAAACAAATTCAGTAACGCTCTGCACATCCTCTTCACCTTCAATAACACTCTTCGCATCCTTGTCACTTTCATTAACGCTCTGCCCATTCTTCTCACCTTCATTAACGCTCTGCACATTCTTGTCATCTCTCTATGCTTTCTTTTTCTCACCACGCTTGTTCTGCACTTTCTTGGGAGCTATGCTGGATTTAATACAGTAATACTGAACAGTACTGTGCTACAAAGCACACAAAAAAGCTTCACAGTAGCCCTGTCTGCGACCGCGATCTCGAGTACAGGAAGTACAGAAAGCCACGACCATGTGTCAGAGTGGGGAAGATGGCCCGGGCCTTGTTCGTAACCCGAGGCAGAGTTTGTGAACGGAGGTAAAATGTTGAGGAACTTCCTGGTCATGAACCGAATTGTTCGTGAACAGGGGCGTTCGTGAACCGAGGTACCACTGCACTAACAGCAGGGCCGGATTAACATAGGGGCTGATGGAGCAGCTCCAGGCCCATGCCCCAGAGAAAGGATAACTATGTCTGCCTTGGTGGGCATTTGGACCCTGTAGCCCCAACTCCATAGCAGCTACATGGTCATGTGAGGTATCACTGAAAAGGCCAGAGCATGGTCATTTCAATGATACCAAACATGACCAGGTTTAAATGTAACAAAAATAAAGATTTCTTATTTTTTTTCTAACAACAACATTTTTTACTTTTCAGTTATAAAGTAAACAATGATGCTGCGCTAACTCACCATAACATTTCTCATGTCACCAACAAGTGTGGAGGTGATGGCACAATCCGTTGTTACGAATTGTTACATCAAAAACCTAAACCACCACACTGCAGCAAAGAGCAATGGGCGGGGGACTTTGGACCACTACCTCACTACTCTTTACACCTCAGGCCCGTGTCAGACGAATGCAGTGATCAAGTCTGTGTTGCCGCACATTTTAAACGTCCGTCAAGAAAAACGGATCATGTGGTGTCTACAGTATCTTCCGTCAGTACGTCCGTACAGTGCGCTCGTCTGACATTAGCCTTACAAGGTCAAGTGAGGTGTCATTGGACAGGTCAGAGTATGGTCTTTGCATTGATACCAAACGTGACCATGTAAAATCTAAAAGAAGAAAACTACATTTTTTATTTATATTTATATATTTAGTTCCTAAGCAATGGCATTGTCCATTTGTCACGTATAAAATGAGCAACACCACTGCCATTACTCACCTTTTAATTCCCCACGCTGGGAGAAAGTTCAGTGTTTTATACATTGTCATATTATTCATAAAACACCATCCTCCAAAACACAAGGGAAATATTAAATTTTTTGGTAAAATTTTATATTTTCTGAGAAAAATGCAGTAACAGGTTCCCATTTCACATTTTATTTAACAAGATTGCCCTATAGAATATAAAACCACATAGGTTTGTATGATATAATGGGAAAAAATAATTTTACACGCTTTAAGTGATTGAAATCTGAATGGAAATTTCCTCACATAGTATCTGTCTGATTAGATATACCCGTATCTGCGCTATTAAATAACCTAAAATATGTTTTAATTTCACTAAATTCCAAAAGAAAGCCCACCAAAATATTCAGCTCCAGGCCCATAGAGATCTTAATCCGACGCTGACTAACAGGCCAGGTTTGCCAAATATCTGAAGCACAGCAGAAGTGTTATGATTTGCTGTTCAGTGATTGCAGGATTCAGGCTAGGGTCAGACGAAAGCATTTTTCCCCGCGAACGTGAAAAAGTGCGTCCGAACGCATTGATGTATTTTTTCACGGAATGCGCAAACGGTCAGACGACGTGCATTTTCGGGCGTGATTTTGTACGGATCGTCAATAAAACTTTTTGCGTCTGGACGTTATGTAGGCTGGACATTAGCAGTGTCTGACATCTCCTAATCACACACACACACACCGCTATGCCGCAGCTGCGCACTCAGTACGCACTAGCGGTTCTGTGTTCTCAAACAAATGCGTTCAAATTTCACTTGCGTTGCACGGCCGGACTTTTGTGCGGCCGTACATCGTATATTGGCCGTCATTGCCCGTCATCTGCTGCTAGTGCGGCCGTAATTATGTGCGCTAGAACGCACGTTAAAAGTGCGCTGGTCTGACCCCAGCCTCAGTGTGCATTTCCCAAAGGTGATCCCTAAAATTTGGCTTGATAGTGGGTCCTGAGGAACGAAGTTGAGAAACACTGCCGCAAAATACAGGTAATGCAGTAACCCTCCGATAACAAAATAAAACCTGTTGGGTTCTTTAAACGTTTTGGAAGATGCAGAAGAAGAGAAATAAAATGGAATTAGAAAAGCTAGAGTTTAAAAAAAAAGCAAAACAAAAGTGGGAGCACCCTTAGTATGTGAATGCAATAGTACTTCCACCATTAAATGTTCTCTTAAAGATTGCTCATGGGGGTCATACGACAGCTAGAGGTCCCACGTTTTAGTGAGTCCAGAATCCAAGTTATGGTTGACCATCGCAGTTAGGATTTCCATTAAATAGGTATCCTGTGTGATGCTGAGGACTCATGCAGCTGATGGGGTCTCCATCTTTTGCCATCCCTCCGCCACTGCATCGAGGGCTGTCAATGTGAGTTTGGAGAGGAGTTTGTGCTTCCTAATCCTTAGATTCTCCAGGGGATTAGCCAATAGGAAGAATGATAGAATTACATTTTATGTCATATCTCTGGACAGACAGGGTTATTCAAAGAGCACCGAAATTCCACCAGAATGTCGGTGCTCTTTCGCTCCCAACATTTTTAAAAAAAAAAATTGAGAAAGGATTTTACCAGGAAGGATACATTGAGATTTCTCTAGTTCTTGAGTATGTCCTGGGTGGCGAGTATGTACCGTTAGGTGTCTTGCCCAAGGACACTTACTGGAGAGGTGCTCATCGGGATTGAACCCATGTCTCCACAGGCTCTCTCCACGCAGAGCAGTGAGGTTACCACTACTCCACCCAGCCGGTACATTTCATGGAATCAAATTTCCAAACCCTGCAGTGAATTCAACATTCACCACAGGGTACCTGAAGTGCAGGGAAAAGCGAAAATAAAACAGATGCAAATCTGATCCGATAAGCCACCAAAAGCGTAAAAATAAAAAAAAGACAACGATCCGACAAACACCGCGCCGGCCAGCCACTGGAAAAAGCTGGCAAGCCGACGAACAGGATAAAAAAAAACTGCAACTAGCTATGGGACGAAAATGTCTGGAATTAATTTATAAGGTCCTATGAAGAATAATAAAAAGGTCTGTTACAGAAAAGAAAAAAAAAACGCTATTAAAACTAAATAAATAAATAAAATAAATGGGGGAAAACAATCCCTAACAAATCACTGGCTGCCTGCTAACAAGTGCCAGGACAGGCACTTTAACATGTGAGTAATCCACTTTTCTGTATTTTGCACCCCTTGTTAAGATTCAGTCTGTCTGCACTAAGAATTCTCTCTATCTTTGAGGGATATAACCCTCCTATGGGAGAAGATTCCAAGAATAGGAGGGAAAATAAAGAACAAGAAGGGGGGGGGGGAAAATAAATAAATAAAATAATAAATAAATCGCATGTACGGATCCAAAAGTGCCAAGATTTGAGCCCGTCAGACTTAGGCTCTTAAGCACGTGAGTGGGACTTTCCTTTAATTCTGTGAAACCATAGGTTTCAAACAGTTTTGCACTATACTTTTTTTTGCTTTCTTTGAGGCTGTGTTGAGTGCCAGCAGTGACAGAGGAAGGGGCGGCTCAAAGGGTGGTACCAAGAAGACAGCTCAGAGAGGATACAAACCGGGTGTCTCCCCTGTGTTAACTACTGAAATAAGCACACCTGTTGAACCCAGCTCGCTGTGTTATTTGGATCTCATGAAATGGTGTCAGAATTTCTTACCTGCGCATCCATTTTGATCTGTGAAGTTGTCCAAGTTCACTCCTGTAACAGATCAGCTACCCTGCAGGGGTAGCTCCGTCTGCAGCGCCGAGTCTTGCTGGAGAGCTTAGCCAGGTAGCGAGCTAGCAAGGTGGGAGAGAGATTGACAGCGGTCCCTGGATAGTCTGGAAGCCAAGGATTCAGTAAAAGCTGCCTTATTCAGTGATTATGCCCTCCCCAAATACTAGTCGTGACTCACTACAGGTTTGAAACAAAAGACAACTTTTACTTGGACACAGGCTTATTTATACAAAACACAAGGCATTGTTTTGGTCCCATCCCGCCCACCCCAACAGTTCTGATTGGTTGGTTCCAAGACCACTGCAGGCTTCTTTCAGGTCCTCTTCAGGCTTCACTTTGGTCCACTAGTTGTATGCAGATGAAGTCTTGACCCCACAGTGACCACACACAGTGATTTATATAACCCATTGTGAAGGGAATCAGATAGTGCAGGTGTCGGCAACCCGCGGCTCTTTTTCACTTTTGCTGCGGCTCCCGCAGCTCCCTCCCTGTGGCGTAGCGTGGTGGGGGCTGGGGGGGCCGTGGCCCCGGGCGCAGTCTTGTTAGGGGCGCATTTGCGCCCCTAAAACTGGCCCGGGGGTTGAGGGGACCCAGATGCCGGGCAGCGCGGGAGCGCCTGCCCGGTCTTGGACAGTCCGTCCTGTGAAGTGGTGCGGCTGTGTGCGTGCGCAGCCGGTCACGTGGTCCGGCTAATCAGGTGGTACTGAGTCTCTGTACCACCTGACTGGCCGGACCATGTGACCGGCTGCGCACGCACACAGCCGCATCCACTTCACAGGACAGACTGTTCAAGACCGGGCAGGCGCTCCCGCGCTGCCCGGCATCTGGGTCCCCTCAACCCCTGCCGGAGCTGCCTGGGGCAAGTATCCAGGTGAGAGCTGGGGGCAAATCCATGAGCTGGGGGCAAATCCATGTGTGAGCTGGGGGCAAATCCAGGACCTGGGGCAAATCCATGACCTGGGGGTAAATCCATGAGTGAGCTGGGGCAAATCCATGAGCTAGCTGGGGCAAATCTATGAGTGAGCTGGGGCAAATCCATGAGCTGGGGGGCAAATCCATGAGCTGGGGGGCAAATCCATGAGCTGGGGCAAATCCATGAACTGGGGGCAAATCCATGAGTGAGCTGGGGCAAATCCATGAGCTAGCTGGGGCAAATCCATGAGCGAGCTGGGGCAAATCCATGAGCTGGGGGCAAATCCATGAGTGAGCTGGGGCAAATCCATGAGCTGGGGGCAAATCCATGAGTGAGCTGGGGCAAATCCATGAGCTGGGGCAAATCCATGTGTGAGCTGGGGGCAAATCCATGAGCTGGGGCAAATCCATGTGTGAGCTGGGGCAAATTCATGAGCTGGGGGCAAATCCATGAGTGAGCTGGGGCAAATCCATGAGCTGGGGCAAATCCATGTGTGAGCTGGGGGGCAAATCCATGAGCTGGGGCAAATCCATGTGTGAGCTGGGGGGCAAATCCATGAGCTGGGGCAAATCCATGTGTGAGCTGGGGGGCAAATCCATGAGCTGGGGCAAATCCATGTGTGAGCTGGGGTTTTACATTGTTAAGTGAAAAAGTCTTTTTTTTCTTCAGATTGACAGCTGACTGCACGATCCTGTATATAGCATTAAGGTAAGAAACAATATATGCAGTGTTAGATTTGTTTTAAATGTCGCAATGGTTTTGCGGCTCCCAGTTTTTTTTTCCATTCGGAAACGGGTCCAAGTGGCTCTTTATGTCAAAAAGGTTGCAGACCCCTGAGATAGTGGGTGGCTGGAACAATGGTGACTCCCAACCCTTCAGACTTGCAAACAGATAACGGATACCCAAAGAGAAAGCACTGTTGCATAATCCACAAGTCACTCAAACCTATTGTACATTCTATATGAAGGAAAGCATTTGACACTAGCGGCATTTAGTATCTTTAAAAAAAAACACATTTACCTAAAGAAATATAAGTCTATTTAAAACTAAACATGAGCAATTTACAATACATTTAAAACCACACAATATAACTGCACATAAAGTCTTTTGGAGTTTGAAGCGTGGAGCGCTACATCAATGACTGATACATTGTAGCAAGCATGTACTCCATGGTTACTAGCAGGATCGGTGCAGGGGAAAAACATGATTAATTAGAAGTCTAGCAATAGTTTTACACTAAATCTAACAAGGGAATTAGTTCCTATAAATAAAGGGTAAGTGAAATATAACAAAATAAGAATGAAATTAAACTAACTAAATCCTGTGGCGGCCGATCCGTCACAACTCCACCGGAGCCTTTTGATTTCTCTCAGCTTGCAGCATGGCCTACCTGGAGGCAGAGGTTTGCACGCTTCAGGATTGCTTCTAAGCGGATAAGGAGAGCGGTGAAGTACAGGTTAACTCTCTTTTATATTCTATGGGGAAAGATGTGGAGCCTGTGTACAATACGTTTTCTTTCCGTGAGGGGGAAGAATTTGACTTTGAGATAGTCATGGATAAACTCAGCGCCCATTTTGTGCCCAGGAGAAAATGTGATTCATGAGAGAGCCTGTTTCCACAAGCGAGCCCAGCGTGTGGGTGAATCAGTGGAATCATTTGTGCGCAGCCTGTATGAATTGGCTGAGTTCTGTGAGTTTGGTGCTGCGAAAGAGGAGCAGATCAGAGACAGAATCGTCATAGGTATTGCAGACTCAGAAGTTTCGCTGAAGCTGCAGCTGGAGTCTGCGTTGACGCTGGATGAGGCTATACGGATAGCGCTCCAAAGTGAACTAGTAAAAAAGCAAAGTGCAGAGATGAGATCTGAAAGCATGGTGGAGGAGGTGCAGCAGTTCAGGAGAGCTGCAAGTGACAGACAGACAGGGTCAGAAGCGGTGGGATGCTACAGGCTCGTTGCACGCGCTGTAACCGCGCTCATGGAATGAAGATGTTATGCCCTGCTAAAGACAGGAGGTGCAGAAAGTGTAACAGAGTCGGCCATTTTGAGGTGGTTTGCAAAGCAGAGTCTGTTAAATAGTAGGGATGAGCTGTTCGGAGCTTGCATCGAACATAGCCTGTTCGCGAACTACGAACATTTCCGCCTGTTCGCCCACAATGAACCACAATGCAATTTTCCACTGGCCTGAAGCTTGTAATTGGCTACAGCCTTGCACCTGACCACAGGTCAGGTGCAAGACAGGTTCAACACTATGGGGAAATTTTGCCCAATCATGGGCTCACAGAGCTAAGTCCCGCAGCACACTATATAAGGCTTCACACAGCGCTTCTGCACGTGTTTGAGAGGAGATTTCAGAGGAGATTGATCCTGTGTTAGTGTGTGTTCTTACTGCCAGTCTGCCATCAGCTACTGGGGGGGGGTCTCATCTACTGGGGGGGGGTCTCATTTCTACCAAATATCTGGGAATTGTTGTAATCTTTGTGTTCTCACTCCCAGCAACTATTTTGGGTGCTCAGTAATTTCTACAAAATATTTGGGAATTGAGTGTCTTGTCACTGTCACGATGGGGGTCGGGGACCTGACCTGACAGAGAGGGGTGTGAGCCTAATGAGCAGTGAAAATAGACCATGAGCCTGAACTAGAAAAATAAATATATATTATTTATTCTAGGAACCAAGAACGTAAACCAAGAGCAGGGAATACAGAACATAAATACAATAAACAGAGCCTTTAACCTCACGGCAAGAAAAACAGATAAACAAAATAGGGAACTAAACATGGGAAGCAGAACTAAACATGGGAAGCAAAAAACTAAACATGGGAAGCAAAAAACTAAACATGGGAAGCAAAAAACTAAACATGGGAAGCAAAACTAAACATGGGAAGCAAAACTAAACATGGGAAGCAAAATTAAACATGGGAGGCAGAACTAAACATGGGAGGCAGAACTAAACATGGGAGGCAGAACTAAACATGATACTAAGTCTACAAGAAGGCAAGAAAAACAGGGCAAACCAGACATGAGCCTGTAAACAGAATGAACAGGTAGACAGGCTTAACAGGATAAATCTAGACCAGGGCAAGACCAGACATGAGCTAGAAGACAGACAGACTGAACAGGATTAAACTAGACCAAGGCAAACCAGACAGGAGCTTGAAGACAGACAGACTGAACTGAATGGATGATTCCGGATGAATGAGACCGCACGCTACTAAGGGAGTGGTCTCCATTTATACAAAATGGTCCAGGGTGAACCAATGGAGTCCAGGTACAGATCAGGCTACGAATCCAAGAAATGAACGAATTGAAAAAGTCAAAAAGCAGCAATGTCCACTACTGCCAGAGGGAGAGCCAGAGACCCAGGACGTCACATTTCCCCCCCCCCTCCACGAGCAGACCCTGGATGCTCCAAAGAAGACAAAAATGAGAACGAAAGGCAAAAGTCAATGGGTCCTGTAGGCACGTAGAGCCCTCTCGTACACCTCTCGGTCCTCAAGGCATATTATAGCACCGTTAGAGGCTCGGAAACATCCAGCAGGGACAGGACTCGACTCTCGGGCTTGAGGACCTGAGGTATAGACCCTTTGGGAGCCAAAACTGGGTCCAGGTTTGAAGGCACTGGCACCAGTCCTTTTGTGTCTCCTCCCCCTGGTACAAGACATGGAATGGACAGCAACAGTGTCCTCTCGGCTCTGCGGCGACATGAACATGATGGCACCAGCGGCGATCTGGTTCGGTGGCAATGTGACCTTGGCACGGCTCTGTGGTGACTTGACTGGGACAGCTGGGCTCGACGACACCGGGACAGCTGGGCTCGACGACACCGGGACAGCTGGGCTCGACGACACCGGGACAGCTGGGCTCGACGACACCGGGACAGCTGGGCTTGAAAACACCGGGACAGCTGGGCTCGAAGACACCGGGACAGCTGGGCTCGAAGACACCGGGACAGCTGGGCTCGAAGACACCGGGACAGCTGGGCTCGAAGACACCGGGACAGCTGGGCTCGGTGGGGCAGCGCCCTTGGCAAGGACCGGAGGGGCAGTGCCTTTAGCACGACTCTGTGGCGACTCGGACATGGCGGCAGCAGCACGGATCTGTGGGTCAGCGACCCCAGCACGGCTCTGCGGCGACTCGGACATGGCGGCAGCAGCACGGATCTGTGGGTCAGCGACCCCAGCACGGCTCTGCGGCGACTCGGACATGGCGGCAGCAGCACGGATCTGTGGGTCAGCGACCCCAGCACGTCTGAGGCGACTCGGACAGGGCGGCAGCAGCACGATCTGTGGGTCAGCGACCCCAGCACATCTCTGCGGCGACTCGGACAGGGCGGCAGCAGCACGGATCTGTGGGTCAGCGACCTCTGGAGATCCTGCGGGATGCAGGGCAGCGACCTCTGGAGATCCTGCGGGATGCAGGGCAGTGACCTCTGGAGATCCTGCGGGATGCAGGGCAGCGACCTCTGGAGATCCTGCGGGATGCAGGGCAGCGACCTCTGGAGATCCTGCGGGATGCAGGGCAGCGACCTCTGGAGATCCTGCGGGATGCAGGGCAGCGACCTCTGGAGATCCTGCGGGATGCAGGGCAGTGGACACAGAGGAGTCCTTACGCTGGAGGCATAGAGGAGTCCTTACGTTGCAGGGCAGCAGACACGGAGGAGTCCTTACGCTGCAGGGCAGTGGACATGGATACTGCAGCCTGGCATGGCTTGGTCAAGGAGGTCTGGTAAGGCTGGACCGTGAGGGCCTTCTGTGGGCGCACCTGGCAGGTTGCCACTCTGTGCAGGCAGGAACCACAGTAGAAACATAAGCCCTGGGTTTTCCTCCATACCCTTTCCTCCAGGGTCAGGGGTCCTCTGGAACTTTTCACTGGAACAGGAACAGGTTCCTTTGGGAAGATGTCCCTAGGGGTTTGCAGCAGTATAGCACTCAGCCTCTCCAGGTGCTGTTCTGCAGCTTTAATAACCTTTAGCAGGTTTTCCAACAGACCATGAATCACTGCTAGCTCACTTGTTACAGGCAGTCTCATTATGTCATGATGGGGGTCAGGGACCTGACCTGACAGAGGCGTGTGAGCCTAATGAGCAGTGAAAATAGACCATGAGCCTGAACTAGAAAAATAAATATATATTATTTATTCTAGGAACCAAGAACGTAAACCAAGAGCAGGGAATACAGAACATAAATATAATAAACAGAGCCTTTAACCTCACGGCAAGAAATATAAAGAAAACCAGATATAAACAAAATAGGCAACTAAACATGGGAAGCAGAACTAAACATGGGAAGCAGAACTAAACATGGGAGCAGAACTAAACATGGGAGGCAGAACTAAACATGGGAGGCAGAACTAAACATGGGAGGCAGAACTAAACATGGGAGGCAGAACTAAACATGATACTACAAGAAGGCAAGAAAAACAGAGCAAACCAGACATGAGCCTGTAAACAGAATGACCAGGTAGCCAGGCTTAACAGGATAAATGTAGACCAGGGAAAGACCAGACATGAGCTGGAAGACAGACAGACTGAACAGGATTAAACTAGACCAAGGCAAACCAGATAGGAGTTTGAAGACAGACAGACTGAATGGATGATTCAGGATGAATGAGACCGCACCCTACTAAGGGAGTGGTCGCCATTTATACAAAATGGTTCAGGGTGAACCAATGGAGTCCAGGTACAGATCAGGATAGGAATCCAAGAAATGAACGAAATGAAAAAGTCAAAGAGCAGCAATGTCCACTACTGCCAGAGGGGGAGCCAGAGACCCAGGACGTCACAGTCACAGCCAGTGCCACGCAGTATTTTGGGCGTCAGTAATTTCTACAAAATATTTGGGAATTGAGGTGATCTGTGTCTTGTCACAGCCAGTGCCACGCAGTATTTTGGGCGTCAGTAATTTCTACAAAATATTTGGGAATTGAGGTGATCTGTGTCTTGTCACAGCCAGTGCCACGCAGTTTTTTGGGCGTCAGTAATTTCTACAAAATATCTGGGAATTGAGGTGATCTGTGTCTTGTCACAGCCAGTGCCACGCAGTATTTTGGGCGTCAGTAATTTCTACAAAATATTTGGGAATTGAGGTGATCTGTGTCTTGTCACAGCCAGTGCCACGCAGTTTTTTGGGCGTCAGTAATTTCTACAAAATATCTGGGAATTGAGGTGATCTGTGTCTTGTCACAGCCAGTGCCACGCAGTATTTTGGGCGTCAGTAATTTCTACAAAATATTTGGGAATTGAGGTGATCTGTGTCTTGTCACAGCCAGTGCCACGCAGTTTTTTGGGCGTCAGTAATTTCTACAAAATATCTGGGAATTGAGGTGATCGGTGTCTTGTGACAGCCAGTGCCACGCAGTATTTTGGGTGTCAGTAATTTCTACAAAATATCTGGGAATTGAGGTGATCTGTGTCTTGTCACTGCCAGCAAGTATTTTGGGGGTCAGTAATTGCTACAAAATATTTGGGAATTGTTCTAATCTGTGTCTTGTCACTGCCACCCATCAGGGGGTCTCACTGATTTATAGGAGGTTTCTGAGATTTGTAATCTGTGTCTTGTCACTGCCACCCATCAGGGGGTCTCACTCATAGGAGGTTTCTGGGAATTGTAATCTGTGTCTTGTCACTGGCTGCCAGCTATCAGGGTGTCTCACTGAGTTATACAAGAGTTCTGTAAATCTTTAATCTTTATACCAGAGTTGAATCAGAGTTCTGTATATATTTAATCTATATATCACTCACTATGTCAGAAAGACCAAAAAGGACAGGCAGATGCTCCCAGACACAGATAAGAGGGCAAACAGCCTCTGTGTCGGGAGGCTGTGCCTCTGGTCGTGGTGGACATGGTGCATCCTCTGCAGGGGCACGCTTGTCCATTCTAACTGGTGCTGGCCGTCCTAAGCAGCAGCAACATACAGAGGATTTGGTGGATTGGCTAACCAGGCCATCCTCATCCTCCGAGTCCTCTGCCAGCCAGGCTTGTAGTGCTTTACAGTCTACCTCAGCTGCCAAAGGATCTAATGCAGCCTCCATGTCCACAGCTACTCCTGCCGTAGCCTCGCTATCACACACGGAGGAGTCAGCTGAATTGTTTGACTACAATGACAGTGACATGCTGCTTGAGGCTGCGCAGTAAGTACAGTGCTCTGATTCAATCTCTGAGGTTGAGGAAGGGAGTATAATCAACCTAGAGGAAGGGGGTGCCAGTGATGACACACAAATAACTGGCACTCATGTTGCCCCAGCAGCTGCAGCATACTAACAAAGTTGGCTCCAGTGACGAGGAGATAGGGGGTGATGATGACAATGATGATGAGGTCACTGACTCCACCTGGGTGCCTGATCGAACACAGGAGTCAAGTGAGGAGGAGGAGGCACAACAAACATGAGGCACAACGTCCTCTATGACCAACCGTAGCACTAGCCAGTCCAAGGCATCAGATGTCAGAGCTGCTCAGGTGCAGAGCACTGTTGTCTCAAAGCACACATCCAGGAACTCTGCTGTCTGGGAGTTCTTTAAGAAATGTGCAGCAGACCCCACCGTTGCTATTTGTAATCTATGTCAGACGAGGCTCAAGCGTGGGAAAGACACCGGACGCTTGGGTACCACGAGCTTGA
Source organism: Leptobrachium leishanense (assembly GCA_009667805.1). Lineage (NCBI taxonomy): Eukaryota > Metazoa > Chordata > Amphibia > Anura > Megophryidae > Leptobrachium > Leptobrachium leishanense. The sequence continues at coordinate 81,718,808 of CM019070.1, read as the reverse complement.
GGCGACATATGAACAAGTGCCACACATCCCGTTGGGGCAAAACTTTGCGTAGGTCCTCCTCCTCATCTGTCTCTACCCCCACTGTATGTCCTGCCATGTCATTGCCTACAACCTCCACTGACAGGGATGATGCTAGAGTAATGGATGTACCAGGTCCTTCCTCACAATGTGACAGCATCCCATCAGCTGAAGATTTACGCAGTCAGATTATGTTGCCCCAGCTGCTGCAGCGTAAGAAAAATATAGTCCCAACCATCCCCAAGCACAGCGTCTAAATGCCAGCTTAGCAAAATTACTCGCATTGCAGCTGCTGCCTTTCCAGCTGGTGGACTCTGCTCCCTTCTGTGAATTTGCTGAATGTGCTGTACCACAGTGGCATGTTCCAAAACGCCATTACTTTTCACGGAAGGCCATTCCAGCACTATACCAGCACGTGGAAGACAATGTTATCCAGTCATTGGGAAAGGCAGTCAGCAGCAAGGTGCATGTGACTTTAGACACGTGGTCCAGCAAGCATGTACAGGGTCATTACATTTCCTTTACAGCACACTGGGTAACTCTGATTGCAGCTGGGAGGGATCCAAGACGGGGCTCTGTGCTGGAGCCTGATCATCCACCACGCCTCCAGAAAGCTGCTTGTATGAGGTCTGTCTGCTCCACCACCACCTCTCCCTCTTCCTCCTCCTCCTCCTCCTTCTGTGTCTCTGGCGAAGTGGCAGTTAAATCGACGTGTGGCAGGGGCTAAGCAATGGCTCAAGCAAAAAGATGCCATACTGTGCTTGAGCTGGTTTGTTTAGGGGACAGGAGCCACACCTGGCCAGAAATTCTGTCAGCTCTGCAGGGGCAGGTGCAGAGATGGTTAACACCAGGCCAGCTTCAGCTGGGAATGGTCGTCTGTGATAATGGCAGCAACCTTCTCTCCGCCCTACGCCAGGGTAAGTTGACGCATGTACCATGCCTAGCACAAGTCCTAAATCTGGTGATGCAGCATTTCCTAACCAGGTACCCAGGGCTGGCAGAGCTTCTAAGCCAGGCCAGAAAAGTCTGCAACCACTTCAGACGGTCATTCCCAGCAAGCGTTCACCTGTCAGAAATTCAAAGAGAATTCCACCTTCCCACAAACCGTCTGATCTGTGACATGCCCACCAGGTGGAACTCGACATTAGCAATGCTGCAGCGTCTGCACAAGCAGCAGAGGGCCATCAATGAGTACCTGTGTGAGTATGGCACAAGGACAGGTTCAGGTCAACTTGTTCCCCCTGCAGTGGCTGATGATCAAGGATGCATGCACTGTACTGTCACCATTTGAGGAGGCAATGAGGATGGTGAGCAGGGACAGTGCATGCATCAGTGACACAATTCCTTTAGTGTTCCTGCTGGGGCACACTCTGCAGGGAATTATAGATGTGGCTCTAGAGGCAGAGCAGAGGGAGGAAGAGGAGGCCTTCCCTAGCTCTGAAGGCCCCAGTCTTTCCGCAGACAGCATTCCAGCGGGTCCTCCTCAGATCAGACAGGAGGAGGATGAGGAGGAATATTTGAGTAGTGGGGGCATTGAAGGTTGGGATTCCTCAAGGGAGGGTTTTGTGTGCCCAGAAACACAAGGACTGGTACGTGGCTGGGAGGAGGAAGTGAACGATGGGGGTCATCCTCCTCATTGAGCAGGAAGACTCGGAAGCTAATGCCACCTCCAAACTATGCTGCATGGGCTCCCTTATTATACAAAGCCTGCTAAAGGACCCCAGGATTTGTACTATCAAGGAGAGGGATCATTACTGGTTGGCAACCCTTCCTGATCCACGATACAAGGGTAAAGTTGCAGAGCTCATCCTGCCCGCACAGAGGGAGCACAGGATGAAAAAACTTGGAGATGCTCTAAAGCGACACTTGTGTAACACCTTTCCAGGCACTGGTAGGTTACCAAGTGATGACACAGGTGCTTCTGAGGCTGCGGATGATCAGAGGAATAGTGGTGAAGGCCAGGGCCAGTTGACTGATGCCTTTTTACATTTTTTTAGTCCACAACGCCCAGGGACGTCAAATGTAGGCACCCATTGCCAGCGTCTTCACCATATGGTGCAGGACTACCTAGGGGCAAGGGCAGACCTGGATAACTTTCCAGCAGATGATCCACTGGCTTACTGGGTGTTGAGATTGGATCACTGGCCAGAACATAGCCAATATGCTATGCAGCTACTAGGTTGCCCTTCATCTAGCGTGCTTTCTGAAAGGACGTTCAGTGCCGCTGGAGGTTTTGTCACAGTGCGTCTGTCCACCGACTCTGTAGACCGGCTGACATTTATAAAAATGATTCAGTCGTGGATCAACAGCTATCAATCCCCTGATGCTGACGTAACGGAATAGATCGGGGATGTCTTCTGCATTCACAAAACCCACCACTGGACTCTTCCACAATACCACAAAAGAGTTACAGTGTGAAGGCACTTGCTGCCATGAAAGGCACAATATTTGGCTGCACTGATGCCTGTGCCACATTTATATCATTTTAATTTTTTGGAACTCAGGGTCCAACCCTGCACTCTTCCACAATACCACAAAAGGGTTACGGTGTGAAGGCACTTCCTGCCATGAAAAGCACAATATTTGGCTGCACTGACGCCTGTGCCACATTTACATCATTTAAATTTTTTGAACCGCAGGGTCCACCCCTGCACTCTTCCACAATACCACAGAGGGGTTACTGTATGAATGCACTTGCTGGCCTGGCACCAAAAGCACAATATCTGGGTGCACTGACGCCTTTACCAGATTCATATCTTTTTAATATAGGACCGCATGGTCCACCCCTGCACTCTTCCACAATACTACAGAGGGGTTACTGTATGAATGCACTTGGTGGCCTGGCACCAAAAGCACAATATTTGGGTGCACTGCCACTGACGCCTGTACCAGATTCATATCCTCAGAGGGGTTACTGTGTGACGGCACTGTTGCCGACGCTAAAGGCCCAATTTTAAATCACCTATTGTTACTTTCATCTAAACCCTGCACTATAATTTAGCCCAAAAAATCACTAAACTTTTTCTGCGTATCCTAAAACGTCTTTTCACACAGGCTGCCGCCCCAAGCAGTTGTTTATGAATAGATTAAAGGAAAAGCATTTACCGTCATTTGAAACATCATTTTTTTGTTTTTAAATGTTTCTATACAGCCTAGAAATCCGCCACTTCACGGGCAGGTTATGGGGACCTCCTAGGCACGATATTTGAAGGAATTTGTTTTTATTTTTAACCCTTATTTCATGGAAAACTCACTGTCCCTTTAAAAACTTTTTTTAAAAACTTTTTGTCCTTGTTTCCTGTCCCCCAGGGCACTACCTGGACCCCCATACACCTTTTATGGCAATTATCTAGCATATATGCCCTCTTGGAGGGCACTGTAAAAATCGAATTTTAAGTCCCATTGACTTGTATTGAGTTCGAGTTCGAACATTTGGAAAGTTAGAGTTCGAATGCGAACCGAACTCTGGGGTGTTCGGCTCATCCCTATTAAAGAGCATCTGGACAGTGACCAAGAGGCTCAAGAGGTGTCCTTTGTAGGGTCTGTGATTAATCAGTCCGGCTCAGAAGATTGGCGTGTTACACTCTCATTGATGGGTGCAAGGATTGCTTTTAAAATTGATACGGGAGCGGAGATTACAGTTATTTCTTTTGCAACGTTCATGAAACTGCCCCGACGACCGCAGCTTGAGAAGGTTTTGATAAACGTTCACAGCCCTGGAGGTCGCATCGATTGTGCCGGGAGATTTCTTGCTAGCAGATAGTACAGAAGAAAGAAATTTACCCTGTGGGTGTACGTGATCAGAGGAAACTGCGTTAATAACCTATTGAGCCAGAATGCAGCCTGTAGCCTGGGTCTTGTTGTGCGAGTGCATGAGATCATGGAGGACATGTTTAGAGAACTTGGGCTGCTGAATTGTGAGCCGGTCCGCATAGAGTTAAAAGCGAATGCTATCCCGTACAGTATCGCTGTGCCTCGTAGAATTCCATTTCCACTTTTTCCCCGGGTTGTGGCCGAACGTTTGAGGATGAAGAGTATGGGTGTTATTGAGGAAGTCACTGAAGCTACTGACTGGTGTGCTCCTATTGTGCTTGTTGCTAAGAAGAACGGGAAAGTTTGTATTTGTGTGGACTTGAAACGCCTGAACGAGGCTGTAAAGAGGGAGAGATTTGTACTGCCGACATTGGAAGACATAGCTCCGAAGTTGTCAGGGGCTAAATTCTTTTCCACGCTCGATGCTTCCAGCAGTTTCTGGCAGATTCCCCTCGACCCGGAGAGCCGTAAGCTGACTACTTTCATTACGCCGGTAGGTCGATTTTGTTTCCGCAGACTCCCCTTCGGGATATCTTCCGCACCAGAGATCTTCCAAAGGGAAATGAGTTCCCTCCTGAGGGACCATGAGGGCACGGTGGTAGTTATGGACGACATCCTCGTGTACGGGTCCACTCTAGAAGAGCATGATCAGCGACTGCAGCGTGTACTGCAGATCGTAAGAGAGTAAGGAGTGAAACTGAACAAAGATAAATGCCACTTTGGGAAAACAGAACTGTGCTACTTTGGCCATATTATCAGCGGAGACGGTATTAAGCCAGATGCTAGTAAAGTTCTCGCTATTGAGCAATTGAAAAGCCCTTCCGATGTTCATGAACTGAGACAAATACTGGGCCTTGTGAACTACGTGGGCAAGTTTCTGCCGGAACTGTCCTCAGTGTTGCATCCTATTACAGAATTGTTGAAGAAGGACGTTGCGTGGACCTGGGGAACTCCACAGGCGGAGGCCTTTGCACTGTCAAGTCCATGTTGGGGTCCACTCCGGTGCTGGGGTTCTATGACCCTTCTAAAAAGACTGTGGTTAGCGCTGACGCTAGCAGTTATGGGCTAGGAGCAGCCCTTCTGCAACTGAATGACGACAAGCTGCAGCCCATTGCCTACTGCTCTCGTACATTAACTGCGGCAGAAACAAAATACGCTCAGATAGAAAAGGAGTGTCTGTCTGGAGTTTGGGCCTGCGAGCGCTTTCAACGATATCTGGTGGGCTTGGAAGGTTTTAGTTTGGAGACTGACCACAAGCCGCTGGTTCCATTGATAAACTCCTATGACATTGACAAGGCACCTCTGACATGCCAGAGACTTCTGATGCGGCTGCTCAGATTCAATGTTCGGGCTATGCATGTGCCGGGGAAACAACTGGTAGTGGCAGACGCACTCTCCATGCTCCCACTGGCTGCAGCTGAAGAGTCATCTACAGAATCAGATGTGAAGGTGTATGTGGATTAGATTTTGGCTTCTAAATCCATCTCTTCAGGGAGATTGGAGCTGATAAAGAGACACATCTAGATACTTATCTCCAAGAGGTCATAAACTACATAAAGAACGGCTGGCCCGAGAGCCTGACAGTATGGATGCCACTGAGTGCTTTACAGGCTGAACTAGACGGTTTGGTGCTGCTTCAAGACCGTATCGTTATACCAGCCAGTATGCGGCGAGAGATGTTGAGTCGAATTCACGATGGCCACTTGGGAATTTCTAAATGTAGAGAGAGAGCTGCCTCTGCAGTGTGGTGGCCTGTATTCAGCACTGACATTGCAGAATATGTATCAAGATGTGCCTTTTGCCGTGAACGTTGGCCTACGCAGAGGAGAGAGCCTCTACTGCGGGCCCCTGGCAGAAGATTGCAGCAGATTTACGTGAGCTCAACGGGAAAAAGTATCTGGTTGTTGTGGACTACTACTCAAGGTATTTTGAGATTGCACCATTAGTTGAGGTGACCAGCGTGGCTGTCATCACACGCCTAAAGAGCATGTTTGCCAGGTGGGGGGTACCGGCTGAGCTGGTGAGCGACAATGGAATGCAGTTTGCTTCTAAGGAGTTCAGGTCATTCAGTGGGGACTACAATTTCCTTCATTCTACTTCCAGTCCACATTACCCACAGGCCAACGGGATGGCTGAGAGGGCGGTTCAGACCGCAAAGTTCGTTTTGAGGCAACCAGATCCTTATTTGGCCCTCCTGGCTTATAGGGCGACTCTTATTCAGGCCACGGGATGTAGCCCTGCACAGTTGATGATGGGGAGACAGATTCGTACCACGCTGCCTACGGTAGGTGCATTCCAGCCTTCCTCACCTGTTCTGTCTGAGAATGTTCGGAGGAGGGATGAAGAGGCGAAGCAGAACTACAGATACTATTATGATAGGAGACACTCTGCGCGCCATCTGCCTGAACTGTACCCGGGACAGAGTGTCAGAGTCAAACTGGATGACAAAAAGAGGTGGAAGACACTGGCCATAGTTGTAGGGCGTGCTGCTGAGCCAAGGTCCTATGTGGTCCGCACAGAAGCAGGGACTGTTGCCCGCCGCAATAGACGGCACCTCCAGGCAGTTCCTGAGGAGCTAGGTGCCGAGAATTTGCAACCACAGCCGGTGGAATCTCCGGTTTTAAGAGGTACACCCGCTCTGCAACAGGATTCCGGCGAGAATACATCACTGCCTGACTTGGAGTCGCAACCACTCTCACAGGGATCTGGGGAGGGTCCTTGCAAAATGACTTTGAGTGGTAGAGTTGTGAAGCTTCCAGTGCGCTACCAAGATTAGCGCTGTAGTTAGAACAGTGACTGGAAGAATGGGCAGAATAATCCCATAGTCACTGTGGACTAGGGTAGTCTACCCCGATGTCCAAGATAGCATTGTACCTTTATCTGTGTGTGTGCTTCTGTTTGTTTTATTGTCTAAGAAAAATTTATTATTAAAAAGATGTGTTGAGAGCCAGCAGTGACATCAGAGGAAGGGGCGGCTCTAAGGGTGGTACCAGGAAGACAGCTCAGAGAGAGGATGCAAACCGGGTGTCTCCCCTGTGTTAACTACTGAAATAAACACCTGTTGAACCCAGCTCGCTGTGTTATTTGGATCTCATGACAGAGGCCATCCGTTCTAAAAGAACATTGAAAAGACCAAGTAGCGCTCCATCAGTGGGAGAACTTTGGATGAACTTTGATGTACCTGGGGTCTCTTTGGATAACTCGGAGAGTCTTTTCCCCCCCCTCATTTCATCTATTTTATTTTTAATGATGCTGCTTAGATGGTATGTTTACTTGTGTGTGGTTGATGTAGAGCGATACATATTCCAACCTCTGTGCTGTTATAGCCTATATTGTATTGTTTGCGCTCATACCTATTTACAGTTAATCCCGAACAATGCCTAAAAAAAACCCCACAACAATAGAGACCTGGTTTTCACCTCTGAATAACCCTAAGTGAAAATTCTAGGTAAAAAAATCCAAACCAGAAAAATACTGCCATTTATCTCACTTTCCAAATCGGCTATTTGATCTACATTGTTCTCTTCTTCTGCCAGTTCTCCTGGTTTTCACCGCTCTCCGAATAACCCTGAGAGTCTTTTTGCTGCAAATTAAAAGAATAAACGATTTAATAGATATTGGATAAAAATGGGAATATTTTTTACATTGAAACCTATGGGATTCAGCTGATTAAACCTGTCAAATGAAACCAACAAACATCTGCTTCTCTATGGGGATTTCACTGCTGCTGAAGATCACCTGTATTTCACTGGCAATTCATCAATATTTGGCAAATTGCCAGGTTTTCAATAGCCAAATGGCCCTGAAATTGCACCATACGAGGAAATTCACTGTTCAGGGCAAGTTCGGCTCTCTTTGAATAACCCTAAGAGTATTTTATTCCCCTCATTTCATCTATTTTATTTTTAATGATGCTACTTAGATGGCATGTTTATGTATCCTGGGCCCCTTGAAAAACATACAGGGTTATTCAGAGAGCGTGAAAAGCAGGAGAATGACTGGAGAATGAAAAATTCTAGGTCAAAATGCAGAATTTTTCTGGTTTGGCTATTTTGACCTAGAATTTTTCATTCTCCAGTCATTCTGCTTTTCACGCTCTCTGAATAACCCTGATAGTGAAAGTAGAGCTCATTAGGACCCTAGTCAAAAGATTTCCCATCTATCTGGAAAAATAATCGTACCAATAGGCAAAGCAATTTTGCTACCTATTCTCACACGCAGGTTTAAAACAAAAGGAATGGTAACAGGTAGGGGGATGCACCGATACCACTATTTTTAAGACAGAGTACCGATACTTGGTATCGGTGAGTACTTTTAAAAAGTACCGATACTTCTGTTCTTATTGAATACCGGTCACATGACAAATCTCACATATATATATATATTATACATGTGAGCTGGCAATATATAAGTGCCCCCAGCTCACTTGGAACAGATTAGCCCCAGCTCACCTAGATTGCCAGGCTCCAAGTGCTCTACCGAAACCGGAAGCCAGCGCTGGGCTGGCTTGCCGACCAACAACAGTGGGGCAGTCGTTCCCTCCAAGCGCTCTTCCTTCTTCAGTGTCTGCCGGCAAAGAGTTGCAGCCCGGCAGCTCGCTGGGAACCTCGCACGCCGTGGTCTCGTGAGAACCCGGAGTTCACGTGAACTCCGCGATCTCGTGACATCACGGCTGGTGGATCCCAGGCGAGCTGCCGGGCTGCAACCCTTTGCCGGCAGACACTGAAGGAGGAAGAGCGCTCTTCAGAGGGAACGTCTGCCCCACGGTTGTCGGCCGGCAAGCCAGCCCAGCGCTGGCTACCGGTTTCGGGGGCATCTGCACGAGTACCAAGTACTCGTGCAAAGCCTGGTATCGGCACTGATACTAGGGATGCACCGATACTAGTAACAGGGGAACTAGGCATCCTGGTTATTCAGTTTTTACTCTCTTGTACAGAAAGAAACACTTTGGTCAGGAAAAGTTACCAACAGGGCAAGCATAGTGTAACACAAGTCTAGGACGGCTAATTACAACTGACGAAACAGCTTTGCAGAGAGCCGTAATTTGATTCTGGTCTAAATATACTGCATTTTAGCGATGTCCTATTCAGTTCTTATATTAACCCATTTTTAATCATTCTATTTGAGTTTATGGATGAATCCGTGTACTTTCAACATGCATCAGTGGGTTTGTATTCTTGGGGTCAACACCTGCCTCATAACCATAGAACCAGCAATATCCAGAAGGAACTACCATAATTTCAGATGGCAGACAAAGTTTGACAAACCGTAACAAAAGTGTTTAAAGAGGGCACATGCTATATAGCTCACTGGACTTGCCATGTAACAATATCCAAGTAGAGATTACATTTTAGAAAGATTTAAAATCCTTTCTACATATTGTTTTAATCCGGTATTATGGCTGATCACATCGGAGTTTGCTGAAGGACCACATTTTGCAGTGGAAGTAGCTACTGGCCTATAAGTTTATATCTCTTTAGCGGAGACATTGTTTTTGGTACTTTCACATTTAGCATCAAAGTTATTCATACATTCTGCTGGTCCAGTAGACAAGGAAGTTAAATGTGAAGTTAGAGGCTTCAATGAGGTCATGTCTGTGACAAAAAAAAAAAAGACAGCTCATGAGGTCAACAAAGTGTTTATTTCAAAAAGAATGAACGTTGAGATGTCCTTTTTCAAATCCTGCAATCTCACCACCTCATTCTCTGATATAGTTCCCTTCTCTTAGTTTCCGCATTTCTTCTTGCTGTTCCTGAAAATCATTAAGTTCCAAATAATAAAAGATGAATATCTGGTTTACACTGCACTACACATTTTAACACTGGCTAATGCTCAAGAGCCGACTCTTGTTTGGTAAGGTCTTTACAGTAAATCCGGTCACTCAGACCTACACGATTCTCCTCGATTACAGTTTATTTAAGACAAATATAAAATTTTGCCCATTCTATAACCGGAGAAATATGAATCTCACGGGTCACAGGGTATTAGGCAAGTTTCATTTTACCACAACAGATGGGATTAGGGGCCTAACTAAACCTCACTGGATCCTGACTCCCCCCCTGACCCAACAGACTTATATTTTTTGCACACGCATACACGTTATGCATTTACACACATGCAGACGCATCGTTGTTAGTCTCCTTCTACCCCATGACCCCTCCAATATCAGTCCACTCCAAGCAGCCCAAAATTAGCCAATTGACATCTTCCCAGACCCTTTCTAATGTCAGTCACAGTTCAACCCTCTTTTCCCCAATGTCAGCCCCCCATCACCTTCCTCCCCAGTGCCCGCACCCTGACACATTGTCAGCATCTCCCAATGTCAGCAACCCCCACCCCCCAGGTCAGACCTTTTTCCCTGGGGGCCACATTGATTAGTCAGCATCGCGTTTCATCCAGGATACGTCACCCCTCAAAAATGACACACGTTTGCTAGGCACGACTTAGCAGCTTTCCAGCACAGTGACTCCAGACGCCAAAGTAGTATCCGCCAACTTGATGTGGGCATTTCAAATCGAGCGGCTCAATGAAACTGTAATTATCAGGCCAGTAATGCAAAAAGCCAAGTCAGACATTCCGTGGACAGCTGAAGATGCCACAATAGCTTCTCAGTAAAGACCAGTTGAGAACTCTTCAGCTGCCATTGCGATGCCAGACTCACTGCTCTGACTGTGCAATGCCTGTCATAGACAGTGAATACTCGTTTTTTTGGTTATATTTTATAAGTGAATACTTTTACACTGCCAGGTTGATGTGGCGGGACATCGCCGAGCAGCATCTGGGACGCCGACATCATTTTTGAAGACCAGTTGCTGGCTATTCAATGATGAGATTTGGTGACAACAAATCTCAATTGTTTTCTGTGATTTATTGTTGCATCTCTATATAAAAAGACATAGTGTGGAATGCAACATGTAACTAAACGTTCCAGCCATAATGACAACTTTTTCTTTCTACATTGAAATATACACTCAACCATCATTTGGGAAAGCAATGGTTAAAAGGCACTGTCTCATGCAATGAACAGAAGTTGAGGGCATCTCATTGCGTTTATGACATGGAATGCATGATCTCACAGAGACTGTTGTTTTGAACCGTCACTCATGAGCAGGAGTACATAAATAAAGTAGATTATTCAGCCAAGAGCAGAGGAAGGCACTCAAGAGGAAGATGGTGGTACAAAGGAAAGAGGGCTTCCGGAAAGAGTCTTTTATTTCACCTCATCTTGCGTTCAAAAATATGCACATTGTGGAAGTGGCACTTAGGAAACTAGCCATTGTGCAGGTTAATTAAAAGTAGCAGATATTAAATGAGAATGCATTGAGCACAGAAACACATGTAACATATTCCTTTTACAAAAGAATCGCATTTACTCCATCCTTGACCTATTTATGGGTTTGGTACCAACTATGTCATTTGGTCTGGCTCACTTCAGAATGTTAAAAAGAAAACATACATTACACATGCCATTTCCTCATAACGATATACTTAATCTTAGTACATGTTAAATGCAACTTAATAGCAACTAAGACTTCTTTGTGGGTCCTACCATTTAATAAATTACTGAATAATCAATTGAAAAACTTGCAGTGTTATTTGATCAATTATATATTCTAAAATAATACAGTATTCTTCATAAAACCAAGTGAGAAGTATAAATAAAACTGACATAAAAGTGCTGGATCTGGTCCCATTATAAATTGAGACATTAGTTACAGCACTGCCAAGTTTGTATCAGCTTGTGGTCATTAATTAAAGGGTGAAAAGCTCGATAGTGATATATTTGCTCTTACAACATGTAACATTTGACATCTTATGGATTTTTCACTGTATAATTCCACCACTTTGACACCCCAAATGTTTTCTTTACCGTAGTATAATAAATTCTGCTAAAAGAAATAAATATATTAAAATGCGACATACCAAAATAGGGCAAAAACAAGAATGATGAGCAGCGTTAATAAACCTTATGTGGCAAGTAATAAGGACCTAGAAAAGAACACCAAAAGCTCAGTACAAGCTACATAAAATCTGATTTAAGGCCTAGAAATGTGCTTTGTTGCACTGCTCAGTAACGCAAGTACCCAGAGATGCAGGAAGCTGTATTGCACAAAGTACAGCCACAAGCGGGTGACTTGGCAACTCCCACAGGGAGGGTGTAAATCTGGCTCACAATATTCTGCAAAAACTCCATAGAGCCCAAGTCCATTGCTATAGTGTCTGCTAAAGCAAACTCTCTGGTGGAATGGTTAAAGAGTTAAGCTGGCAGCCAGGCTTAGTGCATACATGAAGCCGGATTTTGGACAAGTGAAGCACTATTGTCAGTCATGGGAGGAAAGGTAGGTAGGCTTGAATACAACCAGCTGTCCATCCTGGTCGCCAATGGTGGCTGATCTACCTTTTTGTTTCTGCTGGTGGTTCTCTGTTTTTTTGCTTTGGGCTTTTACTTTTGGATTCTTGTTTTGGAGAAAGAAGTTTAAGAACCTTCATAGGTTTAAATTTTCCTTTTCTTTTTTTATGAGGCTCCGTGTGGAAATCTGAGAGAGCAAAGAGAAACATGAACATGTGGAAGAAATCAGAATATACAGTACAGTCTGATGTATTTGACACCTATCTAATATCCCCAAAGTGAGTTAAAGCGAGGAGGAGAGTGGCCTAGACAGAAAATGCAATTGAGCGTATAACAGCGGCCCTATTACAACCTTGGTGTAAACTTAACCAGAGCTGTTGTAAATGTTGCAGAGCCATTATGGTCTATGGCGTTGCTAAATTTACAACAGTTCTAGAAAAGCTTTACATCAGGGTTGGAATAGCACCCCTGAAGTCTTAACACAAGTTCACCCTGAGTAGGAGAGACGACTCAGTGTCTCTATAAAAAATATGGCAAACATGTACAGAATATTTTATGTATAAGGTTAAAAAGAGTTAATTTCCCATATGTTTGGAGACTTTTAGGACATATATATACACACACACACACACACAGTGTGTAGCGTATATATTAAACTAGAATTACAAACAGTAAGAGATGGTAGGTAATGGTATTCAATCAAAATGCAATAAAAAGACTTACTTCAAAGAGACTTAAGACTAAATAATGGACTGATTGATTCAGTATGAATTTTATTTACACGTCATCTTAAATATAGGTTAAACACCCCTAAAATTCCTTCATTTACCTTTCTTCTGGATCATGGCTTCTAATACTTTATCTTCTTCCTCCTCCCTACGCAGAAAAACACAGACGCTGTGATGCATTATAAATCATGGTGGATCCTTAGAATGTCCTTTGACAATACATATGATTAACAAACGGAAGTGAGGATTCCAGGCACTCCAAAAGTCCCCATACTTACCACTGATCGCACAGTGCGTGATGGGGCGACACAACCCACTGCTTCCTCTGGCCATATGCATTTGAATACTAGGGACAAACAATTCACAGTATCCCGTTGCGACCCTAAACATGAGCTTGTGTAGGGATGTGCTTAGCTCCACTGAGTACTATGGAGGAGAATCCAGCAGCACTGCTGCAAGTAACTACAAGCTGCTACCCTAATACTATGGCTTAAGCCGCTGATAAACTGGTTGAGTCATAAAAGAGCTGCAAATGATTAACTGGTCACACCGGATTTATACTTTCGCAAGCTGCTATCAGTTGGAATTGGGCCCAACATATTTTCATACAAGAAACCTTGAGACATCCCAGTCATCTGCTGGAATAACCTAACCAATCAGGTGATGCATGTACCTTTGACGGTCTTCATCCAAGCACTTCACAATAGCGTTTCTCTGCTCAATGAGTGTCACAAGCTCCTGCATTAGCACTTGCTCTCTCTCCTTGTCCTCATCTATCCAATCCTTTTCTGTAACGGACAAAGAATGGACTCAAATTACATGCATTTTGATGCTTTAGTCAATCTTAAGTGGCAGTAAGAGATAGTATCAGAATGATCCTCAAAGTGAACCCATCAATAAAAAGCACCTTGATTACTTTAGGACATGACTAAATGATTGCCATTACTTATAGACTAACCTGTGCTCAAGTAAAGAGGGAGCCACGCTCTCCTCTCTGGCTGGCACAGAGAGCAGTAGAACAGCCTGCAGGAGAGTTGTTCTGCACTCTGTCTATCAGGTGAGATTTTTATTCTGAAGCAAATCTATAGTTTAGCCATCAATGACACCAAGACAATTAGATTTTGCCAGCAAAGTGGAAAGACTGATGGGTGGGTGATCAACAGACAATCCAGAGATTTGTAAAGAAAGAAGTTATAGAAGTATAATACTGTGAATTCTCTGTATATTGTGCTGTCCAGGTTATGTCACGGATATCAGAGATTAAGAAAAGAGGTTTTATTCTTTATACACCAGAATGTGTGGCTCCTCACTGGCTGAGTAATATCTGCATCAGAGAAAACCCCAGTTTTTGTTGTGAAGACTGATAATAGATTTGTGGCAATATAAAAGCAAATAACTTTTATTTAACCTCCCTGGCGGTATTCCCAAGTGTGACTCAGGGTTAAATTTCACTACTGCGAACGGTACCCCGAGCCACACTCGGGCTGGATGCATACTCACCTCCTCCTGGCTCCCTGGCTGTCCCCCGCAGTGTGATCGCGGCGAGCTGCTTCCTGGTAAGGCTCCCTGCGAGTCACACGATGCAGGGGGGCGGGACCAGCAGCAAACTTAGAAAAAAATTATAAAACACTGTATAATCCAAAGTGCAATGTTAATGAACTGCCACTAGGTGGCACTACAGGATAAGAAACAGACCATACATCGTCTCACCCTTGTTTTCAGACAGATTTCAGTGTTTTTTGTTGTATTTTATTGAATATCATTTATTTGCATTATTTTGGATAATTATTTTTGGGATAAATTATTATGTCGTGTTGCAAACTTTATCGGACTCCGTGTGTTTACTATTTTTTATTTACCAGCAAGGACTCTTGATTGCACGGATTTCAGTGCGTGATTCCTAATTATTACAGGCTAACTATGTACAAAAACACATTTCCTTTAAAAAAAAAATTGAGACGCTTTTAGACACAAAATTTTGAAAAAATTAGACCGCCAGGGAGGTTAAAGCACTTTTGTAGACTAGAGGATCAGTTTACTAAACGTCTCTTATTACATAAAGAAATGCTACAACAAGACTTTTAATCTCATGCTCCATCTTCTTGTTACTTTTAAACCAAGACTTACCCGGCTTATTAAGGAGGCAGCGCAGTTCATACTCCACATCTGCCTGCCGCTGCTCCAGACTCTGCTGTTTAGACCTGGAAACAGAGGTGCACATAGCAAATATAATTCACGAACATATTGCAAGGGGGTATGCTTTGAAAACGTTAGCAATAAAAACATATGGTGGTTCCTCCTAACACATACCTCTATATGCTTTGATGGCATATCACATAAAAGAAAAAAAGAGACACAATATGGAAAAAACTTGTAAACCTGATATATATTCTATGTACAAAAAATCATATCTATACTTTTCAACTAGCATTTAGAATCTGTGCAGATGGAACAGGGTCATTGTCAAGGAAATACAAAAAAGAAAGTTAAAGGTTCATCTTAATATTCTTAATTTAGCAGGATCCAAATACAGCTGGGCAATTTTTTTCTACAATTTTCATTATTAAATTCAGTTTGAGGTCGACCACGACATTACTATGAAAAGCGAGGAATCTGGATTTTTTTCAAATGGCAGACCATCTGTCCAAGCACCGGCTGAGCAGAGAAAATAAGCATCTGCTGAATATGTCAGCTCTGACGACGCTAGGATAGACTGTTTAAAAAGAAATTTAAAAAAATCCAGATTCCTCAATTTTTATAGTAGTAAAATCAAGGTCAACCTTAGACGCGATTTAATCAAGGAGGGGTGTTCAGACTCAACGACAGGTTCTATTATTTTGACAATAATAAACAAAACCCTTTAGTACTCACGTGTAAACAAGTTCAGACTCCCTACGTACTAGAGTGTGTTTCTCCTGGATTAACTTGAACCATTCCACCAGTAAACTATCCTCGTCACTCTCTGCAGAAAAGAAACACAATCAAAGCATATTTCACAACTTATTTTTTTATTGACTTGCCATTCAAAAAACGTCAGCCGAGTGTCCACTTACGGTTCTCCAGCTTGCGTAATCTTTGCTCCAGTAACACCCCTCGTCGCTCCATCTCATCCAGTCGCACCTCAATCTCTTCCATCTCCATTTGAATCTCATCTTCTGGGATGTAGTCATCAGCCTGAACCTAATAGCACAGACATTTATCTACCGTTAACTTACTCTTCAAATGTATTAGGGACAGCCGTACACACTACAGGTTCAGGTACAGGCTAAGAAAAAGACCTAGGTGTAAATTTTTATAGAAACTTAAATATCATCTGTGGATTGAAGCTACATCACAGCTCATACAATGGATAACGAAATGTACTTCTTTCATAACCACAGAAGTAGCGTACACAACTGTAGAGAAGAAATAAAATGAGATATGGGTGGTGTGTTCATCGGGTACTCTTAATTCATTGCTTTAAACCGTAAAGAAGCTTCTTTAAATATATAAATCTTGCTAGACGTGTGGAAAAAGTATCTGAGCTGCAGAAGTAGTCAACCAAAGCCTTCAACCAGAGGTTTCTACATATGAATCATCACTATAGAATTAGTTTTTGCTTGCAGTAATAGTAAGTACGACCCTTTTCAAGCTTTTACAGGAAGGGGGAAAAAAAACAACAACAACACAAAACCAAAAAATATTTAGTGTTTAACTCCGATGCACCTTTCGCTTGATGAGAGGAAAACCGTGTCCTGGTGCTGGTGGACGAGCCGGTTTGGGACCTCGCTCACTACCTTTTCTTGTTGGAGAGGTAATAGGTGATGATTTCCTGTTGAATGGATTCTCTTTGCACATAGACTGCAAAAAATAAATGGATAATTATCATTTATGATGCATACAATGTACTTTGCAGGCCAGAATAATGGCAATCACTGCTGATCCGATTATTTCTTCAGAAGATATTGCTTAGATGATCAAAACCAATGTCACCAAAGTCATAACGAAGAATTAACATGAAAGCATTCAATACAAGATGTGCAATTACGACTCACTTTTGCCGGATGCTTTACATCTGGAGAGAGAGACGCTCCTTCTGCTGGGTCAGGACTGGAGACTCTTGGGGGTGGTGGGGCAGGCCTACTGGGGCTAGTTCTTAGACTCTCAGAGGAGCTTCCTCTCCCTGGAGAAAGGCTGCCTGGTGCTTCAGTTGCACTAACAAGGTCACTTGAGGAGGAGAGGCTTGTGTTGGCAGACAGGTCGTTAGAAACAGGACAGACAGAAGGTACATTAAGGAAAGGTGGACTCTCCACATCTGGGGGTGTATGTCTGGTAGGGGAGTGAATGGTTGGCTCTGAGGAGCTCTTGGGAACAGCTTCAGGTTTGTGGTTTCTGACAGATGCCTCTGTGGGAAGGCTCTCTGTGCTAAGTGCTGGAGAAGGGCTACTTGAAGGAGGCTCAGAGTAAGACAGACGGGAAGTCAATCGATCAGAAAGTCCTGCTGTGGAGAGAGGAAAATAAAAGGCAGAACACTGTAACAGCAACACTAAGATACTTATGGACCTCTATATGTATAGGCCACATGAAGACAGGAGACATAAAAAGATACACAGTTGCTAACAACTAGAAAACTGTAGTTAAGACTTTTAGAACTGGTGGTAAACAAGAAATTAGAAGACACAGCAGTAATTTAATTTTGATTTGCAATAACATCGGTAATAAAGTTTGTACAGCACGTTTTTTTGAGGGGGCCAAAAACCGAACATTCTATAAAATATCTGGAGAGATTAGAGGCGGCAAATAGCTCTGTAGGGTGAGAGCAGGCTGATTTGCATATGGAGCATTCATCCCTGTAATGGCACAAGCAAGCTAAAACCTTGTGAGACCTGAGCGGGCCCCCACCGTAGAGCAGGCCACTAGTGCTGTTGCTCGTCCTCAGGACCCTAACAAACCCCCCCCCCCTTCTCTCACTATTCTCTGACTTACACTATCCCAAGCGCTCCACAAATTACCAAATTGGTTTAATGTTTGAATCTCCGCATACCACATAGATGCCATTTGAACTGCACATCCCTCCAAAAATTATTATTGGAATACATGTTGTGCAGTTCCAGCAAATAGAAATTCAAATTATAATTCTTGCCCATACACTGTTATCTGATGTCAAGTAACAAGCGTACAGTGTTGCACTTAATCTTCTTCCTCCGGGGTCAACAATCAAGGCCTCCAGAGGTTTTAGAAGCACACTTTTCATGAGACACAGCCTCAAAGGAGATGTAGTTCCAAAACATCTGGAGGGTCAAGATTGCTGACCCTTGCTTTACTACAGCTAAAACCAAAATCTATTGTGATAAGAAATACGGAGAAACTCCGCGAGTGTAGAAAGCAGTATAAGTGGGAATAAGGGTAACACTGATATGATCTGATCACTAGTCTTGACCAATTCATTTTTTTTTCTGTTTTCGATGAAACTACTGGATTGCACGGTTTGTCAATGATTTGTCACACCCTAACGTAAATTGACTACAATTCCCAGAAATCTTGCAACGCAATAAATAGCCAAATAATAATAGGAGTTGTAGTTTATCATCATTTTGGAGGGTCGGAGCTTCAAACAGCTGTCAAAAGGTGTTCAAAAAATTATTTTTAGAGAAAAACTGAACACCACAAAGAAGGGCTCCTGCTTCATCCTGTTCTTAAATAGTCCTTTTCTTTGTTGCGTTCAGTGATTCTCTAAAAATAAATTTATTGAACCCCTTTTGACAGCTGTTTAAAGCTCTGACCCTCCAAATGGTGCTTGATTGCAAATGGGAATAAATAACCTATAATCATAACCCTATAGCATTCTTTTAATACAGGGGTCACTATCCATGGCACTCCAGATGTTAAGGAATTACATCTTACATGATACACAGTTCCAAAACTGGAGGGCCAAAGCTGGTGACTGCTGCTTTTGACAAAATAAGTAACAGTATACGGGACATGTGACAAATACTACAGCTTGCAACCAAAATAAATTGTGTCACTTACCTAAAGGAGAGGCATTAGGGACTTTAGGTGCAGGCCGTTTGCGTAATTTAGGGCTGCTTGTAGGGGTGATTCCATACCACGGGTGGCTCGGTTTAAGTGAATCTTCATTAAGCCCATTTTCTTCCTCTTCTTCCTCATCATCAAATGGATTGTAAGCTGTAGGTTTTGAGGAAGGGCTTTGTCTGTCTGTGTCCTCTTTAGCCTTGTTGGACTCTTCAACACCTTGCTTTTGTGCCAAGGGTGGTGGTGGAGGAGCAGCCCTCCTCTTGGGCTCAGCTGCAGCTACCAAAGCAATCCATGGAGGATCTTTTGGCTTTGTACCTTCTTCCCCCCTATAAAACAAAATACAATGGAACGTTATACACATTTTCCTCATAAAAGAGCTTCCTCTGTTATTAAAAACATAGCATATAGAGATTGCTTCACTGCATTTAGTCTTTCTCTTCTATCAAAGATAACCATCGTCATGCAGAACAAAAACAGCTGAAAACATTAATGGACAAGTTGGTGGATGACACGCAACACAAGGCCGTCATTGTCCCTGGTGAGCATGCATGATCATATGCACAGTTTTAAAATTAAATAACCAATGCTCTTACAGGGGAATTACGGGGAATCTCTGCACCGTGTGACCACTCAATCTAATCCAAGTGGTCATACTTACATAGGCCGAAAAAAGAAGTGCATCCATCGAGTTCAGCTTTTCACACAGCACCTAACGCTGTTGATCCAAAAGAAGGAAAAACAGTCTGAAGTACTCACCAAAAAGCAACATACTGGGAAAAAATCTCTTCTTGGCCCCAGATGGCAGTCGAATTTCTCCTTACCCACATATTAAATATTATAACCCCATATAATATATTTTTTGCAAGAAAAACATCCAGTCGTTGTTTAAAAGTCTGTACAGTCTCTGACCCAATCACCTCAACAGGCAGAGAATACTGCTGAGGTCCGTGCTTCCCTTTGCGATGGGGGACTTGGAGGGCTAATTCAATTCTCAGAAAGCAGGGGCTCAGTCCTGCCCAGAACTTGAGTGCTGAGCTCAGGTTCTGAAACCTTTGGGAACCAGGTCCCACCAATGGACCTTAATGCTTTATGGCACCGAGAGCCAATGAATTGGCTGGAGCGTCCAGCCCCATGTTTTCCCCGTGACATGCTGTATCTGACGTCATGCAGAGCTCAGAAGATCTTTGCATTATAAAAGGTAAGATTTTAAAGGAAACTAAATGGATAAAATGTGTTTGGGGTTTGCAGAGGGAGTCAGTAAGGGTTAAGGTTTAACCCCTACATTTACCCCCCTCCAGTTTAACCATATAGTATCACTTAAGGAATTAGGGAGAATTCAGATTCTTAAAGACAACAGATATGAGCAAGACTGAAATCTGGAGTCTGGATGCTTGATTGCTGGTGCCAGAGAGTTCAACCAACAAATAAGACCGTTAATAAATGTGATCTCATATTTTCCAACACTGTAATAAGATCAGTGAGGATGTTTTAGCACATTGAGTGGTTTACACTCACCTGTCAGATGACCTTGGTCTACCTCTTGGTTTGGGAACTGGTGGAAGCGGCGTTTGTGAATTCCCTATGTGCAACAAAATATACATCAATTAAAAAAACCAAAATGGTTTAGGTCTCAAACTTTCCCACCACCACACTATTAAATCCTAACCATTCAAAAGAGATGTTGGTCGTGCAGGACTTCTATCTGAAGGAGTGCGGGAGCGAGGCAGGGGCTGAGGGATCGCATCACTTCTTCTTGGAGCAGGCACTGGCCGTACTTCTGGCGTTGTTTCAGGGTCTGGATCTTTTTGAGGTTTGTTAGGAAGTGGAGGCTTTGGTGGGGTGTGAGGTTTGGGAGTATGGTGTGCAGCTGTTTTTTGCACGGTGTTTTCTTGGCCGGAATCAGGACTTGTACCAGTGCCAAGGCGGGGTCTGTGATGGTGTGTACACACAAAGGTACCACTGTCTGCGCCAGGGCGATAAGAACCAGGAAGAAGGGTACTGGAACATTCCTTGCACCTGAGAGTGGGATTTTGTAAATAGCATAGAGCACAGGTAGAGGAGGGGAAAAAAAAAAAAAAGCCATCAACGATCATATAGTTTAAACAGGTACATGAATATAATGTGATACAGACTCGTTGAAAGTTATGTAACAATTTCATACCAATACCTGAAGCACTGTCGATGGTAGAGTTTACCATCTGCCATGTATCGCTGTACCAGGTGCACGTGTTGCTGGCATAAGGCACAAGTGCTGCTCAGGGATACAGAAGAGGAGCTGGTGACATCTATGGTATGCTGAGTGAAGAAAAGAAAAATAATCTTAGAGTAACAGGGAAACACCTTCCATGATTTAAATTACAATTTTAATGAACGCCTTTCAGTTTTTTCATAGAAGATTATTTTTTTGGAAGACACTTGAATAAAAAGGTGCTCTCCACTAACCCTTACAAAGCACCAAGAAAATACATGGCATCCTGCACACCATTTTTATGTGACCCTGTCATGTCTGAAACAACTTTAGTTCCTTTGAAAGCTGATAACGTTTTGTTTATCCATTGCCTAAACCATATTACTACTACTAGTACATTTATAGATAAAAAAAGGTGAATTCATAGCTTTCCCTCCCAGCTATCAAGTTTTCCTAGCATACACTGCTCTTTCAATGGCATAGCAATAGAAAGCAGGGTATGCCGGGAGAATTTGACTTTGCTAAAGTGCAGATCCCTCCCACTTACCCTTTTCTACATTTCGGAGCTGGAGCAGTTACAGTTCTATTTAATTAGGACATTACAGCTCTATGACAGCTGATACAATGCGGAAAAAAATTATTTTATCCGTTGCTGATTTTGTACGTTTGCCCACTGACAAAGAAATGATCAGTCTATAATTTTAGGGGTCTTTTACTCAGGTAACGAGCAGAGAAAAGGAACACTCTCTTAAAGGGAGTGCTCCTAATCTCCGCTTGCTACCTGTATAAAAGACACCTGTCCACAGAAGCAATCAGATTCCAAACTCTCCACCATGGCCAAGACCAAAGAGCTGTCCAAGGATGTCAGGGACAAGATTGTAGACCTACATAAGGCTGGAATGGGTTACAAGACCATCACCAAGCAGCTTGATGAGAAGGTGACAACAGTTGGTGCAATTATTCGCAAATGGAAGAAACACAAAATAACTGTCAATCTCCCTCGGTCTGGGGCCCCATGCAAGATCTCACCTCGTGGATGGAGTTTCAATGATTATGAGAACGGTGAGGATTCAGCCCTGAACTAAACAGGAGGATCTTGTCAATGATCTCAAGGCAGCTGGGACAATAGATACAAAGAAAACAATTGGTAACACACTACGCCTTGAAGGACTGAAATCCTGCAACGCCTGCAAGGTCCCCCTGCTCAAAAAAGCACATGTACAGGCCCATCTGAAGTTTGCCAATGAACATCTGAATGATTCAGAGAAGATCTGGGTGAAAGTGTTATGGTCAGAGGAGATCAAAATCGAGCTCTATGGCCTCAACGGAACATGTCTGGAGAAGGAGGAATGCTGTCTTTGACTCCAAGAACACCAGCCCCACCGACAAACATGGAGGTGGATACGTTACG
The DNA here is from genome assembly GCA_009667805.1 of Leptobrachium leishanense. Classification (NCBI taxonomy): domain Eukaryota; kingdom Metazoa; phylum Chordata; class Amphibia; order Anura; family Megophryidae; genus Leptobrachium; species Leptobrachium leishanense. Next base: position 81,696,285 of record CM019070.1, on the reverse strand, counting down.
CTTTGGAGGTGTTTTTCTGCTAAGGGGACATCCTGCAAAGGGATGATGGATGGGACCATGCACCGTCAAATCTCGGTCGAGAACCTCTGTCCCACAGCCAGAGCATTGAAAATGGATCGTGGATGGGTATTCCAGCATGATAATGACCCAAAACACACGACCAAGGCAACAAAGGCGTGGCTCGAGAAGAAGCACATTAAGGTCCTGGAATGGCCTGCCAGTCTCCAGACCTTAATCCCATATAAAATCTGTGGAGGGGGCGGAAGGTTCGAGTTGCCAAACGTCAGCCTCGAAACCTCAATGACTTGGAGAGGATCTGCGAAGAGGAGCGGGACAAAATCCCTCCGGAGAGGTGTGCAAACCCGGTGGCCAACTACAAGAAACGTCTGACCTCTGATTACCAACAAGGGATTTGCCACCAAGTACTAAGTCATGTTTTGCGAACGGGTCAAATACTTATTTCACAGCCTTGACAAAGGCTGTTGTACAATCAAAACGTGCATGTGTGGATGCTACAATAAACTACTGAACCCTGACAGGTGTACTTGGATCGATCCTCTTTTGCTGCATTGTACGCTCTGGTTGGCCCCTAATGACTACAGTCTGCATTCAGAATCTAAAGGTCCACTTGTATCAAAACTGTGGCTGGTTTATTTGTGGCTGTGTGTGGAGTTCCTTATGCGCGGGGGTTGATTTATTTCATATTGCATTATGCCAGAAATTTAAGTGTTTTTTGAAGGACAGGTTTGCTTTAAGAATATATTTTTTAAACTTTACGAAATACAAATGTAAATCCAAGTCTTGCGCTGCCACTTAAAGGAAAATATGCTGACTAAGCTCTTACAACTTATCATCTAGTGAGCCAGCATAAAGCAGCCACTAATAGGCATATTACAGACCACAAAATTATTATGATGTCTGCAAAAAACTGCATATACAACAAAAATCAAACTGCAACTGATTGTTAACAGGATAGAAGAGTCTAGGTTTTTCTTAAAAAAAAATATGAGTGCAGCAAGACATGAGTGTTCATTTCAGAAAATCATTTCAGGCATATATGATATTAATACTAAATATTTTAATCTCTTCTCTAGCATTGCTTTATACTTATAACCTTGACAGATAAGGGGGGGGGGGCGTTGAATAACTTAAAGCTTCCATAGTAACCAAGAAAAATATTCACCCATTTCCATTATTCATGCTTAGTATAGTCATAAATTGTATTAAAGAGAATTTAGCTGTAAAAACGGTACCGGTAGGTCTATTTAAAGTGACACTGTCATGCCCGAAACAAATAGGGCTCGGACTCCCTTTATATCTGTTGGCAGTTTTTGTTCACACTAATTGAAGAAAGAAAAGAAGAAAAAAAGGAGCGGTTCCCTGTCAATGTTTTGCTGTCCCTTACAACCCTGTGGCAGGTCAGGAGAGACAGCTCTGAGCAGTGAGCCGTCCTACAAGTCGGCGTCTGCCGAGTCAGTGCACCTGACTGGCTGTTACAGGTGAGGGCGTTGCTGCGCAACAACCTCCAGTTAGCTACGACCACAGATGGCAAAAGATGGCGCTGCACAGCCCTGGATCACTGTGAATACAAGCTGCAAGATCTCCTCAATGGATCAAACAATGAGATATCATATTGAACTTTAAGAACAGTGTGATAGCCACCCCTAATGGAATATCGCAGCTGGACAGTACAGGCGCACTTTAAGAACCATAAAATTTAATAGCAAAGGAATGAAATAGTACCAAAATAATACAGGTAAAATGTTATATTTCCTTAATTATACACTTACCTTGCAGTATTACAAAATCTCTAGAAGATAACACAATAGTTATTTTTGCACAACATTTTGTTGTGTTGCAGTTCTTTGCCCTAAACTATCATGTGTACTTAATTTCAGATGTGAATGATGATAGCATTTGCCTGTTATTCATGACAAAAACTGCCAAAAGAGGAACAAAACAAAAAAAACAAGTTGACAAAAATCAACTGGTAAACAAGTGTGACAGTTGTACAGTCTCTTCCCTCATCATACCTTAGGTAAAGTCTCTTCACTGAGGGTCTTAAGAGATGGTTCAGACATGGATGTCTGCCTAAGATGAGGAGTTCCTGTTTTGGAAAGAATAGCAAAGTTAGCCGATTAAGAATGTCATAACTTGTAGATATTCAAAGTGGCAATTATCGCAGGTATGAACAATACACGGTCTATAGTAATAGGTTAAACAAAATTTAGGCAGAGGAAACAAAAGTGAGGAAGTGACCTTAACATGAAAATAAAAACCGAAAGGCACCTTCAAGCGCAGTAACAATTTGAATTTCTATTACAAAGTGAAACAAGTACTATAATCCTTGTGGTGCCATCACACTTAGGACAGTGTTCTATAGTGAACGCCAATGTTAGCATTCAGATGTGTAAGCATTATCGTTAGGATAAGTGACTAACGCTGCCGCACCATATTACCTTCCTCACGCTGGACTCTTAAGAAAATCACTTAGGTCACCAGCGATTGCCCAAGCTTGCGCAAGTTTACGATACTTTGCGTGTGCTATACTTAAACATTGGTAGCGCAAACGATCTTTAGCATGACGATAAGGTATAACAAAGTGCTGTCGCCAATTACCACAGGGATGCGATTTTGAAATTTTAACTACATTTCAAAGAGGGTGCCAACTCAAAAAAAAAAATCGAGGAACCTGCCAAAGTGCAAAATCCTCAGACTATAAAAAGGAATACAGCACATGTTCTATTCGCCCCATACACCAGAGTTATTAGACAATGGATGTAATCCGGCATATCCGAATTATCGCTGCTGCTTTCTTGCTCATCTTGCGTTACATATGCAGAAACTGTGTCGGATGCCAGCAGGAGTTGGCGAGGGCATGACCAGTTGCATGGGCATCTAGTGTCCAAAGGACTAGACTCACATTGTGAGTGATGCAGAATGTCACCTTCGGAACACAGACTGAGCTGTGACCAGATCTGCATGCTCTACGTACAGCTGCAGGTCCATCTTGAGTTAGGGTCTGGCTCACGCTCATCTGTCCCAGAAATGACCAAGCTGATGTGAGGTTTAAGGTTCTTAGTTACTGGGATCTTACAGCACCCCCTGTCCGAGATAGGTGGCATGAGCCAGAGCACCTTCTCAAAGATGCTACACCGATTACCTCATAGCTATGCAGGGCAACTGCCAGCAGTATATTGGATACCCTACCAACGGCGAAGGATGGGTTACTGTGAAGCAGGGATTTTATATCCTCAGAGGGATTCCCAATGTCCTGGGGGCAATCCATTGCATCCACATAGAGATCTGTGCACCCTGGAAGCATCATGCTCGTTATATCAATCACAAGAACTTCCAGTCCATAACGTGCACATGGTTTGTGATACTTTAAAAATCTGAAATACCCATGGAAAAGCTACCAAATGCAAGTTAGGTTTTCTGTGTAAGTCACATTCTATTTCAAGAACTGTATTTGCACATTTTATTATATTTTGCATGTCTTGTTTATGTGCTATTGGCACTGTGTAAAGTTTTATTTTTGTCTTTTTCATTAAAAAAAAAAAACTTTGTAACCTAGTACAGTCTTTGCTCTAGATAATTCACGTTCTCATAGCTTGGTTTAGCGTTACTGTAGAATTTTACATTTGGTAGATAGGCTCCTGAATTGGGGTGCTATGCGGTTACTGGGGTTTCGAAAGTGCCCTATTATTTTTGTGGTGGCAGCGTATAGTCTGAAGGGTGTTACAGTTTAGGGGTGCTAGGTTGGCATAACATGGGGCCCTGAGAGCAGGTAGAGTTAATAGTCCAAAGGCTTGGAGCTGTTAACCCCATGTACACTCTCCCTCTGCACGTGACGACTGGGTAGATAGTGGGTGGTTGTCACACCCTGGAGTACCAGCCCCTGAAAGCCACCTTGATTGTCCTAACATGTGCGATGCTTCACAACATTGATCAAGATGGTGGGACACTCTTAGATTTGGAGCCTGACCTTGATGTGGCCCCTGATGATGCAGAGGACTTTAGGCACAGATGTCAGGCAGCGCATTGGTCCAGAAATATTTCACAGATAAAGTTGCACAAGCACATATCTCCGTTGCTATGGTCTGTATAAATGCATCTCATCTTGGCTTGTCAGATACGCCATGCGTTCCTGGACACAACGGTCATTCTGAAGGTCAATGTATGCAAAATGCCACTCTGTACCATGTGCAATCCATATGCTGCAAGAAAGGAATCGCACATGGCATGCCCTCTTGATTCCCTAACTGCAACATATGGATTACACATGTTGCAGGGCAGCACTTGACATGTGCTACACCTGATTGAAATAGGGGATGTGCGTCCAGGACAACATTACCCATCATGCACAATTAACTACATAGGAAAATGTACCTTGGCACAACAGGAAAAGATATCTCTGAGGGATAAAGCTACATTTATGCTTCACATGGAAGCAGCCTTCCAGAAAGGCAAATGTCACACCAAAATTGCATTCAGAATTTAAGCTCTGTTGCTTGACAAATGCCCCATACAAAGCATTTTGGAGCGCTGTGTCCTGAATTAGGTCCAATCAAGATGGAAATGCACAAAATGATCTAATATGTCTAAGCGGTTTGAGTATCCCCAGCTGAGCGATTTGTATGACAGATACAATAATGCTTTCAACAGGTGTCCCATAAAAATGCCATTAGTCACCCCGTCAGGATAATCAATTATGAGACAAGTCCAAAGGATCATTTAGCCATGCACTCCCATATAGGTTATCCCATTATTGCCTTGAATAAAAGCAGGGTGATTAATTTGAATGTGCAGTCATGGATGTGTGACTAATGTGTATTTGACAATGTAGATCCTGATGGACCTCTCCATTAAGATACATGTCCACAATACCCTGTGAGTACACTTGCGCAATGCTCTATGAAATGCTACCCAGATGTTCAACATCATGAATTCTAGTCCCGTCAAACTGCACCTATGATGTGACTGTGACAATACAGAGAGGTTATTCATACAAAATTTTTTATTAAAAGAGGTAGATCAATATTTTATTACTTCAAAGAAGTCAACGTTGCAGGTAGAAAAATGATTATGTTACACATGTCAATGTGACATAAAAATAGAACATGCAACAATATGCTGGCAACAACCTGGAATAGGCATTAGAACACAAAAAAGGCAGTCGACCCTGACACTATAATGGATAGCATCTCACTGAATGCACTTTAAGGCTGGGGTCAGACCAGCGCACTTTTAACGCGCGTTCTGGCGCACTTAATCACGGCCGCACTAGCAGCAAATGACGGGCAATGACTGCCAATATACGAAGTACGGTCGCACGAAAGTCCGGCCGCGCAACGCAAGTGGAAAATTTGAACGCATTTTTTCGAGAACGCAGAACCCCTAGTACGGACGTACAGAGTGCGCTGCGCCTGCTAGCGGTGTGTGTGTGTGTGTGATTTGGAGATGTCAGACCCTGCTTGTGTCCGGCCAACATAACGTCCAGACGAAAAAAGTTTCCTGGTTTGGATTCGTAAAACATCACGCACGAAAATGCGCATCGTATGACCGTTTTCGTATATTCCGTGAAAAAATACATCAATGCGTTCGGACGCACTTTTTTACGTTCGCGTGTAAAAATGCTTTCGTTTGACCCTAGCCTTAATTTTACAGATGGGGACACTCAATAGTCCTTGAAGTGACAAATCATTGTAACAAGTTTACATTACCTTTTACACGCTACTCTACATGTGAAAAATTGACATGACAGTTATGAATAGTAAAACATAATCCTATGAGGAAAATAAGTTATTTGGAAAACACCAACACCTGTCTTTGTACTGGCTGGACTACAGTGGGACTTAATTATGATAGGTCAGTCAGTATTAAGATCTATTGAGTGGGAACAGTAGACCCCAATGTCAGGGATGCTATGCATCTTAGTTGCAGGAAAATAATTGTCACACTCTTGTGTGTATGTATCAAGCTGGAATCCACAGTGATGGATAATGGCGCTACCATAGGAAAGTATTATATGTCGTAATGTGGATGACCTCACATGTCAAATGTAGTCAGTATATGCCAGACATATAAATAGAAGATACACGTTGTTGAATATCTCAGATTTTACAAACTGCCAAAAATAGGAGTGAATGGGATTTGTGTGGGCAAACAGAGGCTAGGCTCATTCCATATTTGTCAAGGACTAGGTGGACAGAAGCGACCAAGAGGGTCTCTGAATGCTTACCACTGCATTCTGTGGTTAGAAAAGTAAATAGCTGCTGGTCCATACAAGAGTTTTAGCCATAATAAATAGATTAGTTTCCACTTCTTTTAGTTTTTAAGTTACTGGTTTCTAACCAAATGAGGACAGACTAACTCTGAAGCCGAGATACCCTGGTCACGCCTATATTTGCCTGCATGCAAAGACTTGTCACATCTGTTACCATAATTCTGTCTTGGAAGAAGTCATTGTGAATAAACCATCTATTTTTATTTATAATCCTCGTCTGTATGTATTTTTAAAAGGGCACAATGACTGTTCGTATGTAAATCACAAAGAACCAATTCCCAACGTCCAGAAGACCATACGTAGGAATGAAAGATATTGGGTTCATTGCGGGAGTGCAAAACACACGAGCACTATACAACGTGTATTTTGCATTGGTCATGTCATAGTGGGACATATTGTACATTTGAGAATGATGTGGCATATGGCATTATTTGATGTGCAAGCATACGTTCCAATTGTTTCGCAACATGTTGTATAGGTGTGTGACAGAATCATTAGCAAACATGCATAGGTACAGTCATACAAATTAAAAAATGTTAAACACAAACCTCAAAAGGACTATACCAAAAAGTGGATAAAGAAAAACGTAAGAGACATTGAAGCAAGTGGAAAAATAAACACAAAACAGTAGGGTACCTAGCTATGTACAGTTGTGTTCAAAATTATTCAACCCCCAATGCTGTAAAGGGTTTTAGGGAATTTAGTGTACATTTGTAATTGTATTCAGAATGAAATCCTACAAGGACTTTTTAAAGAACCATATGCAACTAAAATTACATCAATTGGTTTTGTAATACAGTAGTAAATGTTTCTTTTGTGAATTCTTCATTGACACAATTATTCAACCCCTTAAAGACTACCACTCTGAAGAACAGAGGTTCATTCAAGTGTTTTCAGACAAATTCACTGTTCTAAAAGGGTAAGCGCATAGTAAACCTGTAGTTTTCAGAAACAACTGCAATTGGCAATGGGAAAACTATAAATTGTCAGGCAGAATACAGTTTGTAGAGTGCGAAATGTCAACATGGAATTTCCCGAGAAAAAAATGTGAGAAAGGTTAGTCCTCAGGATGACCACCACCCAGACACGAACCCATTGATCCAAAGAAGAATTGTGCCCAATGGGGTCACACGGGAGGGATGGGTATGTGTGTGACTGCGTGTGAGGTAACGCACTGCCAGAATGCTATAGCACACAAAAAATAAATTCATTTCAGATAATCATTTACAGCGTGTAGAAGTATTTTACATGGTTTTTTTTATCCAAACCTTGTGGTTTCATGTTGTATGGGTTATGCATGTATTTTGGTACATTTCATGAATAATATGATTCTACATAAAATACCAAAGTTCCTGCCAGCATAGGAAATAAGGAGAGTATTAGCAGCAGTATTGTTAGTGTTATACGTGGGGGTGTGGAGGACAATACTTAGAAGAAGAAAAAAAGTGTTTATTTTTTTATGACAAATTTAACATGGTCATGTTTGTTTTTATTGGAAATTCCAGACTCCGACTTGTTCAATGACGTCTCATTTGACTTTGTGAGTTGTAAAGAATCAAAATAGAAGGGTCCAAAGGATCCATGCCCTTCCTCACGGCGAGCCTCGTGGCTTGTGTTTTGGATGAAACAATGTGAAATTACACATTATGCCATCACTGAGACATTTGCTCCCATCATGGGAAAGGAGTAGATAAGTTACTGCTGTGGCATTTTTACTTTATAAGCACACAATACCCCTGCTTTAGAAAAGAAACAAAAAAGAATAAAAAGCAGAAATTGTACTCTGCAAAATCTTAGTGGGGTTTGGGTGGGAACAAGTGCAGGGCATAGGTAGGGTCTTGTGGGGGGGGGGCCTTGCTGTGGACCACGAGTGTTGCAAGTCCACCCCCGGAGACGTCCAAAAAAATATAACAGTTTAGGCTAGGGTCAGACGAACGCATTTTTCACATAGTCCGTAAAAAAGTGCATCTGAACTAGAGCTGCAGCTAACTATTATTCGCATAAATCGATTAGTTGGCCGATTAATCGGATAAATCTTTTTTTTACTTAATAAGCAACTTGCGTAGTGTACGTAACTTACGTACAGTTGTGTTCAAAATTATTCAACCCCCAATGCTGTAAAGGGTTTTAGGGAATTTAGTGTACATTTGTAATTGTATTAAGAATGAAATCCTACAAGGACTTTTTAAAGAACCATATGCAACTAAAATGACATCAATTGGTTTTGTAATACAGTAGTAAATGTTTCTTTTGTGAATTCTTCATTGACACAATTATTCAACCCCTTAAAGACTACCACTCTGAAGAACAGAGGTTCATTCAAGTGTTTTCAATCCGGTATTGAAAACACCTGTGGATGTCACGGAGCAGCAATAAAGCATAATAAGCACCAATTAGGCAGCTTTAAAATGACTGTGATACTCAGCTCCTTCTAGACATTTACTGGTGTGGTTACAAACATGGTGAAGTCAAGAGAATGGTCCAGGAAGACAAGAGAAGAGGTGATTACTCTTCACAGGAAGGGCAATGGCTATAAGAAGATTGCAAAGATGTTAAACATACCAAGAGAGACCATAGGAAGCATCATTCGCAAATTCAAGGCAAAGGGCACTGTTGAAACGCTACCTCGTCGTGGCAGAAAGAAGATGCTGACTTCGGCTGCTGTGCGCTACCTGAAAGCGTAGAGTGGAGAAAAGTCCCCGTGTGACTGCTGAGGAACTGAGAAAAGATTTGTCAGATGTGGGTACTGAAGTTTCAGCTCAGACAAAACGGCGCACACTGCGAAACGAAGGCCTCCATGCCAGAACTCCCAGGCGCACCCCCTTGCTGTCTCCAAAGAATAAGAAGAGTCGACTGCAGTATGCCAAAAGTCATGTGGACAAACCACAGATGTTTTGGGATAGTGTTCTGTGGACTGATGAAACAAAATTAGAACTGTTTGGGCCCATGGATCAACGCTATGTTTGAAGGAGGAAGAACAAGGCCTATGAAGAAAAGAACACCTTGCCTACTGTGAAGCATGGCGGAGGGTCAATCATGCTTTGGGGCTGTTTTGCTTCTGCAGGTACAGGGAAGCTTCAGCGTGTGCAAGGTACCATGAATTCTCTTCAGTACCAGGAGATATTGGATGACAATGTGATGCAGTCCGTCACAAACCTGAGGCTTGGGAGACGTTGGACCTTTCAACAGGACAATGATCCCAAGCATACCTCCAAGTCCACTAGAACATGGTTGCAGATTAAAGGCTGGAACATTTTGGAGTGGCCATCGCAGTCACCTGACTTAAATACGATTGAGAACCTCTGGTGGGACTTACAGAAAGCAGTTGCAGTGCGCAAGCCTAAGAATGTGACTGAACTGGAGGCTTTGCCCATGACGAATGGGCGAAGATACCCGTAGATCGCTGCAAGACACTTGTGTCAAGCTATGCTTCACGTTTAAAAGCTGTTATAACTGTAAAAGGATGTTGTACTAAGTACTAAGATTGAATGTCACTTGGGGGTTGAATAAAACTGATAATGATGTGAGCACAGAAAAGACATTTGTGGTTATTTCATTATAAATGTTATGTTATATTTGTCTGACCTACACGTGCCTCTTTGATTTAATTGTAAGCAAGATGACTGAATGATCAAAATCTATGTCAAACTGGCCAAAACACTCAATTTCAGTGGGGGTTGAATAATTTTGAACACAACTGTATGTACATGCGCAAATTGCATATCTTGCATACTTTTCACACACAAGGTATGCCAGTGCTTGGTCAGAGTGATTGATGCTGCATGAGCAGCTTAAGCCCATGTTTGCTTTTTTTAACATATTGTGCTTTATTATAAAGTAATCACAGGATACAGGTTAGGAAGCAGTGTATACTACAGTAACAAGTAATACAGTAAAAGACGTAACATAGAATGCGACAGTGGGTAATCTGGTAATAGACCTGTTGGGCACGAATGTCGGACGGTCATCAGGGGGACTGTTAAAATAAAAATAAAAAAAGGGGGGGTACGTGGCCATCTAAGGTCGGGAAGCGTCCCGTCCTACGTGGGGAAGGCATACAGTTAAAGGGATACTCTAGGCAACATGACCACCTAAGCTTTTTTTTTTTTGGATAGACCGATATATCGGTTTAGCCGATTATCGGTGCCGATATTCAGAAAATTACTGATATCGGTATCGGCATTTTATTTGCCGATATTTGGACAAGTTTGCTCACTGCAGCTGTGACACGCAAGATCCCACAGAACTGTACGAATCTGGGGCTTCTCCCACATCAGGCTGTAAGCCCTCCCTGCAGAATAACCCCTGCTCACTGACCGTATTGTGCATGAGCGTGATGGCAACAGAAATGGGGCTTCCATCCCATCTGGCAGGGAATTCCCTATACAGGAGATGCAGGGTCTATTTCCTACAGCAGGGTCCAGCAACCTAGGACCTCCAGATGTTTTGGAACTGGATTTCCCATGAGGCTCCAAGAACCTAATGAGAAGATGAGCATCATAGCAGATGGAATTCCAAAACGTGGGGCAATATTACAAGTGACTGCTTAACCAGAGCTGTGATATAACTTTGTAATATAACCCTTGGAGGGCCAAGGTTGCTGAACCCCTTACATACAGGATCATATGAGGGATCTTTAAGAAAGCCAAAGACACCGTCTGATTGTTTGTAAAAAATAAAAAAGATTAAATAAAAAATTCTTATTAAATTGAATAAATGAAGTGGACGTGGTGCAATGTTTACATGTTAAACACATTGGGCTATATTACAATCTTTGCGCAAAAACGCTTGCCCAAAGCGTGAAGTTTTGCGCCAAGTGTTAAATGTTTGCGTGCGCAAATCACCGCTGGAATTACAATCCTCATGCGTTTTGACCCGATCAATAACCCGCGTAAACCGGATGCGCCCAAATGCTCGCGCAGTACCGTTGCGCGCAGAAATCAGTGTGCTTACTGTCATTTTTTTTCACGCAATTCAGCCAATCAGAATTAAGAACCACAAGTCAATCTGAGCATATATGCTGCAGCAATAATACATGCACGCACAACTTCTCCATTTTATTGGTTTGGGTATGTGTAGACTGTAACTATACTTTGCTGCATTTTTTTTTTTTGGGCTGGTGTATTTGGTTTCGGCCAGGACATTCAGATTTGCAGTTACCACCAGCTTTTAGGAGTTGCTAAAATTATACGCGCAAACGCTGTGCGTTACAAACTGCGCATAGATTGTAATACCATCCGCGTACCAGCGCGCAAATGCGTTTGTTCGCACAATGTTAAGTATAGATCGCGCGACGTACAGTAAGCTCACGCAGGGTTCGCAGGTTCACCCGCGGTAGACGATTACGTGCGTTTGTTTGCACTATGTAATATGGCATTCGGCGTAAAGGGTTTGCCCCTCGCGTTAAGTGTTTTTTTGCACCAGTGGAAACGTTTGCACGAAGATTGTTGTTTAGGCCATTGAGTTCATGGCAGTCAGATTTGTTCTGTTTTTTTCCAGAACTTTAAATTTACAGAATATCGGCACCAAATATCGGCTATCGGCCAGAAAACCTGCCGATAATCTGTATCTGTATCGGCCCTGAAAAAATTATATCGGTCTATCTCTACTTTTTTTAGGTGGTCATGATGCCCTGAGTATGCCCTCGTCTGTCCCCCCTCCCTCCGCTCAGCCGATCGGCTGAAACAGCTGAGAGACACAGAGGACTTTACTCCGCCCTCCCAGCTGTCAGTCAGCAGAGCGGGATTCATATTTCCCGCTTCTGCCGACTATTGCCGAGTAGGAGACGTCATCGCGTTTTCAGCGCGATGACGTCTCCAACTTGCCACAGTAGCTGACGGCAGCGGCTGAGGATTAGTGTTGCACGTTCTCTAAAAAATGCGTTCGTTTGCCACTTGCGTTGCGCAGCCGTTTTGTGCTTTTGTGCGGCCGTTCTTCGTATGCTGCCTGGCATTGGACGTCATTTGTTGCTAGCACGGCCGTGATTTAGTGCTGCTAAACGCACGTTGATAGAGTGTGGCTTTAACCAATAGTACCAGGATCTGTAGTGGTCTGCAATTTTACCTTGAGTCAGTGCGACACGTTCCTCTGCTGAGCGAATGTTTTCTACTTCGAGCATCCAAACTGCAGTGGGTGGTGGAGTGGGCTGACAACAAAACATGGGTATGACTAAACGTGCGGCATTTAAGAGGCGGATGGCGATTGATTTACGGAATAGCTCAGGTGGAACCTCAGTGATTCAGTAAGCAATATTCCGGGGTGAATGGGGGTGAAAGGACAGTGTGCCAAAATCCAGATATGACAGGGCAATCCCACCGTGCCCATGTTTGCTTTCTCAAATGAACGCAGCTACGAGCATTTGGATAGAGATGATGATGTCAGCATGAAATCGGGGTTAATAAGCTAAAGTGGTCAAGGTGCGTAGAGTGTCCCTTTTAAAATAATTTTGTGAACAAACTGAGTGGGAGGAGGGACTGGAGGTGGAAGGGAGTGACTTTGCTCAAGTGACTTGACCTGAGTTTGAGAGGGAGTGGGTATAGACAAAAGACCAGATTTGAGTGTGGGAGTGAGTTTGGGGAAAGGGACCAGACCAGAGGGAGGAAATGGCATTTCCCACCCAAACAGGGTGGGGTGGTTGCACAGGACTCCAGCTTCAAGTAAAGGATAAAACACAGGCATACAGCTCCTTCACCCAGTGGCAGTATCCTATTGTTTGGGTTATAGTTCTGCTGCTGCTGTAAACGGAATGAAAACAAACTGGTTGTGTCTGACATAACTCTAGAACTAAATCATACCTTGTAAAGCAGCGGCGCATCTTCTCTAATCCGCTCCGAAGCTGAGGTTATTTACATTTAACTCAGTCTGACTCTAACCAGCGTGTGCTGTACACAGGACGATTAAAATCGACACAGATTAAGCGATGATTAAATTAGTTGTCAACCATTTCCATTATCGATTAGTTGTTTCAGCCCTAGTCTGAACGCATGGACGTACTTTTTCAGGGAATACGCGATAGCAGTCATACGATGCGCAATTACGGCTGTGATTTTTTACGGATCCAAACCAGGAAACTTTGGGTGTCTGGACGTTATGTTGGCCGGACATGAGCAGCGTCTGACGTCTCCTAATCACGCACACACGCCGCTATGCGGAAGCAGCGCACTCTGTACGTCAATACTAGCGGTTCGACGTTCTTGCGAAAATGCGTTAGTTTTCCGCTTGCGTTGCGCGGCTGAACTTTCTTGCAGCCATACTTTGTGTGTGGGCCTGCGTTGGACGTCATTTTCTGCTACCATGGCTGTAACAAAGTGCGGCTAAACACACGTTCGCACTGCGTTCGTCTGGCCCCAGCCTTAAGCAATAATGTTGCCTTTTTTTTTTTCTTTTGGTACTTTTCCTATCAGCCACCCAGTCGTATTTGCTGCTCGCCCTGGCTACATTTTTTGGTTTCCCCCTAATGGGGAGGGTTGTCTTCCTGTTGAAATAGACAAGAGACCTTGCTTTGGGCATTTTGGTTGTTGGCCTAGTTGCTGCGTGTTGCCCATTACTTGAAATCTCTGTAAATTACATTGTAGCATTTTTTGTTGTTGCACTTTTTAATATAAAAAGAGAAATAAGATGGTAGCACTGTTTGTGAAAAAAAGTTATAAACCCTGCCTTGAACAGAAAAAACTTCTCAAAGCATTATTCACAATTCTTTGATTTTGCCTCACCCATGAGATTTGCCTAGACGTGGCAGGTCGGCTTATGCTTGGAATGGCCATTGTAAATGTGAACAAACAAAAAGCTCGTCTTTTTGTAGGCGTTACACAGGGTTGAGCACATGCCATTTTTTGCTGGAGTTGCATAGCTCCTCCTGATGGGGGTTGAGCACGCAACATTTTTTCTTGTATCCGTTCGTAAATACTCTTTTAGACTATTCATGTCCGATCTAAATTAAAAGGGTCTAGCAGTATAGTTTTGTTAAACCGCCATGGGGCTCTTCTGGTAGGTCTACAGGAATCTTTCACTGCCAGTATTATAGGTTCATGATCTGACCATGTAAAACCCGAGACAGTACACTCCGTCACCTGGGAGAGGCCTAACCTTGCAGTATAAAATAATCAATCCTTGTATAGGTATCACGGACTTTAGAATGGAGCGTGTAATCGGATTTTCCGGGGTGCAGTAGGACCAAGGTTGCTGATCCCGAATATAGGCCATACAACTTCTGTCTAGGGTTGGGCACTTTGTGGGATTTAACATCACACATGGTGTCAATGCTGTAATTAAGATCTGTACACATCAAGAGGCATCCTGTATGGACTTTCATGGTCTGCTTCTGTAAGCACGAAATAAAAGCCAGCATTAAGGGAGTAAACGTTCACTAAAGTATATAACTGATGATTAAGCAAACCAGAATGAGGTATCTACCTTGCGGAAAGGACGACACTTTCCAATATAGCTGAAAGGCCATATTAGCATGGGTAAGTATAGAGACTCCCCGATTTTGAAGGGCCTGCTGCAAAATATTGAGAGGAATAGTGGCGTAGATTTAGGTTAGGATGGGTCAAGTTGTGTGAAGTGCATCTCTTGCAAGCACACCACATCGGCTCGCATCCTATTAAGAACTGCGTAAAGAGCATGATGTTTGCTAGGAGCATTCAGCCCTTTTACATTATTGGAACCCATTTTTATTTAAGAGCATTTGAAATTTGTGGTATCCCATTAGGTGCGTTCAAATTTCCTGCACCGGTTGCCCATTGACTTCAAACATAACACTGTCACACATTTTTGTGTCTCAAATTTTAGTCCCGTTTGAGTATATTTGACCTGCTGATTAAAAAAAAAATATCAGGATATTTTGACCCCTTAGGGACCGCTGATGTACCATGTACGTTCTGCCCACGGGTCCCCCTTAGACCCACGTACGTACAAGGTACTCACCTCCCTTGCTGGCTCCAACGGCGTGTCTGGCAAGCTGGAAGCTTGCCCCGCCGTTTTCTCGGGGCCGGCACGTCCAATGACGTCATCACACCACGTGATGACATCGGCAGGTGCAGGTAGGTAAAATTCAGGAAGGGGGGGGTTGGCACCTTCGGAGCCCTCTATAGCCAACCGTTAACCCTAGAGTAATGCAAGTTGTACTGCTGGAAAGGGGAGTGTCCCCTTCGCTGCCGGATCGCGATTTGGTGCCAATGAGTCGGTACAGGCAGCAAACAAAGAGTAGTCGGTATAACAAGCCAATGAGTCGGTACAGGCAGCAAAGGGTAATTGGGACAAAGCAGAAAAGGGGATTTAGTATTTTAGCTCGGTATGATAAATTTTGAAGCACTCGGTTATGCAGAGGCCAGGTAGAGATGGGCAGGTAGGGCAATAATAACTAGAATCCTTTCGGATTCCTTTCTTGCGGCAGACACGACACTTTTTCTGGGGGGACTTTTTACAGCGGGTGGGAGGGACTCGGGAAGGAAAGTGTCTGCCGCTTAATCTTTGGAGATCTCCTGATTCCAAAGCGGATGTAACGGGGGCCGGGGTTAGGATAAGTTGGGATATGATCTCAAGCATGAATTCTAGGAAGGGATATGGCTTTTGTACTGCTGCCTGCTTTTAAAAGTATGAAGGAAACATTAAAAATTAAAAAGAAAAAAGCTTACTACATGAATATCTACTTATTTCAAACCAAAAGTACAAGTTTATGATAAACTTTCCAGTCATTCGACACACAAGAAACACCTTTTGTATGACTTCCGAGACTGGGATCTGCCGGCACAATCCCGCATAAGATTCCAACAATAGTCTGCCATCACGTGTGCATCCCATCTTCCTTGGTATCTGGCTTCCATTGTTTTTATGCCTTTGTGAAATCCTTCACCTTGCTCTTCACTGAAGTCACCAAGGTTCTCTGGAAAGCGATCTAAGTGACTGTGCAGATAATGGACTCTAACAATCATGTTACAGTCAAGCCTGCTAAAATAAAAGCATATCGTCTACTAATTGTCTGCCTTCTTGGAGCCAAGAACGTTTTTCACAAGAACAAATGAAGACCAGGCACATGATCCGATTTCATTCATTGATGCTATGAAACATGGGTCATTTAGAAGTTGTCTGATCTGTGGACCATCAAAAATTCCAGCCTTCAGTTTTTCCATGGTAATTCCAGGTAACTTATGCACCATGTTTTCAATGTACACTCTTTATTCAAAGCCTTTACACATTTTTTCATCAGGCCTAGATTTATATGTAGTGGTGGCAGTAGAATACGATCTCATGTTATCAAAGGTTCAATGATTACATTTTGTTCTCCACCCACCATATATTCCCTCAGACGTCAATCTTTTCTTGCCCAATGTTCAGGTTTGGCTCAATTATCCTAAAAGCATAAAAAGCAAGGATACTTTGTGTAGCCACTTTGTTGACCAAGAAGAAAATTAACCATCTTCATGTCTACACTATCACCCTTTGATGTTCTTGGAAATTAATTTTTTCCAAGACTAAAGAGACGGCCTTGTACTCTTCTTTCATCCTGGTGGAGTGATTCCGATTCGAAGAAACTAGAGCCGATTCAGTCTATCCAATGCAATTTTTTTTTAAATCAGCACCCCGAATAACCCCAGGAACAGACTTTGCTTCTCAAACTCCTTCTGGAAGATGGGAGAATGGGGAAGCATGCATATGAGACCTTAGTCTCCGCTGAGGACCGAAAAAGTAGGGTCTATGAAAAAAAGACTGTTACAGTTTATGTTCTGCCAGCTGTAACAGCTAAAAAGCCATTAGCAAACTGATCATCAAATATACAGTATTTAAGATATAAAACAGGATAGAACTAATTTAAAAAAAACAACGCACACACAAATATCCTGAGATCTTGAGATGTAGGACGTGTTTTCTGGTTACACCACTCAGGGCTTACACAGTGCAGAGAGGCAACATTATGGGGTGGAGGAGCTTTGAACATCTAGGATCCATGCCTGCAGCAGAGGTTGACCTTCTTTCATGGATGACACTGCGGTGAGTTTGCCATTTCAGGATAGCAGAAGGTTAGTGGAATAACCCCTTCTATGCGGTATATTGCGTTTCCTCAACACCTAAGTAACCTGGCAATAGAATCTGTGCTGGTGAAGAATGGATTTTAAGAAATCAGCAAAAAAAATAAAAATTGAAATGTGAGTGCAATTTGGTTGTAACGCAGCAGGTTTCTGCAGAGCCTGTAAGACGTCGTCACAAGGTTTAAAATAATGTAAATAGAGTAGGACATCCCATGGAGCCCCTGTGGGGGGACTGACGCTTTGGGAGAGACAGGAGATCAGAGGATCCGATTGAAAAGCAAAGAATCCAGGGGTAGCATCTAGAAGCAGATGTTGAAATATCTGTGACATTCGTCATAAGATGTTGCCGAGATACCAATTCTGGTGTACCCCTGATTTTGAGATTGTGTCTCTGATCAGTCTTCCAGGTCTGTTTGTTACTGAGCCACCAAATCCTCCACCTGGCCTGCCATTGCATTATGCGCTTCTGCATAGGAGCTGCAACTAACAATTATTGTCATAACTGATTAAGCTGAAAAGAAAAAAACAACCACTGCCTCCACCCCCTTTTTCGTAAACAATTTGTGTAGTGTACATAACTCTCGTACACACACATTCAAATTGTGAATCTTGCATAATTTTCGCACACAAGACAAGTGCCTGGCCAGAGTGATGAATTGATGCTGTGTGGGGAGCTGTAGCCCATGTCCGCTTTCTCTCCAAAACGAACGCTACTGTGAGCACTGATAATGTTGAGGATACCAGCTCGAAAGCGGGGAGAGAAGGGAGGGCACTCAATGCAGCGGAACCACTTTACCTTATTGAAGTGGTCAGAGTATTTCAAACAATTTCAAGAACAAACTGAGTGGTGGGAGGGTCTGGAGGTGGAGTGCGTGAGTTTGGGCAAGGGACCGGATCTAAATGTGAGAGGGGAGTGGGTTTTAGCAAGAGACCGGACCCGAGTGTGGGAAGAAGTTTGGAGGAAGGGACCAAGCCAAAGGGGAAGGCAG
This sequence comes from Leptobrachium leishanense, assembly GCA_009667805.1. Classification (NCBI taxonomy): domain Eukaryota; kingdom Metazoa; phylum Chordata; class Amphibia; order Anura; family Megophryidae; genus Leptobrachium; species Leptobrachium leishanense. The sequence continues at coordinate 81,677,980 of CM019070.1, read as the reverse complement.
GGAGTGTGGCACAGGACTCCAACTCCATGTAAGATTAAAACACCAGCAGTACTTCTACTTGGTGGAGCAGTATCCCAGGGTATGTGCTATAGTCAGAGCCGGCCTTTGGGGTATGCGACCTATGCAATCGCACTGGGTGCCGGCATGTACTGGCCATCGCTGAGCCGGCAGTCTGCCCGAGTGCTCTGGTGGCTGCCAGAGAGATGAAAAAAAATCCAAATCCCGGCCGCTGGATTCGGATTTCTCCCCCCTGCACTCCTTCCCTCTGAGCTGCAGCAAGGAGTGCATCAGAGCACAGGATGATCTGTCAGAGCATCAGGCCGGCTCACAGTGCACTTGTCAGAGCAGAGTTCACAGTGACCGAGACCAAAGCTGCTCTACACTGCACCTACTTCCTCCTATTGCAGAAGACACATGGGCCTGCAAAACAAACAGCAGTAGAGCGCCCTGCTGTGAATAGCAATCAACTATTTTTAAAGTACTTTATTATTTAGACACATTTTTATTGATTTAATCTATTAGGAGAATGAGACTTTTATTTTTTTTACAGTTCAGAGGAATTTGACTATACAGCGTGATTCAACGGTCATTGGTGCAACTTGGCAGTTTTCACCAACGTCTGTTAACGGCTTTGGCGACTCCATTTTCAGCAAAATACGGTGAACATTCACTAGTGAATTCACTGTATTTTCGGCGAAATGGAATCACTGAAGAGCGCCGAAATGCAGCGAAAATATATATTTGTGTGAGTGCCATGTTAGGGCTCCTCTAAATATTCAAGGTGTGCGGGTGCCCTTTTAGGTGTTCTTATATTTCGAGGTGTATAACAGAACAATAAATCTCCCTGGAATGAGTCTCTGCTTATAAATGCTGTTACAAATTGCTTGGTATATCGCTTTGTAATTCACAAACCCCCGAATTACACTGAATAATGAATTTCACCATTTGGGGTGTTGATATGGTAGGGTGTGTGGCTACCGTGGGGTGCTGTGAAGATTTCTCGCACAGGGCACCCAGAGGCCTAAGGCCGGCCCTGGCTATAGTTCAGGTATTGTTGTAAACTGATTATGACTGACCTAACCCTAGAACTAAAATCACAGAGTAAAGCAGCCGGCATGTCTTCTTTAGGCTAGGGTCAGACGAGCATGATTTCTACAGACTGTGCGTCCGTGCACATGGATGTAAGTCAGTACGGAAGATGCAGTAGTGGCCACACAGTCCGTTTATTCACTGACGTATATTTTGACGGATGTAGGAGGGAAAATAAAATAAAAAGCAAAACCATTTTGTCCGTGAAAAGTGCTGGACATATAAATGCAGTCCGTCTGACCACGTTCCATCACTCACACACAAAGCTATGCAGACGTTGTGGACGCAGCGCACGTTGTGCGGCCGTTCTACGTTCTTGCCTGCCTTGCGTCCGTGGGCCGCGTCTGCAGTTCAGTGCTGACGTACTTCGTGTGTCGGGCTCCGATGGGTTTTCTTTCATGTTATCACGGACGTACTTTTAGGCGCCATCACGAACGCAAACACTACGCTCGTCTGACACCAGCCTTAAATCAGTTCCAAAGTAGAGTTTGAAGTGATTAACTTTTAATAACTCCGAACAGTGTGTGCAGTACACAGACCGATTAATCAATGAGAATACCTGACACCTATTTTGATTTAACCTTTAAATGGACAGTACTTAAACAGAAAAATGTGATTGATCCTCCCTAGCAAGGGTAGTGCTTACCAAGCCGCAATTTGGACGAACAATTCAGATCGTTGGATGGTTAGTGCAAAAACATTCCATTTAATTCACACATAACCTCTTCGAGGATTTGGAAAGTAATGATAGGATATAGATTTATTATTCTCATACAGTATACACTTGCGATGCCTCCTTGGGCGTATATAGCAGAGGGTCGCTAGTTTGGGTGCTCTGAATAGTCATTCATAAGTAGGTATAAAAAAGGTACAATATCAAGGCCAGCCATCGGCCATGCAATAAAAAAGGTACCTAACACCACCCTCATGGGAGTAGGGGCAAAACTAAACCATCTGGTTATATAACCCCCCCCCCCCCTATTCACTTTTAAAATATTGTGTTGTGACGAGCACTTTCAACTTATTAACAATAACTAGTCTACAATATAAAAAGGAGTCAGGCTTTTCCTCTTACCTGCTTTGGAGTTCTGAAAATGGTTATAATATTGTGATACGTAGGTCATAATACTGAGGCGATCTGGGATTTGCATGGACACCATGTCTTCTGGATCGAGCAGAGCTGGGATGCCAAGCTCATGCTCTGCCAATTGAAAGGCCTGAAAATAATGAGAGATCAAACGTATAGCAAATCATGGCAACAAAACATCACGTACAGCCTCAAACTGACTTGGTTTTGGAAATCTAGATTATTTTTTCACAATTTTATGTAATTTTTATTACACCTTTTCCAGTTTTGTTCTTTTTACTTCACCAGTGGTGCATTAGGTATACAAATTATATTCTTTGGAACAAAGAGATATTTCTCATACGTCGGGATATCACAGCAAGATCTGTACATGTTAGGCTAGGGTCAAACGAACGCATTATTCGCAGCGACCGTCACAAAGTGTGTCCGAACGCATTAGTGTATTTTTTCACAGAATCCGCGAAAACGGTCATACGATGCGCATTTTCGTGCGTGATTTTTTATGGATCGTCAATAAAACACTTTTTGCGTCTGGATGTTATGTAGGCTGGACATTAGCAGCGTCTGACATCTCCTAATCACGCACACATGCCACTAGCAGACGCAGCGCACTCTGTACGTCAGTACTAGCGGTTCTGCGTTCTCGAAAAAATGCATTCATTTTCCACTTGTGTTGCGCGGCCGGACTTTTGTGCGGCCGTACTTTGTATATTGGCCGTCATTTGCTGCTAGTGCGGCCGTGATTAAGTGCGCCTAAACGCACGTTAAAAATGCGTTAGTCTGACCCCAGCCTAAATCTTTTTGTTCACAGTCTTAAGCTACACAGGGGTAACAAGTTTCTAAGTATACTAGTTTTACTAGCTGGAATAAATTGGATAAACAGCACTATACAAGAGACGTACACTTGTGACAAAAAGTCCCAGTTACGAGGAAGTCGACTGTCTGGACAAATCATTAAGTGGGACAAACAATGAGACAGTCAGTGGTTAGTCAAAATAAGGATAGGAAATCCTGGAAAGATTATTGTTCCAAAAGATACACATGTAAAGGAATACTGGCTGCAAGAGGAAAGCCTCTGAAAACACAGCATTTTAAAATCAATGCATAAGAAAAACTTGTAAAATGTTGCTTGCTGGAAGAAAACAATTGACACACTTTAACTTGGAAGCCGCTTACAGACTCTGTTTTACAGTCATTTATATAATTATGAGATCATTTTGACGTGAATCACTGTTTGGGATGGGTGGAAGTATCTGGGAAACGGATAGCGGTGTGTCATGGTGTGCTTATTTTTAATTAGTATTTGTAGCACATTTGAAAATATCTTCGTATCAGAACAAACCTCTTGTGCAATAAATATAAAAGCACCATAATTAATACACATGCATGGTGGCCTACCAATACACCGATCACATACAGAGTAATGCTGTAGCAGATCAGATCGAAGGACCTTACTGCATATGCCATGTGCCCTTCACTGCTCTTTTTTTTTTTTTTTTTTAAAAAGGATTTTACCAGGAAGGATACATTGAGATTTCTCTCGTTTTCAAGTATGTCCTGGGTGGCGAGTATGTACCGTTAGGTGTCTTGCCCAAGGACACTTACTGGAGAGGTGCTCTTGCCAGGATCGAACCCCTGTCTCCACAGGCTCTCTCCACGCAGAGCAATGAGTTACCTCCACTCCACCTCAATTGACAGAAACAGAGCTCATTCTTACGGTTTACACCAGGTATTTGACTGTTGTGTCATGTAAAGTGATGTGCCGTGATGCTCAGCATGTATTTGTGCAATACATCAATGAGAGAGGTGTATTTGGAGTAAGGAATAATGAGGGTACAATGAGGTACAGTGCTGAATAGAACGTTAAAACACAATCTTATTTTTAAAATTGTAAAATAGATCATATTAAAGTGTTCAGGCTGTGTGGAGTGACCCCGACAGAACCCCCTCCAGCCCATTTGTTATCTCTGTGTGACAAGGAGGGCTTTCCTCCGTCTATACAGATCTCACTCTGCAGATGGCATTTGAATAGCCCACCTGCAAGGGACCAAAGCTGTCAGCATGCCTTGAGGGCAGACATCATCCTGTCTCTGAATGCACGCAGCAGCGAGTGTTCTCGAAGATGGCAAACAAGGACTGGTGCTGTATGTGCAGCACCAATCTAACATTCTTCAGTAAGAGGTACGCAAGTTACGTAAGCTATAAAAATTGTGTAAGAAGCTGCAGGGACTTTTTGGAGGTCCTGAGCTGAAGAAGAGAACTGCGTATCGATGTCACTAGTGCCTGATCTGGTGACCAGCAGCGGGAAATTAAAAAAATCCCAGATACTGGTGATGTTGAGTGGGGTGGAGAGACTCCTCCACTTCACCCTGTGATTTCACTAGATCGTGGGTGCTGGGGGCGGGGGGCGGGGGGGGGGGAATTCTCACATCCTAACCACTTTATAAATGTAAAGTGGCCAGGATGAGTAGAGTGTTTCAGTAAGTTCTGCATCTTTAGAAAATTATATTAAATTGCCAAATGTATCTGAAAATTAAGAGCCATCAAGAAATATTACAGCCAACTACTCATTTTTAAAGAAAAGGTTCTAAAAACAGGTTTAAAATAATACTCAAGTTTAGGAGACAGGTAAAATTCTAGGAGCCAGTGGCTGCCGGACTCTTTAATTTGCCAAGCCCTGAATTATACACAGAAATGCTCATTATCACAGAGGTGACCAGGAATTCCCGCCAACATTCAGACAGCACAGTAACCATGTAGAGGAAAATTACAAATAATCGATCTAAATAAACAAATCGCAATATATAGACAGTATGGTTTATCCTGCTTAGCAAGTCTTCGCTCTCTACGTGACGCGTGTTTCAGTCTGACACACCCAAGTTGATGTCAGATCCAAAACCTGTCTCTGCAAGCCTGCGTTACATCACACATGTCTGTGGCCGCATTTCAATGAAGTTAGACATGCTTTTTTTTTTTAATGACTACGGTTTACTTGAATCCACTTGCCAGTCTGTAAAGGAACTCCTCATCCAGAGATCGACAGGACGGGTTTATGGTAAAGAACTAAAAGGAAACCTTTCTTCTACACAATGTCTAGACCAAAACTCCAGCAGATGCAAAGATTAAGGCTAGGGTCAAACGAACGCATTATTCGCAGCGACCGTCAAAAAGTGTGTCCGAACGCATTGACGTATTTTTTCAAGGAATGCGCGAAAACGGTCAGACGACGCACATTTTTGTGCATGATTTTTTATGGATTGTCAATAAAACACTTTACGTCTGGAAGTTATGTAGGCTGGACATTAGTAGCGTCTGACATCTCCCAATCACGCACACACGCCACTATGCCGCCGCAGCGCACTCTGTACGTCTGTACTAGCGGTTCTGCGTTCAAAAAAAAAAAAAAAATGCGTTCATTTCCCACTTGCGTTGCGGCCGGATTTCGTATATTGCCCGTCATTTGCTGCTACTGCGATTAAGTGTGCCTAAACGCAAGTTAAAAATGCATTAGTCTGACCCCATCCTAAATGATATATTTGCAAAGTATACAATGGGATGCAATCTAATCCAGAATAGAAAAACAAAGGGTACTATCCCAGATAACAAGGAACTACAACTTCCAAATGACCACTCCCATCTTAAGAGAGTGCCTGTCATTCCTTAACGGGGGAATCCTAACTGGAGATCGATGGCTTCTGCTGGATATTGAGCCTGTTAGTGCATCAACCTGTAAATGACTGAGGATTGAGCATAGGACTGTCCTGTAGGACAGCTCTGATACATGGCATCCCATCAGGGAGAACATTATGATGGGGATCGAGGAAGAAAAAAAAAAAAAAACATCAAAACAGAGATGCCATGTACGCTCAATTTGTGTTGGGAATGACAGGTGCACTTTTAAATAACTGTGTAAATAATGAGAATTATAAATCTAAAGTAAGCAACCCTTAAAAAGCACTTAGGACAGTGAGTCCATAAGACGCACGATCACATCGGAGCGATCCTTGTGAAAACTACCATATGCTGCTCTGGAATAGAATGACGTGGCTCCCGAAGGCTTGATCTGCCAGGACATGTGGATGGTGATGTCGAAGAGGAAAAGATTCAAGTAAATAAATCCTTATCCTCATCCTCTCCTGCATAAAAAGGAGCTTTATCCCATCCTACAGACATTACTTTATGACACAACCTTTACAGTTTTAGGATTTGAGAGTCTCCATGGTTTTCACGACTCTGCAATTTGTTGGCTGTTTGGAGAGTTACAGTAACGAGCATTTATAAAAGTGCCAACAAGTTCTGTAGCGCTGTACAATGGGTGAGACAGAATAACAAATGTCCATACAAGTTAAAACACACAGGAGGAGAGAGGACCCCGCTTGAGAGTTTACAATCTAAGAGGAGCAGAGTGACACACTAGGTGAGGGTAATAACTGGGTATGGGAAGTAGCGCATTGCATGTGGGCTGTGAGGGAAGATGGAGCGGGACATGTACAATGGTGAGTTAATCTGCTGCTGTCATAGGAAAAGGAGCTTGTTAAAATACCAGTATTCATACAATGGGGATAAAAAGGAAACTAACAGTTAGTCTAACTGGTTTGAGAAGAATTAGGAGTTAACTTTCTGTTCCGGAGGAGCAGCAAATTAATTCACGTACCTGTGTACACGGTGCGAAATGAGGGGTTTATACGCTAAACTGGGGAAAGTGCTGCAGTGACTAGGGAACTGAAATCTAGGCTAAAAACAGCAGCATAGGAGATTTATTCCCCAAATTTAGATACGGAGAGCTGACAGGGAATTAGTGTAACACCCAGTTACGTAAATAAACCCAGGGTATGTTTAACGCCAAGTGTGTGTTGTGAAAATACCAGGTATCACTACAGAAACGGCAACCACGTTGCACTTGACTCATTGTTTTGGACGTCTCCCTGAAGGGAGGGGAGGAAGTTCTCTGAATAATGCTGGGGAGTAGAATAGGAAAGGCAAAAGCTATTTACACGATCGCATTTTAAATAAACACAGAACACATGTGCAGGGTACACTGACAGCTGTTAAAGAGCCACTGCACGTTGGCGCTGAACATTAGACTGGCAATTCACTAACCGCTGTACTTTCATGAAAAGAACGGTGGATTAACTTGTGGGAACTAGGGTTGGTAAAATTCGGTGAATTCTCCATTTTGGGAACTGCCTCCCTGGTTCGCTGTACTTTTTACCATATCCCCCCCACCCCTTCCGCTAGTCTCTGCCAAACCTAGCATATATTTCACTGGACTTTCAGTTGACGATATTATGCTGAAAACAACACTAGATATCTATTCGAGTTTAATGCAGATCAGCACTTTAAAAATTGGCAAAGTATATTTACTGGTGTTGCAAACAACGGCAGAACACGGAATGGAGAATGGCCTCAGTTTACTCATTTTACAGGAGAATAACTTACCATTGTTTGCAGGAACTTCACTGCCATTGTTGAATTTTGCTTTTCTAACCAAAATTCACCCTAGTCGCAACTATGGTATTTAATGTTGTCTGTAACTGCTGTAAACTTTGGTGCCATTAAATGGTTATTAAATGACCCCTTAGAAGATTCTTTTTTTTTTAAACAATCGCTTACTTCCTCAATACAGGTAACGGTGAACCTTGGCATCCCTGATGTTTCTGAACTACATGTCCCTTGATGCTCTGCCATCCTTATGCAAGACCAATCATCATGGGACATATAGTTTAGAAACATCTGGGGTGCCAAGGCTCGTCATCGATGCGCTGTAGATTGATTTGGGAGGTGTATGGTTATTCAAAGAATCCCAAAAATAATCTATTCATGTTTGTGAAGTGTAAACACCAATACAAATTTGTATTTTTTCTAAGTTAAAAAAAAAAATAGCATTTGTATGTATATATTATATTGCTCCACATAAAAAAAAAAAAAAAATTATTTGTAAATCTAATTACTCCAAAGTTTCTTGTTACAGAACCACTGTATTTGGCAGATTTTCAACCTTTGCAATGAATCAAAATACACAAGCGTTATAAATTTTGAAGCTAGAGGTTATCTCCCAAACCTGCATAGCTCTGTATTCTTGTGGTCATTTAAAAAAAAAGTCTCAAGTACTCATTCTTAACCTTTTCACTAACCAGCACTTTATTATTGTACATAACAAAATTTTAACCAATGAATGCATGGTTAACACATAATTGTAGGGAAAAATTAAGTTGTGCGTGTATATTGCTATTCTGTGATGAATAAAAGATAAATATTTTAAAACGATTCGTGTGTTTGTGTTATACAGACATATTGCTGGGATAGAAGGCTCTAAACATTAGATTGGACTTGTGTAAGAAAAAGGGACACAACGACTGTCTGCATTATTAACATATATGCAGAAATGACCTTTGTTTGAAATACAGTGAACGTGCTAAAGATAAATAAGTGGTCAGTTCTCCTGACTATGGGGATTTGTGGCGATCATAAAGAGATTAATAGCAATGCAGCGTCAAAAAAATAAAAATTTAAACATGATATCTATATGTGGTATAATGACTGTGTATGGAAATTATGGTAACACCGTGTAGCTGTATTGTACAGAGATTTTCAGGAACAACCTGCATCGTATTTTTTCAGACTGATCCACCCATTAATGATCAGTTCAATGAACACACTGTTAAAACGCCTTACTCCCAAAGAAGTACATGAGCTTCTTTGGGGCGTATTGCAGCGCATTCGTGGCCATAGACTGCAGCGTAAACGCGCTGCAATGCACGCTCTTCACGTTTGCGTGATACACACGCATATGAAAAATGCCGAGGTGTGAACGGGGCCTCAAACCATTATTACTTATTTTAGCTTTATGTTAAATTCACTTGTATGTTCTTACAGATATTTCATTTTCTATGATAACTTGCGGGTAAAAAGTGACATGTGCAGTCTCTATATCACATTCAGGTGTCAGATTTTTTTTCTTCTTAATCTGGCCATCTCGCTCTGATAGCAGTAGCGCTGTCCTCCCTGACCCATCGATGGGCAAAAAAGTAGTAGTGTTAAAATCTGAGTATTACGTTAGCTCTTTACCATAATTTTTATAAAGTGCCACCATAGTGTAACACGCTCAAAGCACTTTTTGAAATATTTGTGTTTTGTTTTATTCACTTCTACATTTTTCCCCACTTGGGAGTTTGCCATGACGTGGGCAGGTGGTCTTAATGCCTTTATGACAAATTTTAAGAAAACTAAAAAAAGTCTCAATCTGTAGGTGCCTTTATAGGATTTTGAGGCACAGGGACATTTTCTCGTGTATCAAATATGGGGCTGTCTAGTAATTGCGGTGCTGCCCAGGATTATTAGGAGTCAAGTACATACACCATTGACCATTTAATAAAGATCAATATTATTTTTCCAACAAAAACTTTATAGTAAACAGGAGCAAGTTTGCCTTTACCTATAGATTTGATAAATCTTGCATGGATGAACATAGTGTCTCCTGTGCCTTTATGTACCTTGTATGTGTGGCAGAACCAAAATAAAAACTAATTAGACTCACCAGGTGATTGTTCTCAAAGACATTTTCCTTGGAGAGGGAATCAAAGTCTCTGTGGATTTGAAGAAGAAAAATAATAGTGAAAATTAGTAATGCAGAGAGCCGGCAGCGGGCTGTAAGTCATGTAGTTTGGAGCAGTAGGAGTGTACACGATGCCAGTAAGGAATGTGTCTCCAGCTGCCAAGAGCACAGCAAAACAGGAGGCTGATTGTACTGGAACACCCAGGGGGTATCTATGGAGATTTCAAAAGGGTGTCTGAACTGAAAAATCAGAGAAAAATTAGACCTGGCATTGAACTTTGTTTAAGACAGGTGTGGATGCAGAATTATGCATATCATAAAAGAGATTTTTGAAAAAAAAGAAAAAAAAAAAAAATTGAAAATATTAAAATACTAACAGTAACCTAGGAATTTTATAAAATATTGAATTTAACCAGAACCGCTAAAGAATTTAGAATGAAAGAAAAAAAGGGGGGAAATGAGAGCAAGAGAGTGGGGGGAAAACAAGGAGAGAACAAGAACACACAGGTTGTACAGAAGAGAGCGTGCAAGCGTAAAAAAAAACAAGAAAAAAACACGACAGTCTTGCTGGTCTTCGTTGATCAATAATGAAGGCGGCCAAATAAATAGGGTCTGAATGTCAATGGCTTGGAGATACGGAGACGGAAAGCATGACATTTATTGACCACTCGCCTTCCAATCCTGTACAACGAGGCGGTGAGTACAAAAAAGTTTCACAAAAGCCACATAAACCCCCCCATCCCTGCAGAGATCCTCAATGATGGGGTACAGGTATTGTGAGCAACAAACACAAAAGTGAACCATGATTGGCTGAATACCTGAAGAGCGTGAGTGTGTGTTTTTTTCCCTGGCACAGAGTGCAAAAGATGAAGAAAGAAGGGCATCTGCTCATGATGATGGACATACTAAAAGGATAACATTTATATTCTGTAGGAAAAAAACGTTCCGCTAAGCAGCCAGAGCATCCTCTTGGCGTTACACCTGTGGAGGCTGACTCCAGCAGAGCTGGTGCTGGATGGTTGCATACCCCCCCCCCCCCCCCAAACACTTCGGAATTACAGCAATGCTCATTAGTCAGTCCCCGGCACATAATACAAGGCGTACATGTATGGCAGGGATTTTCAAATAGTAGTTAACAGATAAGCACACCAAAAGATTTTAAGGATATTTTAATCATTTAAAAAGTATTATATTAAGCTTCCATTTAAAGTTCTATTCAGTAAAATATCTCCCCTTTGCTCCATTACCATATGCCGCTGTCCTGTTACATAGCTTTCTCCATTGCACGGCAAATTACTGTGGCAAACCAGTGTTTGCAAATCACAGGTTTAGTATTTCCCCACGAGGTTTGGGAGAAGAAAGAAGGGGGATCTTCAGGCCTCCAAGAAATCCCTAAAAACTATTTCTTCAGATTAGCGTACCACTTGGCCTGATGCAACTCATCCCTCTGCTCACCTACTCACACATGATTGAAGCTGCTTCAGTGGCCCAATCATTCCCAAACCACTGGCACTAATGATCCTGCTATCCAGTAAAATTCCCCTCGTCTTCCCCCAATCCCTCTAGACTGTAAGCTACTATGAGCAGGGCCATCTACACCTACAGGGTTGTTCAAAGAGATCCGAATTGTGGGCGAAAGGTAACCGAACAGTGAAATTCAGCGTACGGTTACCTTTCCTGGCCATTCGGCTATTCAGAGCAGATAGTTCAAATGTTGGCAAATTGCCTGCACGAGGGCAGTGAAATCGCCATAAAGAAGCAATGCTCCGTCTATTCAGAGAACAAAAACCAGCAGCGAAAAGTTGCCGAATTGCCCTGCTGTTCAGTGGTTTCATGCGACAGGTTTATTCAGGCAAATCCCATAGGCTTCAAGGTTTTTCTTTTAAATAGTTTTCTTTTTTCTGTAACAGACCTTTATATTTTCATTCATTGGATCTTATATATAAAATTTCAGACATTTTCGTTTTGTAGTTTCTTTGCAAACAGTGTTTCACTTTTCAAACATTCAAGCGTACTGTTCCCCCCTTCCCCACTCACTCCATTCGTCTGCGTGTCGGGTCTTTCCGGTGGCTGCTCTGATCGGCGGCTAGTCGGGTTTCTCCGGCGTGTTCAATCCATCAGGGTTATCCAAAGAGATTCGAATTGCTTGAGAAAGGTAACCGAACGCTGAAAATCAGGGTTCGGTTACCTTTCCTGACCATTCGGCTATCCAGAGAGCAGGCAATTCGCCAAATCCTGTCGAATTGCCTGAACATACGGTGCCTGTTCGGTCCCTGTTCGAGGGTAGTGAAATCCCCATCAAAAAGCACTGCTTCGGCTATTCAGAGAACACAAACCAGCAGTGAAAGGTTCCCCTAATGCTCTGCCATTCGGTGGTTTAATTCGGCAAATTTATTCAGGAGAATCCCATAGACTTCAATGTTAAAAATATTCCCGTTTTAATTCAATATCTAATAAACCGTTCATTATAAAATTCTGCAGCAAAAAGTCTCTTTATTTATAGATTTTTTAGGATACTTTAAGCATTTTTCTGAATTTTTTAAAAAAAAATTAAAAGTCCGATTTTTTTTTTTTTTTTTTCCCAGTTTGCTTATTTTTTTTGTAACAGCCCTCTTTATTATCATTCCCTGGACCTCCTGTGAAAATTTCAGACATTTTCGCTCAGTAGTTTCTTTGCAAACAGCGTTTCTTTTTCCCAGATTCATACAAATGGTTTTTCTAATTTATTCACTGCCTCCTCTACGTCACAGCTGCTTCGGCTCTGTGTGATTCGGCTCCTTTTCGGCTCCTGTTCGGCTCCTCTTCGAAGGTTAATCCAGATGTTTTTGCTTGTTTTCATAGTGCATTCGGTTAGTTTTCGTCAGGTTTTCGGCAGCTTTTCCCTGCAATTCGGGGACCCTGTGGTGCTTGCTGAATACACCGCAGGGTCACCGAAATGCAATCGGCAAAAGGAACCGAATTGAAGAGAACGAAAAGTCACCGAACGTGCGGTGACTTTTCGAATCTCTTTGGATAACCCTGCATATGTTTTTGCAGGTTTCGGTGTGCGTTTGCCGGGTTTTGCGGTGAGTATTTGTCGGGTTTGCGGCGGCTTTCCCCTGCACTACAACAGCCCTGTGGTGCTTGCTGAATATGCCGCAGGGTCGCCGAATCGCACCAAATTGAAGAGAACGAATAGTCAAACGTGCAGTGACTTTTTTCTCTTTGAATAACCCTGCTAGTGTTTCCATCCTATGTCCATTTATCTGTATCTTGTTCCCTCTGCTTATTGTAAAGCGCCGCGGAAACTGTTGGCGCTATATAAAATGATGACAATAATAATCTAACAGAGGTTTGTTTTTTTTTTTGGACCTCCGCTATTTACCTCCACCTCAATCCCATTATGTATGGTTGTGAGAATACTGGGGACCTTTACGTAGGTGATCACAGATTAGATCAAGGGTCAGCAACCTTGTCCCTGCAGAGGATTTGGAACTACATCTCCCATGATGCTCAGCCACTCATTAGGTTGCCAGAGGCTCACAGAAAATGTTTGTTTCAAAACATCTGGAGGGCCAACGTAGCCGCCTCTTGGATGACATGAATGCATGAAATTAGAAACATAGAAAATGTCGGCAGATAAGAACCTTTCGGCCCATCTAGTCTGCCCAATTACATGGATACTTAGCCTGGATTTATCTTTTGTTTAGGATAGCCTTATGCTTATCCCATGCCTGCTTAAATTCAATTACTGTTTTGGCCTCTACCACTTCAACTGGAAGGCTGTTCCATGTATCCACCACCCGCTCAGTAAAAGAATAAACTTTGCGTATCTGTGAAAATATTGTAGTACACTATTGTGCCCTTATGTAATGTCTTGACATGTCAGAAGACCCTGTTATGCCTTTCAAACCAGAAGCATTGAAGTTGTACATACCAATATCATTTTTAGAAAAGGGATCTCAAATTCTGCCCGCCCTCCCATGTTTCTGACCTACAACTCCCATGATTCTCTGGCCATCTTTTTTACAGTGAAAGAATTCGGGAATTGTAGGCCATCAACATCTAGTAGGCCGGAGTTTGACATCCCTGATCAAGGGGGCCAGTGTCTGAGATGGGACACTGCTGTGTGAGAGCAAAGGAAAGAGTCTTACGGGTCTTAATTCATCAATACCACGGCAGACAAAATAAACGGGGTCTGAGTGTCAATAATTTGAAGATAAGGAGAAAGCATGACATATATTGATCTTTCCTTAATTATTATTAAATAACCCCGGAGTGATTATTAATAATAATAATATTATTATTTCACTCACGATTTTTTTTTCTGGATTAACTGAGGAGTCGTTGAAATATCCAATGGTAACTCAAAAAAGGTTTTTGGAGCGTGGCTTGCTCCGTTTGAAGTGTATTAAACCGCAGGGATTTTAATCCGGTCCAGAACAGCCTTAGATGATTTCGCCAAATTCACGTAAGTAAATTTGACAACTGTTGCAAATAATCCTCTGTATCACTGAGCCTGCAGAACGAGCTAATCCGTATCACAAGTAACAATACAAGACGCCTTCCACTGACAGGTGGGCTGCGCAACAACTGCGCCACATCCCTCAACAGATGCAAGGTGGGGCGGTGGGGACTCACATTTTTGTGCTGTCTGTGCCAGCATTCAAAACATAACTGGAATTATCAGTAATATAAACAAACAGCTACAGGGGAGTTCATATACAATGAATAAGAAAACGGACTAGATTTAAAATCAGTGCTTTGCTGAACTGCTATATACACACTGCTTTAGCATTATTAAAGAAAGTAAGGCATCATGGGAGTTATAGTACTGCTACAGCTGAGGACCTGCCTTTGGCAAGCCAGGATTTCACTGGGACAATGTAACAAAGCAGGATGAGCAAGCCATAGTGGCTATGACAATGCAAAGGACTATTGAGGAGTTCCTCCATTTATAGACCAAGAAGGAATAAACAATTCCACAAAAATGCTACGTTTTCTATGTCTTTAAACTAGGAGGAAGGCATCCTTGGCCTGCCAGAAATTTCAAACTACATTTCCCATGAGCCTTGGCCAAGCCAACGATAAATTGAGCATTATGGAAGATGCAGTTCCAAAACATCTGGTTGCCGAACCCCTGCTTTATATTAATGAAAATAATCTCCTGCCGTCCATCATCCAAAGTATATTCCTAAAATAAAAAAGTTCAGGTTTTGGCTTCTACAGAGAAAAGATCAGGCTGACAGCATCACTTTCATGTGAAGATGAATCAGATGACAAGGAAGGAGGCGAAGAGCCATAGGAGAGAGGGTGGGGGCAAGATGTCACATTCTCCCAGGCCTCATAACCGAAATTCTCTTTCTTCTTAGATCCGCTCTTAATTCTAATGCCCGTTTATAAAACAATGAATAATTCGATGCGGGGGGGGGGGGGTAAACCAAAGCCTCATCAGGTTTGGTAAACCGATCAGCAATACATGGACAAACCCATCCAGGTGCGCGATTTATTCTCCAAGTAAATGGCTAAACAGTGAATCAGAAATGGTGCTTTTAAGAAGAGAATTCGTAATATTCCCTCCAAGTCTGAAGAATTACATTCCGGGTTGGTTATTTTGCCAGAAAACTGGAATTTCCCATGTCACGTCTCCGTAATGCGTGGTTTAGTGGATCGCCCCTATATACAGAGCGGAGGAGGACTCCCCTGTGTTTGTGTGGTGGATGGTGACCTCCTGGTCATGGTCCTAGAAGTTTGGGTACTTACATTAGGTCTGGTCTGTGGCGATGGATGAGGGCGCAGAATGCCAACCCATCTCGAAATGAGGCACTGAGGTCACAAACCAGTACCCCCGGGTAGCCCTGGCACTGCTGGGCACACCACTGCTGGAGAGCCTGAGAGGCCGACATCGCTCCTGCGCAAAAAACAAAACAGCCATTACTACACAGAAATGGAAAGAGGGTACCAGGGCTTTACAAACCTGTCCTGAAACCTACAACATATTAAAAGGTCAGTGAAGAACATTCTCTAGTGATGTATGAACATTACCTGCTAAGGGGTTTACATAAAAGCAAACTCTGTCCTAGAGTGCTATACACAACTCAAACTGCCACCTGCCAGGGCACACAGGGGCGACTGGGAAGAAAGGGGCAGGGTACATCTGGCAGAGTGCGGGGAAGGTGAGGGAGAGGTCAGCTCGGGCTCTCTTTATCAGGGAGGTCTGGGTGATGGGGGCGGTGATGCGGGAACAGCACGGGGAATGGAGGGGGCGTTATGGTACATGGGGCCTAGCTCAGTCCGCTGACCGTCTCTTACCGGGATGTATCTGGCTCTGGCGGACCGGCCCGCTGTCAGTCACTGCCCCGTGATGTGTCTTGTTAATCTGGGCTCCCTGTTCCGGCCCCGGCGGGTTTCCGCTATCACTGCCCGACTGCCTAGCACTCTTCCACGGGCGGTGCCTGCTGCTCCCCTGAGGCTCCGCCTCCCCCTGAGCAACGCCCAGTACGGGGAGGGCCAGAGGCGCGAGACACATACAGTCGCACACACAACAACCGGAGAGCTGACACACACTGACTGCAACCAGAGGATAGAGAGAGCTAACACACACACTGACTGCAGCCAGAGGATAGAGAGAGCTAACACACACACTGACTGCAACCAGAGGATAGAGAGAGCTAACACACACACTGACTGCAACCAGAGGATAGAGAGAGCTAACACACACACTGACTGCAACCAGAGGATAGAGAGAGCTAACACACACACTGACTGCAACCAGAGGATAAAGAGAGCTAACACACACAGAGCTAACACACACACACTGACTGCAACCAGAGGATAGAGAGAGCTAACACACACACACTGACTGCAACCAGAGGATAGAGAAGATAGCTAATACACACACTGACTGCAACCAGAGGATAGAGAGAGCTAACACACACACACTGACTGCAACCAGAGGATAGAGAGAGCTAATACACACACTGACTGCAACCAGAGGATAGAGAAGATAGCTAATACACACACTGACTGCAACCAGAGGATAGAGAAGATAGCTAACACACACACACTGACTGCAACCAGAGGATAGAGAGAGCTAACACAACACACACTGACTGCAACCAGAGGATAGAGAAGATAGCTAATACACACACTGACTGCAACCAGAGGATAGAGAGAGCTAACACACACACACTGACTGCAACCAGAGGATAAAGAGAGCTAACACACACACCACTGACTGCAACCAGAGGATAAAGAGAGCTAACACACACACTGACTGCAACCAGAGGATAGAGAGAGCTAACACACACACACTGACTGCAACCAGAGGATAAGAGAAGATAGCTAACACACACACTGACTGCAACCAGAGGATAGAGAGAGCTAACACACACACACTGACTGCAACCAGAGGATAGAGAAGATAGCTAATACACACACTGACTGCAACCAGAGGATAGAGAGAGCTAACACACACACTGACTGCAACCAGAGGATAGAGAAGATAGCTAATACACACACTGACTGCAACCAGAGGATAGAGAGAGCTAACACACACACTGACTGCAACCAGAGGATAGAGAGAGCAAACACACACACTGACTGCAACCAGAGGATAGAGAGAGCTAACAACACACACACTGACTGCAACCAGAGGATAGAGAAGATAGCTAATCACACACACTGACTGCAACCAGAGGATAGAGAGAGCTAACACACACACACTGACTGCAACCAGAGGATAGAGAGAGCTAATACACACACTGACTGCAACCAGAGGATAGAGAGAGCTAACACACACACACTGACTGCAACCAGAGGATAGAGAGAAGCACACACACACTGACTGCAACCAGAGGATAGAGAGAGCTAACACACCACACTGACTGCAACCAGAGGATAGAGAGAGCAAACACACACACTGACTGCAACCAGAGGATAAAGAGAGCTAACACACACACTGACTGCAACCAGAGGATAGAGAAGATAGCTAATACACACACTGACTGCAACCAGAGGATAGAGAGAGTTAACACACACACTGACTGCAACCAGAGGATAGAGAGAGCAAACACACACACTGACTGCAACCAGAGGATAGAGAGAGCAAACACACACACTGACTGCAACCAGAGGATAGAGAGAGCTAACACACACACACTGACTGCAACCAGAGGATAGAGAGATAGCTAATACACACACTGACTGCAACCAGAGGATAGAGAGAGCTAACACACACACACTGACTGCAACCAGAGGATAGAGAGAGCTAACACACACACACTGACTGCAACCAGAGGATAGAGAGAGCTAACACACACACAACTGACTGCAACCAGAGGATAAAGAGAGCTAACACACACACACTGACTGCAACCAGAGGATAAAGAGAGCTAACACACACACTGACTGCAACCAGAGGATAGAGAGAGCTAACACACACACACTGACTGCAACCAGAGGATAGAGAGAGCTAACACACACACTGACTGCAACCAGAGGATAGAGAGAGCTAACACACACAGAGCTAACACACACCACACTGACTGCAACCAGAGGATAAAGAGAGCTAACACACACACACTGACTGCAACCAGAGGATAAAGAGAGCTAACACACACACTGACTGCAACCAGAGGATAGAGAGAGCTAACACACACACACTGACTGCAACCAGAGGATAGAGAAGATAGCTAACACACACACTGACTGCAACCAGAGGATAGAGAGAGCTAACACACACACACTGACTGCAACCAGAGGATAGAGAAGATAGCTAATACACACACTGACTGCAACCAGAGGATAGAGAGAGCTAACACACACACTGACTGCAACCAGAGGATAGAGAAGATAGCTAATACACACACTGACTGCAACCAGAGGATAGAGAGAGCTAACACACACACTGACTGCAACCAGAGGATAGAGAGAGCAAACACACACACTGACTGCAACCAGAGGATAGAGAGAGCTAACACACACACACTGACTGCAACCAGAGGATAGAGAAGATAGCTAATACACACACTGACTGCAACCAGAGGATAGAGAGAGCTAACACACACACACTGACTGCAACCAGAGGATAGAGAGAGCTAATACACACACTGACTGCAACCAGAGGATAGAGAGAGCTAACACACACACACTGACTGCAACCAGAGGATAGAGAGAGCAAACACACACACTGACTGCAACCAGAGGATAGAGAGAGCTAACACACACACTGACTGCAACCAGAGGATAGAGAGAGCAAACACACACACTGACTGCAACCAGAGGATAAAGAGAGCTAACACACACACTGACTGCAACCAGAGGATAGAGAAGATAGCTAATACACACACTGACTGCAACCAGAGGATAGAGAGAGTTAACACACACACTGACTGCAACCAGAGGATAGAGAGAGCAAACACACACACTGACTGCAACCAGAGGATAGAGAGAGCAAACACACACACTGACTGCAACCAGAGGATAGAGAGAGCTAACACACACACACTGACTGCAACCAGAGGATAGAGAAGATAGCTAATACACACACTGACTGCAACCAGAGGATAGAGAGAGCTAACACACACACACTGACTGCAACCAGAGGATAGAGAGAGCTAACACACACACACTGACTGCAACCAGAGGATAGAGAGAGCTAACACACACACACTGACTGCAACCAGAGGATAAAGAGAGCTAACACACACACACTGACTGCAACCAGAGGATAAAGAGAGCTAACACACACACTGACTGCAACCAGAGGATAGAGAGAGCTAACACACACACACTGACTGCAACCAGAGGATAGAGAGAGCTAACACACACACTGACTGCAACCAGAGGATAGAGAGAGCTAACACACACAGAGCTAACACACACACACTGACTGCAACCAGAGGATAGAGAGAGCTAACACACACACACTGACTGCAACCAGAGGATAGAGAAGATAGCTAATACACACACTGACTGCAACCAGAGGATAGAGAGAGCAAACACACTGACTGCAACCAGAGGATAGAGAGAGCTAACACACACACTGACTGCAACCAGAGGATAAAGAGAGCTAACACACACACTGACTGCAACCAGAGGATAGAGAAGATAGCTAATACACACACTGACTGCAACCAGAGGATAGAGAGAGCTAACACACACACACTGACTGCAACCAGAGGATAGAGAAGATAGCTAACACACACACACTGACTGCAACCAGAGGATAGAGAGAGCTAACACACACACACTGACTGCAACCAGAGGATAGAGAAGATAGCTAATACACACACTGACTGCAACCAGAGGATAGAGAGAGCTAACACACACACACTGACTGCAACCAGAGGATAAAGAGAGCTAACACACACACACTGACTGCAACCAGAGGATAAAGAGAGCTAACACACACACTGACTGCAACCAGAGGATAGAGAGAGCTAACACACACACACTGACTGCAACCAGAGGATAGAGAAGATAGCTAACACACACACTGACTGCAACCAGAGGATAGAGAGAGCTAACACACACACACTGACTGCAACCAGAGGATAGAGAAGATAGCTAATACACACACTGACTGCAACCAGAGGATAGAGAGAGCTAACACACACACTGACTGCAACCAGAGGATAGAGAAGATAGCTAATACACACACTGACTGCAACCAGAGGATAGAGAGAGCTAACACACACACTGACTGCAACCAGAGGATAGAGAGAGCAAACACACACACTGACTGCAACCAGAGGATAGAGAGAGCTAACACACACACACTGACTGCAACCAGAGGATAGAGAAGATAGCTAATACACACACTGACTGCAACCAGAGGATAGAGAGAGCTAACACACACACACTGACTGCAACCAGAGGATAGAGAGAGCTAATACACACACTGACTGCAACCAGAGGATAGAGAGAGCTAACACACACACACTGACTGCAACCAGAGGATAGAGAGAGCAAACACACACACTGACTGCAACCAGAGGATAGAGAGAGCTAACACACACACTGACTGCAACCAGAGGATAGAGAGAGCAAACACACACACTGACTGCAACCAGAGGATAAAGAGAGCTAACACACACACTGACTGCAACCAGAGGATAGAGAAGATAGCTAATACACACACTGACTGCAACCAGAGGATAGAGAGAGTTAACACACACACTGACTGCAACCAGAGGATAGAGAGAGCAAACACACACACTGACTGCAACCAGAGGATAGAGAGAGCAAACACACACACTGACTGCAACCAGAGGATAGAGAGAGCTAACACACACACACTGACTGCAACCAGAGGATAGAGAAGATAGCTAATACACACACTGACTGCAACCAGAGGATAGAGAGAGCTAAACACACACACACTGACTGCAACCAGAGGATAGAGAGAGCTAACACACACACACTGACTCCAACCAGAGGATAGAGAGAGCTAACACACACACACTGACTGCAACCAGAGGATAAAGAGAGCTAACACACACACTGACTGCAACCAGAGGATAGAGAGAGCTAACACACACACACTGACTGCAACCAGAGGATAGAGAGAGTTAACACACACACACTGACTGCAACCAGAGGATAGAGAAGATAGCTAATACACACACTGACTGCAACCATAGGATAGAGAGAGCTAACACACACTGACTGCAACCAGAGGATAGAGAGAGCTAACACACACACTGACTGCAACCAGAGGATAGAGAGAGCTAACACACACACACTGACTGCAACCAGAGGATAAAGAGAGCTAACACACACACACTGACTGCAACCAGAGGATAAAGAGAGCTAACACACACACTGACTGCAACCAGAGGATAGAGAGAGCTAACACACACACACTGACTGCAACCAGAGGATAGAGAGAGCTAACACACACACTGACTGCAACCAGAGGATAGAGAGAGCTAACACACACACACTGACTGCAACCAGAGGATAGAGAGAGCTAACACACACACTGACTGCAACCAGAGGATAGAGAGAGCTAACACACACACTGACTGCAACCAGAGGATACAGAGAGCTAACACACACACTGACTGCAACCAGAGGATAGAGAGAGCTAACACACACACTGACTGCAACCAGAGGATAGAGAGAGCTAACACACACACTGACTGCAACCAGAGGATACAGAGAGCTAACACACACACTGACTGCAACCAGAGGATAGAGAGAGCTAACACACACACTGACTGCAACCAGAGGATAAAGAGAGCTAACACACACTCTGAAACCAGAGGCTAAAGAGCGCTAACACACACTCTGACTGCATCCAGAGAACACAGAGAGCTGACACACTGTGTGCAACCAGAGGATAGAGATAGCTAACCCCATTTAGCGAATGGTCACTGTAATTTGCTAAAATTGGAGTCACTGAATATGTAAATTTCAGACATTTTCGTTCTGTAGTTTCTTTGCAAACAGCGTTTCACTTTCAAACATTCAAGCAAACTGTTTTCCTAATTTATTCACTGCTTTCTTCTGCGGTTTCAGTGTCGGCTTTTTCCAGAGGCTTCGCTGTGTGTGATCGGCTCCTGCTCGGGTTTTTCCGGCGTCTTCGACGGGTTAATCCAGATGTTTTTACGGGTTTTCGGCGTGCATTTGCTGGGTTTTCGTCAGCTTTTCCCTGCACTTCGACAGCCCCGTGGTGCTTGCTGAATACACCGCAGGGTTGCCGAAATGGGAAAGCCGATTTGCACCGAATTGAAGAGAACAAAAACTCACCGAACGTGCGGTGACTTTTCAAATCTCTTTGAATAACCCTGTGTATATATATATATACTTATTTAGGGCCCTATCAGCTGGTGTGAGCTAACCCTTGCGTCGGCATGTTTTTGCGTTAGCACCAGGTAAATTCAGACTAGTGCCTGCCCAACAGATCATTTGACTCCCGCTACAAACAGGAAAAATCACTTCGCCTGTCGCTATTAGAGATTTGTGCTGCAAGCGTACTGTACTTTCCGCGTCCTATACTTAACATGGGGAGCGCTAGAGATCTCTAGCACTTTTGCCACTAACAGATCACTTTGTGCCAGCGGCAACTTTTTAAGGGAAGCTAATCGCAAAATTTTACCTACTTTTCAACCCTGGTGCTAATAACTCCAAATAAACTGAAAAACAGGTCCTCGTCCAAAATTAACAGGCAATCGAAAGGAATGCAGCACAGGTGTTCACTTGGCCCTATACACCATAGTAATGGATCTGGTCAGCAATGTCTCTGCTGTTGCAGTCGGCTCTATTATAAATGTATCCTTTATCCACATATATCCTAATTCTAAACATTTTATGCTGGGGTTATTCATAGTATGTAAGCGGTTGATTATTAGGGTGACCGTATGGACCAAATTTAAAGGGACACATGGACAAGTCTTGCCCTGAAACATGTATTATTTATATGCTGCAGCAGGTAAAATTATTGTGGCTCACCTGGCCTTCCTTTTGGATCTATTAAATGCAGTGTAATGATTCTACATGCTGTTAGGTGGCATTTATCATGCAATGCCCATCAGCCTCAATTAATATATGTGTGCATATAAACATGGATAATACTGGCACCTTGGAGGATTTTAATAATGCAGGGGTATGAGAGCTCTTGCCTGGATGTATTCATACTTATTCAAGCTTGTGAGGGCAGGGGATAGGTATGACCTGGCACTCTGCACTGGAAAAAAAAAGGTCCATCTTGTACACAACTGCATTAGCACTGGGTCTCAGCGATTTCCTAGCGTGCGCTAAATGACCTTGTACATAGACTCCTGCGGACAAGGTGATCTGTTAGTAGGTCATCAGGCACTAAGTTTTAGCGACTCATGCAAAATTTTTCCTTTAGCGATGGCATTTTACCTCACATCAGGTGATAGGGCCCTTAGCTTTTTTCAGTGATATGATTTAGTGGCGAAAATTATTAGTGGCCCCCAGTTTTGACTGTGGTATCTTATGTGCCCCCCCCCTAAATATTGTTCCTAGAGTCGCCACTGGCTAACACACACTGACTGCAACCTGAGAACACAGAGACCTAACCCACACTCATTAACCACAGTACAGAGAGCTATGACACACACTGCCGCCGGAGTATAGAGAGCTAATACAAGCACACACACTGCTGCCAGAGGACACATACACCTCACAGACACACAGTGACCAGGGTGCAGATACACACTGCGTGAACAGAGCACAGAATGCTAAAACACACACACTGTGTGACCGAGGCACAGATAACTAACACACACACTGTGTGACTGGGGCACAGATAACTAGCACACATGTACACACTGCGTGACCAGAGCGCTAACACACAGACGCGCACACACTGTGTGATCAGGGCATAGAAAGCTAACATACATACAAGCAGGGCCGGTACTAGGCTATTTTGCGCCCTAGGCCAGACCAGCTACTTGAGCCCCCCCCCAAAAAACCTGTGACATGTGTGAACGTGTCACAGAGCTCCACAGCAATAAAACTCCGTAATGTGCGGTGTGTATGAACGTATCACAGAATCCACAGCAATAAAACTCACCGTAACAGGCAGTGTGTATGAGCTTATCACAGAGCCCCACACCAATCAAACGCACAGTAATGGGTGGTGCATATGAGTTTATCACAGAGGTCCACATACCCCCACCCAATGTCACACACACGCACACAAATCCACACACACACATAAACGTACCCTCACAGCCCTGGTTGAGGCCTGGCTTTGGGCCTGGTGGTGTCCCCTGGCTTTGGGCCTGGTGGTGTCCCCTAGCTTCGGGCCTGGTGGTGTCCCCAGGCTTCGGGCCTGGTGGTCTCCCCAGGCCTCGGGCCTGGTGGTCTCCCCAGGCCTGTTGCAGTCTCCCCAGGCTTTGGGGATGGCCCGTGGGCCTCAATGAGCCATCCGTCAGGGCCAAGGGGGAGAGCGGCGTGGGAGCCGCTGTGCTCAGCGCCGTCCCAGGCCCCGCGGCTCCGTGCTCGCCTAGGTCCGGCGCCGGGGAGGATGTCTGGCCGCGGCTGTGCAGGCGCCTCCGGGGCGGCCGCAACCCATGGCGACCCCACTGCCAGCGTGGAGGGGGAGTGGGGGGTGGGCCACTGAGGTGTAGGGGCGGGCGCTGGCCTGCTGAATGAGGCGGGGCGTTCCTAGGTTTTTGCTGCGTGCAGCTGCTTCAGGGCCGTGCTGACTGTCCGGGCAGGGGTGCTTCATGCCACCTGCTGCATGGACCGGCCGGCCCTGCCTGTGTAGCGCTGTGCTCTTGGCGGCCGCCTAACTCGCCTAGCAGCAGCGCCGGTCCTGCATACAGGCACAGAAGGGAACAAAAAATAGGCCTGGGCTTTTTAAGGTGAGCAGCCCACTTTCATCTACCGCGATACATAAACACACATATATTTATACAGTCCTCGATATGCACCCCTATACCCATACTGCTGTACGTATATAGGCCTACCCGCACATATTATTCACCTATACGGGCGCACTGCAATAAAACTCAAGGGTCTTTTCACTAAAGGGTGAACTCAGGAGAATTGGCAGAAGAATTGAAAATTCTAGGTCAAAATGGCCAAACCAGAAAAATTCTCCCATTTATCTCACTTTCCAAATCGCCTATTTGGTCTAGATTGTTCTCTTCTGCTGTTCTCCTGTGTTTCACCTTTTATCGAATAGACCCTTTAGCAATGTGTTGTGTGTATGATTGTATCACAGAGCTCAGTCCGCAGCAATAAAACTTGCAATGCAATCATACACACTGCACATTACTGTATCACAGAGCTCCACAGCAATAACACTTACAGTAATGGGCAGTGTGTATGAGCGTATCAAAGCTCTACAGCAATAAAACTCACAGTAATGTGCAGTGTGTATGAGTGTATAACACAGCAATAAAACTCACAGTAATGTGCAGTGTGTAGGAGTGTATAACATAGCTCTACAGCAATAAAACTTACAGTAATGTGCAGTGTGTATGGGCGTATAACACAGCTCCACAGCAATAAAACTCACAGTAATGTGCAGTGTGTATGAGTGTATCACAGAGCTTTTTTTGTAGCAACGTTTATTAAATAAAAAAACAACTAAGATGAACCCAACTTTGAATATGTGGTGAGAGTAGAGAAGTACCTCCCACCCACTGGCATCACGGAACACAGTCTAAAAAACCCATGGAATGTGCAAGAAAAAAATAGAAAAATTATTATTTTCTTGCAACCGGAATGGAATTTATCTTATACAGCCTCTAATAGTTAATGAGGTGGCGGAGGGAATGTATAGAAAAGGTGGCAGGAGGTCCTGCCTCTGCTACCTGAGATAAAAGCTGGCAGCTGAATGAGATATGACAGGGACCTTAAAAGATTTCTAGTCTCCCCCTGGTGATGTCCTTTGAATTCATCCCACACCAATGGCGGAACTACCGCCATAGCGACCCACACGGGCGCTATGGGGCCCGCAGCTGAGTGAGGCCCGGTGAAGATGAGTTTTATTGCTGTGGATTCTGATACGCTGACACACACTGCACATTGCTGGGGTTTTATTGCTGTGGATTCTGATTTGCTGACACACACTTCACATTGCTGGGAGTTTTATTGCTGTGGATTCTGATACGCTGACACCAGTGATGTGCAGTGAGGTCAGTGGCTGGTGAGGCACTGGCTAGATATACACAAGGTTACACAGTCGCAAATTTACGCATTTGATTATCGTCATATAGGAGAATAGAGTTTCACGATTTATAAAGTAAAGTTTGTATTTTTTTTTTACAGTTCTAAGAGCATGCACTTACAATACTGACTAATAGAGGGCGCTATTACACCTTTTACTTTAAAGTAAAGTTTGCATATTGTTTTTTAGTTCTAGGAGCATGCACTTACAATACTGACTAATAAAGGGCGCTATTACACACATGCTGACTGCTGAGCTCTGCCTGCCCGCCCCCCATGACTGACGAGGACAGTCACATGACTGTCCTGCGTCAAGTAATCCATGGGGAGCGCTGCCTCCCATGGGAGGCGTTTTTTTTTTATTTAAAAAAAGAGTTGCTTGAGACCAATGGAGCTTTCCATTGGCTCAAGCTTTCAATTGCTCTCAGTGCCTCTGGAGGCACTGAAGAGCGTAGAACCAGGAAGTCAGCTTGAACAAATTGCGTAGGCTATGCTGGCTCAGTGCTGCCCCTACTGTCTGTGTAGTGAATCACAAACACACACGGCAGCTGGCAAACTGAAAGTACGGGGGGAAAAAAAGCGGAGGACAGCAGCACAGTAAGGGAGCGTGGAGAGGGGAGTATGAAAACTTTTTTCATTGAATAACATTTTATTTACAGATTAAATATACAAACATGTCATTACAGCACAATAAGCACGTTAATTTACTGGAATGGCAGGGGACCCTTGACTGCACGTCCCTGGCTGACACACACTGCACATTGCTGGGGTTTTATTGCTGTGGATTCTGATATGCTGACACACACTGCACATTGCTGGGGTTTTATTGCTGTGGATTCTGATACGCTGACACACCGTACATTGCTGGAGTTTTATTGCTGTGGATTCTGATATGCCGATACACACCGCACATTGCTGGGAGTTTTATTGCTGTGGATTCTGATACACTCAAGCACACTGCACATTGCTGGCAGTTTTATTGCTGTGGATTCTGGTATACTCATACACACCGCACATTGCTGGGAGTTTTATTGCTGTGGATTCTGATACACTCATACACACCGCACATTGCTGGGAGTTCTATTGCTGTGGATTCTGTGCCCATACACCCCAGCCATTACTGTGAGTTCTATTTATGTGAATTCTGTGCCCATACACCCCAGCCATTACTGTGAGTTATATTGCTGTGGATTCTGTGCCTGCTCATACACCCCAGCCATTACTGTGAGTTATATTGCTGTGGATTCTGTGCCCATACACCCCAGCCATTACTGTGAGTAATATTGCTTTGGCTCCTGTATATACTCATATGCCTATTACTGTGAAAGTTTACGGCTGTGGATTCTGTGTATGATTATACCCACACACTGCCCATTTCCATGAGAGTTTATTGCTATGCAGCTCTGTGATACGCTCATACATACCGCACATTACTGTGAGTTTTATTGCTGTGCAGCTCTGTGATACGCTCATACACACCGCACATTACTGTGAGTTTTATTGCTGTGCAGCTCCGTGATATGCTCTGTGATACTATGTTGTTCAATGGCATTAGTTAATTCTTTTTGTGTGGGTGGGTAGACTGCGGGGGGAGGTGTTAGGTTGCAGGCGGGGGGGGGACATACAACATTTTGTCATGGGGCCCTGTGATTTCTAGTTACGCCCCTGTCCCACACAATACAATGATGTGAGTCATTGATTGACCCATAGGGGGTTATTCAGAGAGATCCGAAATACAGTCAGGTCCAGAAATATTGGGACGTCGACACAATTCTAACTTCTTTGGCTCTATACACCACCACAATGGAGTTGGAATGAAACAAACACAATGTGCTATAACTGCAGACTGTCAGCTTTAATTTGAGGGTATGTACATCTGTAGCGAAACGCGTTTGAGTGTATTTTATATATTTATATATCTTTATTCATTAAACCTTCGATGGACTACTTCATCTCGATTGACTCCTGATGTTTTAATCCGCTCGTGGTATCCTGATAAAGCATCCCCAAGGTTCATGATTGCTGCTCCTTGTAGGACTTCAAATTTCGTGACTGCTGCTCCTTGAATTTCTAATAGGGGAATCGGTGCCCCTGGTTTACAAATCCACCGATTGGCTTGCAGTTTGGTGCCTATTTGATTGAATTGGCACCTCAAAGTGTGAGTATATCTCCTCTTTTGTACTTCTCCATATTGGATTACTACAGTCTGCACAATAGATTTTCTTTCTGTTTTTTTCCCCATCCCTTCATTATTCCATCTCTCGGAGGACATATATATGTGCTAGACATCCCTGACTGGAGTTGAAATAAAGAGACTGCTAGCGCCTGACACCGGTTTTGTATCCTGATATATTTACCTCATATGACCCTTTAGCTGCTATGGAGTTGGAGATACAGGGGTCCAAATGCTCCTCAGTGCAGACATACAGGGTTATTCAGAGAGAGGTGAAAAGCAGGGGAATGGCTGGAGAATGGAAAATTCTAGGTCAAAATAGCCGATTTGGAAAGTGAGCTAAGTGGGAGAATTTTTGGTTTGGCTATTTTGACCAAGAATTTTCCATTCTCCAGCCATTCTCCTGCTTTTTACCTCTCTCTGAATAACCCTGATAGTTATCCTTTCTCTGGGCCTATTCTGGGGCATGGGCCTGGAGCTGCTGCTCCATCAGCCCCTATGTTAATCCGACCCTGAATCCCTCCAATAAATCCTATGCTCACCTCTCATCCCACAGTGAGAACGGTGGACCGATCCGCCGCTTCTTGTTGCCAGGAGCAAAGTGATACTGGGGACAAATAGTTCCCAGTCTCCCACCATAATCACTCCGCAGGGCTCGCAGCCCGGAAGCTCAAACCTCTATGGAGTCAAACCTCATAGTCGTGGAAGCACTACCGCAAGTATCCCAGCGCTTACCAGCGCTTACGTTCCAGGGCAAGGTGCTGAAGTAGCGCTTGCCCCAGAATCTCACGCTACGATGGGGACTCTACAGGGAAAACTGCAGGCAAAGATTGTCCCCGTTAAGGTCCCCATTTTAGAGTTACCTATGGAATAGGGCCCATAGTGAAGGTGACGTATGACATGACACATGTAGCCAAATGACGCTACCTGCAGATCTCAGCCTATACTGGCCAAGTGATCCATCTTGGCAAGTCTATTCAAGTGTCCTTTGTCAAAAATGTGTAATTTTACCATGGCTATTTTATGAAAGCGTATTTATTTTTTTAACAGTCTTCCTAGACGTAACGTCTTTTTTTTTCATGGTGTCTATTTTACAAAGCATCATTTTCTCAAATAGTATTTTTAAAAGAAACGTCTCTTTTCAAGGAGTCTTTTTTCAAGTTGCATCTTTTTTCCGAATGCATCTTTTTTAAGGTATCCTTTTTTTAGGTGTCTTCTTTTTCATTACAGGTCTTTTTCAAGACACGTCTTTTATGAGGTATCTTTTTTATTTAAAGACGCACCTTTTTTGCCGCAACTTTTTTATGGCGTAGTTCTCATAGGATACCGTGAAGCCAACCAGGAAATTTCTTGGTATTCTAGTATGCTTATTTTACATGACTTGGAGGGGCCCTTACTCCTGAGCACATAGACAAGCTGCCACCAGTTTCAGTAAGGGCCAGGGCCCCCTAGAGCTATTGGGCGCCTGAACGCTCTTGAGCAGGGTCCTCTCTCCTACTGTTCTGTGTGTTTAACCTGTATGTATATTTGTTATTCTGCCTCCCATTGTACAGCGCTACGGAACTTGTAGCACTTTAAAAAACTTGTAACTGTAACATATCATGGTCTGCCACCCCCTGATGGCAGTCCTGCTGACACACACATACACTGTGAACACACACACTCACACACACAAACACACACTGATGCATTCAAACACATTATGACTGGGAAACTGAACTGGCACGCACACTGAACTGACACATACATTGCTAGTCTACACATACACACATTATGAGCTGACACACATACACTGTGAATTGACATGCAAACGTACACTATGAGCAGAGACACAAACACTGCATCTGGGGTACAGAGCTAACTGACACAGACAAATAAGCCCTCCAGCACCACCACAAACCATGACTGGGGGCACAGAAAGCTGACACACACCCATAAAGTATCATTTATGCAAGCACTTAGGTCGGGGTCAGACAAGCGTTTTTAAGAACGGAAGGAACGACTGTGAGAGTGGACCTTCCTTCTACTCTGACGCCTGTCTGGTGCCCGTCTGGCCACCTCGCTGAATGCAGTTAGTGCACTCAGCGCTGCAAGGCTCAATCCTCCTATGGAGGATTGCACTGCAGCCCCTTTGAACGCGCATTGTAGGACTTTGACAGGGGGGCTTTCTCAACGTCCACTGTAGCACTCGCAATTCGCTTTCGCACTAAAGTGTGTGGCCGGCCCAGTCGAAGCTTCACAACGCTGCGACAGACGCCGGGAGGCACGTCAGTACGGGTGCACATAGTGCCCTCGTCTGACCCCGGCCTTAATGGATACATTTTATCATTTGAACTGTCCCTTAGTGGGGTATCCTTTGTATCTCTGGTTTTCCTGATACCAAGAATTGTATTTTGCAGTATTCTCATACAGTGTTTTTACTTTTTGTTGTGCATGTGTTTTTACCTATGGTGCTTTTACCTTCTGGGGTTTTCTTATTTGTGTACCTGTAGCAAGCTGCCATGCACTTTTCAAAATATGTCATTATTATGTGTATATGTCATGCCTCTTCAGAATGCTTTAACAAAAAAATTTAAATTTTCATTCAGATTTCAATCATTTACAAGCGTGTAAAATTATTTTTTCACATTTTGTCATCCAAACCTTTGTGGTTATATATTCTATACGGTAATCCTGTTAAAAATATTTTAGAAATGGGAACCTGTTACTGGATTTTTCTGAGAAAATATGTAATTTTAACTAAAACCAAAAAAACAAACGTAATTTTTTGCTTGTATTTTGCCACATTGTGTTTTAGGATGATTTATCATGAAACACAATGCGGCAAAATACAAGCAAAAATATAAAAGGGAATAATTTTGTAAATATTTTAAACATTTCATAACCGCGCACCACATGCAGTGTTTATAAATGTGATTTTAAACTTATTTGTACTTGTGGAACTAGGCCAGAGAATAGACAGAGGGCTATATTACAATCTAGAAGCTAAAACGGAGATGCTAAGAAGAAAAACCTGTGCCTGTAGGTTTCTCCTTATCGTCCCCGTTTTAGCATGATATTACTCTACCGCTGCTAAACCAGCAGCCTGCACCGTAACACGGCGCTAAGTCTCAGGATGCTGGCGGCAGCATTAAGCACCGCTGCGAGCATCCCCTCCATGGAGTCCATAGGACTCCATTGAGGCTTCTGCTGCCGGTCATATGACCTGCAGGATCTCACCTCGCGAGATCCAGCAGGTCGGCGTAGTGATTCACAGAGGGAGACTGGGGGAATTTTTCCCTCCAGTCTCTCTCTGCTCCCGTCTACCAGAAGAAGTGGATCGAGCCAGCGTTCTAGTTGCGGGATCAGAGGTGAGTATCTGATTTTAAGGGTTTTTTATCTGGTTCTAATTGATTCCGCAGAAGCGGAATCCATTAGCACCAGGTCCTAGCTGTGGTTAACTTTTCAGTTAACCACAGCTTGGCGTAATTAGCTTTACGACTTTGTAACGCTAATTAACTCTTTGCGCTCCCCATGTTAACTCAGAGGAAAAGCAGAGAGAAACAAATGATGTTTTATTCTTCAGTTGCAACATTTCATTTTCAGGTGAGCAAGTGTGTAAAATACATATAATCTGTGTATATGCACCCACATCTTATCCAACCCCAAACCAGGTGATTTATTAATATATCTCCTATGTACATAACAGTTTGGTGTACCTTTCTGTGAAGTATACACAATGGCCCGATAGTTTGTGATGCCTACTAAAAAGTCTGGGAATAGCCTATTTTCTGAGGCTGCCTCCTGCACCTAGACCAGGGGTCAGCAACCTTGGCTCCCTAGATATTTTGGAACTATATTTACCAGGAGGCTCATCCATGCTGATGAGTGACT
Source organism: Leptobrachium leishanense (assembly GCA_009667805.1). Lineage (NCBI taxonomy): Eukaryota > Metazoa > Chordata > Amphibia > Anura > Megophryidae > Leptobrachium > Leptobrachium leishanense. Next base: position 81,645,568 of record CM019070.1, on the reverse strand, counting down.
GAGCATTAGGGATGAGCTGTTCGGTTCGATCTGTTCGGAGTTTGCCAACAGTTCAAAAAGAAAAAAATATTTGAAAAAAGTATAAAAAATGCTTAAAAATACAAACAAATCTAGAAATGAAGAGACTCTTTACTGCAGAATATTATAAGCAACAGGTTTATTACATATTGAATTAAAACGGGAATATTTTTAACATTGAAGCCTATGGGATAAAACATTCCTGTTACTAAAACATCAGGTAGACACGGCCCTCTAATCAGGCACTGTAGAGGGCAGCCTGCCGGGGCCTCCCAAGGATCCCCTTGAGGAGCATGCGGCCGCCAGATGACAGAGCTGCGACTGTGCGGGCTAGCCGCCTGGGTGCATGTGGCAGAGACAGGTGGCGCAGGGAGGGAACCACTGCACCTGCGGCCATGGCAGACCCCCCCCCACAACCAGGATCCAGGGAGCCCCCACTGACCACCAGGCTAAGGTAAGACGACACATTTCTAAAAAAAATTAAATCCGAGGACATTTTTAAATGTCCCCGGGAACATAAAATAAAACCTTTTTTTTTCTTTTTCTACCTTGCTAAATGTATTTAATTATATATATTAGATACATTCAGCCAGGTAGAGGGGGTGGCATGTGGGCTGCGCAGGGTCTCATACAGTGGTTTGTTTTTTTTGTGTGTATATTTTTATCAAATTTATAGGGGAAGATAAGGGCAGGTATGATATATATCTATATTCTTATCTATATATATTGTAGAGCTGTGTTAAAAAGACTGTTCTGCTGCATTTACCTACAATGGCCACCAGAGGGAGACAGAGACCTGGTGGATTAATGCTGCACAACCAAGGAGAGAACTGTACTACGTTTTCCAGCATGCTTTGCGGTGAATGCAGGAAGTGGGTGGGGAGAAAGGACATACATCCGCAGCCTCGTGCAGAGGAGAGCCAGTGCGTGCCAAGGGGTGATTAGAGCAAGACGCACGTGAGACAAGGAGCGATTATGACCAGGCCGGAGCGCAGGTGCTGCTTTGCGGAGCTGGAGATCGGCCCAAATCACTTGCCAGAAGACCTATTAACCTATCGGTGAGAAGTTTAAAAGATACAGAGCTACAGAAGGACCCCGAGTTAGGAAACCGCGATGATCTAATGGGAGTGCAGGCGGTAAACTGAGCATCTTGTGGCAGAAACGGACAAGCAAGACAAGCGGATGCGGTGGCACAGAGTCCCAGTCAAGTCGAGCGGAAAGACGTCCTGGGTCGAGCAGAGCGCAGAGTATCTGGCGGATGGGTGAGAGGCCTTCCCGGCCACAGTGAAAATAATAAAGCACGCTGCAGTTTGTCTAAACCTACAGGGCCCCAACGTGACTAGTCGAAGACAGATTGAAATCATTCACTGGCCAGTTGAATCTAGTACCGGGGTACCAACACACGCATACACGTACACCTTCTTGGGACACAACCTGTACGGGACTCACATTACAGCAACGAAGGTGTTAAAATTCCGTTTTCTTCTCCGCTGCGCGTTTCTCGCATTACGAACTTCTGTAAATATATATGTATACTGTGCTGCTCTATATATGGCAGTTTATTTGAGATCAGTAAACTATATAACTTATAAAATCCACAACAGTGCTGGTGTATATTTATTCCCTAGTGCGGGGAGACTGACCCCAGGTTTAAATTCAGCGGCTCCTCCTGGAGTGAGCGCTACAATATAAATGCGAAAGTCCTGACTGACTGACTGACTCATCAACGCCCAGCTGAAACCGTCTAACCTAGGAACGTGAAATTTTGAAGGTGCACTGTTTTTATGATGTAGGCACCCACTAAGGAAGGATTTTTGGAAACTCCGCCCCTAAGGGGGTGAAAAAGGGGGTTGAATATTTTAAACACGATACCTATAGCTCAAAAACAGAAGATGCTACAGATGTGAAAATCGGTATTTAGATTCGTCTTGAAAAATAAAAAAACACGTATTTTACCAGTTTTCAAAAATCCAAGTAGGGGGCGAAAAAAGGGGGTTGAATATTTTAAATATTTTAAACAGGATACCTATATCTCCAAAACAGACGATGTTACAGTCCTGAAAAGTGGTATTTAGATTCGTCTTGAAAAATAAAACAACACGTATTTTACCATGTTCTGAAAATTCCTTGGGGGGCAAAAACGGGGGTTGAATACCTTTATCAGTATACCTATATTTCAAAAACCGAAGATGTTACGGGTGTGAAATTTGGTATTTACAATCTTCATGGAAAAAACCCCCCGTTTTTTTGCCATTTTCCACAAATCCAATTGGGGGGGTTGGGGGAAAGGGGTCTGAATATTTTTTATCATTATACCTATATTTCAAAAACCAAAGATGTTACAGACGTGAAATTTGGTATTTACAATCTTCTTGAAAAATAAAAACAGGTGTTTTGCCATTTTCCAAAAATCCCAAGGGGTGGATGAATAAAAGGGGGGCTAAATACTTTTAAACAGGATACCTATATCTCAAAAACAGAAGATGTTACATACGTGAAAATTGGTATTTAGATTTGTCTTGAGAAACAAAAAAACACCTATTTTACCATTTTCCAAAAATTCAGTGGAGGGGGGGCAAAAAGGGGGGTTGAATACTTTTATCAGTATACCTATATTTCACAAACCAAAGATGTTACAGGTGTGAAATTTGGTATTTACAATCTTCGTGAAAGCAAACAAACATGTGTTTTGCCATTTTCCACAAATCCAAATAAGGGGGCGGTCGAGGGAAAGGGGTCTGAATACTTTTATCAGTATATCTATAGTTCAAAAACCAAGATGTTACAGGTGTGAAGTTTGGTAATTACAATCTTATGAAAATAAAGAAACACGTGTTTTACCATTTTCCAGAGATCCAAGTGGGGGGGGGGGTAAAAAAGGCGGGGTGAATACTTTTAAACAGGATACATACATCTCAAAAACAGAAGATGTTACAGATGTGAAAATTGGTATTTAGATTTGTCTTGAGAAACAAAAAAACACCTATTTTACCATTTTCCAAAAATCCAGTGGGAGGGGAAAAAGGGGGGGTTGAATACTTTTATCAGTATACCTATATTTCCAAAAACCAAAGATGTTACAGGTGTGAAATCTGGCACTTACAATCTTCTTGAAAAATAAAAAAACACATGTTTTACCATTTTCCAAGAATCCCACGTGGTGGGTGAAAAAAGGGGGGTGAATACTTTTCAACAGGATACCTATATCTCAAAAACAGAAGATGTTACAGACGTGAAAATTGGTATTTAGATTCGTCTTGAAAATAAAACAACACGTATTTTACCATTTTCAAAAAATCCAGTGGGGGGGGAAGGGGGTGAATACCTTTATCACTATACCTATATTTCAAAAACCAATGATGTTACAGGTGTGATATTCGATATTTACAATCTTCGTGCAAAAAAAACAAACATGTTTTACCATTTTCCGAAAATCCAGTTAAGGGGGTGGGGGAAAGGGATGTGAATACTTTTATCAGTATACCTATATTTCAAAAACCAAAGATGTTACAGGTGTGAAATTTGGCACGTACATTCTTCTTGAAAAATAAAAAAAACACGTGTTTTACAATTTTCCAAAAATCCCAAGTTGGGGGGGAAAGGGGGGTTCTACCAAAAAAACCTCAAGTTTCTTTTAAAAACTATTTTAACAAATCCTAAAATCCACGCGAGCCGAAGCCGCGTGCAAAAGCTAGTAAATATATATATCCAGACTTGTATTACACACACATTTTGGCATGTGGACAATCTCAACTAAATGCCCCCCCCATTTGGCTGATCCCTCCAGAAGAAATGTTGAACCCGATTGAGCAGAGAATAATATAGATATTCTCTGCTCTGTCGGGTTCAACATTTCTTCTGGAGGAATCAGCCAAATGGGCGGGCACATTTAGTTGAGATTGTCCACATGCCACCCCCCACTTGTGCGTATGTGTATATATGGTCTGAGGTCTGTGAGTGGGTGTATATATATATCTGCGTGTTGATATACGTACAGTGGCAAGAAAAAGTATGTGAACCCTTTGGGATTACGTGGAGTTTTGCATGAATTGGTCATAAAATGTGCTCTGATCTTCATCTAAGTCACAACAATTTGAAAAACACCGTCTGCTTAAAATAATACAACACAAACATATGTTTTCATGTTTTTATTGAACAGAACATGTAAACATTTACAGTGCAGGGTGGAAAAAGTATGTGAACCTTTGGACTTAATAACTGGTTGACCCTCCTTTGGCAGCAATAACCTCAACCAAACGTTTCCTGTGGTTGCAGATCAGACCTGCACAACGATCTGAAGTAATTTTGGATCACTCCTCTTCACAAAACTGTTTCAGTGTAGCAATATTCTTGGGATGTCTGGTGTGAATCGCTCTCTTAAGGTCATGCCACAGCATTTCAATCGGACTGAGGTCAGAACTCTGACTGGGCCACTCCAGTAGGCGTATTTTGTTTTGTTGAAGCCATTCTTTTGTTGAATTACTTGTATGCTTTGGGTCATTGTCCTGTTGCATCACCCATCCTCTGTGGAGCTTCAGTTGGCGGACAGATGGTCTTACGTTTTCCTGCAAAATGTCTTGATAAACTCTGGAATTTATTTTTCCATCAGTGACAACAATCCGTCCAGGCCCTGAGGCAGCAAAGCAGCCCCAAACCATGATGCTCCCTCCGCCATGTTTTACAATGGGGATGTTTTGATGTTGGTGTGCTGTGCCTTTTTTTCTCCACACATAGTGTTGTGTGTTTTTTCCAAACAACTCAATTTTGGTTTCATCTGTCCACAGAATATTTTGCCAGTAGTGCTGTGGAACATCCAGGTGCTCTTTTGCAAACTTGAAACGTGCTGCAATATTCTTTTTGGACAGCAATGGCTTCCTCCGTGGTGTCCTCCCATGTACTCCATTCTTGTTTAATGTTTTCCTTATTGTAGATGTGTCAACAAAAATGTTAGCATGTGCCAGAGATTTCTGTAATTCTTTAGCTGATACTCTAGGATTCTTCTTTACCTCATTAAGCATTCTGCGCTGTGCTCTTGCAGTCATCTTTACAGGATGACCACGCCTAAGGGAGAGTAGCAACAGTGCTGAACTTTCTCCATTTATAGACAGTCTGTCTTACCGTGGACACATGAACATCAAGGCTTTTGGAGATACGTTTGTAACCCGTTCCAGCTTCATGCTGTAACGTTGGGGGCTTCCAGCCCCTCCGGTGTGCTCGGCGGCAGCATGTCTGATGCTGCTCGCTTGCCAGTGCCCGGTTTAAATAGAGACAGGCAGGGAGGTGGCTGCATGAGGCGTGGCTTGAGAGGGGGGCTCGGTCTGGTGCCGGGGACCTATCAGAGGAGTCCAGGTCTTTTAAAAACCAACAGTTCCTTCTAAGCAGTGCCAGATCGTGGTTATCCATACCTGAGCTCCCTGTACCTGTATTCTCTCGTGATTGAACCTGTTACTGACCTCTGCTTGTTTTCTGACTATTTTGCCTTCCGTTACTTAGACTATTTCCTTGTACTACGCTCCTGCACTGATATCGACTGGCTATTCCCTTTGACCATTCTATACTCTGTATTCCTGATTCTGGCTCGTTGGACTACCCCCGTGTTGCTGACCTGGTTTTGTATTACGACATTGTCTTTGATTAACCCTTTCTGTCTAGCTAGTATATATATACCTGGCCAATTGTAAGGACCAGACAGTTAGGGATTCTTTTACGGCTACCCTGTTGGTAGCTTTTGGGCTCTGTGGAGTGTTGGACTTTAAGGACTGCATGGTGGGATCCGGGAACCGTGACACATGCAAGTCAACAATTCTTGATCGTAGGTCTTCTGAGAGCTCTTTTCTGCGAGGCATGGTTCACATCAGGCAGTGCTTCTTGAAGCCAGTAAACCCAAAATTGGTGTGTGTTTTTAAAGGGCAGGACAGCTTTCAGCAACACATCCAATAATATCACACTGGTTGGACTCAAGGTTGGCTCACTCCTGGCTCCAATTAGCTCTTGGAGAAGTCATTAGGCTAGGGGTTCACATACTTTTTCCACCCTGCACTGTGAATTTTACACGTTATGTTCAATAAACACATGAAAACATATAATGTTTGTGTTGTATTATTTTAAGCAGACTGTGTTTTTCAAATTGTTGTGACTTAGATGAAGATCAGAGCACATTTTATGACCAATTCATGCAAAACTCCACGTAATCCCAAAGGGTTCACATACTTTTTCTTGCCACTGTATATATAGGTCTGCGTGTTGATATATATGTATATGTCTGTGTGTGGTATCAATGCAGCCCTACTCTATACACAGCGCTCTGTGTCCCTATAATATATATGATCAGGGGTTATCTTTTTTTTATATTTTTATACTATTCCTATTAAATTAACAGTAGTTTTTGATGTATTTTATTCAGTAGAAACTTTTTTTGCCTATATAACATGTACTTTGTGTGTACATTTTAATTTAGTTAGTGGATTCCTGTCCAGTGCGGTGAGAAGCAAACGTAATGCAGTGTAGACACGCTGCGAGGCAGAGCGGAGTGAAGTCAAGCCTGCAAAATGTTTGCTTCGCTTCACTACGCTGTGCGTCACTACACGCTCAGTGTGTCTCCGCCTTTATTCCCGCATCGCTAGTTTACCAAATCAGTTTGTATACTTGTTACTGACCCTGCTTGTTCTGAGGACCCGATCTGTTGCCGACTTTGCCTGCCATTTGACTATTCTCTCTGTTTATTCCCTGCCTGTTCTGTTTGCTTCCTGTTGCTACTGGTGTGCACCGATTCTCACCATATACAGTAGCACAGTACAAGTGCCTAAACATTGCTGACCCGGTTTTGTTATAGCTGCTGATGTAACTGAATAGATCGCGGATCTCTTCTGCATTACAAAAACCTCCACCATTGCACTCTTCCACAATACCTCAGAGGGGTTATGGTGTGAAGGCACTTGTTGCCACCAAAGGCACAATATTTGGGTGCACTGCCACTGGCGCCTATACCAGATTCATATAATTTTACTATTGGACCGCAGGGTCCACCGCTGCACTCTTCCACAATACCACAGAGGGGTTACGGTGTGAAGGCACTTGCTGCCACCAAAGGCACAATATTTGGGTGCACTGACGCCTGTACCAGATTCATATCATTTTAATATTTGACCGCAGGATCCAACCCTGCACTCTTCCACAATACCACAGAGGGGTTACGGTGTGACGGCACTGTTGCCGACACTAAAGGCCCAATTTTAAAGCACCTATTGTTACTTTCATCCAAAGCCTGCATAAGTTTCACAATAATTTAGCCATAAAAATCACTAAACTTGTTCTGCGTTACCTAAACGTCTCCTCTTTTCATACAGGCTGCAGCCCCAAGCAGTTGTTTATGAATAGATTAAAGGAAAACCATTTACCGTCATTTGAAATGTCTTTTTTTTTTTAAATGTTTCTATACATCCTACAAATCCGCCACTTCACGGGCAGGTTATGGGGACCTCCTACGCACGATATTTGAAGGAATCTTTTGTTTTGATTCTTAACCTTTATTTCATGGAAAACTCACTGTTCCTTTAAAATGTTTTTTTTATTTACTTTTTGTCCTTGTTTCCTGACCCCCATGGCATTACCCAGACCCCCATACACCTTTTATGGCAAATATCTTGCATAAAACACCTTAATTCACAAGTGTTTTAAAGAAATTAGTGAGCCCCAAAATACAGCGTGGTACGTTTTGTATGACGAGACACAGATCACCTTAATTCACAAGTGTTTTAAAGAAATTAGTGAGCCCCAAAAAGATTTGCTGACACAGTGACAAGACCCAGAAAATCACCTCAATTCACAAATGTTTTAAATAAAGTTGTAAACCCCAAAAAAACTTGCTGGCACAGTGACAAGACACACATCACCTAAATTCCCTGATATTTGGTCGAAATGAGATCCCCCCAGTAGCATGGCAGACCGGCAGTAACAACACACACAACTATCTTCTTTGAAATCTCCTCTGAAATGCGTGCAGAATCGGCGCGTTGAAACCTTATATAGTGTGCTGCGGGACTTAGCTCTGTGAGCCCATGATTGGGCAAAATTTGCCCAATCAGGACTCTGAGCGGTGATTGGCATAGTGTTCAACCAGTCTTGCACCAGACCTGTGGTCAGGTGCAAGGCTGTAGCCAATTACGAGCTTCAGGCAGTGGGAAAATGCATTGTGGTCCATTGTGGTCGAACATGCGGCGAACACCCGGAAATGTTCGGGGTTCGCGATCCGCCCGAACAGGCTAAGTTCGGGTCGAACCCCGAACCGTCCGAACCCGAACAGCTCATCCCTAATGGTGATGAGATGGGGCATGACATTATCCCCTCTCAATGGTCGCACTCCGTAAATAACATAGTGTAACACCATATGCCTAGTTTATCGATCCCAATATATGGATGTACTCACATGGTATATGACCTAACTTAGGTCCTAAAGTTGTTCGCCCAGAGGTTGTTTGGTTAGGTACAACTTTCCAGAAAAAACATGAATTGATCCAGGACAGCAGTGGATAGGTATCAAGTAATTTAGTTAAAATAATACAAGGATTAAAACATAATACTCGCCAAAACGCATTTCACCATTACGTCTCATGTACCTGTGGCTTCCTCAGTTGACTATTACAATGAGAGGATTATGTCCTGAAAATCATAATATTAAGGGTTATAATATTTAATATATATATAATAAGAATAAAATCTGTGTAGAAAATTCCACTCACATCTTAAAGAGCCCTAACCGGCTCTGGAATGCGCAATTATGGGTTATTAATTCAGCCACCCAGCAGCTCTTGTGTATATTCAGTCCTCGGGATCCTAGATATGTAAAATAAATAACATACAGGGTTATTCAGAGAGCGTGAAAAGCAGGAGAATGACTGGAGAATGAAAAATTCTAGTTCAAAATAGTCGATTTGGAAAGTGAGATGAAAGGGAGAATTTTTCCGGTTTGTCTATTTTGACCTAGAATTTTTCATTCTCCAGTCATTCTCCTGCTTTTCACACTCTCTGAATAACCCTGATAGTGTAACACCATATGCCAAGTTTATCGATCCCAATACATGGATGTACTCACATAGTATAGGACCTAACTTAGGTCCTAAATTTGATCGCCCAGAGGTTGTTTGGTTAGGTGCAACCTTCCAGAAAAACCATGCATTGATCCAGGATGGCAGTGGATACGTATCAAGTAATTTATTTAAAATAATACAAGGATTAAAACATAATACTCGACAAAACGCGTTTCACCATTGGATCTCACGTACCTGTGGCTTCCTCTGTTGGCTATTACAATGAGAGGATTATGTCCTAAAAAAAACATAATATTAAGGGTTATAATATTTAACATATATATATATATAATAAGGATAAAATCAGCTTGAACAATGGAGAATTCTCATGGCCTTTCTGGGGTCAACAAGGGATTATCCCCCAGTTTGAAGCATAATTGGAAAATGCTTCAGACTGGGTTTTTGCCTTCTTTTAGATCAACACAAGGAATTGACGTGTGAAAGGCTGAAATTGATGGACGGTTGTCTCTTTTAAGCGTATGTAACTAATTTGAACAGAAATGTATGTAAACATGCAAATACATTAAAAAACCCAAATACAGGCCATTCATATTCTATACTGCAGCCACTAGAGGGACACAATACCCTAGTTTGCCATTAGTAAAGACAACCATCTAGCTCAGTGTGCTTAAGTGTGGTCAGATGAAGGAAAAGTGTAGAGTGTGTTTTAGTTTGAAGAGGAGAAAGTAATGAAAAAATTACAGTAAGAGGCTTATTTAAAAAGCGCAGGTGTTTGCTGAAGTTACAAGCATCAGTGAAAATTGCCATTATTGCAACAGTGATAAACACCGGAGTTTCACAGAATAACCCAACTGCAGCAGGTGAAACTTCACTGTGAATACCTGTTGAATAACCCTTTAAGTCTTACTTATCTATTGGATGGACAAAGGGGGAATAAGCAGCAATAAGGGACAAAAGCCTGGTTTTAATTCCAATGGCAAAATTTTACAAAAAAAAAAAATCCTTGTTTCTTTGGAAATATTTTTTTGAAATTATAACTGATTCAATTGAAAATTTTGTGCATAACTGAAAATCGAAAAATTATTCTGGTTGGAAGAAAATCTGCCTACTAAAATGCCAAGAAAAACATTTTTGGCCAGCAAATCTCAATGTATCCTTACTGGTAAAATACTTTACAAATAAATAAATAAACATATCAATTTTTGCTATTATAGGGGTTATTCAAAGAGCACCGAATTAGTCACCAAATTGTACTGAACGGTGAATTTCCCCGTACGGTGCAATTTCGTGACCATTCAGCAATTCAAAAAGCTGGCGATTCGCCATGTATTATAAAATTGTCAGCGAAGTACAGTTATCCTCAGCGGCAATGAAATTCCTCACATGGAAGTAATGGTTAATCTATTCAGAGACCACCGAACAGCTGTGAAAAGTTGTCGAAATGCTCTTCTGTTATGTGCTTTCATTCGGCAGGTTTGTTCTGGCGGTTTCAAGCGAATCTCATAGGTTTCAATGCGAAAAAATTCCCCATTTTTATTAATTCATTAATTTTTATTCAATGGTTTTATTCTTTTCATTTGCAGCAAAATGCATCTTTATTAATCTATTTATTAGAATTTTTTAGGTAGTTTTTTGGATTTTTTTGGACAAATTTTTGATTTCAGATTTTTTTTAAATGGCTTTTTTTTTTTATTCTGTAACAGGATCTTATATATTACTTCCTTGCATTTTCATGCATTATTTTTGTTTAAAACGTGTTTTAAAAGTTGCAGGGTTTTTTTACCCCTATTTGGCGGCTGGTCGGCTTTTTTCGGCAGCTGGTCGGCATTTTTGGAGGCATTCGGCAGTTTATCAGATCTATTCAGTGGTTTATCGGATGCATTAGGCGGGTCGATTCGGCGCGCTTCGGGAACCATGCAGTGAATGCTGACTTCATCGCAGGGTTGGCGAATTGAACTCGCCGAGGTGTGCCGAAATAGAGAGCACCGAAATGTCGGTGACATCTCGGTGCTCTCTGAAAAAACCCTTAAGCATACCTCTTTGAAAAATCAGATGCTTCAAAAAAAGCTTAAAGTCTTACTTTTCCTTGTTTCCCTGCCTTATAATACATTTATCAACTCTTTTCAGCAATTGGATTTTTATTTTTTGGAAATCGACTTACCGATATTGTCGAATTGAATTTCTGATGCTGAAATCCTTATTTTTTTATTTTATTCAAAACCTGTGTTAGAGAAACATACTTGAATGCAATATTGAACAATACGCAGCTAAAGTGAGTACATAAATTAGAAATGCAGCAAAATGAACTATTAATATCACAGCTAATGTCGGTAGCACATTATTGAATGGTAGAGGAACAGAAAAAGGGAAAATCACAATCTTCAAAGTATCACAAATGGTTTTGCAGATGTTTACAGATGGGCGCACATGTCTGTAGGGAGTGCTATTGTGTAGTAGGGATCAGGAAAAACACTGCTTAAGGTGGATTTTGGCCAGAAAGAGGGACTCACAGACATTTAACAGTGGACAAAGACAGGAGAGACACAAGGAGGGGGACGTGAACATTGAAGGAAAGAGGGTAGGTATAAAAGGAAATAGGACGGTAAAATAGATAAATAAAGAGAAGAACAAAAAAGGAAGGAGAGGGAAAAACAAAAAGGGTGAGACCCCACAAAACAAAACTGTATGGCTGACAAGAAAAGAAAAGGTCTGATGGGCGGTGATGGCTATCTCTAGGTCACGAGGAATGAAGTCAATTGATTACGGATGGACTGACAGGAAAGGAAAGGGTTCGTCGGGCGGCGGTGGCTATCTCAGGTTTGAGAGAATGAGCTCAGATGTTCTTGGCAGGAGGACGAGGACAAGTTTAAATGCCAATGATACCACTTAAGAAGATGATTGTCTAGTTATTCCTCTGCTACAGCCACAAGATGTTCCAGGTTCAACAAGCCTTCCATACTAAGTTGTAATCCAGTCCTTATATGTGGGCAGGCGTCTGCTATTTCCAGGAACGTGCTATAAGCATTCGCACTGTCAAGATCAAGGGGAGCGCCACGGGTTTTTTGATTGAGCCTACTGAGAGGGGTGAATGTGTGAGAAAAATGTCCTGAGAGTAAGAGGCAGGTCGAGGTCTGTGATTTCAGTTACAGTTTCCTGTATTTGTCTCCAAAAGAAGGATACTGTATGTGCACACAGGACCACCAGATATGTAAGTAGGAAACGTCTGGGTCATCTCACCTCCAGCAGTTCGGGGTAAGGTGCAGTCCTATCTGAAACAAAAGAGATTGGAGTGTAGTACCAGAATGCTAGAACTTTATTAGGCGTTAGACTGTAAGCGAGCCTGTGGGGAGCCACGGTAGACTAACTCATATGTGTCTCACCACTGGTCATCCGAGATAGAAGTGTCCAGCGTCAATTCCCAGTTTCTCTCAAAGGACGGGGGCATGGGTTCTGGATAGTTTTGTAAGAGTCTGTATATTATTATTATTATATTATTATTCTTTATTTATAAAGCGCCAGCATATTCCGCAGCGCTGTACAATAGGCACAGTATAGACAGGGTTACAATACAATACATTGAACAGCATTTGACAAACAGTGCAGGAGGAGATGAGGCCATATTCCCGTAGGAACTCACAATCTAGGAGGGTTGGGGTTGGAAACAGGAGGAGAGGACTGCAAGGTGAGAGTGATTGATGGTTGCGTCAGTGAGTTGGGTGGTAGGCTTCCCTAAATAGGAACGTTTTAAGGGAGCCTTTGAAGGAAGAGAAGTTAGGGGAAAGTCTGACAGTAAGGGAGAGCGTTCCAGAGAGTGGGGGCTGCGCGTGAGAAATCCTGCAGTCTATCATGGGAAGAGGTGATGCGGGGAGAAGCTAGGCGCAGGTCACTGTTTGACCTTAGGGAGCGGGCTGGGGTGTATTTGGTGATTAGTGAGGACAGGTAGTGGGGAGCTGAGTTAGTGAGGGTTTTGTAGGTAAGGATAAGGATTTTGAACTTAATTCTGCAGTGGATGGGGAGCCAGTGAAGGGACTCGCAGCGGGGACGGCAGAGACAGAGCGGCGGGTGAGGTGAATTAGCCTGGCGGAGGCGTTCAGGATGGATTGTAGGGGGAGAGGCGGGACAGAGGGAGGCCAGATAAGAGATTATTGCAATAGTCGAGTCGGGAGATTACCAGGGCGTGTATGAGTTGTTTTGTGGTGAAAACGGTAAGAAATGGCCGAATTCTGGAAATATTACGCAGTTGGTATCGGTAGGAGGAGGAAAGAGACTTGATGTGGGGGATGAAGGAAAGAGCAGAGTCAAGTGTAACTCAAGACAGCAAACTTGGTTTGATGGGGAGATGGTGATACCCTCCACCGTGATAGAGAAGTCAGGAGGTGGGGAGGCATTGGAGGGAGGAATAAGTAGGAGCTCAGTCTTTGACATGTTGATCTTTAGGTGGTGGGAGGCCATCCAGGAGGAGATGCCAGATAAGCAGTCACTGACTTTGGAAAGGACAGGGGGAGAGAGATCAGGGGTAGAGAGGTAGATCTGAGTGTCATCAGCGTAGAGGTGGTAATTAAAGCCAAAGCGGTTGATGATTTTGCCCAGGGAGGAGGTGTAGATGGAAAAGAGCAGAGGACCAAGGACAGAGCCTTGAGGTACACCAACAGATAGAGGCAATGAAGAGGAGGAGTTACCAGCAAAGGACACACATAAGGACCTGTTGGATAAATAGGAGTCAACCCAAGCGAGTGCAGTGTCACCGAGACCCATAGAGTTGAGGGTCTGTAGAAGGAGGGGGTGGTCAACAGTGTCAAAAGCAGCCGAGAGGTCAAGCAGGATGAGAATAGAATAGTGGCCGTGTTTTTTAGCAGTTAGGAGGTCGTTGGTGACTTTGGTGAGGGCAGTTTCAGTTGAGTTTAGGGGACGGAAGCCAGATTGCAGGGAGTCAAGTAGGGAATTGGAGGACAGGAAGAGGGAGGCGGTTGAAGACTAGTTTTTCTAAGAGCTTTGATGTGAAGGGAAGCAGGGATACAGGGCGGTAGTTGGATGGAGAGTTGGGATCGAGGGATGGTTTCTTTAGTAAAGGGGTAACTAGCACGTGTTTGAAGGCGGATGGGAAGGAGCCAGATGGGAAGGAGCCAGTGGAGAGAGATAGGTTGAAGATGTGTGTGAGAGCAGGGGTGAGGGAGGAGGAGAGGGGAGGAATTAGATGTGAGGGAATGGGGTCGAGCAGGCACGTGGTGAGATGTGAGGAGGACAATAAGGAATTGACTTCCTCCTCAGTGGCTGGGAGGAAGCGGCAGAGGGTGGCAGAGGGGACCTGTGGGAGTGGAGGTGGCAGATAACTATCTTGTGTTGGGATGTTGCTTCTGATAGTTAGAGTTTTACTGAGGAAGTAGTCTGCCAGGTCTTGAGCGCTGAAGGCAGCTGAGGGGGGAGGTGCAGGTGGGTAGAGGAGGTGTTGAAGGTGGACCAGAGCCGTTTAGGGTTGGAGGACAGCGTAGATATAAGAGATGAGAAGAAGGATTGTTTGGCCAAGTGGAGGGCAGAGGTGTATGACCAGAGAATAAACTTGAAGTGAACAAAATCAGCTTCAGAGCGGGATTTCCTCCAGGCACGCTCTGCAGTGCGGGAGCATCTTTGCAGGTAGCGAGTCTGGAGGGTGTGCCAGGGCTGAAGTTGGCGGCGTGGGGCCTTACAGAGTCGAAGAGGAGCAAGCGTGTCTAGAGCAGTGATAAGTGTGGTGTTATAGTGATTAGTGGCAGCATCAGGGCAGGTGAAGGATGAGGTGTGAGGGAGGTGGTGATGTAGATTGGAGAATTGATGGGGATCCACAGCATGTAGATTTATGCGAGTGTGTGTGCGGGGTGGGGGAGCAGGGTGTTTAGGAAGTCCAGATAGGTTGAAAGAGAGAAGGTGGTGGTCAGAGATGGGGAAAGGGCGACAGTTGAACTCAGAAATGGAGCAGAGGTTGGAAAAGACAAGGTCAATAGCGTGACCATCGCGGTGGGTAGGGAGGAGGGAGGATTGTGTGAGTCCAAGGGAGGACGTGAGTGAAAGAAGTTTGGAGGCAGCAGGGGCGGAAGGATCATCAATGGGAATGTTGAAGTCCCCGAGAATTAGGCATGGAAGATTAGAAGACAGGAAGTGAGAAAGCCAGGTAGCAAAGTGGTCAAAGAACTGGGAGGTTGGTCCCGGTGGGCGGTAGATGACTGCCACCCTGAGGGTCAGAGGGGAGAACAGGCAGATGCAGTGTGTCTCGGAGGAGAAGGAGAGGGATGGGGGTGGAGGGAGATGCTGGTAGGTGCAGGTGGGAGAGAGCAGGAGCCCGACCCCGCCACCATTTCTCTCACCCGGTCTGGGGGTATGGCTCAAGTGTAGACCGCCATGTGAGAGAGCAGCAACGGAGGCCATGTCAAAGGGAGTTAGCCAGGTTTCAGTTAAAGCTAGGAGGTTGAAGGAGTTTGAAAGGAAGAGGTCATGGATTGCTGTGAGTTTGTTGCACACAGACCGAGCATTCCAGAGGGCGCAGGAGAAAGAGGACAGGCGCTGAGGGATTATGGGAATGAGGTTGCTGGGCTTGTAGGGAGGTGATTTATGTGCGATGGAGATAGGATGAGAGGGAAGTATTGGATGTGTTGTGGGGCCAGGGTTAGGGGATATGTCACCTACATAGAGTAACAGCAGGAGGGTGAGAAAGAGAAGGTGGGAATGGGATTTGTGTGAGTGGGAGTGATTGGCAGCACGAGAGATAGAGGGAGACCATGTTCAGAGGAAACAAAGGAGCTCATGCGAGGCCATCATGTGGAACGAGAGGAGGGAGGGAGAGGTGCAGATAGTGTAGGGGTCGGTGGTAGAGGGGCAGGAGTTCCATTTAAGGAGAATGGTAGAAGTAAAGAGTAGAAGCGTGAGAGAAAGCATGATATAGACGTGTTTACCCAGAGTAAAAAGTGGGCCTTGCAGTTCCTTCCTCCAGTCCCGCAACTCCAGGAAATCAACTCTAAACTTCGACTTAAGAATGCCACTTAGGGATGCCACTGGAGCCAAGGCTCACTGGAGCCAGTCTTAGCTGTTATATAGGGCAGACTGATTGCATTCAGGCAGTTAAAAGGTAAACACATGATGCTGGATGGGCTGTGTCAATAGGGCAGGAGATTCACATGCTAATTATATAGTGTAAACACCATGATGTAGCGGCTGTTTTAGTAGAACAAAGCTTCTCAAAGGGTGTGAGGTTTCTAGTCAGCTTTTGGTGAGCTGGTAAGAAGAGCAGATAATGCAAAATTTGAGTAAAATTATAGCGTTCCAAGGAAATAGGAGGTGGCATATGTTGGCTCCTCCTTGGGAGGAGGTCTTGCCCGGAGATTAAATTCAGGGCTTTAGGTTGTAACGGAGACCTAACTCTGGAGAAGTCAAGGGTGGAGTCCAATGGGGAAATCCAGATTATTTGCCAGAGGCAACATCGGAGAGGGGTAGGAGGAAAAGGAGCAGCGATGTAATGCTGACTGCCAGACCCTGAGAGTGGTGCCTACATTTGGCTGACTAAGAGAGAGGAGTGATCTGCGTTTAGGGTCTATCCAAGGCAGTACTGCAATATGATGGGGAGTGGCGTTGAGTTCAAGATCCTGTCATAACAATCGTCTGCCCCCCCCCCGTTGTCCATTCCACAACTCTCAAAAGATGTGAGGCTTGATAATAAGAGAAAAAGTCAGGAAAGGCCAAGCCATCGGCTTTCTTAGGGACACTTGGGATTTGATGGACCACTTCTATATGAAAGGTCTGGCGTTGTTGTCTGAGCTGGCAAACTGTTACCAGAGACTATTACTCAGTTTATAACCCTCGACTGAGATTCTTGGATATAGCTGTGGATTTTTGGGTGGCTCGATCACTGTTAACCCCCTCTCTCCCCTACCTCGGAGGAGTCGACCTTGTGTAATTGCGAGGGTCTGGAGATAGCGTGTATATATGGTTATGGACTTGATTTTGTTCCTGATGATTGTAGACGACTTGTTAACCAGTGGCGGAACTATAGGGGGTGCAGGAGGTGCCATGGCACCCGGGCCCCTGAGGCTGGGGGGCCCCACAAGTCGCTGCGTTTGCGTTCCCGCACTTCTCCCACAGCAGGAATGCTGCGGGAACACAGGTTCCTGCTGTGGCCCGAGCCCAAAACTATTTAGCTGGCCGCATATTGCCGGCGGCCACGTGTTTTTGCTCCTATGAGCGAGATCGCGGCTGGCTGTTGGATCCGGGTGAGGATCGTAGGAGCAAAAACACGCGGCCGCGGCAATATGCGGCCAGCTAAATTGTTTCGGGTCTGGCAGAGAGGAGAGGTGAGCTGGGGGCAATATATCCATGTGTGAGCTGGAGCAATATATCCATATGTGAGCTGGGGCAATATATCCATGTGTGGGCTGGGGCAATATATCCATGTGTGAGCTGGGGCAATATATCCATATGTGAGCTGGGGGCAATATATCCATGTGTGAGCTGGGGGCAATATATCCATGTGTGAGCTGGGGCAATATATCCATGTGTGAGCAGGGGCAATATATCCATATGTGAGCTGGGGGCAATATATGGATATATTGCCCCAGCTCACACATGAATATATTGCCCCAGCTCACACATGGATATTGTGAGCTGGGGCAATATATCCATGTGTGAGCTGGGGCAATAAATCCATGTGTGAGCTGGGGCAATATATCATGTGTGAGCTGGGGCAATATATACATATGTGAGCTGGGGGCAATATATCCATGTGTGAGCTGGGGGCAATATATCCATGTGTGAGCTGGGGCAATATATCCATATGTGAGCTGGGGCAATATATTCATGTAAGCTGGGGCAATATATCCACGTAAGCTAGGGGCAATATATCCATGTTTGAGATGGGGGGCAATATATCCATGTGTGAGCTGGGGCAATATATCCATGTGTGAGCTGGAGCAAGATGGGTGAGCTTTGGCAATATATCCATGTGTGAGCTGGGGCAATATATCCATGTGTAAACTGGGGGAAATATATCCATATGAGCTGGCCTGGGACAATATATCCAAATGAGCTGACCTGAGGCAATATATCCATGTGAGCTGGGGGCAATATATCCATGTGAGTTGGGGGAAATATATCCATGTGAGCTGGGGCAATATATCCATGTGAGCTGGGGGCAAATATATCCATATGAGCTGGGGGCAATATATCCATATAACCAGTGCTGGGTATATTATTCTTGGGGGCTCAGTGCTGTGTATATAATTTTCAGGGTCTAGTGCTGGGTATATTATTCTGGGGGTCCAGTGCTGTGCATATTATTCTGGGGCTTAGTCGATTTAATTGAATGATTGGTTGCTCACCTATTTATATGTGGTTGGTGTATTGTACATGCAGACTTGACAAAGGCTGGGGTCAGACAGTGCGAACGCGCGTGCAGCCGCACTTTATTACGGCCGTAGTAGCAGCAAATGACGGGCAATGACAGGCAATATACGAAGTACGGCCGCACGAAAATCCGGCCGCGCAACGCAAGCGGCAAACAAATGCATTTTTTTGAGAACGTCAAACCGCTAGTACGGACGTACAGAGTGCGCTGCGTCCGCTAGCGGCGTGTGTGCGTGATTAGGAGATGTCAGACGCTGCTAATGTCCGGCCAACATAACGTCCAGACGCAAAAAGGGTTTTATTGATGATCCGTACAAAATCACGGACGAAAATGCGCGTCGTATGACCACTATCGCGTATTCAGTGAAAAAATACGTCTATTCGTTCAAACGCACTTTTTCACGGACGACGCGAAAAATGCGTTCGTCTGACCCTAGCCAAAGACCTGAGGGTCGAAACATCGTCCTGTATCGTTTTATGCTCACTGTGGAATAAAGACCTTTTTTTCATTCTACAACCAAGAGTCTGTAATTATTTTGTTTCTTATATTATTCTGGGGGCTCAGTGCTGTGTATATTATTCGGGGGCTCAGTGCTGTGTATATTATTCTGGGTGTCCAGGGCTGTTCATATTATTCTGGGGGCTCAGTGCTGTTCATATTATTCTGGGGGTCCAGTCCAGTGCTGTGTATATTATTCTGGGGGTCCAGGGCTGTTCATATTATTCTGGGGGCTCAGTGCTGTTCATATTATTCTGGGGGTCCAGTCCAGTGCTGTGTATATTATTCTGGGGGTCCAGTGCTGTTCATATTATTCTGGGGGCTCAGTGCTGTGCATATTATTCTTGGGGCTTAGTGCTGTGTATATTATTCTGGGGGTCCAGTGCTTGGTATATTATTCTGGGGGTCCATTGCCTGTGTATATAATTCTGGGGGTCCATTGCCTGTGTATATAATTCTGGGGGGTCTGTGCCGGTGTATATATATTTATATATGTATGTGATCTATATATATATATATTATATATAACGTATTAGTCCAGTTGCCAAAATCACGAGTATACCAGTACTTAGTGATATCTTTCACTGATCAGTATAGTTTCCAGACCTGAAGAAGAGCGTTACACTCTTGAAAGCTTGTCTTTTAAATGTAATATTAACCCAATAAAAATGGTATCACCACGTACTGCTATACTCGTGATATTTATATTTTTTCTTCAGGTAATAGGGGTTGTGGTATTCGTGGGTGAGTTCCCTCACTTTTTTTCCCAGGACTTGACCCCTGTGCGAGTGTCTTTTTAGGGGCTCCTCCTTATATTCAGGGTGTGTGGTTGTCTTATTAGGGGCTCCTCCATATATTCAGGGTGTGTGGGTGTCTCTTTAGGGGTTCTTCCATATATTCAAGGTGTGCGGGTGTCTTTTTAGGGGCTCCTCCATATATTCAGGGTGTGCGAGTTTCTTTTTAGGGTTCCTTCATATATTCAGGGTGTGCGGGTGTCTTTTTTAGGTTTCCTTCATCTACTCAGGGTGTGTGGGTGTCTTTTTAGGGTTCCTTCATATATTCAGGGTTTGTGGGGGTCTTTTTAGGGGCTCCCCCATATATTCAGGGTGTGTGGGTGTCTTTGTAGGGGTTCCTTCATATATTCAGGGTGTGTGGGGGACTTTTTAGGTGCTCCTCCAATATTCAGGGTGTCTTTTTAGGGGCTCCTCCATATATTCAGGTTGTGTGGGTGTCTTTTTAGGGGCTCCTCCATATATTCAGTGTGTGTGGGTGTCTTTTTAGGAGTTCCTCCGTATATTCATGGTGTGTGGGTGTCTTTTTAGGGGCTCTTCCATATATTCAGGGTGTGCGGGTGTCTTTTTAGGGGCTCCTCCGTATATTTAGGGTGTGTGGGTGTCTTTTTAGGGGCTCCTCCATATATTCAGTGTGTGTGGGTGTCTTTTTAGGAGTTCCTCCGTATATTCATGGTGTGTGGGTGTCTTTTTAGGGGCTCCTCCGTATATTTAGGGTGTGTGGGTGTCTTTTTAGGGGTCCTCCATATATTCAGGGTGTGTGGGACTGTGGGTGTCTTTTTAAGGGCTCATGTATATATGCATTATATTTATTTGTTTTCCAAATAAACTAAAATTGACATTCAGGGTTCGTGGGGGTCTTTTTAGGGGATCCTCCATATACAGTGGTAAAAAAAAGTATGTGAACCCTTTGGGATTACGTGGAGTTTTGCATGAATTGGTCATAAAATGTGCTCTGATCTTCACAACAATTTGAAAAACACAGTCTGCTTAAAATAATACAACACAAACGTTATATATTTTCATGTGTTTATTGAACATAACATGTAAACATTCACAGTGCAGGGTGGAAAAAGTATGTGAACCCCTAGTGTAATGGCTTCTCCAAGAGCTAATTGGAGCCAGGAGTGAGCCAACCTTGAGTCCAATCAGTGTGATATTATTGGATGTGTTGCTGAAAGCTGTCCTGCCCTTTAAATACACACACCAGTTTTGTGTTTACTGGTTTCAAGAAGCACTGCCTGATGTGAACCATGCCTTGCAGAAAAGAGCTCTCAGAAGACCTACGATCAAGAATTGTTGACTTGCATGAAGCTGGAAAGGGTTACAAAAGTATCTCCAAAAGCCTTGATGTTCATGTGTACACAGTAAGACAGACTGTCTACAAATGGAGAAAGTTCAGCACTGTTGCTACTCTCCCTAGGCGTGATCGTCCTGTAAAGATGACTGCAAGAGCACAGTGCAGAATGGTTAATGAGGTAAAGAAGAATCCTAGAGTGTCAGCTAAAGACTTACAGAAATCTCTGGCACATGCTAACATTTTTGTTGACACATCTACAATAAGGAAAACATTAAACAAGAATGGAGTACATGAGAGGACACCACGGAGGAAGCCATTGCTGTCCAAAAAGAATATTTCAGCACGTTTGAAGTTTGCAAAAGAGCACCTGGTGTTCCACAGCACTACTGGCAAAATATTCTGTGGGCAGATGAAACCAAAATGGAGTTGTTTGGAAAAAACACACAACACTATGTGTGGAGAAAAAAAGGCACAGCACACCAACATCAAATCCTTATCCCCACTGTAAAACATGGCGGAGGGAGCATCATGGTTTGGGGCTGCTTTGCTGCCTCAGGGCCTGGACGGATTGTTGTCATTGATGGAAAAATTTATTCCAGAGTTTATCAAGACATTTTGCAGGAAAACGTAAGACCATCTGTCCGCCAATTGAAGCTCCGCAGAGGATAGGTGATGCAACAGAACAATGACCCAAAGCATAACAAGTAATTCAACGAAAGAATTGCTTCAACAAAACAAAATACGCCTTCTGGAGTGGCCCAGTCAGAGTCCTGACCTCAACCCGATTGAAATGCTGTGGCATGACCTTAAGAGAGCGATTCACGCCAGACATCCCAAAGAATATTGCTACACTGAAACAGTTTTGTGAAGAGGAGTGGTCCAAAATTACTCCAGATCGTTGTGCAGGTCGATCTGCAACTACAGGAAAAGTTTGGTTGAGGTTATTGCTGCCAAAGGAGGGTCAACCAGTTATTAAGTCCAAAGGTTCACATACTTTTTCCACCCTGCACTGTGAATGTTTACACGTTCTGTTCAATAAAAACTTGAAAACATATAATGTTTGTGTTGTATTATTTTAAGCAGACTGTGTTTTTCAAATTGTTGTGACTTAGATGAAGATCAGAGCACATTTTATGACCAATTCATGCAAAACTCCACGTAATCCCAAAGGGTTCACATACTTTTTCTTGCCACTGTATTATATATAATATGTATTTTTATTTATTGGTTGGGGGCGTCATAGATTCTTGCACCTGGGCCCTGAGGTTTCTAGTTATGCCTCTGCTGTTAACGTATGTTTTTTTTTTTATTATTTAAAAAAAATGTATTTTGCGAAAAGGTCACAATTCGACCACCAAGGTTGGCCACGCAGGACCAGGCAACGTGTACTCATAAACATGTAAAACGGAAAGGGGGGGGAATCTCTAAAGAAGCTCGGCAATAACGTCATAAATCTGGTGGGGGGGACACAAGAAAAGTCAGCAGGTACAGTTCAGAGATAATAAAAGTTCAGCATAAACTCAGCATAAATCAGTAGCAATTTTTTTTATCCCCAGCCGGGATAGTAAGCGGGAAAAGGGAAATAAAATGGTGTCCAAAGCGTCTCTAAGCGAAGGGGGGGCAGCATTGGGAGCACAGCAATTTGCCTTCAAACAGGTAAAGGGGGAGGAAATGCAGACCTGATGTCAGACAGTGTCCCGAAACAGCTGGATTCGTGGTGCAGGCAGGGTGAGGCAGAGCAGGCTAGGCCTATCGGCGAAATAGAAAGCTGGCATATCAAGTAGGCCCTCGCCCGCACCGCCACCAGGGTTTCCGGCCATCCAAGGCAAAGCCGCAGAGAGCTCCAAGGCAGGGGACCGCAGGAGGGAACCAGGCGGAATCTCTTTTTCAAAGGTGGGTAGACGGTCGATCCCCAGGTCCCGGTTGATGCTAGCAGGTGCCTCCAGCACACCCACCAGTTGGCGCCGGCCATACGAATCTCGACATGCGGGCACCGCAGAGGCACGCCTTGTGGTCAGAGCTCCCTCCGGAGGGACGAACAGCAGAATCAGGGGGATCAGGCTCTCCCTCCCGCAGCTCCTCAGTCTCCGCTTTCTCAAACAGCACACCATCATGTGGCACCCCGCGGGCGTCTCGCTCCTGGAAATGCCGCTGGCTGAATCTTCGGGTCTCCGGCCGGAATGCAACATCGCCAATATGCGGCGCATATCGCCCCGTGTCACAGGGCTCTCGTGGTCCACGTCCCCCAGCAACTGCAGCACGGTGTCCAGCACATCCGGGAGACGTGCGCCCTCCGTCCCCCCGGAAGCCGACATGGACCCCAGCTCAGAACCAGGAGTCAGGAAAATCTGCGAAGTAGGCCGCAAAATGGCTGCCAGCGGTGACCTCCAGCCGGAGATGGCGTCTAACAGGCGAGTCTCTGGACCGGAGGGGGGGAAACGGGCTCCGGTCGGCACAGTCTCGTTGGGCAGCCGCCCAGGGTCCCCAGGGAAGGTACTCAGAGGTTTAAGTTCACAAAAAATGCCTGGGGAGAAGAGAATGCTGCGGAGCTCCAACAACATGCGACCTTTCTCCTCGGCAGCCGGCCACGCCCCCCTAACGTTTGTTTTTTACTCCAATGTTCCTTTTCTTCAAGAGACACAGGTAGCTTCCCTTGCAGAGTATGTATCCCAGACAGTGTACCCTGTAAGCCAAGTGTTTCCTGATCAGGTATACCGTGTGGGTGGACGAGGCTCTTATGCTACCCCAAATGCTGGTCAAGTCTAATGAAAATTATCTCCCATAATGTGAAGGGACTTAATGTCCCTTTTAAATGCCACTCCCGTCCCTATATGCTGATATTAAAATAAACTCTCCTGATGGACTTTGTCTACAGAAGACCCACTTTAAAAAGTGTGCATATCCGAAACTTAACGCACCATAGTATATGACACAATATCACGCAACCTCCCCTACAAAGTTCATGGGAGTTGCGATTCTAATACATGATAGGGTGAGTTTCCAGCTACACAGAGTGCTCAATGACCCGAACGGGCGATATGGTTTCTTGGTATGTAATCTCAATCACCAGCTGTATAGCTTGATGAATATTTACAGCCCAAGCACTGACCAATTCTCCTTTTTAAATGGGGTCCTTCTAAAACTCGTTGAATACCAAGCGGTCAGAGTGATCCAGTGTAGAGATCTGAATGTCTCGCTGGACACCCGGCCTAACCCTACTAAAATTTTTTTATCTCAATTGCGTTGGTTCACTAAACTTTTATCCGAATTCCAACTCTACGATGCATAGAGGCTCCTCCACCCAGGGGAAGTGGATCACACCTTTTTTTCTATGGTTCATAAAAATTACTTGAGACTCGATTTAGTTTCGGTTAATGGAGATACCCTGTCTGTGATACAAGTTTGTATAAAAATACTCTCCCTCTCCTGGTCTGATCATGCCCCGGTGACGCTTTTGCTGTCGAACGCACATTCCCTATATTGTAGACCACCATGACATCTTAATGAGTCCCAGCTGTCACGTCCTAAAGTGCTAGAGGACCTCCAAACACTTACCTATTACTTTCAGGACAATGCTACTTCCGAGAGTAACCCAGTGACCCTATGGCAAGCACATAAACCAGTCATTTGTGAGCTTTTTATTAAATGGTGCTCTCACTTCCAAAAATTGAATTGCTCCCACAGATTAGACCTTTTAAAACAAATTGATGATGTGATCACTTCTCATAAATTACACAGACCCCACTTTCCTGAACCACAATTTAGGATTTTGTAAGCAATTAAGCGATTTAGATTAAAAAAAGACTACCTATGGGCAGCATGCAGGTTACGTTACGAGCTCGATACTATCTCCATGGGATCAAAGCGAGTAAAATGTTATTGAATAGATTGCATGTTAAAACGAGTAGAACAAAGATAGATAAAATTTAGAATAAATCAAGTTCCCCTCATTACCAACTACAATAAATTGCAGATTGCTTAGAAGAATATTACAGGAAATATATTCAATCTTAAAAAATTATGATATGACTCACCAACCCACCCCGGAGGACATTGTTCCTTTTCTACAATAGATTAATCTGCCCTCCCTTACAGATGAACAGCACGCAGTGTTTACACGTCCCATATCTTTTCTGAAACTCTTGCAGACAATCAAAGCGTTGCCTGAAGGCAAGGTGCCTGGACCCGATGGGTTTACCACCAAATATTATAAGTCATATTGCAAAGAAAAAGGTATTAATTGATTAGTGGAGAACCACTAGCAAGAAAAGACCTATAGATAGGTTGGGGTTAATAAAATAATAATTTTTATTATTGGACAATGCCAAACATGAAACAAATAAATTTAGAAATAAATATGAACATTAAATTAGAGGTAAATAGGAACAGTTGGTATTGGCATTGTGGACTGAGGTTAGTATGACTAACATAATTGTTGCTATACAATATTAATGATATTGGACTGGAAATAATGGTTAATTTCTCAAAAAGGCCCCAAAACAAATGAATCAATCAATTGTAATAGTGGATGCCTAAAAAAATTAGGTATAACTAAGTGTGACAAATAAATTGTTAATGACCCACCAATTGTATGTCAGTATCTATATACAAATTATAATCTAGTAGCTTCAATGATGTAAACAGATATAGCACATTAGGTTAGTTAGATATGCAATCATATGTTAGAGTAGACATCAATTGCTGCTAGAAATAAATGGTAATAGCAAGTAAATATAGGATAGCATATACCATTTTGGCCAGACTATAAATAATCTAACCAGAAACTTTTTTTAGTGGTTAGTGTTAGCTTGCTGGTTAATGACTTGTAATTAGTATCAATATTTGTAAATTGTCACATTAACTTCAAACATCCCTACATGGGTGTGGGAAATAGGAGAGTAACATGAGAAAAAATACCTATAAAGTAGGGTCTACACTCATACAGAAGTATAGAAATTAGCGCATAGTTGCATGTGTATCAAAATGACTCCGATAGAGTAGTATTCAATAGTCGCTATTTTGTTCCGTGCATATAAATGATGGCATATAATTATCAGCCTGGTTAACATTTTGTATACAGGTTGCTTAGATGATGTTTACACTAAACCGATTGGAGTTAGGGAAACATGTGACACGCTTGAGGGAGTTAACCTGGACCTAATTGGCTCCACCTTGAAGGGTCTTCAGTTTTTATATATTCTGATCGACTGAGGGGACACTTTCACGCTCCTGACGAAGCCTGATGATGCGAGTGGCGAAACGTGCGTTGAGCGCAGTACAACGATAATGGGTGTTTACCCTTTTTTAACAGACACTTACTCTCTTTAATTGGTTCTATAATTTACCATTGTGGACTGGTGTTTATTTCTTTCTACTTAGTGGCGATCTCTGAACAATGTCTTCCTCCTAATTTCCCAATGCGGATTATTTTTATGTCTAAATTGGAGGTGCGCTAGAGATCTCACCAATAGGTTAACTAACTTAAAAACTTTCCACCTGGAGTGTGGTTTTTTATATCAGGATGTGTTCATGAGTATATATTACCTTAATATCAAACTGTAATATAATGGTCACTGAACGAATCAAGCTATTAGCCTATTACTAACAACGGATATCAAATAGCAATTGCTTGACCGATAGTGAACTGTTTAGTCCATAGTTCATACATTTGATTTTGTGGTTATAAAGCTGCCAGCAATAGAGTTTTCACTGCCGAAGCCAGTGGCGAATACCAATGAAATACTGCTCTGAATTATGCTGTCAGTCTATAGCCAGTCTAATTTGTCTGTGGACATTTGGATGCTGATATATAATTGAGCAACTACTTTAATTTTCCAAAACAATTTATATGCCTAAACCAATTAGGGCGACATTATACCCATGTCGATTTACTTTCCTTTAAACTGTCACATTTCCCCCAATTTAAGGTGTGGCTGTCAACACCGGTACTACCACTGAGGAGTATATCATTTGAGTCAACATACAAATACCATTTACTATAAAATACTAACCATAATTTATATCTATGGGTTAAGAGTAGCGGCTATTGACTATTATCCCTTCGGAGCCATACGATACACCGTTTATTTTACAGTTAACATACCTGGTTTGTAGATACAAGGCTGCTAGTAATACAGCTCTAATCGTCGACGCCAGTGGCAAGTTATAATTGCATTTTTGCTCTATACTACACTGTTAATCCACAGCCAGTATGTTATCTGGGGATTTATGACTGTTTTTATGCTATCATTTATATGCACGGAACAAAATAGCGGCTATTGAATACTACTCTATTGGAGTCATTTTGATACACATGCAACTATGCGCTAATTTCTATACTTCTGTATGAGTATAGACCCTACTTTATAGGTATTTTTTCTCATGTTAGTCTCCTATTTCCCACACCCATGTAGGGATGTTTGAAGTTAATGTGACAATTTACGAATATTGATATTAATTACATGTCATTAACCAGCAAGCTATCACTAACCACTAAAAAAAAATTCTGGTTAGATTATTTATAGTCTGGCCAAAATGGTATAGGCTATCCTATATTTACTTGCTATTACCATTTATTTCTAGCAGCAATTGATGTCTACTCTAACATATGATTGCATATCTAACTAACCTAATGTGCTATATCTGTTTACATCATTGAAGCTAGACATGTGCATTCATTTTAGTACTAAAACGATTTAGTTCGAATTTTGAGATAATTTAGTTTTCGTATGACTCAAGAGATACGAAACTGCTCAGTACAAAAAACGAAAGAAACTAAAATAAAATGCACTACATTTTAGTTTCAGTCCTTTTTGTGATATTACTTGAGGAGTGAAGGAGACCAGCAATGAAGAGCACAACATCCGAAGTTCTGCACCCTCCACAAGCCAATGCAGTAGGATGTTCTATACAGAGAGGGGCATTAATTAATGCAGGAGGATGTTCTATACATTATACAGAGAGGGGTATTAATGCAGGAGGATGTTATATACATTATACAGAGAAAGGTATAAATTGAGGAGGATGTTCTATACAGAGAGGGACATTAATGCAGGAGGATGTTCTATACATTATACAGAGAGGGGTATTAATTAATGCAGGAGGATGTTATAAACATTATACAGAGAGGAGCATTTTTTTTTAGCCCTTTAAATCCAGTGGCTGTGAGCGCTGAGATCGGCTGCTTGTTATATTATCTCAGTACAATGTATCAGGCTCAGATGTTACAGTAACTGACTGTAACAGTGCTCAGAGTTTCAGTAAAACAAGGAAATAATATTGTTCTAACCTCTTATATATAAAAATATTATTTACTAGTTTTACTGAAACTGAGCGCTGTGATGAGCAGCAGTCAGTTACTGTAACAGCTTTGCCTGACATGGGGCAGTATTACAATGTTGGTGCTAACTTAAACAGAGCTGTTGTAAACTGAAAACCTCCATAGGCTATAATGGCTCTGGCAAGTTTACACCAACTATGTAATATGGCCCACATTGTGCTGAGAGTGAGAGATACTGTAACAAGCAGCGATCTCAGCCCTCTGAGGAGCCACTACAATAGTAATTGTATCCACTGGTTTTCGGATGAATGAAATTAGTTTTCATACTAAAGAACTGAAAATGAATTTCTTTAGCAACTAAATAAATTGCATTTTAGGACTAATCCATTAGTTCAAAACGAAATTTTGTGCTGTGCACTTGTCTAATTGAAGCTACTAGATTATAATTTGTATATAGATACTGACATACAATTGGTGGGTCATTAACAATTTATTTGTCACACTTAGTTATACCTAATTTTTTTAGGCATCCACTATTACAATTGATTGATTCATTTGTTTTGGGGCCTTTGAGAAATTAACCATTATTTCCAATCCAATATCATTTATATTGTAGAACAACAATTATGTTAGTCATACTAACCTCAGTCCACAATGCCAATACCAACTGTTCCTATTTACCTCTAATTTAATGTTCATATTTATGTCTAAATTTATTTGTTTCATGTTTGGCATTGTCCAATAATAAATATTATTATTTTATTAACCCCAACCTATCTGTAGGTCTTTTCTTGCTAGTGGTTCTCCACTAATCAATTAATACCTTTTTCTTTGCAATACGTTATTTACGAGGGTTTAATCCCACACAGGTTGGGGCGCTCTGCAATTTATCACTATCCCTTTTGGATAAGTGAATTGTGTTTTTTCTTCTTTCTTGAAATATTATGTCGTTTGCCAAAATTTTCACCGTGCATATGTTGAATATGTCTTAAACTACCTGTAATCCAGGTAAAACACACCCAGAGTGTCTATCTGCCACCATAGTGACTATACTGAAAACTATGCTGCCTGCAATGCAGTGTTCTAAATATTTACTTACAGTATATCGCTAGTCAATGTCAACACTAAGCTATATGCTAAAATACTGTCCAAGAGACTGGTGATTCTCCTCCCATCCTTAATTGAAGATGATCAGGTGGGATTTATCAAAAACAGACAGGGCACTGATAACACCATTAAACTTCACCTTATATATGTAATCACACAGACCTCACAACACATCTTACTATTATCGCTAGATCTGGAAAAAGCATTCAACCACCTGATCTGTTGTTCCTACTTCAATTAGTGATTAAATTCAATTTACCTCTAGAATTCATAATGGCTATCATGGCTTTACATTCCACTCTGTCGGCCAGAGTTCTTAACGCAGGATTCCTCGCCAAGACTGTACCTACCCATTTCCAATGGCACAAGTCAAGGGTGCCCCCTTTCTCTGCTTCTCTATGCAATGGCCTTGGAGTCTTTGGCACAGGCGATTTGTCAGGAAGCGGACATTTCAGGAGTCCCAGTGGGACCTAAGAATTGCACCATTAGTCTTTTTGCTGATGATGTTCTCTTGACCCTGACGAATCCCATAACATCTTTGCCCCGCCTTCAAGACTTATTAGGGGCATGCAGTAGAGCATTCTACCATAAAATTAAAATAGATAAGACTCAGGCTCTACCACACTCCCTTTAGCAGGACTTGAAATACTTATGGAAATTTTATCCTTACGACTGGCGAACATTCTTTTTCAAATACTTGGGGGTCAAGATAGCACTGACTACAACTGAATTATCAAGACTGAACTCTCTTATTGGTGAAAACTTGGACTTTTGTGGTAGATGATCCTGGTTTGAGGTATCCTAGCTGGGGGAAATGGAATGGCTTCTGTTAATATGCTGCTATTACAGAAACTTCTTTATGTATTGTGGGGGTATAGCTCAAACGGAGAGTACCTTTCCTGGGAAAAAGGTAGTCCAGGCAGCAAAAGTTCTTTTAAAACTGTTCAGCAGACAGTGTTTATTTTAAACGGTTGCAATAAAACAAAAGTAAGACAAAAATAAATCCTTGCCATTCAGGCTCTTATTAAACAGGTAGGTTCCCTCTCTGACAAGTGGTGAGCTTACCTCAGCCACCTCAAGCAAACAAAAATACTTTAAGCAACCTTTTTCACACACCTTTCAGCTTGTAGCTCTCTCAGAAGGCTGTCTGAGTCCCAGGCCAGAGCAACTTCCTGGTTCAGCCTCCCCTTTTTATCTCCCCTGGATAAGCATCAATTAAGTAATTAACAACCCAGGGGAGAGACACAAAACCTGGATATTCAGACATCACATTCAGTCTGAAAACCTGGTCTGGATTCAACTACTTCTACATATAGGACAGAAAACGAGGGGAAATGTATCGCCCCTCAATGACCTTCCCTTTCCTTATGTCACAGTATTTAGAGCCCTCCCTTTAGTGCTTCCAGTGAGTTATTTTAAAACGCTCCACTCGATTATATATAAATTTGTATGGCGCAACAAAGGGCCTCGATTAAGGCGTCATTGTTGGTTTTGCCACTGGAATTCGGCGGGCTGGGCCTTCCCGATATGTTAAAATATTATAAAACATCTATATTAGCAGTGATTGGAAAATTGCTTTCTCAATCTGCACTACAGGGTTGGGCTCCCTTGATCTGTCCCAATTTTTACCAACCGAGGTGTTCTTTTGGCTTCCAAAAGGCAAAGCGCCCTCCCATCACAGTGTTATTACCCTGTGCAAGGTTATTGCTCCAAATCTGGAACTTTGTGAAAGAAAACCTTATGGTCACTCAACCTTTGGCTCTGGCAACCCCTTTAGCTGCTCTATCTCATGTAATACACACTTTTAGTCCCAAATGTTAGGCAGACTTCGCAGTCACACATCTTTACCGCCTATAATCGAATGCACGCCTTATGTCTTATGAGCTGATATTTGCCAAATACCCCCCCCCCATTGCCTGTCAATTCTCCTATTTACAGCTATGGTCTTATTTAAGCACAATGGGAATCGGAGGTGAGGTGGTTAAATCTGGGAAATTGCCTACTCCTTTTGAGCAATATTGCATTCATTCCTCGACCCATACTCGGATCCTTTTGACTTGTTATAAACGGTTGCTTTCCCCCACCGCATCTCAAAAATGGAAGTTTCAAAAATCCTGGGAAAATTACTTGGGGAAAGTAATACCCAGGTTGGACTGGGATGATTGTTTCGCAGAGGATAAAGGGAAAATTAGTTGTGCCTCCCTTGCCGAAACAAGGCATAAACTTAAATATAGATGGTATATCACTCAAGATTAGGAACGACACATGGTCTCTGCAGCCTCTTCTAAGTGCTGCAGGTGAGGAGACCAGAGGGGTTAATTTTATCACATATGGTGGGCTTGTCCACTGATTGCTATGTTATGGGGGAGATGAGAGATATATCGGCCAGAGTTATAGGTTCACAACTGGATTTGACCCCTGATATATTTTTCATGCACGTTTCCTCTTACACTTTCTCGACCCCGAAAAAGGTTACTCTTGGTGTTAGCCACAGTGGCGGCAATCCACATGGCAGCCCAATGGAAAACACATGAACTTCTGGGAATAGGTAAGGCCCTGATTCGACTAAATGACCTTTGTCTACTGGAGGGGATGGCATAATCTATAGTGGGTCAATTGTGCTCCAAATCAGACCCTTGGTACACCTGGGATGTCTCCAGGTATTGATATAAATGTTGTGTGTGGTTATACAATTATACAATTAATGGTGGCGGGTCTGAATGCTGAAGCTGAGTCTAACAATTATGCTTCCAATACCACAATGTCTGATGAACCATGTACTTCTGGTTATTACTCATAATGGTACACTGGATACTGGATTGTCCCTTTTCACCATTCCCCTCCTTGTTTCTTTACTTTTTGTATTATGTTGTACCCTGTATTGTTTGTTTTCCTTTTGTATAGGTAAAGAAATGCTTAATAAACTTCAAACTGAAAAAAAAACCCACAAACATATTACAGTGATGAATTGTCAATAATTTTCACCTACATATTTTCCCCAGTTCACATCATGCGATGGGAACTTGATGTTCAAAATCAGTCACTGTCCATTCTAGCTGCAAAATACTGTGAAGTTCATCACAGATCGTTGCAATCCGTCGATCTTCGGCGGCAGTGAAATAGAGAAGTCCCCTAGAAGAGAAGTCCCATAGAGATGTAATGGTTAATCTATTTAGAAAATGCTGAACTGCACTGAAGTGTCAGTGAAATACCCTTATTTTCAGTGATTCAGTTCAACAGGTTAAAACAGGTGAATCCCATAGGCACGGCCGGCCAGGGCCGGATTAAGATCTCTATGGGCCTGGAGCTGAATATTTTGGTGGGCTTTTTTCGTAATTTAGTGAAATGGCAACATATTTTAGGCTATTTAATATTGCATATATAGGTATATCTAAGCAGGAAGATACTGTTTGAGTAAATTTCCATTCAGACTTCAATCATCACAGCGTGTAAAATTATTTTTTCATATTTTATCATCCAAACCTCTGGTTATATATTCTATAGGGAATTCTTATTAAAAAAAAATGAAACGGGAATCTGTAACTGCATTTTTCTGAGAAAATATACAATTTTAGCCAAATAATTTGGTATTTCCCATGTGCTTTGGATAATGGTGTTTTATGAATAGTACGACTATGAATAAAACTGTCCTTGCTCCCAACGTGGGAAAGGAGACGGTAATGGCAGAGGTATTGCTAATTTTATACGTGACAAATGGACAATACCATCGCTTTGGAACAAAAAATAAAGTTTTTTGTTTTCTTTTTTAGATTTTACATTGTCATATTTGGTATCAATGCAAAGGCCAGGCTCTGTCCTGTCTGACACGACACCTCAGTTGACCTTGCGAGGTGTAAAGATTAGGCTGGGGTCAGACCAGCGCACTTTTAACGTGCGTTCTGGCGCACATAATTACGGCCGCACTAGCAGCAAATGACGGGCAATGACGGCCAATATACGAAGTACGGCCGCACGAAAGTCCGGCCGCGCAACGCAAGTGGAAAACAAACGCATTTTTCTGAGAACGCTGAACCGCTAGTACTGACGTACTGAGTGCGCAGCTGCGGCATAGCGGTGTGTGTGCGTGATTAGGAGATGTCAGACACTGCTAATGTCCAGCCAACATAACGTTCAGACGCAAAAAGAGTTTTATTGACGATCCGAAAAAATCACGCACGAAAAATGCGCATCGTCTGACCGTTTT
This sequence comes from Leptobrachium leishanense, assembly GCA_009667805.1. Taxonomy (NCBI): domain Eukaryota; kingdom Metazoa; phylum Chordata; class Amphibia; order Anura; family Megophryidae; genus Leptobrachium; species Leptobrachium leishanense. Next base: position 81,611,960 of record CM019070.1, on the reverse strand, counting down.
CGCGCACTCCATGAAAAAATACGTCAATCCGTTCGGACGCACTTTTTTACGTTCGCGTGTAAAAATGCTTTCGTTTGACCCTAGCCTTAGTGGTGCAGGGTTCCAAATCCCCCCCCCCCCAGTGCACTTCGCTGCATTGTGGCGGTTTAGGTTCTTGATGTAACAATTTGTACTAATGGAGTGTACCATCACCTCCATGCTTGTTAGTGACATGAAAAATGAGATGGTGAGTTACTGCAGCATCATTGTTCCCTTTATAACTAAAAAACATTGCTGTGTTAGAAAGAAAAATAAAAAAATATTTATTATTTTATTTTTATTGTTACATAAAACCTGGTTATGTTTGGTATCATTGGAAAGGTCATGCTCTGACCTTTCCGGTGATACCTCACATGACACTGTAGCTGCTATGGAGGTGAATATATAGTGGTCCAAATGCCCATCAATGCAGACAAATTTATCTTTTCTGTGGGCCTATTCTGGGGCATGGGCCTGGAGCTGCCGCTCCATCTGCCCCTATGTTAATCCGGCCCTGCGGCCGGCCCATCCATGGGGCACCATAGAGCCTTTGTTCCAAGCAGCATACTGGCAGGCTTGGCGTTTTGGATGGTTGATTCCCCTCCCAGAGATGAGTGTTCCTATGGAGCACAGACCACAAAGAATCTCCAGGGCTGCACTGTGCACTCCAGCGATGATCACTGAGATGCCCGTGGAGAGAGAGTGTGTGTGCCGCATAGATCAGCTCCTGCTTGCTCCTCCCCTTCCTCCTGCACTTCCTGTCTCTGTGTGCTGCTGGGGGAAAGAAGTGAGAAAAGTATGAAGCCACAGGAGGAGGGAGAGATCTGTAGCAGCCTGGGGCCCCATCATTTAAAGGTAGGCTGATTTTTGGATGTGCACGGATGCGTGCTACATGGATGATAGGGTTCCCACCCCAGACTGTCCGGTTTTGGAGTGAAGTGTCTGGGTTTGACACCCTCTGCCACCCGGACATATGACTCTGAGCCGGTACCGGGACATCTCTGTGCCATACTTACATTTCAATGCGTGCCCCCGTCGTCGCTCCGCCTGTTTCACCATTCATTGGAGACAAGGAGGACCGCCCCACCCACTGTCAGTCATACGCAGGTGCAACGGCTCACGTGACATTCATGTGCTTGCGCGTGCCCTGGCGTGCGTGCGGCGGTCCTGGGCCGGTGCTCCCGAGACTCCAGAGAGCGACGAGAACAAGACGTGTATGCAGGCCTCTCCGTCAGTGGAGTGGCGCTGTCCAGATCTGCACTGACCTCTCCACTCCCACCGACTCCGTAACAAGCAACTCTGTAACTGTGAGCGAGCACAGCATCAGCCAATACCAGTGTGCCAGCCATATTACCTGTGTGCCAGCCATATTACCATTCTGCCAGTCATAATACCAGTGTGCCAGCCATAATACCAGTCTGCCAGCCATATTACCAGTCTGCCAGCCATAATACCAGTGCGCCAGCCATATTTCCAGTCTGCCAGCCATAATACCAGTCTGCCAGCCATAGTACCAGTGTGCCAGCCATAATACCAGTGTGCCAGCCATATTACCAGTCTGCCAGCCATAATACCAGTGTGCCAGCCATATTACCAGTCTGCCATGCATAATACCAGTGTGCCAGCCATATTACAAGTCTGCCATGCATAATACCAGTATGCCAGCCATATTACCAGTGTGCCAGCCATAATACCAGTCTGCCAGCCATATTACCAGTGTGCCATGCATAATAACAGTCTGCCAGCCATATTACCAGTCTGCCATGCATAATAACAGTGTGCCAGCCATTTTACCAGTCTGCCATGCTTAATACCAGTATGCCAGCCATAATACCAGTCTGACAGCCATATTACCAGTCTGCCAGTCATAATACCAGTCTGCCAGCCATATTACCAGTGTGCCATGCATAATACCAGTCTGCCATGCATAATACCAGTGTGCCAGCCATATTACCAGTCTGCCAGCCATAATACCAGTGTGCCAGCCATAATACCAGTGTGCCAGCCATATTTCCAGTCTGCCAGCCATAATACCAGTCTGCTAGCCATAATACCAGTGTGCCAGCCATAATACCAGTGTGCCAGCCATATTACCAGTGTGCCAGTCATAATACCAGTGTGCCAGCCATATTACCAGTCTGCCATGCATAATACCAGTGTGCCAGCCATATTACCAGTGTGCCATGCATAATACCAGTGTGCCAGCCATATTACCAGTGTGCCATGCATAATACCAGTCTGCCAGCCATATTACCAGTCTGCCATGCATAATACCAGTCTGCCAGCCATTTTACCAGTCTGCCATGCTTAATACCAGTGTGCCAGCCATATTACCAGTCCGTCATACATATAACCAGGCAGTCTACCATGCATAATACCAATTTGTCATACATAATACCAGTGTGCCTAAATACCAGCCTGACATGCCATGCATACCACATGCCATTATATATACGCATAAAGTAAATATACGAATAATGTATATGCTACAAAAAATGGCCGCCCAAGCCCAACACTAGAATGTTCGGGTTTGGCTTGAAGAAAAGGTGGCAACCCTAATGGATGAGTACTGCACAGTATGAAGGAGACTGCTATATGATATTATTATTATTATTCTTTATTTATAAAGCGCCAGCATATTCCGCAGCGCTGTACAATAAGCACAGTATAGACAGGGTTACAATACATTGAACAACATTTGACAAACAGTACAGGAGGAGATGAGGGCCCTATTCCCGTAGGAACTCACAATCTGGAGGGTTGGGGTTGGAAACAGGAGGAGAGGACTGTAAGGTGAGAGTGATTGATGGTTGCGTCAGTGAGTTGGGTGGTAGGCTTCCCTAAATAGGAATGTTTTCAGGGAGCGTTTGAAGGAAGAGAAGTTAGGGGAAAGTCTGACAGTACGAGGGAGAGCGTTCCAGAGAGTGGGGGCTGCGCGTGAGAAATCCTGCAGTCTATCATGGGAAGAGGTGATGCGGGGAGAAGCTAGGCGCAGGTCACTGTTTGACCTTAGGGAGCGGGCTGGGGTGTATTTGGTGATTAGTGAGGACAGGTAGTGGGGAGCTGAGTTAGTGAGGCTTTTGTAGGTAAGGATAAGGATTTTGAACTTAATTCTGCAGTGGATGGGGAGCCAGTGAAGGGACTCGCAGAGGGGAGCGGCAGAGACAGAGCGGCGGGTGAGGTGAATTAGCCTGGCGGAGGCGTTCAGGATGGATTGTAGGGGGGAGAGGTGGGACAGAGGGAGGCCAGATAAGAGATTATTGCAATAGTCGAGTCGGGAGATTACCAGGGCGTGTATGAGTTGTTTTGTGGCGACAGCGGTAAGAAATGGCCGAATTCTGTAAATATTACGCAGTTGGTATCGGCAGGGGAGGAAAGAGGCTTGATGTGGGGGATGAAGGAAAGAGCAGAGTCAAGTGTAACTCCAAGACAGCGAACTTGGTTTGATGGGGAGATGGTGATACCCTCCACCGTGATCGAGAAGTCAGGAGGTGGGGCGGCATTAGAGGGAGGAATAAGTAGGAGCTCAGTCTTTGACATGTTGATCTTTAGGTGGTGGGAGGCCATCCAGGAGGAGATGCCAGATAAACAGTCACTGACTTTGGAAAGGACAGGGGAGAGAGATCAGGGGTAGAGAGGTAGATCTGAGTGTCATCAGCGTAGAGGTGGTAATTAAAGCCAAAGCTGTTGATGATTTTGCCCAGGGAGGAGGTGTAGATGGAAAAGAGCAGAGGACCAAGGACAGAGCCTTGAGGTACACCAACAGATAGAGGCAATGAGGAGGAGGAGTTACCAGCAAAGGACACACAGAAGGACCTGTTGGATAAATAGGAGTCAATCCAAGCAAGTGCAGTGTCACCGAGACCCAGAGAGTTGAGGGTCTGTAGAAGGAGGGGGTGGTCAACAGTGTCAAAAGCAGCCGAGAGGTCAAGCAGGATGAGAATAGAATAGTGGCCGTGTTTTTTAGCAGTTAGGAGGTCGTTGGTGACTTTGGTGAGGGCAGTTTCAGTTGAGTGTAGGGGACGGAAGCCAGATTGCAGGGGGTCAAGTAGGGAATTGGAGGACAGGAAGATGGAGAGGCGGTTGAAGACTAGTTTTTCTAAGAGCTTAGAGGTAAAGGGAAGCAGGGATACAGGACGGTAGTTGGATGGAGAGTTGGGATCTAGGGATGGTTTCTTTAGTAAAGGGGTAACTAGCGCGTGTTTGAAGGCGGATGGAAAGGAGCCAGTGGAGAGAGATAGGTTGAAGATGTGTGTGAGAGCAGGGGTGAGGGAGGAGGAGAGGGGAGGAATTAGATGTGAGGGAATGGGGTCGAGCGGGCACGTGGTGAGATGTGAGGAGGACAATAAGGAATTGACTTCCTCCTCAGTGGTTGGGAGGAAGCGGCAGAGGGTGGCAGATGGGACCTGTGGGAGTGGAGGTGGCAGATAACTATCTTGTGTTGGGATGTTGCTTCTGATAGTTAAAGTTTTACTGAGGAAGTAGTCTGCCAGCTCTTGAGCGCTGAAGGCAGCTGAGGGGGGAGGTGCAGGTGGGTAGAGGAGGGTGTTGAAGGTGGACCAGAGCCGTTAGGGTTGGAGGACAGCGTAGATATAAGAGATGAGAAGAAGGATTGTTTGGCCAAGTGGAGGGCAGAGGTGTATGACCGGAAGAATAAACTTGAAGTGAACAAAATCAGCTTCAGAGCGGGATTTCCTCCAGGCACGCTCTGCGGTGCGGGAGCATCTTTGCAGGTAGCGAGTCTGGAGGGTGTGCCAGGGCTGAAGCTGGCGGCGTGGGGCCTTACAGAGTCGAAGAGGAGCAAGAGTGTCTAGAGCAGAGATAAGCGTAGTGTTGTAGTGATTAGTGGCAGCATCAGGGCAGGTGAAGGATGAGGTATGAGGGAGGTGGTGAAGTAGGTTGGAGAATTGATGGGGTCCACAGCCTGTAGATTCCTGCGAGTGTGTGTGCGGGGTGGGGGAGCAGGGTGTTTAGGAAGTCCAGATAGGTTGAAAGAGAGAAGGTGGTGGTCAGAGATGGGAAAGGGCGACAGTTGAACTCAGAAATGGAGCAGAGGTTGGAAAAGACAAGGTCAATAGCGTGACCATCGCGGTGGTAGGGAGGAGGAGGATTGTGTGAGTCCAAGGGAGGACGTGAGTGAAAGAAGTTTGGAGGCAGCAGGGGCGGAAGGATCGTCAATGGAATGTTGAAGTCCCCGAGAACTAGGCATGGAAGATTAGAAGACAGAAAGTGAGAGAGCCAGGTAGCAAAGTGGTCAAAGAACTGGGAGGTTGGTCCCGGTGGGCGGTAGATGACTGCCATGATATATGAGAGAGTGCTGTACACTGTATGAAAACATTTTATTGCTGTGAATATGGACAGTAATATGGGTGTGTATGAGTGTATTGCATAGCGCTACCGCAATAAATCTCACACTCATACACACTGCACAATACTGTGAGCTTTATTGCTGTGAAGCTCTGTGATACAGTAATGTGCGGTGTGTATGAGCGTATCACAGAGCTCCAATAAAACTCAAAGTAATGTTCAGTGTGAGTTTTACTGCTGTTTAGCTCAGTGATACACTCATACATGCCACATGTTTTTTTTTTGGGGGGGGGTCAGCATTTCATATTTGGATCCAGGCAGCAAAATGGCTTGGGCTGGCCCTGCCCATAGGATTCAATGTAAAAAAAAATATCTTTACATTTTTTTATTCAACCGTTTATTCTTTTCAGCTTCAGCAAAAGGCCTTTAACCCCTTAAGGACCTCGGACGTACCATGTACGTCACGGCCGCGGGTCTCTTTTAGACCCGCTGACGTACATGGTACGTCCTGCGGTCTTTTGAGCGCTGGAAGCTTCCAGCAGCTCAAACGCCATTGCAGGCTGCCTGGAAGTCCAGGCATCCATGCAATGGCGGTTAGAGGTGCCGGGGCCCCTTGTGATCGCTCCCCGGGAGTGATCAACATCCGGTTTCACCGGAAAGGTGCCCCGCACTTCTACAGAGCGCTGGAAGCGATCGGTATCGCTTCCAGCTGCTCGGAGTATACTGCAGGGATGCCTCGACATCGAGGCATCTTTGCAATATGGTTACCTGCCGCCGGTCCGTCTGTGATCGCTCCCCTGAGCGATCACTTCCGGTAGCGGCAGGAAGAACTGAGTGCCACGAGGTATCGTGGCACTCAGTACAAAAAAGATCACATGAGTGATCAGGTGCTCTGCTGGGTGCCTCGAGGATCAAGGCACCCAGCAGACTAAAAAAATGTCTAAAAAAAGTGTAAAAAAAGTAAAATAAATAAATAAAAAGGTATAAAATAAAAGAAAACTGACAGCCAAGATGGCGCTGCCCTTCTAAGGGCAGGGTCATCTTGGGCTGTGTGGGATGTTCCTAGCCTGCCTCATCAGAGAGGCAGGCTAGCAACATCCAATCAAAAGTTATAAAAAAATCTAAATAAATTTCTAATTTGTCAGGTCAGGTCAATATTTTGTAAATATTGGCTGTGACCTCTGTGATTCTCCCTCCCTCTCCTCACTTGTGTTTTGGTGAGCGAGAGAGAGATCAGATTTGACAGGTTAGAGATTTTAGGTAGATTTAGTGAGATTAGAAAAATTGAGGCAGATTTAGAGAGATTTTAGGGAGATTTAGAACAATTGAGGCAGGTTTAGAGGGATTTAGAGAGATTTAGGTGTTTATTTGTATTTTCTTGTGAAACCCAACGGTTCTTCTAAGAACCAATAATCCGCTTATATATATAATAATTATAAAATTTTATAATCTATTTATACTATAATTGAGTAAGGCTTGGCGTGTCCGTCGCCAAGCCTTACTCTGCGCATGCGCGCGCAACCAGCGGCGGTTGGTTGCGCGCGCATGCAACCGCCGCGGCACGAGTTCCCTCCGCCGCTCGGGGGTTGGATGCGCGCGGCAGCCGGGTAGAGGCTGCGAGCGCAGCCTCTACCCGGCTGCTGTGTGCATCCAACCCGTCCCGCGAGCGGCGAAGGAAAGTTCCCTCCGCCGCTCGGGGGTTGGATGCGCGTGGCAGCCGGGTAAAGGCTGCGAGCACAGCCTCTACCTGGCTGCTGTGTGCATCCAACCCGTCCCCCGAGCGGCGAAGGGAAAGTTCCCTCGCTTCCGCTCTTTGAAGGACCCAAGTCCGGTCACGTGACCGCGGCTTGGGTCCTTCAAAGACCGGAAGCGGGGAAACTTTCACTTCCCCGGCGCCGTCGGAAAGGTAAGTATGGTGCGGACGGCGGAGCTCATGGGGCGGCTGTCCGAATGCCGATAGAGCATTCGAACAGCCGCCCCATGTCTGGTCTGGGGTCTGAGCTGGGGCATATATCCATGAGAGCTTGGGGGGGCAATATCCACGAGCCGGGGGTCAATATCCACGAGCCGGGGGGCAATATCCACGAGCTGGGGGGCAATATCCATGAGCTGGGGCAGTATCCATGAAATGGGGGTCAATATCCATGAAATGGGGGTCAATATCCACGAGCTGGGGGGCAGTATCCATAAGCTGGGGGCCAGTATCCATGAGCTGGGGGGCAATATCCAGGAGCTTGGGGCAATATCCATGAGCTGGGCCAATATCCATGAGCTGGGCCAATATCCAGGAGCTGCGGGGCAGTATCCACGTGCTGGGGCAATATCCACGAGCTGGGGCAGTATCCAAGAGCTGGGGAAGTATCCACATGCTGGGGCAATATCCACGAGCTGGGGCAGTATCCACGAGCTGGGGCAGTATCCACGTGCTGGGGCAATATCCACATGCTGGGGCAATATCCAAAGCTGGGGCAATATCCACGAGCTGGGGCAATATCCACGAGCTGGGGCAGTATCCACGTGCTGGGGCAGTATCCACGTGCTGGGGCAATACCACAAGCTGGGGCAGTATCCACGTCTGGGGCAGTATCCACGTGCTGGGGCAATATCCACGTGCTGGGGCAATGTCCACGAGCTGGGGCAGTATCCACGTGCTGGGGCAATATCCACGAGCTGGGGCAGTATCCACGTGCTGGGGCAATATCCACAAGCTGGGGCAATGTCCACGAGCTGGGGCAGTATCCACGTGCTGCGGCAATATCCATGAGCTGGGGCAGTATCCACGAGCTGGGGCAGTATCCACGTGCTGGGGCAATATCCATGAGCTGGGGCATATATCCATGAGCAGGGGCAGTATATCCACAATAGACTGCCCTCTGGGCAGGCTTTCCACCTTGTTATATATAATGTCTGAGAGGGTGTACAGCGCTGAGGAGGCATATGCCATCCTGGCGTCAGAATCTGAGGCATCTGCGTCGGACTCAGACCCAGATTTTGACCCCGCTAACTGCTCAGAGACCTCACTAAATACATAATCTACGCTGGCTGATGTATCTCCTAGTGATGTTTCTGATGCAGATCCTGGGCCACCACCTGCCAGCAGGAGACGCACAGCTCCAGCTGAGGAGTGGGTAGTGCCTCATCGCCAGAGGCCAGATATCCCTCCTTTCACGGCAAATCCTGGCATCAATATTGATGTTGCAGGATTTACCGCCACACAGTTTTTGCTGGTGTTTATGGGGGATGATTTGTTGGGCCACATTGTTGCCCAATCAAATCTGTATGCCCATCAGCATTGTGCTGCGAAGCCAGACTCCTACTTGGCAAGGCAGCAATGGACCCCGCTAGATGTGCCAGAATTTCTGAAATTCTGGGCACTTACTATGCTGATGGGCATCATAAAGAAGCCCTCAATTCGCTCCTACTGGAGCAGTAGCCCCATCTGCTCTACCCCCATTTACCCCCAATCAATGTCACGTAGAAGGTATGAAAACATTTTGCGTTTCATGCACTTCAGTGACAACAGCCTGTGCCCTCCTAGAGAGCATCCCCAGTTTGACAGGCTGTATAAAATCCGCCCCCTGATTACCCACTTCGCCGCCAGGTTTGCAGAGGCTTATACACTAGGGATGTGCGTTTCGGGTTTCGGAATTTGGGAATTTTCACGAAATTTCCCGATTCGTGTTTTCGGATGCGACCAAATTTCCGAAAATTTTTAGATCCGAAAATGGCAGATCCGAAAAGTTTTCCGAGCCGAAACGAAATATTTTCGAATGGACTTGAAATGTGTCAAATCGAAATTTATTGCTTTGAAACGAGGAGAACAGATGTTCCGAAAAAACGAAAATTTCCGAACCTACGAAAAGTCGATACAAAAAACGAGCAAAGTGACACGAAAATACGAAAAATGGTCGAAATTCCGAAAACATGTACAATTCCGAAAACGAAAATTTCCGAAATCACGAAAAGTCGATACAAAAAACGAGCTAAGTGATACGAAAATACGAAAAATGGTCGATATTCCAAAAAAAAAAGTACACGAAAAACGAATCGAGCCGAACCGAATCGAAACAGAAATCGGTCGAAACGAGCCGAATCGAAAAGTTTAAAAATCCGAAAAATCGAACCGAATCGAACCAAAAAAAAAAAAATCGGTGCACAAGCCTATTATACACCTGGAAGGAATATCTGCGTGGATGAATCCCTAATGAAATACAAGGGAAGGCTGGGATTCAAGCAGTATATTCCTTCCAAACGCTCCAGGTATGGAGTGAAGGTGTATAAGCTCTGTGACAGCGAGAGTGGGTATACTCAGGCCTACCGGGTGTACGAGGGAAAGGATAGTAGCCTTGACCCTCCAGGTTGCCCAGAACACATGGGAACCAGTGGCAAGATTGTGTGGGACCTACTTTTCCCCTGATGAACAAAGGGTACCACTTGTATGTTGATAATTTTTATACGAGTGTCCCTTTGTTCAAGCTGCTGTATTGTTTTGATACAGCAGCATGCGGTACTGGTCGCAAAAACTGCGTAGGTTTCCCAGCACAGCTTGTCCGCACCCGGTTAAAAAGGGGGAGACCTCAGCTCTGCGCCAAGAGGAGCTGTTGGCGGTCAAGTACAGAGACAAGAAGGATGTATACCTTCTATCCACCATCCACACTGAGAGGTCTGTGGAGGTCTCTGTACGTGGCAGAGCTGAGCGCATCAGGAAGCCAGTGTGCATCAAAGCCTATAACCGGCATATGGGTGGGGTTGATCTGGCAGATCAGCTGCTCCAGCCCTACCAGATTATGCGGAAGTCAAGGGCCTGGTACAAAAAGATTGCAATTTACCTGATGCAAATTGCAACCCACAATGCCTTTTTGCTCTGCAAAAAGGCAAACCCCGGAGTGACGCTGTCCTTTTTACAGTTTCAGCTCCAGGTCATTTCGGGGTTTTTGTACCAGGATGCACCTGCTCCCCGGGCGGTGATGGGGGACAGAGTTGGGGCTACACATTTTATTTATAAAATCCCCCCTACTGAGGGCAAACAGAAACCCCAAAAAAGATGCAGAGTGTGTTTCAAGAGGGGGCAGAGGAGAGACACAATCTTTTACTGCCCAGAATGCCCTGGACAACCCGGTCTGTGTCTTGGGGACTGTTTCAAGATATATCACACTGTGCGTGATCTGTGATTTTTTTTTCCTTTCTATTTTTTCTTATACTCTAGTTAGTTAGTTCAGTTTAGTTTTTTTTTTTCTTTTACTGCACCAGACTTTTACATTTTATTCCTACATTTTTATGTTCTACAATTGGTGCTGTATTTTGCCAAAATCTTTGCACACCTATGCATGGGGGGCATGGGTGTACTCAGGAGACCTTGCAGAAAACAACCTGGAGAGTTTTCATGCAATAACCAACAACAGTATCTCCTAAATCACAGTCCAAATCTAATATGGGCGTAAAAATAAAAAATTGAAAAATTACCGCCACACACCTTTTCAAATGTTTTGGGCTAAAACCGTTGCATCCATGGCATCAAAGCACTCCATATGCAATACCTTGGGGTGTCAACATAACAAATATAAACAATTTTCTGGCAATAATTCAAACTGGGGTATGCGGTAGACCCAAAACCAAAGATAGGCCTAGCTGAAGAAATAATCTCAATTTCAACTCCAATGACAAAGTCATAAAAATTGTATTTGAACCTTCCCAAAATCCTGGCAAACCTATGCATGGGGGGCATGGGTGTACTCAGGAGACCTTGCAGAAAACAACCTGGAGAGTTTTCATGCAGTAACCAACAACAGTGTCTCCTAAATCACAGTCCAAAACTGATGTGGGTGTGAAAATGAAAAATGACCACCAAACAGTATCCAATTTGTTTGGAGCAAACGGTTGCATCCATGGCATAAAAACACTCCATTTACAATACTTTGGGGTGTTAGCTTACCAAATATATGCACGTTCATAAAATTGGGGTATGTAAAAAGGCCCCTAAAAAGATGAGCAAAGAAGATATGTCAAATTAGAAAAATGACAAGCACATGTCAAAAGATTGGCATAGCCCCCCAAAAACAACAGAACAAATCTATATATGGGTGGTATCACTTTACTCAGAAGATGTTGCTGAACATATTTTGGGGTGTTTTTTGGCAGTAACCCATAACTGGATTTGACAATTCATGCCTAAAGTACAATGTGTGTGAAAAAATAACACAAAAAGTGACTACCTGAAAGTTTGACATAGAGCTAGTGCATGGAAAGTGTTAAAATACAACTCTTTGAAGTACCCTAGGGTGTGCCCTTTCTAAAAATATATGGTTTGATGGGGGTAAATTACTTTGGCCGGCTTCAAAAATGTCCCAAATAGGACATGGGTGCATGATGACGAAATGTGAAAATTCCAAGTTGGAAAACTGAAATGCGCACCCCCCAAATAAGGCCTATTAGCCCCCAAATGACCCGACATACCTAAACATGGGTGGTATCAATTTACTCAGAAGATGTTGCTGAACATATTTTGGGGTGTTTTTTGGCAGTAAACCTTAAAGTTCACAGTACATGTATTCTTAAATTGCGTTCAAAAAAAGAAAATCACCAAAACCTTTTTTTTTCTTAAACTTTGGCATAGATTTGTGGTAAAATGGTTTGCATGGAAAGAGTCAAAATACCCCAAGTTTAATACCTTGATTTGTGTACTTTAAAAAAATATGTATATGTGGAGGGTTATTCAGGAATTAGTGACAGATATCAGTGTTACAATGTCACTATCACTAGTTTTGAAAATAAACTCTTTGGAAATGGCAAAGTGCTACTTGCACTTATTGTTGCATAAAATAAGGAAAAAAGCGAGGAATATGTAAACATTGGGTATTGCTAAACTCACTAAATTTAGAAACTACTAAGGAATTAAATTTTTTTACATTTAAATACATAAGAAATTTTGGGGGTCAAAGTTCGAAAAAGTGGTGTTTTTTCAATTTTTTTGTCATATTTCACAATGTTTTTTATAGTAAATTATATGAAATAATGAAAAAAATGGTATCTTTATAAAGTCCATTTAATGACGAGAAAAACAGTGTAAAATATGTGTGGGTTGCATAAACGAGTAAGAGGAAAATTTGTCCTAAACACTAACAGCGCAGAAACGTAAAAACAGCAGCGGTCACTAAAGGACGGATTTGTGTAAAACCGCCCGGTCACTAAGGGGTTAATTTATTTTTCGATATTTTTATTCATTCCCATCCATTTCTTAAAATGGCGTTTTTTTTATTCTGTTTTTTTTGGGATCTTTTTATTATTTCCAAACATTTTCATGCATTTTATTGTATTAAACACCTTTTAAAGAATAGCAGAGTTTCATTTTTTATAATCCTGCAGTTCTGCGACATTTGGTGGTCAGTTCGGCGCTCTTTGTTGGTGTTCGGCGATCAGTTTGGCGCTGTTCGGCTGCATTCGGCAGTCTGTTCGGTGGCGGTCTTCGGCAGCTTCACAATAAATGTACTGCAGAGATCCTGCGTTGCATAGTGAATTCACAACAGGGTTGGCAAACTGGAATCGCCGAAGTGCACCGAAGTACGCCGATTGAGAACGCACAGAAAATTTCACTGAAATTTTGGTGCTTTCTGCATAAGCCGGATGGCAAGAAAATTGTACCTTTGGAGGTCTACGACACCTTTTTCTTTTTCAAAATGAATGCATATTTTTCTAACTTTTTTAATGTTACCAAAGTAGGTACATCCTATTTAGTCAGAATGTGGAAAAAAAACAATATTAATAGAATATTTTAGTCATTGAATATCAGTTCCCTCTTTTCATTCTGTTTTTGACTGCATTGTAAAGAGAACAACTTACTTCTTGTTTTGGTTTCAATTAGCCTGACGTCACTGGTCACATCTGTTAATGTGGCTTCCTTTCCGAACCCTCGGTTTTCCGCCAGCAGTCTTTCATGCTCTTTCCAGGCCTTAACCAAAGCTTAAGGACAGGTACACTGAAAGAGCCTTGATAACATTCCCCAGAAATGCGGCAGCATGCAGATATTGGGGTAGAACAGACTTACAGCCTTTAATGAATCATATGAGCCAAGAGGGAAATGAAAATGACACCTTGATTCTTCCCCTCAAGCTACCCACTGCCCCTAGCCAGAGCCCATTCCACTTTCCAGACATAAAACAATAGGGTGCCCTGTAATCACTGTTCAAGGTTTTCTCATTCCCAGAGAACAATAGCAGATTGAGGGGATAAACAGGGGATTCAGATTTTACAGCATCTGATTGATAACTCAGGAAGGGATCACACTTTGACCTAATAACAAACAGACAATGCAAACAATAACTGTTGCAGCAAACCTGTATCTTCTCTATTAACGGAGCAATGTTTGACAAACAAGACAAATTCAAGCCTTTCACAAATCTAAAACAAATTCTATACATGAGGGGTGGAAAGGGCTACATTGACTGCAGAAATAATAACAGTAAAAATATAAACATAGACAATAATGATATTAACAATAATCACATATAGCACAAACACCTTTAACCTTATAAGCACAGGATGACTTGGACAAAAGAAAGGGTTGGGGATCAAAATGACGTGTTAGACCCCCTAGAACCCATAGTACAGCATCCCCCAACCATAACACCAAGTCCAGGTACCCCCAGTCCAATGTGACTCCCGTCACAATAAGTGTTTTTTGGCAAGAAAAAGTATGTAAACCCTTTGGGATTACGTGGAGTTTTGCATGAATTGGTCATAAAATGTGCTCTGATCTTCATCTAAGACTGGGGTCAGACGAGCGTAGTGTTCACGTCCGTGATTGCGCCTAAAAGTACGTCCGTGATAGCATGACAGAAAGCCCATTGGAGCCTGTTACACAAAGTACGTCTGCACTGAACTGCGGACGCACCACGGCCGCGGCAAACGGACGCAAGGCAGGCAAGAACGTACAACCACTAGAACGGCCGCACAAAGTGCGCTGCGTCCGCAACGTCCGCATAGCTTTGTGTGTGAGTGATGGAACGTGGTCAGACAGACTGCATTTATACGTCCAGCATTTTTCACGGACAAAATGGTTTTGCTTTTTAATTTATTTTCCCTCCTACATCCGTCAAAATATACATCAGTAAATAAACGGACTGTGTGGCCACTACTGCGTCTTCCGTACTGACGTACGTCCGTGTGCACGGACGTACAGTCCGTAGAAATCACGCTCGTCTGACCCTAGCCTTAGTCACAACAATTTGAAAAACACAGTCTGCTTAAAATAATACAACACAAACATTATGTTTTCATGTGTTTATTGAACAGAACATGTAAACATTCACAGTGCAGGGTTGAAAAAGTATGTGAACCCCTAGCCTAATGACTTCTCCAAGAGGCTTTTGGAGATACTTTTGTAACCCTTTCCAGCTTCATGCAAGTCAACAATTCTTGATCGTAGGTCTTCTGAGAGCTCTTTTCTGCGAGGCATGGTTCACATCAGGCAGTGCTTCTTGAAACCAGTAAATCCAAAACTGGTGTGTGTTTTTAAAGGGCAGGACAGCTTTCAGCAACACGTCCAATAATATCACACTGATTGGACTCAAGGTTGGCTCACTCCTGGCTCCAATTAGTTCTTGGAGAAGTCATTAGGCTAGGGGTTCACATACTTTTCCCACCCTGCACTGTGAATGTTTATATGTTCTGTTCAATAAACACATGCAAACATATAATGTTTGTGTTGTATTATTTTAAGCAGACTGTGTTTTTCAAATTGTTGTGACTTAGATGAAGATCAGAGCACATTTTATGACCAATTCATGCAAAACTACACGTAATCCCAAATGGTTCACATACTTTTTCTTGCCACTGTATATAATGGGTATATAGTAAGTCTGTAGAGGGTGAGGATGGTTATAAAGTGTCACGAATCCCCCTTGGGTCTATGATGCTGGTCCCCTTATACAGTATACTATCTACTCCTCTGATCCTTAGGTGGTCAGTACAGCTAACTATCTTCAGGGAACTGAAAGACACATACCCAGCAGGGGTTAACATATACCAGATTACAACGATATACTT
Organism: Leptobrachium leishanense; assembly: GCA_009667805.1. Taxonomy (NCBI): domain Eukaryota; kingdom Metazoa; phylum Chordata; class Amphibia; order Anura; family Megophryidae; genus Leptobrachium; species Leptobrachium leishanense. Next base: position 81,596,594 of record CM019070.1, on the reverse strand, counting down.
TGATGATAGTCAGATGTGTGCCACTATTGATATACAGAGCAGGATCACTAGTACTTGCCAAGTCGGTACACAGAGCAGAGCTGTCGGTAAATGCCAGGTCGGTACAGAGAGCAGGGTTGTCAGTAAATGCCAGGTCGGTACACATAGCGGAGTTGTAGGTAAATGCCAGGTCGGTACAGAGAGCAGGGTTGTCAGTAAATGCCAGGTCGGTACACATAGCAGAGTTGTAGGTAAATGCCAGGTCGGTACAGAGAGCAGGGTTGTCAAAAAATGCCAGGTCGGTACACATAGCAGAGTTGTAGGTAAATGCCAGGTCGGTACAGAGAGCAGGGTTGTCAGTAAATGCCAGGTTGGTAGACACAGAGCAGATTCGTTAGTTAATGCCAGGTCGCTACACAAAATAGCCAAAATAACACAGAAAATGCTGAGGTAAGTGATAACCACGTCAGGGCACAGGAGTAAGTGAGATGCTGGGCTTCAAACTTGGCGGGTGCCTGTCACATCTCGGTCCTGCCCCCTGCTGGTTTTAGCAGGTATTCATGTTTTTTGGTTTTCAGGCTCTACAGGCTATCTGTTGGGCTGGTTGGTCTGCAGTCACGTGATCTGCTTAGCCCTATATATAGGGCCAACCAGGCATTTGATACTTGGATCAGGATAGACACACAGGGTTATTCAGAGAGCGTGAAAAGCAGGAGAATGACTGGAGAATGAAATATTCTAGGTCAAAATAGCCAAACCAGAAAAATTCTCCCTTTCATCTCACTTTCCAAATCGGCTATTTTGACCTAGAATTTTTCATTCTCCAGTCATTCTCCTGCTTTTCACGCTCTCTGAATAACCCTGTAAGTCTGAGATCCTCTAGTTCCTGTTCCTCGTGTTTTTTCTAGTTCAAGTTCTGATAATCTGTGTATGACTCTTTGGCTCTGATTTCTGGATATTCTTTAGTCTGCTCCCTAAGTACTTTCTGCTATCTGATATCTCGTGTATGACCTGGCTTGGCTTCTGGAACTTCTTCTGTATGTATCTTGTCTGTTTAGATTTGTCTGTACGTGTCTAGTTCAGTTGTTTTCACTCTACATGCATTTGGCCACGAAGCCATATGGTGTGAGTGATTCCCAGGGCTTTGTCTGAACTCCCCGGCTGGGAGTGTGAGGATTTGCAGTGTGCTGCATTCACGTATGAAGTTCTGTTTTGCATTGTACTGCATTCGTGTTTTCAAGTTCAGGTGTTTTCACTTTACAGGCATTTGGGCACGAAGCCATATAGTGTGAGTGATTCCCAGGGCTTTGTCTAAACTCCCTGGCTGGGAGTGTGAGGATTTGAAGTGTGTTGCATTCATTGTACATTCACGTATCAAGTTCTGTCTTGCACTATATGATTCACATTTTTCAAGTATTGGGTCCTGTCCTGCAGTGTGTAGAATTCATCGTGTTTCCTAAGTGTTGCAAGGGTTTGCTGAAGTCTGCAAACAAAACCATATACCTGCCCTAAAGGCTTCACTCTACACAGCCTGGGGGCTCCCCATCACCCTATAGGGGGCCTACCGTTACAGTGCCGAGTCATCAAACTGCGCCCCGCCCCTTGGCGTCTCATGTGACCTGCAATGCTGTGGTTCTTCACTCGGCTCTGGCCAGTGAGCACGACGCTGCCGTGCGCCGGGTACTGTGGGACGTGAAAGATAGAATGAGGTTCAAGTTGCTCTTCCAGCTGAGCCTCCAGCATCTCTCACAGCTTGACTTTTACAGCTCCCTACTGCAGGGCTTAAAAATTTGCTTTGAATCTAGGAGCCAGCTACAAAAGTTAGGAGCCAACATTTCGGCGAGGATTCGCCTTTATCAAGATATACTTTGATAAGGGCGAATCCTTGCCGAAACGTTGGGAACCTTGCCTCTGCATCTGGGAGTTGGTTTGTACTGACCCAAATTATGATTTTAGCTGCTTCTATTTATTTATCACTTTGTTACCTGGTGCTTTTTGCTGTTAGGTATTTTTTGTGCATGTGGTTTGTGGCTACTTTTTTGAGCCTAGAAGTGTAGAGCGTTGCTTCTAATATCAGTTTGGCCGCTCTGATCGATATATATATATGTAGCGCTCACTCCCGGAGGAGCCGCTGAAATTGAACCTCGGGTCAGTCTCCCCGCACTAGGGAATAAATATACTCCAGCACCGTTGTGGATTTTATAAATTATATAGTTTACTAGAATAGATGGTATATAATGAATAACACTGCGTTCGTATATTTTTACAGTACTTCGTAATACGGGAAACGCGCAGCGGAAAATAAATACGAGTCTTCGTAATTCGAGGAACGCACAGCGGAAAAGAAATACGATGCCTCGTAATTCGAGAAACGCGCAGCGGAAAATAAATGGAAAAGTATCTTTAACCCCTTTGTGATTGGGGAGTGAGTCCCGCACAGGTTATGTCCCGGAATGTAAGTGTGTGTGTGTGTTATGGTACCCGGGTACACTATTCAACTGGCCAGTGAATTGCTTAAGAGGTATCTTCGACTAGTCAAGTTGGGGCCCTGTGGGTTTTGGAAACAAACAGCAGTGTGCTTTCTTGGTTTTACAACGGCCTAGAAGGCCTCTCACCCATCCGCCAGATACTTGAGGCTCCGCTTGACCCAGGACGTCTCTCCGCTCGATATTGACTGGGCTCTCTTGGCTTCTGGATCCACTGTCTGGCTTTCTGCTCCTGCCGCGACTTGTCCAGCTTACCGCCTGCTCTCCCAGTCCGATCGACCTGCGGTACTCCTTACTCGGGGTCTTCTGGCTTCCTCAATAGCAGCTTGTGGATCACTGGGTCTCCCTTTGGTAAGGCTGAGTAACCCGATCTGTAACTCCGTTAGGCCGCACCTGCGCTCCGGCCTGGACACTCTGTTACGTTCTGCAGCACTGTGTCTTGTCTCTCCCACTCCCTGGCGCGCTCTGCCAGCTCTCCCCACGAGGCTCAGGATGTAAGTCACTCTGTCCCACCCACTTCCTGTGTCCGTTCCCAAGCATGCCGGGAAATGTAGTCCCAATGTAATATTCAGTGTCTCACATTGCGCTTGTCTCCCTCCGGTGGCCAAAAATAGGTACTGCCACAATAAGGAATTAAACACAGCGCTACACTCTCCCCCTCCTAGAACTCTTGGGTCTCTCCAAGGAGGTGCAACAGTTACATTACATTTCAACACAGTTTAGGCAACATATACAGGTTCAGCAGCAAGCATACAGTGGGTTAGATACACTTCCTCAAGTTGACTCATGTTTTGGGCTACCTCAGCTAACATAGCAGACACTTCGGGCAACCTTCGCACTGTGGTGACGGCCTCTTCAGTGCTATGTCCTGGTGAGTCGTAGGTGAGTCGCTGGGGCGGTCGAACAGAGCGTTTTGGTTCTGGCTCAATCAGTTCCTCTTCAGGTGGAAGTACTATAGGCGCTGGTTCCGTTCTTCTTTCTACCACTGGAGCAGCCATCTCTTCGGAGTATGATCCTTCCAGTGAAGGCATAGAACTGTAGTCATAAGATTCAGCTTCAGGAACTACAGGGATTGCAATAGTCTCAGGAACTTCTAACTGAAATTCAGGAGCTTCAGGCCTCAAATTACTTTCCCACCGTTCAGGAACCGCGATAACCTCTTCAGGTTCCGGTGAGCGCATCCAGTCCAGACAAAAACTCTCTTCCTCACTGTCCCTTTCGCTCTCTTCGACAACCCGGGTCTGCTGAGACCGAGTAACGGGAGGCAAACGTGGAGCAGGCGGATTTGGCAGAGAAGTTCGTCCCCAACTGGTATCCTCACAGCCTCCCTCAAAGGTAACAAATGATTCCGGTGCCAGTTCTTAAGAGGCCCAGCCTTTCCCTCCGGCTGGATTTGATACACCGGCAGACCCGGCAGTTGCTTGCAGACAATGTAGACTTGAGAACTCCATCTATCTGCCAACTTTTGCCTCGCAGCAGCACCCAAGTTCTTCAACAAAACCCTATCACCGGGTTGTAGATCCTGTATCCGAACTTTCAAGTCATAGTTCCTTTTGTTCCTTTGCTCCGTTTCCTGAGGTCAAACGGGCCTGTTCAAACGCAGAGGCCAGATTCTTTCGAAGTCTATCCACGTAATTTCTATGGGAAGCTACCGACGTCTGGTCTAGAGATAACCCAAACGCCAAATCAACCGGCAGTCGAGCTTCTCTTCTGAACATAAGACGTACCGTGGCATCCTGTGGCATCACTCTCCGTACTGTTATATGCATGCACCAGAGTAGCTATGTGACGACTCCAACTCTGCTTCTCTGTGTTTGACAATGTCCCCAGCATATTTAGCAGCGTGCGATTAAACCTTTCAGGCTGAGCATCACCTTGAGGGTGATATGGTGTAGTTCGGGTCTTTTGGATTCCCAACAGTTCCAACAATTGCCCAACAAGTCGGCTTTCAAAGTCTCTACCCTGATCAGAGTGTATTCTCCTTGGTAGGCCGTAGTGAACGAAGAACTTCTCCATCAGAACCTTTGCTACTGTCGGAGCGCGTTGGTCTTTCGTGGAAAAGGCTTGGGCGTAACGTGTGAAGTGATCAGTTACTACTAAAATGTTCCCTTGCCCACTAGCATCCGGCTCTAAGCACAGGAAGTCAATGCACACCAAATCCATGGGTCCCTGACTCTGCAGATGGCTCATTGGAGCGGTTCGGGTCGGTAGAGTCTTCCTCTGAATACACCTCAGACATGAATGACAGTAACTTTCCACTTCAGCTCTCATGCAAGGCCAATAGAACCTGTCTCGCACCAGCTTAAAAGTCCTTTCAGCGCCCAAATGTCCATGCTCATCATGTAGTGATCGCAGCACACTCTCCCTATGTTTAGTGGGAAGGAATAACTGTTGGGTCTCTTCAGCATTGGTTGAGGGGCCCCTTCGGTAGACCACCCCATCCAACATCTTCAACCGTTCCCACTCTTTGTAGACCAATCTGGCTCCATCTGGGGAATTGGTCAGCAGAATTTCACGCTGGTTTGCAGTTAGGGCTTTTATGGTTAACGCAATTAAAGGGTCTCTGGCCTGATCAGCTTTCAGGTCCTGTTTTGAAAAGGTAGGTAGACTTTCATCCCTCAATTGCGTAGGGTTGCAGTAGAACTCCGGAACAGCCGCAGCCATGACTCCTATGGCCTCCGCTTCAATCCCTCCCTTGACCCGGCGCTCTGCTCCTTGACACAAAGCTTGGACCCCGTCTGGAGTTAACTGAGTCCATTCTGCAGCTTAGGGTCTTCTCGACAAAGCATCAGCATCTCGATTATTCACCCCAAGGCGATACTTCAGGCTGAACCGAAACCCTGACAGAGCGGCCAACCACCGATGTCCTGTTGCGTCCAGTTTTGCAGTAGTAAGGATGTAAGTAAGAGGATTGTTATCCGTCTTTATCACAAACTCAGCTCCATACAGATAGTCCTTTAGCTTGTCTACCACCGCCCACTTTAAGGCTAGGAACTCCAACTTGTGGGTAGGGTAGTTCTTCTCTGAAGGCGTAAGGCTCCGGCTCACGTACGCTACAGGCCTCAGCAATCCACCATGCTCTTGATACAGGACTCCTCCTAGACCTTCTCTGCTGGCATCCACATGTAACTCATACGGCTTGTGAGGATCCACGTAGGCCAAGACAGGAGCTCGAGTTAGACTCTCTTTCAGCTTCAAGAAAGCACCTTCACATTGACTAGTCCATTCTCCCTGTATGGACTCTGGAGCTTTCCTTGGTCCTGGAGCTGACGGGTTTCGGTCAGAGACCTTGCAGCCTTCTTCTGTGCTTTCCTTCTGTAGGAGTTTGTTCAGTGGTTGAGCTATTTTTGCGAATCCTCCTACAAATCTTCGATAATAGGAACAGAACCCCAAGAAAGATCTAAGTTCCGTGACGTTCCCAGGTCTAGGCCAAGAAGCTACGGCCTCCATCTTCCGAGGATCTGTTGAAACACCTTCTGCTGAGACCACATGTCCCAAATACGTAACAGACGGTAGGCAGAATTGACATTTCTCCAGAGACAGTTTCAATCCCTCTTCATGGAGCCTCTTCAAGACCTTCTCCAAACGTTGCTCATGTTCTTCCAGAGTCTTCCCGAACACAATTATGTCATCCAGGTACACTAATACTTCGATCAGATTCATATCCCCGACTGTCTTCTCCATTAACCGTTGGAACGTGGCTGGAGCTCCTGTAAGGCCTTGAGGCATCCTGTTGAATTCAAAGAACCCCAGTGGACAGATGAACGCAGTCTTCTCTTTGTCTTCAGGATGCATTGGTATCTGGTGATACCCACTTCGCAGGTCTAGTACACTGAACCATTTTGCTCCAGACAAACACTGTAAGGCATCTTCTATCTGAGGAGTAGCATATTGGTCTGGGATGGTTCTGCGATTCAGCGTGCGATAGTCTATGCATAGGCGGACAGAACCATTCTTCTTCCGGACCATTACGATTGGAGATGCATATGGACTCCTGGACTCTTGGATCACTTTGGTTCTTTGCAGTTCATTCAGCTGTTCTCGCAGATCATCCAAGTCTCCCAGCGGAACTCGCCTTGACCTTTCACGAAACGGCTTGTCTTCTTGTAATCGAATGCGGTGCTCAGTACTTTTAGCTAGGCCTACGTCGAACTCATCTTTCGAGAACAATTCTCTCCACTTGAGAACTTGAGACTGAAGACGTTTCTTCCATTCAGGTGAAATGGGAGCGTCCTTGGGGTAGAATCTTTCATCTGGAATCTCTTTATCCACTCCCCCTCCTAAATCGGTAGGAGAGAGGGGCGTAGCGGACGCTACTTGCCCGATAGGCATTCGTGCTTTAAGGACTACTGGAGAATCAGACACATTGCACACGCTGACTGAAACTCTTCCTCGTGTTCTTTTCAGAGCTTTAGTGGAGATTATTTCAGGGATTACTTCGACTCCGGCTTCACTCCCATGATTAAAATCGGTTTCCAGCACCACATAAGGACCTGGTTGCGATCCTTTCAACTTGACTGAAGCCCGGAAGCTCGCTACTTCTCCTGCTTGCAGAACCTTCTCTGTCCCTTTTAATCTCCATAGGCGCCCACTTCGGCAGGTGCCTTCTGTTCTTCGACCATCCTCTGATAGATTGGACGTAACATTGGGTGTACTCCTTGAGTAGAACCTTCTTCCAATACGATAGGTGTCAGGAGACGTCGCACCAAATCAGTATTCGTCCCCACTATCATGGAACTCCTGTTCGCCCCTGAAGGCCGAGGACACACAATGGCCAATGCATCACAACCTCCGGACTGTCCGATGACTTCGGATCCGATTTCCAACTTCACCTGTAGATACCCGTCATAAGGGAGTTTCTCAGTTCCAATACCCCAGATTTCCAGGTCCTTCAATTTCTGTAAAGGAATGTGCTTCAAGTGTTTCTCATAGAAGTCTCGGTAGATCAATGTCACTTGAGCCCCTGAATCCAACAGGGCTTTAGTGTAGACTCCCTCCACTTGGATTGGCACAATAGGAGAAGGACCTATCAGCTGGTCAGGAAACTTGGTGGTGGCACCAGGACACTTAGACCCAGTTTGCTGTACCCTGGCCTTCTTCTTGGCCCGTGTAGGTTTTGGGTGTGCATTGCTTCCCCATGACGTAGGTCCGGACGCTAAGGGAGTGACTCTTTCAGTCCTGGCAGGCTCGGCAGTTGGCCAGACTTTGGGCCCTCTCACCCTCTTAGTCCTAGCTTGATTTTTGGAGCGGGTTTCAACCTTCGGGCACCTAGGTTGCTCCTTCACTTGTGCCCTCTGGCGTTTCCCGCCGGTGAGGTAGATAACAGTCCTTCTAAAGCTTTCAAGAGCTCCTCAACTCTATTCCCTTCAGGCTTTCGGCCTTTGCATTGTGCGCGGAAGTGGCCCATTTCTCCACAACCGAAACATCTCTTCTTAGAAAGCGGAGACGCAGTCGCCTGCTGTGATTCGGTTGAAAGACCCTGGCTAGACGCCACAGCAATTCCGGTTGTCTGCATGCCTGTAAGGAACTTCTGCATTTCTGCCTGCATCTCTGTCACCTTCAACAATACTCGGCACAGTTCCGCGTGCGCCTGCTGCAATTCAGTTTGAGCTTCTTGTACTTTCTTAACAGTTTTGTGCAACTCACTATGTTCGGAGAGGTTTAATTCTTTGACAGCCCTCTCTGTGGATTTAAAAGCGATCAGATGCTCTTGCTCATCCACGTCGGATCCGTAGGTATCTAACGAGTCGCTTTCAGGCTGCAAACAGTCGTTATGCCTCACAGGTTGCGCGTAAGCTCTTTCCCCTCGCCTGAAGGATTTTTCTTCCAGTAAAGCCTCCTCTTCTCTGACAGCTCGGATCAGTTCCAGGTACTTCAGTTCTTGATTACCTGCTCTGCTTCTCAGCTGCAGCATCACTGGATCTAGAGGTTGAGAGCCCCTCAGGATCTGTTTTATTCGGATCTTATCCACTTCGGCCGGTTCGGCCCCTTTCTTTAGGAGTATCTGGTGCAGAATCTTATCTAGGCGCCTCATGTATTCGGTCATTCTCTCACCTTTCCGCTGGTAGGTGTGTTCATACTGATATACAAGCTCTGCGGCCTTTTCTGTTCGCCCAAAAACTTCCTCCAGAACGTTCAAATAATCTAAAGCCGTGCAGTCTTTCTTACTCAGTTATAGGTTTCTCACCTCTTCTGACGCAGGTCCCTTTAAGCTCTCGGTGATCCTTTGCTTCTTCTGGGCTTCAGGGACGTCCCACTCATCCAGAGCCTGCATCGCCTGTTCCACCCATTCTTCAAAGGTTTCTTCTCCCGCCGGAGTTGGTACGTTTCCTGTAAAATTTCTCAACCGTCGATAACCGAAGTTAGTGTGCGGAGGGCTTGTTCTCTGACACTTAGCCAGCAAATCTCCAATAGCCACTATAAATTCAGGCCCGATCATGGCCTACGGACTGGGCGCGGGAACACTTGCGGATTCGCCACGTGGCGCACTTGGCTGAATCAGTTGGACTTCCACCTCATCGGTCAGCTTCATGCTCGCACCCTGAAAACACTCTGGAACACCCTTTCTCCACTCAAAAAGAACATACGTGTGAGAGGTATCTGGGTTCTCTTTAATGTCCAGGATTAACCCCCGATGATCTGGTGTCAGCGCGGCCACGGCCTGGCGAATCTGATCTTCGGCCCAAGTGTCTGCGGGAATATCCATGACTATACAACATTCTAACTGACTACTGTGCTCCTCACACCATTCGGCAGCAGTGTCTGGATCCATATTTAACCCTTTAGATGCGTTTTTTCCAGAGACTGGATCCCGGAAACGAGCCCCCACGTGTAGCGCTCACTCCCGGAGGAGCTGCTGAAATTGAACCTCGGGTCAGTCTCCCCGCACTAGGGAATAAATATACTCCAGCACTGTTGTGGATTTTATAAATTATATAGTTTACTAGAATAGATGGCATATAATGAATAACACGGCGTTCGTATATTTTTACAGTACTTAGTAATACGGGAAACGCGCAGCGGAAAAGAAATACGAGTCTTCGTAATTCGAGGAACGCGCAGCAGAAAAGAAATACGATGCCTCGTAATTCGAGAAGCGCGCAGCGGAAAAGAGAAAAATACAAGGTTTCGTAATTCGAGAAACGCGCAGCGGAAAATAAATGGAAATGTATCTTTAACCCCTTTGTGATTGGGGAGTGAGTCCCGCACAGGTTATGTCCCGGAATGTAAGTGTGTGTGTGTGTTATGGTACCCGGGTACACTATTCAACTGGCCAGTGAATTGCTTAAGAGGTATCTTCGACTAGTCAAGTTGGGGCCCTGTGGGTTTTGGAAACAAACAGCAGCGTGCTTTCTTGGTTTTACAATGGCCTAGAAGGCCTCTCACCCATCCGCCAGATACTTGAGGCTCCGCTTGACCCAGGACGTCTCTCCGCTCGATATTGACTGGGCTCTCTTGGCTTCTGGATCCGCTGTCTGGCTTTCTGCTCCTGCCGCGACTTGTCCAGCTTACCACCTGCTCTCCCAGTCCGATCGACCTGCGGTACTCCTTACTCGGGGTCTTCTGGCTTCCTCAATAGCAGCTTGGGTAATCTTGTGGATCACTGGGTCTCCCTTTGGTAAGGCTGAGTAACCCGATCTGTAACTCCGTTAGGCCACACCTGCGCTCCGGCCTGGACACTCTGTTACGTTCTGCAGCACTGTGTCTTGTCTCTCCCACTCCCTGGCGCGCTCTGCCAGCTCTCCCCACAAGGGTCAGGATGTAAGTCACTCTGTCCCACCCACTTCCTGTGTCCGTTCCCAAAGCATGCCTGGAAATGTAGTCCCAATGTAATATTCAGTGTCTCACATTGCGCTTGTCTCCCTCCGGTGGCCAAAAATAGGTACTGCCACAATAAGGAATTAAACACAGCGCTACATATATATAAATATACTTATTATATTATTTGTGCTGTTAACATCTGTATACTGTGACGTTTTTGTGATATTGTTTTATTTGTTTACTTATTTTCTTTGCTCTGTTGTCATTGGACACCCTATTTAACCACTGCAATCATACACAGACACACACACAACAGACCTCATATATGAAAGTACTTACACCAGGGCTGGATATATTTACATTAAATGTTGGAGACAGGGAAAAAAACATTGAAGCCAACTAGATGCTTTTAGATGCCAAAGACTGCTTTTAGATTGGTGTAAAATAAACTGGAAATTTAGGAACCAGGAGTAAAATTCTAGGAGCCAGTGGCTACCAGGCTCCTGGGTTTGTCAAGCCCTGCCCTACTGTATGTTAATGCTTCTTATATTTTGTATTCTTTGTGTAGGAGACGTCAATTTTCATTCAGGAGAGTTGTACAAGCGATTTCAATGTCATTATTCTCATCTTCAACCAGTATATAAACGAATCTTGGCTCCACTCCCCTCTTGTCACACAGTTCAGAGGACAGGATAATCCATTGCCTTTTCTTTTTGCTTGCACAAGGATACTGAGAAACGGAGTACAACTGGCAGCATGTGTGTGTGTGACTGGATGCTGACCAAGTTGCCCAAGCACCATCAGTGGTAGTCCTGTCAACATTCATACGCAAAGGGAATACACAACTAGAGTCTAGAATCTGCAATGCGACGATACAGTTTTGCGGGTTTGGTTTCAAGGAAAGATGGCAGCCCTAGCTATACACTGTGGGCTCTATCACCTCCTTCATGCTAACACTAGCATCAGGGTGAGCTTAAAGGGGGGTCATAGCGCTGCGCCCACATTGCCTTTGAATCGCTAACGCGTTAAAAAACCTATTAATGCTCGTTAATTTGTGATTCGAAATGAGAGTTTACCGTATTTTGCGCTCCCTATACCTAACATGGGGAGCGCTAAGTGCAAGCACAGATTAACTAGTGGTAGGATCACTTGGTTTTAGAGTCAGCTCTTATTAACTAGTGTTAACGAAAAGGTTAACATCAGCTCAGAGGTGTAGGTAACAGATTCCACTGCTGCAGAACTTACCTGCAGCTTAACCCCACCCCGAAAAATCAGATACTCACCTCTCTTCCCGCGGAGAGAGCAGCGGCCCGATCCGCTGCTTCTGGCCACCAGGAGCAGAGTGAGACTGAGGGGAAAAAGTCCTCTGTCTCCCTACACGATCACTCAGCCGACCAGCAGGATCTCACAAGAGGCGAGTTTCTGCCAGTCATATGAACTGGCAGCACGATCCTCCATGGAGTTCTATGGATGTCATGGAGGGGATGCTGGGGATGGTGCTGTAGTGCTGCCTCCAGCATCCGCCAGCTTAGCAATTACTTAGGGGCAGGCTGCCAGACTTGGCGCCTGCCATGCGAACTGCTGGGGAAACCAGGATGCAAAAGGGAAGTTAGTTTTTACAATTTGCATCCCCTTTTAGCGACGGGCAGCTGATAGTGCCCTGTGTTTGTAGATATTTGATTAAAGAATAATTTGTTATGAGATAAATACATTTCTAGACGCTGTGAATTTCTAGTTCATTTGATTAAGAAGGTTTGCCTTCTTAACTGACGGAATTTATACAGTTAGTTTTATATCGCTTGCATTTTTCTTCATTATCGGCGTTAATGTTTGCCTCATGTTTGAGTTTCGCCTAAGGACTCATAGTCTAGAGCTGTCTCTGCTTCAGGGTTTATAGTTTAGCATCTATAAACCTCTCATCTTTATTTGCAAATATTAGATGTGATGTGAGTGCTCATTTGAATAAATAACGCTCGCCCCTTTTGCGATGTAGTGGATAACAGTGAGCCGATATGGGCACTTCTTGTATCGAGCTGATAACCTTAGTAGCTCCATGTTACCAGCTCTATTCTCATAACTGGATTTTATTCACTTATATTACAACATTCAGGGTTATTCAGAGAGATCTGAAAAGTCACTGCACGTTCGGTGACCTTTCAGTCCCTGCGTGATTCTGCGATTCTAGTTCTGTTACAGAAAAAAGAAAATACGATGTTTAAAAAAAAAAAAATTGCCTGCTCTCCGAATGGCTGCAAAATGTCCCCGTACACTGAATTTTAGTGTCCGGTTACATTTCGGTGACATTTCGGATCTCTCTGAATAACCCCCATAGTTATATTAGCAGCAAGCTCCCATAATTTAAGACTTGCTCATTCACTTGTACAGGCAAATCGAGCTTCGGTTTTATTTTACTTCGTCACATTTTATTCATTTATTTATTTTATACGTATTTTATTTGTTCCTATATTTGTTCCTAATTAGAAATACAGTAATGTTATTTTTTCACATATTCTCCAGCTATCCTCATGATTTTTCACCTCGTAAGGAATCAGGGCTGGACTGGGACAAAAAATCAGCCCTGGACTTCATCCAGACAGTCCCACTTTAATTATGCAAACACGCACAAAAAATAGTATATAAACCAACCTGATCGCTCAAGCAATCGCTCTACAGATAACAGAGTTGCTGCAAAGCATTCGGGTAAAGCAAGGCAGCGGCACTGAGGTTGAGTGCGCACCATATCTTAAATTGAGGTGTCACCAGCACAGTGGCCCCAATGTGAGATTACGGCAGACTGCGTCTGTTTTACAGATGGTGAGGAATTTCCCACCTCACCCATTAAGGGAAGTGCATAGCATGGTGAACCAGCATTCTCACTGGCCCACTGAGCCATCGGTCCACCGGGAATCTCCCTTTAGTCCCTATGGCCAGTACATACATGTAAGGAAGTGACAAGAAACCTCAGAGGATAATTGAGGAGGATCCGAAAGCTACCTGTGGGCTAGACTGTGCCCCCAAAAAGTGCCACAAATACAATATTTGAAGCTCAAATTCAGAAAGGCTCCAGCATGGGTGAGTAGTTCAGTGTTATGCTCTCATGATCACAGCTAAGTACTACACTATGAAAGATTATTCTGTTTTTTTATATCCAGAGATAGAAAAACAGAATTGAAAAGTGTGTCGCCCAATTAAGTTGATTGTTTGCAATTAAAATAGAACCATAAATGGAGGCTCTATAACAAGTGAGTGCAGCCACTTATGAACACTCCCTAATCATCTAGAAGTCAGAAAACAATGTTACACTATATACCTTCTCCGTTCTGTTTGAGATAGCAAAAAGGAATGAATATGCAAGTTTATTCATTTAAACAACATACTACCAACAATAAGTTTCCACACACATATGCATAAACTTGCTAATATATCTAAAGTTAGGCTATATACCGTAGATACTCGAGTATAGCGCGACCCGAATATAACGCGATGGATAGAGATTTATTATGGAAATGAGAGAATACTCAAGACTCGAATATAACGCGAGGAACAAAATTTTACTGTACCGGTAAACAATTAAGATCCTTCCAGGTTCTCTTAACACAGTCAGGCTCCCCCTCAGGCCAGGGTGTTCTGCTCTAGAATGATTGCAGTTGTTACTAAGTATGAAGATGCCGGCCACCTTTCTTCTTCACTAGCGTTTAGACGGCCAGCGGAGGTGAGCAAGGTGAAAAATTGGCTTAAACCGAGCGTGCCCTCTGGCCGTGATGGATCCCACCTCTCCTGAATCTGGGAGTTCCTGGGAGCCTGCATTCACTTTCTTGAGACTACTGGAACTTTCGGGAGACTTGGGATCCAAAGCAAGGCAAGTTTTTTTTTTAAATTACACGCGTTGCAGATGTCTCGCATATAACGCGACCCGTCCAATTTTAAGGTAAATTTTTGTCACCAAAAGCTAGCGGTATACTTGAGTATCTACAGTAATTGCAAGCTTAATTTTCACGATTTAAGTATTTTATGTACCATGTAAATACTGCACACAGTTGAGGTCTATATTTGTGTTGTTAATATCTTACATTGTATTACTTTGTATTTCTGTAAATGTAACACTTCAATGTACTTGAACCCAGGACATACTTGAAAACGAGAGAAATCTCAATGTATCCTTCCTGGTAAAATCCTTTATAAATACAGTTGTGTTCAAAATTATTCAACCCCCAATGCTGTAAAGGTTTTTAGGGAATTTAGTGTACATTTGTAATTGTATTCAGAATGAAATCCTACAAGGACTTTTTAAAGAACCATATGCAACTAAAATGACATCAATTGGTTTTGTAATACAGTAGTAAATGTTTCTTTTGCGAATTCTTCATTGACACAATTATTCAACCCCTTAAAGACTACCACTCTGAAGAACAGAGGTTCATTCAAGTGTTTTCAATCAGGTATTGAAAACACCTGTGGATGTCACGGAGCAGCAATAAAGCATAATAAGCACCAATTAGGCAGCTTTAAAATGACTGTGATACTCAGCTCCTTCTAGACATTTACTGGTGTGGTTACAAACATGGTGAAGTCAAGAGAATGGTCCAGGAAGACAAGAGAAGAGGTGATTACTCTTCACAGGAAGGGCAATGGCTATAAGAAGATTGCAAAGATGTTAAACATACCAAGAGATACCATAGGAAGCATCATTCGCAAATTCAAGGCAAAGGGCACTGTTGAAACGCTACCTGGTCGTGGCAGAAAGAAGATGCTGACTTCGACTGCTGTGCGCTACCTGAAGCGTAGAGTGGAGAAAAGTCCCCGTGTGACTGCTGAGGAACTGAGAAAAGATTTGTCAGATGTGGGTACTGAAGTTTCAGCTCAGACAATACGGCGCACACTGCGTAATGAAGGCCTCCATGCCAGAACTTCCAGGCGCACCCCCTTGCTGTCTCCAAAGAATAAGAAGAGTCGACTGCAGTATGACAAAAGTCATGTGGACAAACCACAGAAGTTTTGGGATAGTGTTCTGTGTACTGATGAAACAAAATTAGAACTGTTTGGGCCCATGGATCAACGCTATGTTTGGAGGAGGAAGAACAAGGCCTATGAAGAAAAGAACACCTTACCTACTGTGAAGCATGGCGGGGGGTCAATCATGCTTTGGGGCTGTTTTGCTTCTGCAGGTACAGGGAAGCTTCAGCGTGTGCAAGGTACCATGAATTCTCTTCAGTACCCGGAGATATTGGATGACAATGTGATGCAGTCCATCACAAACCTGAGGCTTGGGAGACGTTGGACCTTTCAACAGGACAATGATCCCAAGCATACTCAAGTCCACTAGAGCATGGTTGCAGATTAAAGGCTGGAACATTTTGGAGTGGTCATCGCAGTCACCTGACTTAAATCCGATTGAGAACCTCTGGTGGGACTTAAAGAAAGCAGTTGTAGTGCGCAAGCCTAAGAATGTGACTGAACTGGAGGCTTTTGCCCCTGACGAATGGGCGAAGATACCCGTAGATCGCTGCAAGACACTTGTGTCAAGCTATGCTTCACATTTAAAAGCTGTTATAACTAGGGATGCACCGATACCGATACTAGTATCGGTATCGGGGCCGATATTGCCGTTTGCACGAGTACTTGTTACTCGTGCAAACGGCCCGATACATCCCGCCGATACCGGAAGCCGGCGCTGGGCCGGCTTGCCGGTATCCGCGGGGCTGGGGAAGCTGGCCGCGTGCATGTAAAGCACGCGGCCAGCGTTCCCCTCCGGCGCGCCAAATACTCACCCTTCCTGAAGTTCCGGTCGCTGGGCAGTGATGCGTTCCTGCGGCCACTGGGCGCTCCTGTGACGCTGCCTCTCGGCTGGAGGCAGCGTCACAGATGCGCCTGGCGGCCACGTGACCGCATCACTGCCCAGCGACCGGAACTTCAGGAAGGGTGAGTATTTGGCGCGCCGGAGGGGAACGCTGGCCGCGTGCTTTACATGCACACGGCCAGCGTTCGAGCTGGGGGCCAATCCATGAGACCTGGGGGCCAATCCATGAGACCTGGGGGCCAATTCATGAGACCTGGGGGCAAATCCATGAGACCTGGGGGCAATCCATGAGACCTGGGGGCCAATCCATGAGACCTGGGGGCCAATCCATGAGACCTGGGGGCAAATCAATGAGACCTGGGGGCAAATCCATGAGACCTGGGGGCCAATCCATGAGACCTGGGGGCCAATCCATGAGACCTTGGGGCAAATCCATGAGACCTGGGGCAAGTCCATGAGACCTGGGGGCAAATCCATGAGACCTGGGGGCAAATCCATGAGACCTGGGGGCCAATCCATGAGACCTGGGGGCCAATCCATGAGACCTTGGGGCAAATCCATGAGACCTGGGGCAAGTCCATGAGACCTGGGGCAAATCCATGAGACCTGGGGGCAAATCCATGAGACCTGGGGGCAATCCATGAGACCTGGGGCAAATCCATGAGACCTGGGGCAAATCCATGAGACCTGGGGACAAATCCATGAGACCTGGGGGACATATCCATCAGAGCTGGGGCAAATCCATGTGAGCTGGGGCAAATCCATGTGAGCTGGGGCAAACCCATGTGAGCTGGGGCAAACCCATGTGAGCTGGGGGCAAACCCATGTGAGCTGGGGGCAAATCCATGAGACCTGGGGGCAAATCCATGAGACCTGGGGGCAAATCCATGTGAGCTGCGGTCAATCTCATATAAATTTTTATGAGGTCTGTTCCTATTGGAAAGCGTCACATGACATTAAATAAAAGTATCGGTACTCGGTATCGGTGAGTACTTTTAAAAAGTATCGGTACTCGTACTCGGTCTTAAAAAAGTGGTATCGGTGCATCCCTAGTTATAACTGTAAAGGATGTTGTACTAAGTACTAAGATTGAATGTCACTTGGGGGTTGAATAAAACTGATAATGATGTGAGCACAGAAAAGACATTTGTGGTTATTTCATTATAAATGATATGTTATATTTGTCTGACCTACACGTGCCTCTTTGATTTAATTGTAAGCAAGATGACTGAATGATCAAAATCAATGTCAAACTGGCCAAAACACTCAATTTCAGTGGGGGTTGAATAATTTTGAACACAACTGTAAATAAATATCCAGTGGGTAACTGCGCCGCAAGAGTTTGGATTAGGATCAGGAGTCAAGTTGAGTTGGAATGCTAGGGAACACAGCTCACAGTGCGGAACACACTCACAGTGTGGGATGCCGAAGGTGTAGGTGGTATCCAAAGTACAGCGCAACATGGTGTGACTTTTGGCATCCTAGTTTTGGTGGTAGACTTGTACGCTGTAAATATATTATGAAGAAAAATAAATACATAATAGACTCTGAAAGTTTGAAAAATTTCCAAATAACTTTTAATTATAACACAAGAGAACTTGTGACTTGCAGCTGGGGAGAGAAATATGTAGGTAAAACACATGATCTGTTTAAAAGAAGAATCACGTCCATTCAGTAAACCATAGAGAAACTCCAATAAGAAAGATTTTAAAAGTGTACCAGAATAACAATTGTGAAGGCTTGCATTTCTGTGGAAGCGAAACAGTCAGACTCTAAGAAAAGCCGACCTTGACCTCAAATTGAGGAAATGTGAGCTTCTCTGGCTTTTCAAACTCATCATCTTGCACCCTTGGGTTTTTTAAATGTGGAATTTTCAGTTACACCTCTCATATACATATTACTTTGGATTACTTTTTCTGTACAGAGATTGGAAAGTGTCTTAACTGTGGCAATTATAAATATATTCTCATTGTTTGCTTCTACTGACCTAATAGTCTATGACAGTATATAACAAAAAGCAAATAAATGCCACGTTTCTATGAAAGAAGATCAAGCTAAGCACTACAGCGCGCTTCTTAAAACGATCAGGGTTATTCAAAGAGATCCGAATGGCTGCCGAAAGGTATCCGAACACTGAAAATCAGCGTTCGGTTACCTTTCTTGGCCCTTTGGCTATTCAGAGAGAAGGCAATTCGACAAATCCTGGCCAATTGGCTGCACATACAGTGCCTGTTCGAGGGCAGTAAATCCCCATAAAAAAGCACTGCTTTGGCTATTCAGAGAACACAAACCAGCAGTGAAAGGTTCCCGAAATGCCCTGCCATTCAGTGGTTTAATTCGGCAGGTTTATTCAGGCGAATCCCATAGGCTTCAACGTTAAAAATATTCCCGTTTTAATTCAATATCTAATAAACCATTCGTTATAATATTCTGCAGTAAAGAGTCTCTTTATTTTTAGATTTTTTTTGGGGATATTTTAAGCATTTTTCGGGATTTTTTTTTTTTTTACGTCCTAAAACCAGCATCTGTTTAATAATATTCACCATGTAAGAGGCTACAATCCAGACAAAATAATGAACAGAAAAAAAATATAAACCCCCGATAAGTTTCATTTGATAAAAATATGAGAAATCAGCGAGACAGATCCCGTTTCTGGATTTGATACACGCGTATTCTATAAGTGTACGGTCACATCTTGCATATTGTATTATTTTATCATCATTGGTGGACACTGATGCATAGGTTTTTACTTGCCAAGGCTGCACCTTAACACCAGGCTGGACAAACGTAAATCACAGGAGGGAGCCAGGCAACACCAGGCAGGACAAATGTATGTCACATGAGGGATCCAGGAAGAGTTGTTTGGGAGGATTATCCATAGATCTGGGCCTAGAGGTGAAATTCTCAAAGCCTGCGTCTAGCCCGGTGTTTAGCTCCTGTACACATCATACTCCTGTAATTTGCAGAAAAGCATTTGTTCGGCAGATTCATCCCATAAGAAAGACCCGAAGGGAGACCCCAGGACTCAAAAACCTGTAGTAATGCTATTTTGGGGAAAATTTAAAAAAAACTGCTAGATCCAAAAATGTTCTGCCTTCCGGAGATATTAGTGGGGGGCACAGAAGGGGCATAGAAGTACTTAAAGTCCAAATTCACTGTTACATAGCATTTCATTTAAAGACAGACTTGGACTTGTCTGTTTTACCACTAAAGGTAGGACCAGGCTGTTATTTTCACTAGCTGCATTGACTTATGTGTCTGATGTCACCTCTGTGTACAATAAAGAGAAAAAAGCATAATTGCACAGAAAAAATTGAAATTCCATCAGTGTCTCCTTATAACAAATATGAAAGTGAAGTGTAAATATGCAAGGTACACATTACTGAAGGGGGCTGAAGGCAATCATATGGCACAGGTATATCAAACTACTAACAATTGTGGCACTATCCTTAAACAACAATTTTAAATTAAAAAAAAAAGTGTTACAGCACTCACAATTCATTTAATTTATAGCAGCATTTTACACAATTCGTGTTAAAAAAGTAGAGAAAAAAAAGGATTTGTGTTGAGTAACAAAACGTTTATATTACAACGACCATCCTTTGTGCACTTACTGTTTGATTATTTACAAATACATGTCTCTTGTTTTTTTTTTTACATGGAAATGTTAATGCGAGATGCACGCTTACACTAGATCTATGGATAAGTTGGGTCTCTCTGGCTTTTCCAGAACTGAAGTATTCGAGATTTTTGAGGTTTTTTTTAAGCAACTTAGACTTTGTTTTCGGTTTATGACTGAGGACTCTGTGGCCCTTTGAAGAAATGCTTTGAAAATCCTAGTCTGGACTCCCAACGCATGCGTTCTAAAAGAAAAACAGGAAGGTTTGTGTTTTTAGAGAGATGCTTTCCTTGATGAAAGGTACATAACCTGAGTTAAATGCAAGCTGCCCAGTTTCCACTGAGGAGACAGAGCACTCCTTGTTTAATTGCTCTTCCAATACAAAGGAAAGTCAACAAGCCACAATCCTCACTTTAACAAAAAAGAGGAAGGGGGGGGGGAGCAGCGCTAGGAGCCGTTAGATACCCCCCCAGATATGTTGCCATAATGCAGACTACTGTTGCACCTCCCTGTACTGCCTGGCTACCAATAGGATGGGTGACATATTATGGGCAGCCAAAAGGATGACAAATATGTTTTTGTACCAATTTCATACACTGTCCAAGACCTACTAATATATAGGCTTTATTAACATCCAAATACCATAAAAATGGAAGGAACCCCAAACACAGGCTACTGCTTAACATTTAAGGAGCAAATCATTTTAATGCTGTTACCTGTTCAGAATAAATTATATTCCAGTTTTAAAATTGGCTCAGGCAACAAGTTTGTGGCACCAAGTTTGCGGATGATTGCTCATAGTATGCGGGTTCCATTCAGTAGTTGCTTTCCTTTATTCACGGTTCACTACTTGTAGAAAAAGCTGCGTTTCAGCATCAGGGAAATTCGATCAGGTCTTAACAGTGTATAAACTAGAAGTGTTGGGGCAGTCTAGCATCGCCTGGTATGGCTCTGCAGCTGGAGATCAGTTACATCAATGGCTGACTTGGTCATCTATTCAAGCGCACCTCGCAAAGAAAGAGCATGGCACCATGTTATAACAAAGCCGCACCTTTCCACTAACCAGCATAGAATATGCTACACTTCAGCTGGACTGTTATGTGCAGTTCACATTACATTACATTGTATTCTCTCCAAAGTCACTGAAGGGCCGGATACAGATTGGGAAATAAGCAGAGGCTGTAATGAACATTTGAATATCCAGGTAAAAAAAGAAAAAATAATAATTACAGATTACATCCTGAAGATACCTGCAGAATTTAACAGCCAACAATGCAAGTTATAGCCCTCCCAAAAAGAGACAGACTGGCAAAAAGGTGGGGTACACGCAAGCCAGTTACATTCGCCTCTGCAATGCTACTCCAAGGAAAACCCTTTAAAGCATCGCATAAAAAGAAAAAAAAGGCCCAGCATGGATCCTACCAGCAAAATGGAACAGTTAAAAATAATAAAGAAAAAAGGAGATAAAGCACAAAAAATGTGCCAGCAATAGGAACTGCATAAATGGAAATGAGATGGATAAAGTGGCCATGGAAGGCATCAGGGAAAAAAAAAATCCTTATGGCTTTGGGTTGATGAAATACTATTTTACAGTGTTAAAAAAAAAAAAAAACGTTGTCTCAAAAACAATTGTTGGAGAAAAAAAAAAAAGCAAAATGGAATAAGAACATTTTGCATGAGTATCCAGGCTCTAATCATAAGGATGCTCGAACACCAAAGGCCATTCTCCCTCCCCTACCGAGTGCGAGCAAGAGGCCATAACGCGGTATACAGTTTATCTCACAGTTGATGACAGCCCAGAAGTCTGTGCAGAAGTAACATACAAAGCAGTGCTGTCTGATAAAGGGGCAACCACTGAATTTCCATTGGTTGGGGAACAGCCCATCTTCAATTTCTCCAAGTATTCTGCATGTACAGGCTTGTGGCACTGGAGGACCTTCAGAGCGTCTTCAACTTTGAACCACTCGCGTTTTCTTCCAATATTTACAGAATCCTCCCAGTCTTCCAGTACTTCAGTCACCGTGAGGACATAAACATACGTCTTATGCTTTCTATCTTGGTTCTCGAAAATTCCAAGAAGTCTTCCCAACTTCCCCTTTACTCCAGCCTCTTCATATACTTCTCGGACTGCGGCGCCGCCTGGTTCTTCCTCTGGTTCCATTCCTCCTCCAGGTACGATCCACTGGTCTGGATAGCGACTGCTGCTCACCAGAAGGATCTCATCCTCCCGCTCGTTCCTGAAGCACAGGCAGGCCGCTCGCTTCTTGAATCCCTCCTGGTCGTAAGTGCGAGTCTGGTTCGGCTTGAACTTCATCATAGAGGCGGCGGCCGCTCTTCAGTCTCTCCCTCCTCCCCGGTTGCTGCAGTCACGCAGGGAGCGCCGGCCGGCCCGGGGTTAGAGGAGGCTGGCGGCGGCGGCGCTGCGGGAGAGGAGGCCGGGGGAGACTCGCCTCTCCATGGACTCGAGTCGCCTCTGCTGTATCTTCGGCTCCGTGCTGCGGATACTGCCCCGGGCCCCACCGCCTGTGGCCGCTTCTCTTTTGGGATTTTTTTGCCAAAAAAGTTGACGTTTTTTTTTAAAAAAATAATTTGTTTTTTCTTTTTTCTGTAACAGCCCTTTTTATTATCATTCCTTGGACCTCATATGTAAATTAAAGACATTTTCGCTCAGTTTGTTTTGCAAACACCGTTTCACTTTTCAAACATTCAAGCAAACAGTTTTTTTAATTTTTCACTTCATTCGTCTGCAGTGTTGGCTTTTTCCGGCGGCTGCGCTATGTGTGATCGGCTCCTGCTCAGGTTTTTCCGACGTTTTCTGCGGGTTAATCCAGATGTTTTTGCGGGTTTCGGTGTGTGTGTTCGCCCTCGTTTTGCAGTGAGTTTTCGGCAGGTTTTTGGTGACTTTTCCCCGCATTTCGGCGGCCCTGTGGTGCTTGCTAAATACACCGCAGGGTCACCGAAAGGGGATCGCCAAATCGAACTGAATTGAAGAGAACGAAAAGTCACCGAACGTGCGGAGGCTTTTCGATTCTCTTTGAATAACCCTGTAAAACTTTATTGAAACATTCAAAACAATATGAATAATATCAAAAGAAGATGCTTAATACCAGTCTCTACATACTTGACTTATTTTGTGCAACATAATCATAGGTGCTCCTTTATATATTTATGCAGTATGATTAATTTGGCAAATTGGCAGCTTTTTGAACAGCCGAACTTCCACGAAATTGCACTGTACAGTGAAATTCAACGTTCGGTGCAATTTGGTGGCCAATTTGTCTCTCTTTGAAAAACTCCTTATACTGAAAAAAGTACACACCTCCCCTTTATTTTCCCCATAAATAAGCATCTCCACAACATTTTTTTAATGTATTTTTAAGGTTAAGTACTCATGTTTACTCCCTCGGTGCTCAGCTGCTCCTCGTTTTTCGCTTAGGGCATCAGAAATGGGGAAGAGCTTCTGACACAAATTGTGTAAGTCTACATAACTTTTGTATATGGCTACGCAAATTGCGTATCTTGCGTGAATTTCAAATGAAAGGTAGGAGAGTGCTGGTGCGGAATGATGGATTGGTGCTGCATACGTGGATAGCGTCAGCCCACAACTTCTGTCTTCACATACGTTCGTTGGGAGAAAGGATGATGACAGCATGCAGACCATGCTGGCATCATTGGTCCCCGAGCTGGACCCCAGCAGGCAGGATATTCAAAGCCCCATCCCCTGAGTGAAAATTGTGTTGTAGAAGGAAGCCCTCTGCTTTACAGTGCTGTACCAGTGAAATGGGGCTGAAGGGAGAGGGCAGTAACCCAAAAAGCTGTGCCACTTTAATAAGCTAAAGTGGTCATTGTGTTTGTGTGTGGAGTAGTGTCCCTTTTAAACTTACCGTTACCAACTCCATAGACTTGATCGGATTTTGTAGAGTTACCAGAGCCTTGGTTAAGGTTACACCTCAGCCAAAATATTCTAAGCACAGAAAATTAATGCTATAATTAAAATGCAATACACATATCCTTGCACATACCAGAATTAAAATTTGGATTAAGAGGTTAAGGCAAAATAATTGGTTGCACCGTCTGAGGCCTATTTTGGAGAAAAGCAACTTATTTATTCTCCACTCCCAAATTGTTATAGTGCTGAAGCACTGTATAACCAGGGAAGACAGTAGGATGCAGGACTTTAGGGCCATGCTTTATTCCTTCAAAACCGCTATTATATACTGTAGAGGTCGGCAGGGCTGGGTCCTGGATGGACAATATGTTTCACCCCTATTTGGGTTGTGGACCCTTTAAGGGCAACCACAGGGTTAATCTTCCTGTCCAGGAAGAGTTTTAAAGCCAGCAACTCCCAGATAGGATTGTGGGAGTTCAGGAAAAGGAAAGTAATCAGTGGAAGCTGTGTGTTTGTGTTCCAAAAGCAGGAGACGTGCTGTGCCTTGCTGGAGAGGCTTCTACATACTGGGGAAAGGATTCCCTAGGTTTGGGACTGTTTAAAGCGTTGGTGAGCCACTATTATTTCTCTGTTTATTTGTGCTGAAGATCAGGACTTTGCTTTAATTTCGCTGAACCAAAGCGTGTACTTATTATGTTGCCTTTTTGACTGCCCTGAAAAGGTGAATAAAACTGTTTTGTTTGTGAAAGACATTGTGCACGTGCTCTGTGGGCCCCCAAACGTCACAATACTTACAATAATTACCTTTTTCACAGAAGTCACTGCCAGGAATTAGCAACTGATTGGCAAAGCATCTGAGCAACCAGTGAATAGAATGAGGGATGAGATGGGATGAGGTGTATATTATTATTATTTAATAAACGCCAGCACATTCTGCAGCGCTGTACAAAGGAGCAATGGGGTACAGATACAGGAGGACATGAGGGCCCTATTCTCGTGGGAATTTACAATTTCGATGGGTGAGGGGATTAGAAACAGGATGGGGGGACAGCAGTGATGACTTAACGCAGGGAGAGGTGAGGACCGTTTTTAGGCCGGTCGGATGTTTTGTTACGGAATTAGGTGACTCTTTAGGGAGCGTTTAATTGAAGCCAGATTTAGGGACAGTCTGATATTGCGAGGAAGCGCATTCCATAGGGTCGGCACCGCATGAGAAAAGTCCTGCAGTCTGGCATGTGAAGAGGTAATGATGGAGGATGCCAGGCGCAGGTCATTGTTGAATCTTAGGGAGCGGGCTGGGTGCATTTGGTGATTAGTGAGGACAGGTAGTGAGAGGCGGCGTTAGTGAGGGTTTTGTAGGTCAGGGTGAGTAGTTTGAATTTGATTCTGCTGTGGATGGGGAGCCAGTGTAGGGATTCACAGAGAGGAGAGGACAAGACTGAGCGATGTGAGATCGATAAGCCAAGCCAATGTGTTTAGGATGGACTGCAGGGGGGAGAGGGGGGAGATGGGAAGGCCCGTCAGGATGTTGTTGCAGTAGTCCATGCAGACGATAACAAGCTAGTGGATAAGTTGTTTGGTGGTGTTGACAGTCAGAAATGGAAGAAATTAGGAGATATTGCAGCAAGATGAGGAGAGTTCAGAGATAGGTACAGCGCCCTTCAGTTCTTATAGGTATCTTTGTGCCTTCTGCTGGTACGCAGATGTTATTACAATCGATGCGCAAATTTTTACAAACGACGTTTGTGCACATAATTTTAACGTCTTTTAAAAGCTGGTGGTAACTGCAAATCTGAACGTCCTGGCCGAAACCAAATAAACCAGCCCAAAAAAAAATACAGCACAGTATAGTTACACATTCTACGCACACCAAACAATAAAATTGAGAAGTAGTGCGTGTTTTTTTTATTGCTGCAGCATATATACTTAGATTGATTTTGGCAGGCGCAAAAACTGAACGGGAGACAATTCTTAATTCAGATTGGCTGAATCACATGAAAAAACAGCCTGCCCGCCGATTTCTGTGCGCAACGTTAATGCGTGTGCGTTTTTGCACATCTTTTTTTACGCGTGATATTTTTTGATGGATGAAAAAATGCGCTCGGTTCGTAATACCAATGTTAATTTATGTGCGTCAACGTTTAATGCTGCGCGCAAAAAAATTGCGCTGCGCGTACGAATTTGCACAGACAATGTAATAGAGCCCACTGTCTCCACAAATGCTCATTGCTGCAAGCGTTTGGGAAGAAAGGGTGATGTCAGAAAGCAGAGCTTGCTGACATCATTGGTCCCTGAACTGGTCCTCGACGTGCTGACCAATCTGGTGGCTGGCAGCCAGGACATTAGAAAATTCTCGACTGTTGGTGAAGCAGGGTGGAATGGAGGAAACTCCTCCACCTCAACCAGCCATACAACCAGATTGGAGGTGCTAATGGGGCACTCCTCACATCCATGCCACTTTCAAAGTGTAAGGTGGTCAGGATGGGTAGAGTGTTCCTTTAACTCATGTAGAACACAAATGTGCTTTATTAAAAAAAAAAAGTACAGTTTGATGGAAGTATATTAATCTGTAGTTTCATAAAAACATCTTAAGGTGCCGTATATTCCTCTGTGTCTCAATTTAACATTAGTTTCACTTCCTGAGGAAAATTATAAGTGGTGTAGCCACAATGCGGCTCTCACCCAAACAGCACAGACAAGATGAAGTGTGTGGAGCTGATAATCACACTGGGAGCCTTGACAGGTGAGACAAGAGAATGATATTTTGTTAAATAAATTATTTATTGGTGCGTTACAAGATAAATCTTGATGTAAATAGGGTAAATCAGCCATTATTGTTATTTGGAGGATGATCACTAAAGGCTGAAATTATTTCCATTTTTATTATAATTATTATTATCATAATTTAAAGCACCAACAGCTTTATGTTAGATAAAATAGAGGATAATGTACTTTTTGACTTCGTAAAGTCGGTTAAGTGCACTGTGAACTCACTATCTCATAGGCAGCGGACTTGCTGTCTCCTGTATGTATGTACAGATTTCCTCAATAAAAAAATTTGCATATAAAGCACCAACAGCTAAGGCTAGGGTCAGATGAGCGCATTTTGTACGGACTGTGCGTCCGTGCAGTATGGACGTACTTACTGACTGACGACAAGGTAGTGGCCACACAGTCCGTTTTTTTCACTGACGGATTTTTTGACTGATGTAGCAGGGAAAATAAATTACAATGAAAAAACATTCTGTCCGTCAAAAATGCTGGACGTATAAATGCAGTCCGTCTGACCATGCTCCATCACTCACACACAAAGCTATGCAGGCGTTGTGGACGTGGCGCACTCCGCACGTCCGTTCTAGCAGTATTACGTTCTTGCCTAACCTGCGTCCGTTTGCAGCGTACGTCAGCCTCCGCACTTCTGTGGAGACGTACTTTGTGTGTGGGGCTCAATGTAACACAATTGTATGCTATCACGGACGTATTTATGTGCGGCAACACGGACGTTAACACTGCGTTCGTCTGACCCCAGCCTTATGCAGCACTATACAGTAAAGAATGGTTAACCGGACCAACAAAACTACGAACAAACTTTGGAACCAGAGATAAGAAGCATCGAGGTATATATTATAAATGCGTACACACACTCGATAAGTAGGACTTTAAAATGATGAAAGATGTGTTCAAATCTCTATTAACATACATACAGGGTTATTCAGAGAACGGTGTAAACCAGTAGAACTGGCAGAAGAGAACAATCTAAACCAAATAGCTGATTTGGAAAGTGAGATAAATGGGAGAATTTTTCTGGTTTGGCTATTTTGACCTAGAATTTTCACTTCTCCAGTCATTCTCCTGAGTTTC
The DNA here is from genome assembly GCA_009667805.1 of Leptobrachium leishanense. Classification (NCBI taxonomy): domain Eukaryota; kingdom Metazoa; phylum Chordata; class Amphibia; order Anura; family Megophryidae; genus Leptobrachium; species Leptobrachium leishanense. The sequence continues at coordinate 81,569,202 of CM019070.1, read as the reverse complement.
ACCTTTCTCTGAATAGCCCTGATAGACTCCTTCCAAGATTGCAGCATCATGGTTTCATGTAAATACTTGCAAAGTATTAAAAAAATTTAAAGTATTGTAAAGAGAAAGAACAAATGTGTATTGGAATGTAACTTTTTATGCAATCTTACCATTTATTTGCATATCAATATATTTATCTGCAACATTTTTATAACATGTATCTAAATGTAATGTTTGTTCTAACTAATATAGAGGTTAGTGAAAGCACAAGCCAGGAAGTTAATCATCACCGGTTCAATGCAGCAGGGTACGTTTAAGGCTAATGTCAGACAAACGCATTCTGAACACACTCTGCGTGCGTGCACAACAGACGGACGTTCTGACGTAAGATACCGTAGACACCACACAGTCCGTTTTTTATGATGGAAGTAGAAAAAAATGCAAATATGGGAAACAAAATGAATATGAAAAAGGATATCAAAAGGCATTTTGTGCGTCAAGGTGCTGGACGTCGCAAATGCGCTGCATCTGACATCTCATCATTAACACAGAACGCTACGCAGACGTGGTGGACGTGGCGCACTGCGCGTCCGTGTTAGTGGTTTTACGTTCTTGCCTAACTTGCGTCCGCTTGCCATGTGCATTGTGTGTACACAGTTCGGTGTGTGGGTCTCTGTTGCTCATGATTCCATGCTATGGCGGACGTTAAACTGTGCGGCAACACAGACGTGATCACTGCATTCGTCTGTCACAGGCCTTATAGTCCCGCCCCCCCCCCACGTTAGTAGCCAAAGAGAAAGAAATGCTGGTCACACTGTAGGATACTTGATAAGGTCTTGTGTATTTAGCCGAAACATTGTGGGCCCTAGTACGCTCTTCGCGTTAAAACACGGGTGCAAGGGAGGATAAACTGCACTCGCAGTTTTCCCCCTTGCGCCCGCGTTTTAATGCTGGATTACAATGCAGGCGCAAAAAATGCTGCCTGCATTGTTTCCGAGCATAAAATGCTGGATACTCGCGGCTGCTCCATTGAGTTCCATTGAGCAGATGCTCCATTGAGTTCCTCCCTATCGGTCACGTGACCAGCCAGATCTCGCCTCACGAGATCCGGCCGGTCAGCGTAGGGATACGCAGGGAGAGACTGGGGGGGACTTTTTCCCCCAGTCTTTCCCTGCTCCTGCCGGCCGGAGGACGCGGTTGGAGCCGCGGTCCTCACAGCGGGACAGAGGGTGAGTATGTGATGCTTTTTTTACTTTTTTTTTCCTGGTGTTAACGGATTCCGCTTCTACAGAATCTGTTAACACCAGGTTCTGGCTCTGGTAAACATTTTGCTAACCAGAGCCAGGCGTTAATCAGCGCTGGGACTTTGTAATTCTGCGCTGATTAACACTTTGCGCTCCCCCTGTTAAGTATAGGGAGCGCAAAGTACAGTAACCTCGCACAAACCCTTTTGCGTTTGGATTGTAATATGCGGTAAATACCGCAGCAAACTTTAATGCTCACGCAAGTGAGCGTTAACATTTGCGTCAACAATGTAATAGGGCCCTGTATCTTTATTTCTCTAACTATTGTCTATGAATAGTCATCACTTTGTGCCAAAGTCTTTGATTTCGTAATTATTAATGGAGAGCATAGGAATATCTCAGATAAAAACGCTACAACTCGTGTTACTTTGTACACATTATCAGTATATTGTGTGAACTGCTAAATTGATTATATCATGTTTTGTGTCCATCAGGTGTCCATTCACAGAGTCTGCAAGTATCACAGGCTCCTATGGTTAATGCCAGAGAGGGTGGCTCTGTCACCTTGGAGTGTAACTACCTTATTAACCGCTCAAACAATGAAACCATCGGTTGGTACAAATGGTACAGACATCTACTGCATGGGGATGAGGTTTCAAACACTACAGGAGATTATAAAGGCAGAGTTTCTATGGCCAGTCCAAGTGATTTCATTGAAAAGGCATCTGCTAATATTATCCTGCACAATGTGTCAATCACAGACACTGGAAAGTATATATGTCAAGTAAATATCAATGAAAGAATATCAGGACATGGGAATGGAACATTTCTCAATGTATCAGGTGAGATTGTAAATTAGCATCTATACACAATTTATTGTAGCATTGACATAGATACATGTGTGCTAAATACGATACAAAGCGTTGACCAGTATAGTGCTGCATGTAAGTAACTTGCACAGAATTCTGCTGTTTGTTGCATGAGGAAATCGTGGGTGAATTGTGAAATTTAGTAAATGAGAAAACAAATTATGAAATGACTTACAGAGTTATTTAAAGAGAATTGAAAAGTCACCGCACGTTCGGTGACTTTGCATTCTGTTCAATTCGGTGCAATTTGGCGATCCCATTTCGGCGACCTTGCCGAAGCACCACAGGGCCGTCGTAGTGCAGGGAAAAGCCGCCGCAAACCCGACGAACACTCACCGCAAAACCCGGCGAATGCAAGCCGAAACCCGCAAAAACATCTGGATTAACTCCGCTGAGCACGCCGGAGAAACCCAAGCAGCTGTCGATCACAGCGCAGAGCAGCCGCTGGAAAAACCTGACACCACAGACGAATGGAGCGAGAAAAAAAACCCAGTACACTTGAATGTTTGAATAGTGAAACGCTGTTTGCAAAGAAACTACAGAACGAAAATGTCTGAAATTTACATATAAGGTCCAATGAATGATAATAAAAAGGGCTGTTACAGAAAAAAGAAAAAGACAATTTAAAAAAAATAAACGGAAAAAGATTTTCGCAAAAAAAATCACGAAAAATGCCTAAAAGATTAAAAAAAATCTATAAATAAAGAGACTTTTTACTGCAAAATTTTATAATCAACGGTTTATTAGATATTGAATTAAAACGGGAATATTTTTAACATTGAAGCCTATGGGATTCGCCTGAATAAATCTGCCGCATGAAACCACCGAACAGCAGGGCAATTCGGCAACTTTTCACTGCTGCTTTGTGTTTTCTGAATAGCTTCTCTTTGGGGATTTCACTGCCCTCGAACAGGCAACGAACAGGCACAGAATGTGCAGGCAATTCGCCAACATTTGGCGAACTGCCTGCTCTCTGAATAGCCGAATGGCCAGGAAAGGTAACCGTACGCTGAATTTCACTGTTCGGTTACCTTTCGGCCATTATTCGGATCTCTTTGAATAACCCTTTTAGTCTTTTTTGTAAGATGCAAAATAAAGGCTTATATTGTAAGAATATACAATATCACCGTTGTTTAAGCTGTAACTGGTGGATACTCAAAGTAATCATTTCATGCACAGGTTCACTTTTACTGTAATATCTCTTTAAAGGGACAATACCACAAAAATAAAATGTCCGTATTGTGTTTATTTTATATCGCTGATATCTTACATATGCTTTGTTTTTTTCGCTTGTATATTTAATGAAGATAATATTTTACTCTATATGTGTCACTGGGTGCATTTATTTTGCGATCTTTTGTGATGTAAACCCCCCCCCTCACAGTATTTTTCCCTCATTTGGTCCTCACTGGGTGGCATTGGCAATATAATGGAGTCTAGGAGTCGATCACTCTCTCAAATCATTGTATTATGTGGAATGTATTCAAAGGACATCATCAGGGGGTAGATTAGAAGTTTTTTAAACCCCCTATCATATCTCATTCAGCTGCCATCTCTTATATCAGTTAGCCTGAATAACAATAGACCCCCTGCTGCCTTATCTAAACATTCGCTCCTCAAAATAACTGTTTAAATACTATAGATTAAATAAACAAGAGCCACAAAGCAAAGCTTTTGGCAAATGTTGCATCATGGGAAAAATACACAAATTGGAAACGAGATCAAAAACCTTACTTTATTTTTCTGTTTTATATGCAATTACTTCAAAGAAAAAACAGCAGCATGTGTTTTATAATGTGTTTTTATTTGTAATGCATAAGTTACATTTACAAGTTTTTATAAAACACTAACAAGTTCCGTAGCGCTGTACAGTGGGAGGCCGAACAGCAAATAAAATGCAGGTTAAGGCTAGGGTCAGACTAACGCATTTTTCGCGTTGTCTGTGAAAAAGTGCGTTCGAACGAATGGACGCATTTTTTCACGGAATACGCGATTGCGGTCATACGATGCGCATTTTCGTCCGTGATTTTGTACGGATCATCAATAAAACACTTTTTGCGTCTGGACGTTATGTGGGCCGGACATTAGCAGCGTCTGACGTCTCCTAATCACGCACACATGCCGCCGCAGTGCATTCTACGTCAGTACTAGCGGTTTGACGTTCTCGAAAAAATGCGTTCGTTTGCCACTTGCGTTGCGCGGCGGCACTTTTGTGCGGCCGTTCTTCGTATGTTGCCCGGCATTGGACGTAATTTGCTGCTAGCGCGGCTGTGATTTAGTGCGGCTAAACGCACGTTAATACTGCGTTAGTCTGACCTTAGCCTAAAAGCATAGTACACTAGGTGAGAGGACCCTGCTCAAGAGCTTACAATCCAAGGATAGGGGTGAAATACTAGGTGATGGTTAATAGAGAATGTGAAAATTGCGGAGTGCATGTGGGCTATGTAGGAAGATGCAGCAAATGAACAGAGGGGGATTAGGGAGTGAGATGATAGGCGTCTCTAAAGTAATGTGTTTTCAGAGACTTCTTGAAGGACTGGAGATACGGGGAGTGTCTGATGATGCTGGGGAGGGAGTTCCATAGAAAGGGGCAGCTCGGGAGAAGTCTTGAAGGCGGGAGTTGGGGGTGAGGGTTCGTGAAGCGGATAGCATCAGCTCATTGGCAGAGCGAAGTGGTCGGGATGGGATGGATGTACCTGTTAATAAGGGAGGAGAAATAGGCAAGGGCGTGGTTGTGGAGAGCTTTCTATATGAGTACCAATGCTTTGAATTGGATTCTATATCTAGTTACAGCTTATGTTAGTTGTAGTGTCCCTTTCAGACATGAATATGGAATTTGTCATATAATTCAACCTCAAAGGGGATTATGCTAAAGTTCAGCATTTTAAATAGAGAAAGTCAAAAGGATGACAAGAGAAGATTCGTTGATGAAGTTTCTCCTGCTGCGGTTTTGATTTTTCCCTTTGTGAAACGCCTTTGTATGGGTACCAACAGCAGTGATTTTCACCGTTATTTGCAACTATGACATACAAGGCTCATTAGTTAAATCCGCCCTTTGTTTTGATGGAATAATGCAGTTCTTTCCTCTATGCCAGTGTGCCCGCTGCCATGTAGACTGCTCCGTAGGCCCTGCCCGTGTAAACATCCCCAATCAAGGCTCTTCCATTAATGATACAAAAGCACCACCTTCATCATGACTGCTTATACCTGGATCCTCAACGCCTATGCCCTGAAATAACACACAGACCACGGTATATTTGGAAAGGGCATAGGCCACAGCTTTATTTGATTTATACAGCATTCCTTAATCCAACACCACACAATTCGATCTGACCCTACCGCAACCGAACCTGCGGCAGGCCGTTACCACTTAAACCCAGAGCTCGTTGCTCAGCCTGACTTACCAGGAACAGAGCACGTCTCTCCCAGAGCCCACCTTATTCGGCGGCTTACCCAATAATTTCTTCGCTGGCCAGGGATACCGCCAAGCTGTGACACCACCAAGGAAACCACCCACCACAGGGCGGGCGGGCGGGAACGTGCAGTCTCTTCAAATCACCAGCACGTGTAACAGGTACTCACACACCTGTGCATATATATATATGACCTCCTTCATTAGCATAATGCCTTGACCAATGACCCTGCATACTTTAATTGATCGTCCCAGGCCAGCAGTCATGCCCCCCTTCCAGAATGTTCCAGGGGTTGCTTTCTCTCACTCTCTTTGAGCCTTTCCATTAATGTTGACGTGATAACAATTTCACTGTAATGGTCAATAGCTTCGATTTCTTGGTCAAGGCTCCACAAATTACAGTTTAGGCTAGGGTCAGACTAACGCATTTTTCACGTTGTCCGTGAAAATGTGCGTTCGAAGAATGGACGTATTTTTTCACGGAATACGCAATAGCGGTCATACTATGCGCAGTTTCATCCGTGATTTTGTATGGATCATCAATAAAACACTTCTTGCATCTGGACGTTATGTTGGCCGGACATTAGCAGCGTCTGATGTCTCCAATTCACACACACACGCCGCTAGCGGACGCAGCGCACTCTGTACGTCAGTACTAGTGGTTTAACGTTCTCGAAAAAATGCGTTCATTTTCCACTTGCGTTGCGCAGCCGGACTTTTGTGCGACCGTACTTCGTATATTGGCCGTCATTGCCCGGCATCTGCTGCTAGCACGGCCGTGATTAAGTGCGCCAGAACGCGCGTTCGCACTGCCTCAGTCTGACCCTAGCCTTAATGACAATTTTAAGAGTTAATAAATGAGCCACAATATGTGAACAATTGGCAGTGAAAATCTACAGCTGAAATAGATGGATCACAAAAGCATAAAGCTGACCACTCCACCCTTTAGGAGGGACACTAGCCAACCCTGTTACCTGTTTATTAATGATTATAATGTAAAGACCCTGAAGTCCCTGTATTCCAAGTTTCAAAGCTGTTTCATTTTGTTAAAAAAAAAAAAGCTTCAAAATGATATTATAATCAAACGCAGAAAACTATCAATCATCGCCTAGGAATTACATTTCCTTGATTACGCACAAAGCACTAGATTTCAATCATGATGTAACTGTAAGCAGAACTCTATTAAACTTATCAACTCCATAGACTTTAATGGCTCTGGTAACATTACCAATGGTCATCTTAAATTTACACCAGACCTGGAATCAAGCTCAGAATTGGGCCAAAGTATCATGGTGCAAGTGAACAAATCATCTCATATGCACGTATAAAGTAATTTTTACAGTTCTTTGTGTTTAGCTGTGTATGTGAAAATTATGTCTTAATATAACCAACGTTTCAGCTCATAAAAGAGCCTTTTTCAAAGTTGCTAAAGGCTCTTTCATGAGCTGAAACATTGATTATATTATTTTTAATGCAGTATTGATTAAAGACTATTTTTTTATTAAGATCCTGATGTCACGGTGGCAGTACCACCAGGCACGCACCACCCTAACCTTGCCCTCCGATCCTTGGAAGTGGTCGGTCTGTATATATATCCCTATGAATATAACTTGCAGCAAGGTGAGGTCAAGGTTCCTGAGAGAAGCCCCTATGGGCAGAGATGCAGTGTAAACTGCAAGGACAGGTGAAAGCAACACAGGGTTAACAAAAGACCTCTGTACGGCAATACCAAAGATTCCCTGCACTGAAAGGCCGGCCTTTAGGATAGCCGGATCTAATCTAAAGGAAAGTATTACCTTGAAGCCGTACAGAGTCTTTTGTTGTATGCAGATGACAGGGTTACTTAGAAACGGTACAGACAAGGAATAGACTTTAGAGTAGTCATATAGGAGGAAAGCCAAAGGTCATAACCAGAGAAAGTACGTCATACAGAATATAGGAATAGGAACCAGAAGGGAAGTCAGCCAAGCCAAAAATCGGTAACCGGGGAATCAGAATGGAACATAAACAGCAAACCAAAATAAAGCAATAGACAGAACTAAATACACAGAAGGAACTGACATAAACTGGAACAGAAATAACAGAGGCAAAAACTGAACAAGGATGAACAAACGGAGGATATCAGGAACACAGCAAGGAGCTTTCAGGACACAAGGAGACCAGGCAAAGGAAAAATGACCCAGCAATGTCCTATAGGTACATTGCTCTAATATAGTCAGGGGAATCAAGGCAAGGGTAAACAGGTGAGCAGCACACAGAACACCAATTAACCCCTGGGAGGCCACCCAGGAATTGGCAGCAACAGAAACACAAGGGAAAAAACACAATATACAAATACAGAGGGCAGGAAGACAGGTATGCCAGCATGGAACGTGACACCTGAGTGCATCCGTTTGGCTTGCTTCAATTAGGCAGCCGTCTAAGGCCGCACACCTACTGGGTCTCGTGGACGCCTAATTTGTTCCCTGCATTCTCAGGCTGCACAGCGGTGGCAGTACGTTTACACCGAGCCGCCCGATGATGCAGTCTTGGCAGCATAGGTGTCTCTAGAGGGGAGGCCAGGCGGTAATTGACCCCATAGGGTATTCTTTGCCCTCCCCACCAGGGATCAGCATCCAGTTTACCCAATTTATTCGGACTGCTTTATAGCTGTCCCCCTGCATTATATGTGGTCGATCGAGGTGTCGTTGGAAAGGGCAGAGTCTTGCCTTTTGCAATGATATCCAAAATGACCATATTCAGTGTAAAATAAAAATCATGAATAATAAAATAAAAACAAAACTATTTTTTTTCACAGGATTGAAATGGCTCAGTAGTGAAAGGGTGAATAGTCAAACTATATATTACATTGTGTATTACTTTAGTTTTTGCCTTGGTTTAGTGGATATTAAGGGTTAATGGGCAGGCTTCATCCCTCACAGTATACATTTTATTTTTTCCTTGATTAATGGCATTTCAGGAGTAAATGAGTAGGCTACGCTGTGAATTTTAATGGGGACTTTAGGGGTTATTATGGAAGTTAGGGTCTATTCATCTTTAGATCCTTTGCTTTTTGTCACATTTCGGGGAATCAATTTAGCCGAAAATATGGTGAATTCCCTATTTAGCGAATGGTCACCGTAATTTGTGAAAATTGGAGTCGCTGAAGCAATTATCGGACGTCAGCAACAACCACCAAATTGCGGCAAATAAAATATTGAATTTAAGCATCAGGTTAGTACAACAAAAAGGTATCATTGGTGGATAGGCGCTGCTCACATCGATGTGGTCGTACCCCGTTAGGTAAGTATGGGACTTGTCTTACACGTTTTATAGAAACATAGAAACATAGAAACATAGAAAAATGTCGGCAGATAAGAACCTTTCGGCCCATCTAGTCTGCCCAATTACATGGATACTTTACCTGGATTTATCTTTTGTTTAGGATAGCCTTATGCCTATCCCATGCTTGCTTAAATTCAATTACTGTTTTGGCCTCTACCACTTCTACTGGAAGACTGTTCCATGTATCCACCACCCTCTCAGTAAAATAATGCTTCCTGATGTTACTTTTAAACCTTTGCCCCTCTAATCTAAGACTATGTCCTCTTGTTTTGCTATTTTGTTTCCTTTTAAATATACTCCCTTCCTCTACCTTGTGGATTCCCTTTACGTATTTAAATGTTTCTATCATATCTCCTCTGTCTCGTCTTTTTTCCAAGCTGTACATGTTAAGATCATTAAGCCTTTCCTGGTAACTTTTCTCCTTCAAGCCGTACACCATTTTAGTAGCCCTTCTCTGAACTCTCTCTAAGAGGTCTATATCCTTCTGGAGATACGGTCTCCAGTACTGCACACAGTACTCCAAGTGAGGTCTCACCAGTGCTCTGTACAGTGGCATGAGCACTTCCCTTTTCCTACTGCTAATACCTCTCCCTACACAACCAAGCATTCTGCTAGCATTTCCTGCTGCTCTATTACATTGACTACTTACCCTTAGATCCTCTGAAATAATGACCCCTAAATCCCTTTCCTCAGATGTTGAGGTTAGGACTGTATCAAATATTCTATATTCAGCCCTTGGGTTTTTACGTCCCAGGTGCATTATCTTGCACTTATCCACATTGAAACTCAATTGCCACAACTCCGACCATTTTTTTAGTTTACCTAAATCATTTGTCATTTGGCTGATCCCTCCAGGAACGTCAACCCTGTTGCAAATCTTTGTGTCATCAGCAAAAAGACATACTTTTCCATTAATACCTTCTGCAATATCACTAATAAAAATATTAAAGAGAATGGGTCCAAGTACTGACCCCTGAGGTACCCCACTGGTAACAAGACCTTGTGCCGAATAAACTCCATTTACCACAACCCTCTGTTGTCTGTGAGGTGTTGCTGTATTGTGTGTTATAGATGGTAATCTAAGCACAATTTACAGGTAAAGCCCTGTTAGGCCTGTATCTGAAAAAGGTATTCCTTTGAAATACAAACGATACATATGTAGTGATCGACAATGTATGTGGATCATATATGTCTAGTACTAGGGTTTGTGGTAGGAGCCGTTGTATCAAACCGCTGAAACAGATAGGTAAAACAAAACCTTTAAAGTATAAGTCTGAATAACGTATTTCATAGATGGGATCTATGGGATTTCACGGATATACCGACTGTTCCTGATCTAATTCTCAGCAATAGCGAAGCATTGCAATTCTATCTAGGATAGGCAGCAGCATACACCATACACACGCCATATCACTGAACAGGCGCCATTCAAGGATCAACCCCATTATTTGTCCCTATAAAAAGGTATCATCGCACAAGATTACTCTGTTTTTTTGGAATCTTAGTTATATATACTTATTTAGTTTTTTCAGTGGTATGATTTAGTGGTGAAAATTATTAGGCCCCAGTTTTGACTGTGGTATCTTATGAGCCCCCTTATATATTGGTCCTAGAGTCGCCACTGCTCAGCAGAAAGGCCGGAGAACACAGGACTTCCGTACTTGGCTCCTCCCGTATCCCTTCATTAGTCTGTCCCTGCGCAGCGTGCATTGTGTATACGGGGGGGGGGGAGGCTGCGGAGGAAGAGATGGGTAGACTGCAGAGACTGACCAGGGACAAGCAAAAGAGCTACAGGGCCTGCAGTGGAAGTTTCTTTTAAGTATTGTGTGGGTGGACCAGGTTTCCGGAACCAAGTTACTGCTCGTCAGGTTACATCTACACATCCTTTACTGTAACCCTCTCAGGGGCGGATCCAGAGACAAGTTTCGGGGGGGGGGCAGTCTACCAGTTTTGGCTAAGAGCTGGTGTTGGGTTCGCAGTGACAGGCAGAGATGCGCCTAATTTGCTTGTCACTCTCCCTAGAACATGGTCCCACAGGGTCTGTCCTCATGCGGCTCAAGTGACACCTGACTGACACCACACAGCAATGCACTGCATGTGCTCTGTCACTTATAATAAAGCACCACCAGCAATAACACAACACTGCCTGGATATATTGAGGAGTTTCTAAAATGAGGAGCATTACACAAAAAAAAAAAAAAAGGGGTATTTGGGGCCAAAATTGGGACTGTCCCTCAAGAACAGGGACGTTAGGGAAATACGAGGCCAGGTACAAACTCATACACAGCTGCATACAGACACACATTTAAAAGACACATACATAGCTTTATACACCAGAGACACACACTGACTTGGACATAGAGTGTACAGGTTTACATTTTGAGTATCCAGGAAATAACCAGCAAATAGACTCATTGCTAGGAGGTAAATTGTTTTGTATCCATTATATTCCCGCACACCCTGAATATGTGGGGAGCCCCTAAAAATACCTACACACCCTCAATATATGGATACAATATAGAAAAGACAGGCATACGAGATCAGTGAAAAAGGGTCCACTGGTGCAACCCTTTTTTTATTTCTGCAATGGAGCAAACACAAACATTTCAGGTTGACCTCCTTTCTCAATACTATATGCTCATTGCAGAAATAAAAGGGTTGGACCAGTCATCACCAAGCTTGTGTGCCTTTATTATCTATATTGAATCTCTGCACAGCCATTGCCAAAGTGATGAAAGGGAAAATACGCTGCTGGCATATACCAGCTCAACAAATCATTAAGTGAACTGGCTGGTGCCACTCCTGTAATGTTATTTTTACACACCCTGAATATATGGAGGAGCCCCTAAAGAGACACCCACACACCTGGAATATATGGGGGAGCCCCTAAAGAGACACCCACACACCTGGAATATATGGGGGAGCCCCTAAAGAGACACCCACACACCCTGAATATATGGGGGAGCCCCTAAAGAGACACCCACACACCCTGAATATATGGAGGAACCCCTAAAGAGACACCCACACACCCTGAATATATGGGGGAGCCCTAAGAAGACACCAGCACACCCTGACTATAAGGAGGAGCCCCTAAAAACACCCGCACACCCTGAATATATGGAGGAGCCTCTAAAAAGACACCCACACACCCTGAATATATGGAGGAGCCCCTAAAAACACACCCGCACACCCTGAATATATGGAGGAGCCTCTAAAAAGACACCCGCACACCCTGAATATATGGAGGAGCCCCTAAAAACACACCCGCACACCCTGAATATATGGAGGAGCCTCTAAAAAGACACCCGCACACCCTGAATTTATGGAGGAGCCCCATAAAAGACACCCACACACCCTGAATATATGGAGGATCCCTAAAAAGACACCCACACACCCTGAATATATGGAGGAGCCCCTAAAAAGACACCCACACACCCTGAATATATGGAGGAACCCCTAAAAAGACACCCACACACCCTGAATATATGGAGGAGACCCTAAAATGAGGGACATTAGGAAAGCGATGCAGAACAGGCTTTTGTGTTCAGTGATGAGAATTTAACTTACAGGGTTATTCAGAGAGCGGTGGAAAGCAGGAGATTGACTGGAGAATGGAAAATTCTAGGACAAAATAGCCAAACCAGAAAAATTCTCCCATTTATCTCACTTTCCAAATCGGCTATTTTGACCTAGAATTTTCCATTCTACAGTCATTCTCCTGCTTTTCACCGCTTTCTGAATAACCCTGAAAGTAATTGATGGGCAGCATCACCAAACGTGCTGTGGATACTCACATATTATGCATAAATCCTCTGTCTCATATCCAGTACAGCAGACTGCAGGCTTCACAGATCATGAAGAAAGTTTAGTAATAAATTAAAACCTTGACTATAAAGCTGACAGTCTGCTCGTACTGAGCAGGAGACAAATGCCATGGGGTGTTACTATACTGTGGTGTTGTACAGATCATCAATTAAATAATCAGATGGTAGTTCAGGTGTTGCAGTGGCTGAAAGTGTAGGATATTTACAGTGGATAATCTATATATATATATATATATATGACACAGAAGTGCTGCTATGCTGAACTTTGTCTCATATATATATATATATTTGTAAAATTAACTATATATAAAAATCATTCTAAATAAAGATAAATATTAAAATAATATATTGGAATTACATATTCAAACATTAATAAAATAATTATATTAAAATTTTATATTATTTAAAATATGCGCGTCGCCCCTTCTCATGCTGGCATTTTTTGGAGAGAGGAGTTACATCCCAAGGGGCCAAGTGGGAACAGAGTTGTCAGTTCTGCATGGAGGGGTGGGGGTTAAATACTAAGGAGCCCAGTGGGAACAGTTTCCATCTCTGTAGAGAGGAGAGAATTGGGGAGGGGGTTAAATCCTCCCAGCTCTGCAGGGAGGGAAAGGGGTTAAATACTTTCATTTTTGTAGGGACAGGAGAATTGAGGAGAAGGATAACTCCATCCCTGCAGAGCTGGAATGCATTAACTCCTTCCATTTCTGTGGGGAGGGGGTTAAATCCCCCTAGCTCTGCAAGGGAAAAAAAAGGGTTAAATTCTCCAGAGGGGGTTAAATCACCCCAGCTTTGCAGAGAGGGGAGGGAGTCACATCTTCCCATTGATGCATGGATGGTGTTAAATACTCTCTGTTCTGCATGGATGGGGGGGATTGGGTTAAAACTTCCCAGCTCTGCAGGGAGGGAGGAATGTGACAGCTGGCTGCCATCATACACTCACCAGACACCAGATCACTCAGGGCTGCTGGGCCACAGTGTCTCTTGTCTCCTTCCTTCACACACACAGAGCAGGCTGTAGGTGGGCGGAGCCTCTCTCACTGCTGCACACGAGCAGGGGAAGGCAGGCAAAGTGTTGTGATTTTTGCCGCCAGAGAAGCTCTGCTTGCTCAGGTCGTCAGCCTGGTAACTGCACTGCTCGGGGGGGGGGGCAATTGCCCCATTTCCCCCCCCCTGGATCCACCCCTGAACCCTCTCTTGTCCAGTTCACTGGTTTCCCTGCTTTGGTTGCCCACCTGTCTGGATTCCTTACTTCTCTCTGTAACAGGCCAAGCCGAGTTAAGCTGCAGGGTCTGTGTTCCTGCCTGGCCCTCCTCACTCCGTGTCACCCACAACAGTATCTGGTGATCAATGGTCACCAAAAGCATTCTGTGAGCTGCACTCCACCTCTTACCTTCCCAATTTTCTAGTATAACTCCCCTTAACAAACCACATTCACTTATGTTATGAAATGCTCATTCTATTAAAATATGTATTCATTCATCAGTAGAGTTTATTTAATTATTAATATAATAATTATTATAGTGATTTCAATATTAAAATATTGAAATTAATAACTAATAGATTTAAGCATTAATATATTTTATTGTTTAATATTTAAAACTATTTATTATTGTATAATTTTAATGTGTTATAATACACCAGGAGGGCAACACTCAACCTTTACTAAGCATAGGTGCTTCTCAAGACAAAACATACAACAAACCAGGAGGAGAGCACTCCAACTTATATAATCAATAACTTCAACAGTAGCTCGAATTAGCTCGAAAATGCACCGTATGAGGAAATTTACCATTCGGGGGCCAAATCTGTCTTCTTTGAATAACCCCTTAAGACATGAAGTACAGTCGGCAACACACGTGTGTGTGACTGGACCCAGTCGTGCAAGCGCCACCAGAGGGAGACCTTAGTCATCCTTCAAAAACAACATGTATACACTACTTAAAAAAAAATCTTCATGGTGCTAGAGTGTTCGAGTTTAGCTTGAAGGAATGGAGGCACACGTAGCTATACACTGTGTTTGTAGTTGTAGATATGTGATTAAGTGCAATTGGTTATCTGACAAATACACTTCTAGATGCTGTGAATTCTTAGTTCATAGGATTTAAGGTTTCTCTCTCTTAAAATATCCAATTTATGCATTTATCACTTGCATTTTTCTCATTGTGGTCATTAGTGGGGGGGGGGGGTCTTGTGTCTGAGTTTCGCCTAAAGTCTCACAAATTCTAGATCCGCCTCTGGAGATATATATATATATAACAATAAACACTGTGATATAGCCACTGGACATATGAATTAGTGCTACAGGCTTTTCTTTATTGGCAGCCATAATACATGCTGAGTATCCAATAAACAAGAAAATGAGCCAAATATAAATGAAAAGAGTACACCTCACTTGGTGTTTCCCTAAACATTATTCTCCCCTCACTATAATATTGGGCAGCTAAGTCGCTTATCTATAAAGCAAACCAAAATAAAGTGTAATTCCGTTAGTAACTGCAAGGTTTTGTCTCCTTTTCTGCTACACCCAGCATAAAGACTACACTCTCAGAGGGAACCACCGGACCTATCAAGGCAGGGCAGTCTTCATCAGGTGTCAGCTGTGAATTAACCCTATAGGGGGAAAAGGGGTTTCTCCATCCTGCTAAAACTGTGGTCTATCACCCTGCCCCTAATCACAGTGTCACACCACTCAATTTCTCAATTTTAACCCCTTAACACTGTTGGGCATTCTATGCAGTCTTTGTGGCAGGCAGTTTTAAACGCTGCAGGGCATGTTGCACACGCCATGTCTTTCTAGCCCTCATCCAGCCTGCATCCCTTCCCTGCAGGTTGATCACGGTCAATGGCTGACATGCTGAGTTCAGGCACGCTGGAGGAAGGCCACAAAGCCGTGTGACCTGCTATTTCACCAGGCAGTGTTCAAGCACAACTGCTGCCCATAAGAGCCCCAGCATTAAGGGGTTAACATGCATTTCATATAAGGTTGCTATTGAGATGAATAGATACAACATACCATGAACACTGCACATCACTTAAATATAATGGTAAAGATTTTAAATCCATCTAACTAAAGAAACAACGATGGAGATTTGGTTACAAAATATAAATTATTTAAGCCTGCCACAATGTACTCCATGCCGGCAGGTTCCTATCTGAACAAACCTTATGTCTGCTGTTCTGAGATAACCCATGTATTTGTCACTTGCCGTATATATACATGTATGAAATGAATCGCATATGTGCGTATCATTCTATTTTTCTTGTATTGCATGAAAAATGTACACGCTTTACATATATGTATATATATTCATTTTGATTTATATTCATTACAAATGTGATTCATATGCATATTTACATGCTGAAATTTTTATTATAATGTTTTTATTGTTTTATATTTTTTTCTAGAGAAGAAAGATGACATAAAAAAAAACATGTCTGTCATTGTTACGTCTGTTTGTACTACTAGTGGATTGCTGGCTATGATAATTGTGGTAATAGTGTGTCTGTTCTACTTCAGAAAAAGTAAGTACACTTCACACTATGTAGAATACACAAACATACAATGGTAAAGCCACTTCCTGTGTATAAATTGTGTTAGATACATTCTAACATGCAGACAAATGAATTCTCTCTGAATAGTTGAACCTAGTGTTCAATTATGAATAGAAATGTTTCAGAGTGCACCACATTCTATTAATCTTCTCCCCTCATTTCCTTTCCCCTCGTCTCCCCTTCTCCTTCCTTTCCCCTCTCCCCTCCATTTTTTATTTACTTGGTTAATTTTCTGTTTATCTTTCTATTCTTTTTTTATCCCAGGACTACTCTCCATGCTCTTTCCAAACTCCCCTCAATCTCCCTCCTGTTCTTTCTACCTCCCCTCTTTTCTCCATATACAGTCTTCTCTTGAACCGTGATCTCTTATGGTTCTTCCTTGAGTCATACCCTCACCACTTCCTATACCTCACAGTAAGGCTGTAAGTCTGAACACATTCTTACTAAGGATGCACCGATAAGGATACTAGCATCGGTATTGGTGCCGATAACGTGCATTTGTACTGTACGGACATGAGTACTCTTACTCGTGCCAATGAACCTGATACTTCTAATGATACCAGGAACCAGCCCTGGGATGGCTTGCTGGGGGTATCCGAGGGGCTGGAGCGGCTGGCAGAATGCAACAGAATTCTGCCAGGCCCCTCTGGCTGGCTGCGTTCCAGTGAGTGTCCACCAGCATGTGAAGGTTGTAACGTGGCTTTGTTGGGGTCTGCAACCGTGCTCTCGTGAGATCTTGCAGAATATATTTTAGGAAATACATTTTCTTAATGTCACTTTAACCCCTTAACTTCCAGAAATATATATTCATGATTTACAGAGGGCTCTATTCCCTAGTGAACACTAACTGCAGCATTTGAGTGATTAAGTGTTAACATCAGGATAAGTGACTTTAATGCATGCCACCCATATTAGCATCCTGACACTAAGGCTAGGGTCAAACGAAAGCATTTTTACACGCGAACGTACAAAAGTGCGTCCGAACGAATTGACGTATTTTTTCACGGAATACGTGAAAACGGTCATACGATGCGCATTTTTCGTGCGTGATTTTTTTTCGGATCGTCAAAACTCTTTTTGCGTCTGGACGTTATGTAGGCTGGACATTAGCAGTGTCTGACATCTCCTAATCACGCAAACACGCCGCTATGCCGCAGCTGCGCACTCTGTACGTCCGTACTAGCGGTTCGGCGTTCTCAAAAAAATGCGTTCGTTTTCCACTTGCGTTGCGCGGCCGGACTTTCGTGCGAC
Source organism: Leptobrachium leishanense (assembly GCA_009667805.1). Taxonomy (NCBI): domain Eukaryota; kingdom Metazoa; phylum Chordata; class Amphibia; order Anura; family Megophryidae; genus Leptobrachium; species Leptobrachium leishanense. The sequence goes on along the minus strand of CM019070.1, from coordinate 81,551,744 downwards.
CGTACTTCGTATATTGGCCGTCATTGCCCGTCATCTGCTGCTAGTGCGGCCGTGATTATGTGCGCCAGAACGCACGTTAAAAGTGCGCTGGTCTGACCCCAGCCTAAATCCCTGATAGCGCTAGCATGCGCAAATTTACTGTACTTTGTACTCCCCATGTTAAGTATAGGATTAGCAATCAGGAATTAGCATTAGGATAAGTAAGGTATTTCAAAGTCCTAGTGCTAACTACTGCACCGATGAGCAAACAGAATTTTTAGCAACACCTAATAGCTGGTGCTACCTGATTCTGATTAAGCAGAATAATTTAGCACCCCCTAAACCCCCAATAAATCATATACTTAGCTCTCATCCTGCTGTGAGAACGGTTGCACGATTCGTTGCTTCTCTTGGCTGTGAGGAGAGTGAGACTGGGGACAAATAGTTCCCAGTCTCCCTCTGTGATCACTGCTCAATGCACTGATCAGGGCTTGCAGCTTGGCAGTGCAACCCTCCATGGAGTAACTATTCAACAACAGAGGAAACCAGAGGCTTTCTCTTGTCAGACAGGATCCTCCTGGCAAATAAATAGACAGGGAAGCAGGAGATGCAATGGGAACCAGGGACTAATCAGTTGGAGAGGAGGCATACACTCGCACATTCATATCACCCGTGGCCAGGCTCACACACTCTCACATTTCACACACAGTCCTCCATCCATCTCCCTAATCCAATACACAATCACTCATTTCAGGTTTAAGATATAGCATACAGTTCTCCTTTTTATATTCCCCTATCCCTCCAGAACAATTTAGAACCAATTAAATTACCTGTCCACATATGTGATTCATCTCATCGAGTCTCTGTGACACCAACAATATCATATTGTTCCTATATATGCCAGTGCTTCAAATTCCCATTTTATTATCTAAGCTTCTTGCATTGACTAACATAAATTTATAGGGACACTATCTCTTGCATAAATTGTAACTAGATTACTTGTGCATTACCACCTAAAATGCATGTTTGTTTTTTCTTCTTTGGTTCGATGTAATTGCATGTAAAAAGAAAAATAAAGTTAGGGTTTTTATCTCCTTTTTCCAATTTGTGGATTTTTCCCAAGATGCAACACTTACCACAATCTGTTCAAACGTTTTACTTTACTGCTGTGGTTTAGCATCTACAATATTTATCAGTCAATGGAGTGGAGGAGTGAATATTTAGATAAGGCTGCAGGAGGCTATTGTGTTCTCGGGGACACCGGAGATAAGAGCTGACAGAATGAGAAAAGCCAGGGAGTTTAAAATACTTCTAATCTGATTGATGTCCTTTGAAGAATACATCCCACACTATACAATGATGTGAGTAGGTTTCCATGGCTTCACCCCCATAGAGCTCATTCTTTGCTCAATGTCACACAGTAAGGAACAAGTGCTGTAAAGATACAGTGTAGGGGGGCAGTTTCTAACACAAAAGACCACAAAAAAAATGCATCCATTGACACATACAGAGGAAAATATTTTTGTAACGAAACAAACAAACTATGTTAAAGCTTGCATACCAATTCCCTGAAAACACCCATAAGAGTCCTCAGGTTTCCTCTAAATATGTCATCAGGGCCAAGACAGCTTGATTGCCTTCAGCCATTCACAGTAATCTGTCCATATGGTTGGTCAAATGCCAATAGTAATGTAGCCAGAATTTCAGAAATGGGTTTGGCTGAGATAGAACTGACTTATTATGGTTTTTTTGAGCTGTGTCACTGCCAAGTACAGTATATTAATGTGTACGTACTTGGTGTGGTGGCAACATTGCAGACTTTTCTGCTTTTGAGAGTTACATACACCTCAACTGTGACAGTATTAAAGCTCATGAAGGGCTCAATGTGTGAAATCAACCTAGGTACTGCAAACTGCAAAATACAGTTTGCAATAACAAGGGTGCTAAAGCAAGGGGAAGGAAGCGGAAGAAGCGTACAAGGATGAATAAATGGGGTGCTGTATGGAACGCAGACAAAAAAGATGTGGAAATTGTTTTAAAAACTAAAGGGGATCAGACGAGGAGAATGGTGGCGACATAAATAGCACATCAGTAAAAGTATTAGTAAGAGTGTATTTAAAATAAACATTGAAATAACTGGTGTGTTTGTGTTTTCCACAGATTCTATTTCCACTGGACAAGAGTAAGTTAATTAAGGCATGCTTTTGAGTTTGATATTTTTCAATTCTTCCCCACTCATTAACTACCTTATCGACAATCTATGCCACAAACCCATATTTAGAATGACTTGCGATATCCCAACTTTATAGCACGTTCTTCGTTGCAGCTTCCAGATTTATGACTTCAATAAATGCTAGATTTAAACTTATAGGGGCAAACTAATACTCCCCATTTTTCCCATTAACCCCTTTACTGCTGAACCATTTCACCCCATGTGCTGAGCTTATTTTTACCGTTTTGTCCTCATCACATATAAACACGTTTTGAAGTCAATTTTTTTTATAGGACCCAGACATATTATATATCCTTATTTTCAGCAGGCGTGGCAGATTCCCAATATAGCATGATAATATGTATGTTATTTTCCATCAGAATGCTATAACAAATGTGGAAAATGTAAATTTCCACTAAGATTTCATTTACAGCTTTTATATTTTTTTTCACATTTTATCATCCAAACCTTTGTGGTTATATATTCTGTGGGGCACTCTTGTTAAAAAAACAAACTAGAAATGGGAACCTGTTACTACATTTTTCTGAGAAAATACGCAGTTTAAGGCTGGGGTCAGACGAGCGTAGTGTTCACGTCCGTGATTGCGCCTAAAAGTACGTCCGTGATAGCATGAAAGAAAGTCCATTGGAGCCTGACACATGAAGTACGTCCGCACTGAACTGCGGACGCACAACGGCCGCGGCCCACGGACGCAAGGCAGGCAAGAACGTACAACCCCTAGAACGGCCGCACAAAGTGCGCTGCGTCCGCAACGTCCGCATAGCTTTGTGTGTGAGTGATGGAACGTGGTCAGAAGGACTGCATTTATACGTCCAGCATTTTTCACGGACAAAATTGTTTTGCTTTTTAATTTATTTTCCCTCCTACATCCGTCAAAATATATACGTCAGTGAAAAAAACGGACTGTCTGGCCACTACTGCGTCTTCCGTACTAACGTACGTCCGTGTGCACGGACGTACAGTCCGTAGAAATCCCGCTCGTCTGACCCTAGCCTTAACTAAAACTGGAAATAAAGGTTATTAGATGAACATTGTACCATCACCTCTACATTTGGTCCCGGCGTGAGAAACAAGAAGGTGAGGTACTGCAGTAGCATTGTTTGCTTTAAAAGTAAAAGCACATAATGCCACTGCTTTAAAAAGGATGGAAAAAATCATTTTGTATTTAAATTTATCGTCATCCGTAGCCAAAGGGTTAAATAATTGGGCGATGCTGCAGACAGAAAGTGCCCAATAACTCTTTCTTATTTTTTTATCTTAAATACTTACCTTTTCTCTCTTGTTCGCTTCGCTGCTCCTACCCTCTAACTCAGGGCTTCCAAAATGTTCATGTCCCTGCAGCTTTTTTATGGAATTTGTGCACCTACACTAATTTTGTTACATAAGATACAGAAATTGCGGGTCACTCAGAAATGGTGTACTTTTTATATGCAACGTCTGTAGCACCTGCTCAGAACAATGGATTTCAGCTGCGCTTGTTCACGTGTAGAGCAAATCTTCCTCTTGATCACATTCCAGAGGTTTTCAATGAGGTTCAGGTCCATCCACTCCTTGATTGACATGACTGTGTTTCATGGAACATTGTCAAGATGCAAAAAAACTGGTAAAATTATCAGAACAGAAGAAAGCATGTTTTCTTCCAAGACAACATTGTACATTGCTTGATTCATGTACAGTGTATCTTTCACAAAGATGTATCTGCCAAATCCTGCCTTTCCTGAATCACCCCAGATCATAACTGGTCCTCTACCAAATTTCACAATGGGTGTAAGCTGCAGTGGCTTCTAGGCCCCTCTATATAACCAATAAACAACCAGGTGATAATCTATAAATAACAATTATACTTGGAGGTGAAACTATTTAATTTAACATACAAATTTTGCTGCCGTACAATCTTATTGGGTTCTACACCATACATTTTCTTTGTGTTGTAAGGAAATACAAAAGTTCCTGGTGTTTGTATGTCAAGTATGTACTACCCATAGCTTTGCAGCACTATTCTGTGGTGGAGGCAATCTTCAGCAATGTATAACTAAGCATGGTACTAGAATAACCATAACATCAATACTTACTAGTATATGTGTCTAGTTAACATCCTTTATTTTTGTATCATCCTTTGCAGGTCCGAGATGGTTTATGCATACTCTACTAGCGAAGGTGAGAACAGGATGTCACATTAGAGGTTAATGGGACCCTTACATCCTCCACTTATAAATCATTAGTTTTGTTAACACATTGGCAGGTATTTGCTGTAATAATGATCTGATTGTGTGCCGGAGAGTAAAATGTGTGTATTAGAATACTGTGTAACTGTGAGTGGGTGCACTGACATGTCTGCATGTATATCTATATAAATAAGAGTATATATTCAAAATTCCTGCACTCGAGGACTCCAGAATGTATCCAAGCTTGGTTCTTCAGTCAACGATCCTGTAGATAGGTGCCAATGTAATGACATAATCAATGTTATTCACTTCACCTGTCAGTGATTTTAATGTTGTGGCTGACCGGTGTATTGTTACAATGGTAACTGAGATGGGTGGGATTTACTAGGCAGCAAGTGAGCAGTCGGTTCTTGACTTTCATGTGTTGGAAGCAGAAAGCACGGGCAAGCGAAAAGATCTGAGTGACTTTTACAAGGTCCAAATAGTGATGGCTAGATGAATCAGAGTATCTCCAAAAAAATATCATAATAGTTTGAGGAACATGACAAAGAGTTCAAGGCGCAGCCTTGGCCTCTAAATTCCCAAGTGTTTAATCCAATTGAGTATCTGTGGGATGTACAGGAATAGAATATCTGATCCATGGAAGCCCCACCTTGCAAGTTGCAAGACTTAAAGAATCTGCTGCTAATGTCTTGGTGACAGATATCACAGGACACGTTCAGAGGTCTTCTGGAATCCATGCTTCGACGTAACAGAACTGTTTTGGCTGCACGAAGGGGAATAGGTCATTCCCATGATCAGTGGGACATACCTACAATGTAAAGGGTGAAATGGGGAGAATTTCAAGATCAGTGAGGTAGGATATGGGAGAGCATAGTTAGATAGTACTTTGACGGTTAAGGTGAGGATTTTGAATGTTATCCTGCTTGATATGAGAAACCAGTAAAGGTACTGGCAAAGGGAGAGTAGGGCACTAAATTTAGAGTTTACTGTACACGATTGTAGACCAAACCCATAAAAAAATATTTTGATTGTGATTTTTTGTTTGATTATTTTGGCACACGACAAAACTTTATATTATTGATTCATGGTATTGTAATAGTTATATTATATTTGGGCTAGTAAAAATGCCAAAAAACAACTTTTTCATCATTGCTAGCAAGCGTAACCCAAAAAATAACTCCAACCCAAAACAGAGCCCTAACCCTAAAACTTTATTGGGTTAGGGTTAGTTATAGGATTAATTCATAAATTAACATTTAAATTTGAGTGTATTCCATGTGATTTCAGAGGGACTTTCCATGTTTCCCTGACAGTAAACCCATTTATAAACACTTTTCAACATTTGTTATTTTTTCAGATATTGGCTTTCCAATAAAGCTGATTGAAATCGATTTCCATTAAAAGTATAGCTGTGAATGCTAATATTTGAGCTATTTTTTTTTTCAGGGATCAAAATGCCTGATAGTCAGAATTTTAATCTCCCAAACCAAAACATTGGTGAAATGCGACTTAAAAAGATGTAAATTTCAGCTGAATTAAATCAAGCCCCTTGGTCAGGATCTAATTAATTACCTGTTAAGTTCAATACAAGGTGGTAGGGACCAAATACCCGAAAGGGAAGACAACACAAACTGCTATAATTGTTTTGAAGAATTAAATAATGATAGATCAATGTTTTATATGCTGTGGAGCTGTATAAATAATGATTTTTGTCTTTGCCATCAGCTGTAAGAAATGTTTGTCATTCAAGTTCGACAGCAGAACAGGTAATGTACATTCCATTTATATCTTCATTGCTAATTCACGCTAGTCTGTAAGTGTACAAAAGGCATACAAGATTGGACATTCAAATCTATCAATGCATTACAAGAAATAATGTGATTTTGTCTGGTTTTTAAGAAGACGTGATACAACTTTTGGTTGTTACACATTGTGCTGAGAATATATATTAAATCAATAGAACAATCTATACTTTTTGCCAATGAAACAATAGCTTTGGTATCAATAAATAAGAGAATAGGTTGTTCTTTAGTGATGTTGATGTTATTCCATTAAATATTTGTCAAGGAAGGAAAAAAGTGTATATGTTGTTTCAAATAACTAGTTAGGGCCGTTGCAAGGAATTTTGTGTACAGACGAAAATGTACATTACGCCCCCCCCCTTACGTTCCAAGCCAACCAGCATCTCCCCATAATGGATGCATAAAACCAATCACAGAGCTCCACAACTGAAACTGACAGCAATGTGTTTTTTTGTTTTGGCGTATCACAGAGCTCCAAAGCAAAAAACTCACAGCAATGTGCGGTTTGTATGACTGTATCACAGAGCTCCAAAGCAATAAGACTCACAGCAATTTGCACTGTGTGTAAGTGTGTCCCAGAGATCCACAGCAATAAAACTCACAGTAATGTGTGCTGTATGTGTGAGTGTATCACAGAGCTCCACGGCAATAAAACCTGCATAATGCTCCTATACAGACACACACAAACGCATACTGCTAGACCCTCGCCTCATACATACACTGCCAGCCCCCTCCACATATACACACTGCCAGCCTCTCGAAAAAATACAGAGTGCCAGTACCCTCCCCATACACCTACTGCCAACACCCCGTCCTCATACACATTGCTACACCCCATCCCCATACATACATACACATTGCCAGCTCCCCACCCGATACACACATAAACACACTGGCGCTTCCCCTCCCCTTGATCCAAGGAGGAATCTGACTGCCATTCGGAGTCAAGATGGTCTTGGGAAAAAAACCTGTTTGTTTAGAATACCTGCTAATCCTGAAGACTCTGTCCTTTGGTCTTTTAATGTAGACATGTAAATTGGAACATTAAGGAAACACCATAGCCCTGAAGAGAAATACATTTAGAAAACAGAGTTCGACGGTTTAGATTGGGTGTAGCATTTAATTTTTATGTTATATTAATCCTTCACCTGCAACCACGGGCGAGGAGCACAGGGGTGGGTGTCCTTCCTTTTATTTATTGTGCCCCCATCCTTTTGGGTTGTAGTGAGAGGGATTGCTTGGTCCATGCTATGGCCTACCCACTCTGTTAACCCTTGAGCTGCTAAATGTGGTTCTACATTGTTGGTTTTGAGGGGGAGCTAATATGATTTAATAGGTATAGGATTTTTAAGTACTAGAATAGCAAGCTCTATTTCCATTCATTAATTGCTGTCAATTCGCATTCAATGTGTTCTTTTACATCAATTTTTTCTTGGTATGCACAGTTGGAAATTTGACCCCGTATTTTAAAATTGCTGATTTATTTTTCCACTTCAAATTAAATGGAACCCCTTCTGTGATAAACATTTCTCAAGTGAAAATTTGTAAAAAAAATGAGTAAAAAGATCATTCCAATTCATAATTTACATGTTAATAATTGATAGTCACATACATAGACCGAAAAAAAGACGTACGTCCATCGAGTTCAGTTGTTCATATAACTCCTACTGCTCTTGTTGATCCAAAAGAAGGCAAATAAAAACCCCCAATCTGAAATGCTCGCCATAGTGCATCAAACTGGGAAACAAATTACTTCTTGACCCCCGATGACAGCCAGATTTCTCCTTGCATCAAACATCTTTTACCCACATATTAAGTATTATAACCCTAATATTATTAATAATTATTATTGATCAAATGTAATAGTTAAAATGCTTCATACCACATGCTTTTTCAGCTGCAATAAAAGTTCACTGTATTTTGTAACAATACAGAATAAAAAGTTGCGTTAAAAAAGCAGTCCAATAAAGCTGTATTAAAAATAAATTTTATCAAATGAATAGTTCTATAACACACTCTGTTACAATCCCCAATAAACCCTAAACAGCTCTTCAATGATAGGTAAGGACTAAACTTTAATGTTTTCATTTTTGTTAATTTTTTAAATTTTGATGGATTTGAAAGGCTAAATATATTTAATAATAATTATTATTATTAGGATATAACATTTATTATTACTAGACATTAATATAATTTTAGTTGTGTTTTGTCACATTGTCATCTTGTAATCTTTCTTCTCCTCTGTGTCCAGACCCGTATAACGTCAACATAGCACCACTCAGGACCCACAAGTCCTTAATATAACATTTTTTCTCTCCATTTTCACTGTACGCTTGGCATTTGCCCGAAAGTTTCTATGAGAATAGATACAGAATTTGTCTATGCACAATTTGAATTTTCAGCTAAATTCTTAGGACTTATTATTATTTAGAAATAATCGTCTGGCTTTATAAATTACCACATTATGTCATATAGTTGTAATGAACCAATATTCTTTTTTGTTGTTTGATAGCAGGAGCAGAACACGTGGACCTACAATTTGGAAAACCATCAATATGCACATTTTGAACCTAAAGACAAAATTGGGATGGCATATAACAAGATGGATTCAAATACCTCTACATACTGTGAGGTACCTTAGTAGAAATTTCACTGTATTTGCCAATGAAGGAGGATCTATAATCCGATTACACTGGTCAACACAATTTTTGTCACAGACCCACTCTAACCTGATCCATATGTAATTGTTCCTCCTGTTTACAGATATGGTATCAGAATTTCTCTAACAAAGTTTGTACATTACTGTATATAAGGCATTGCAGAACTGTTTAGGTGTAACAGTGGTTTAATAGGAAAAATTCCATGGTTATGAAGAACTTTGTAAAAGCGATGGATAGAAGTGGACTTTGATTTGCATATCTAAGAAAGACATTTCCAATGATCAGTGAGGCGAAGATCAAAGAAGGGATCTTCGTAGGACCTGAAGCTAGAAAACTGATGAATGAATCTGAAAGAGCTGCATGGGAGTCCTTTAAGAGACTGTTTGCCGCGACTTCTTGGGAAATAACAAGGCAGACAACTACACAGAATTAGTGAATGCTCTACTGAACTCTTACCAGAAACTGGGTTGTAACATGTCTTTGAAAATGCAATTCTTAGATTCACACCTGGATGTTTTCCCAGCAAATCTAGGAGCAGTCAACGATGAACATGGGGAATGGTTTCATCGGGACATTTTGTTAATAGGAAATAGGTATCAGGGCAAGTGGAGCTCCAGTATGCTTGCAGACTATTGTTGGACCCTTAAGAGGGATGCTCTTGAGGCCCAATACAGCAGAACATTGTATACAATTACCTTTCAGGACACATTACGTTAGTATATACATCTGTACACATCTATAATAAATATAGCAAAACAACGTAAATTTCAAATAGATGTCACTTCAAAACATTACGTGATGGAGAATTTCTATGCAGATATCTGAGTTCGCAACAAAAAACAGAACTAGAATCTCCTATGTTCATTTCTGTGACAAAATTTTTTTTGATTTTGTTTACCAGTGTTATTTTTCCGCACCAAGAAATATCTTTGTTTTATTATTTTCATGTGGGTTGTTTACAGATTATCATAGGGTACTGTACCTCTTTGAATGTATTCACAGACACTGATTGTGCCCCTGGTACATTGGAGAGTAAATTCCCCAGTTCCCATCTATTAGATTTGTGGTCAGAAGATAATGTACTTACCCATCTCCCATAGCAACGGATCTACAAGATAAGTAGGTTATGGACCCTGTGGCTTACTCAGGGATCTACAAGGGTTTATGATGACGCTCCCTCAGCCCATGTAATAAATACATGATTGGCAATCCAAAAACTAAAGGTGAACTTCAATCATTCAACATCTAATGCATCTTCCACTATGTATAATGCAGCCCAACTGCTTCCTGCACTCTTCTCTCGGTATTTGATTTGAGGGAAACGGTAATAAATGTAAAGATACCTTTCCACCTTACTCCTACCCATGTCAGAAGGTGAGAGGTGAAAGGAAGTGCAGGAGGACTGCTGAGCAACCCTCTTTCTTCTGACCACCATTTATTGGGCAACAGGATGAGCAAGCTATGTTTTCTTTGTGGCAAAACATACTGAAGCAACAAATTGAATAAATGAATATGCATTCCTTAATTCGCATAGAGAAGTCGCAGTTCACAGTAATCAATAAGGTTAGTCTACAGATATGCCGAAATAAGCACACAGTGTCACTCAATGCATACTCAAAACACAGAAAAATACAAAATTGGGTTATTTAAAAAATAAGGACAGTGTACAACTGAAACAATAGTTATTACATATTTTAGACTTTTAGATCACAATTGCATTAACAAGAATATTCCAATGTATATACTTATATTTGCGATGTCAATTTTGTCCTAAGGGAATGGATTCCTGCATCAATTTTCCATAATTCCTTTTTTAGTGAAAAAAATCTCAGTGTATCTTTTTTATCTGTGAGAGGGCTTGCCTGGTGGGTCAGAGTCCAGACTGACCATGGCTAAAGAAACTACAGAATGTTTGATATTTCAACTGGCTATTACACTCTATAATTCCTCCCCCTCCCCACGCAAAGTGTTAATATTCAATCCAATGTAATATTTTAGAGGTATTAATGAAAGATTAATGAATTACAGATAAATACACAATTCTCTGTATAATCTCCCACATGACTGGAATACATTCTGCGATATTTAGAGATCTTCAAGCTATCCACTATGTAGGATGTTGCCCAAGGATAGTAACAATGTTTTAATTGTGTTTTTACCAAAATAAAAAATTTTAATACATTAAATATTACAAATACAAGGCCTGACCATTTTTATGACAATACATTATGGTGCTTGTGATGAGGCTCACTTTGAAATCGGGGTAAAATTTTATTAAATATACATGGTCATATTTGGTATCGTTGGAAAGGCTAGACTCTAACCTTTCCATTGACACATAATGACCTTGTGCAGTGTAAAAAATGAAGACACAAGATTCCAACTTACCCCTGGCACTCTTCACTGCATTGCAGTGGTTTAGGTTTTTGATAAAAATGCATAATAATGCATTGTGTCATCACCTACACACTTGCTGGCATTGTGAGAAATAAGAAGGTGAGTTATTGCAGCATCATTGTTCACTTTATAATTAAAAATCATATTATTTATATATATATATATTTTCTCTACACATAACCTACTCATGCTCTGGCCTTTCCAACAATATCATGCAAGACTCTCTATTATGGTTCAGGAGATACATGGGTCCAAAGGACATCTGTTTCTCGTCTATGGGGGGATGTCCCTTTCTGATGTAATCATGCCAAGTGCGTCAGTTTGAGGGGGAGGTCCCAAGGAGTGGTCTGGAAGTCATACCGCCGTCTGATACCCCCGGATCAGTGACAAACTTCTCCAAGGCTACGGGTAGGTAATGATGTGTGGAGGATAACCTTCGCATGTTGCGGCGAAACATTAGGGCTTCCCCCACAGTCTTCCACAGCCAAGGGGTTAAAGAGTGTAAATACGGTAAATAAGCTACAAGAAGCAACACACACCCTCACTAACAAAGTTCAACAAACTTTATTGCTGTGTTACAATAGACAGGGATAGGGCACAATACAGGGAGAGCTCTGGAATCACTTATTACTGTGTAAGACATTTAGGGGGTTGTACTTGTTGAAAATTCCCATATAGTACAGATAGAAGGTGTTACTTTTTGATATGCAGGCATTATGTCACATACAGGTATTATATAGCAAAGAAGGATAAAAAGGTGCAGACGCTTGACACTGACAATGAGTACATGGTAAACAATAAGGGCCAAATTACAATCTTCGCGCAAATGTTTGCGCCGTACAAAAACGCATTAACACGAGGGGTAAAACCCTTTGCGCTGAACGTCGTATTACATAGTCAGCGCAACAAACGCAAGTAATCGTCTAAAGCAGGTGAACCTGCGCGAACCCTTTGCGAGCGTACTGTACTGCGCGCGTCCTATACTTAACATTGTGAGCGCAAACGCGAATGAACCCTGGTACGCGGATGGTATTACAATCTATGCACAGGATTTAACGCATAGCCTTTGCGCGCATAATTTTAGCAACTCCTAAAAGCTGGTGTTAAAGGCAAATCTGAACGACCTGGCCGAACCCAAATACACCAGCCCAAAAAAAAAAATGCAGCAAAGTATAGTTACACATTCTACTCATTCCAAACCAATAAAATGGAGAAGTTGTGTGTGCATTTATTATTGCTGCAGCATATATGCTCAGATTGACTTTGGCAGGTGCAAAAACTTAACGAATTGTGGTTCTTAATACTGATTGGCTCAAGCACCTGAAAAAAACAGTCCGCACACTGATTTCTGCCCGCAACGTTACTGCGCGAGCATTTGTGCGTGTCCGTTTTACACGCGTTATTGCTCGACGGATGAAAAAATGCACGAGGATTGTAATTCCAGCCGTGATTTATGCGCGTTAACGCTTGGCACACAAATTCCCGCTTTGCGCGAGCGTTTTTACACGAAGATTGTAATATGGCCCTAAGTATATGTAACAATGGGAATACTGTAAACAAATAAGTAAATTTTATGATACAATTAAGTGAACTGCAACCTTAATGGATAGAACTAGCACAATAAAAAGTGTCCAAAAATGTGCCAAACAATCTATAGTGAAAACATATACCAATAATCCATATGGCACAAATAAACACCTAAAATAAGTAGGATGATATCCCCAGTGACAGTATGTAAATTCAAGTGCATTAAAAACAGTAGTGTAGCAACAGTGAAATATACAAACTGTAATAAAAATGTAATAAAAATATAGCAATATAGCAATACTTTATAAGTGTGTCCTCCGTTTCCTTTACAAACTTCAAGAAAACAGAAGAGAAAACATACAAATGGTGTAGCATCAAGGCACAAATTCAAATGAAATCATAAAAAAGGAAAACTCATACTCCAGAGCGTAAGAAATCCCGGCTCTGGGTAGAAACAAAAAATGTTTAGAAAACCAAATATATTTTTACACATGTACAAAAGTATAAATTATACAATAACAAAAAATTAGTTATATACATTAACATTTTGCAATGGTGTTCTTTTTCTGCCACCCTCACAATCACTAGAGATGGGCTGCCGGTTCGAATCGGTTCGATGTTCGATTCGAACATCGGCTGTTTGAAAGCTTGCAAACTGCGAACTTTTCGGGACGTTCGCAAAAAGTTCGAAAAAAAAATGCTTAAAAAATTCTAAAAATAAAGAGACTCTTTACTGCAGAATATTATAAGCAACGGTTTATTAGATATTGGATTAAAACGGGATTATTGTTAACATTGAAGCCTATGGGATTCAACATTTCTCACACCTTGTTGCTAAAACATCAGGCAGACGGGGCCCTCTTTTCAGGCACTGTAGAGGGCTGTCCGCCGGGGCCTCCCAAGGCCTTGAGGAGCGAGCGGCCGCCGGATGACAGAGCTGCGACTGTGCGGGCTGGCCGGCCAGGTGCATGTGGCAGAGAGGCGGCGCAGGAAGGGAGCCACTGCACCTGCGGCCACAGCAGACCCCCCCCCACAACCCGGATCCAGGGAGCCCCCACTGACCACCAGGCTAAGGTAAGGCAACACATTTAAAAAAAAAAAAAAAACGGGGACATTTTTAAATGTCTCCGGGAACATAAAATAAAACCTTTTTTTTTCTTTCTAATACTCACCTAATTCTTGGATCCACCAACAAGCGCTGCCTCCCATCTCCCAAGCTGTTAGAAGATGCATACACCGGCACGCTGTGTGCAGCTTCTGAGAAGATACGCCATTAGTGTAGAGGGAGCGATGCAAAATGCGCATAGCTGACTTCCCCGCTACACTAATAGCGTATCTTCTCAGAAGCTACACAAAGCGCAGGTTAAAGCTAGCGTCAAACTGTAGAGGTGCTGCCTGGCAGTGTGCGGAATCATATGCTGCATTATTATACTGTAGAGGTGCTGCCCTGCAGTGTGAGGATTCATATGCTGCATTAATTATACTGTAAAAGTGCTGCCCGGCAGTGTGCAGATTCATATGCTGCATTAAGTATACTGTAAAGATGCTGCCCGGCAGTGTGAGGATTCATATGCTGCATTAATTATACTATAAACTTGCTGCCCGGCAGTGTGCGGATTCATATGCTGCATTAATTATACTGTAGAGGTGCTGCCCGGCAGTGTGCGGATTCATATGAATGCCTTAATTATACTGTAGAGGTGCTGCCCGGCAGTGTGCGGATTCATATGCTGCATTAATTATACTATAAAGGTGCTGCCCGGCAGTGTGAGGATTCATATGCTGCATTAATTATTCTTCTTACAAATTTGGTTACTTAACCCATTTGCGCTTGGATTGTAATATACAGTGAACACCGTAGCAAATGTTAATGCTCACGCAAGTGAGCGTTAACGTTTGCGTTAAGATCGTAATTTTTCCCATTCGTTGTTGCTCAAACATTTCCCATGGCTTCAAATCGTGTTTAAACATGAGCAAAAGCGGTAAAAATGAGCTCAGCGCACAGCGGTGAAATGGCTCAGCACTCAGCAGTGAAATGGTTAAAAACTTTTTTTAAAAAAAATGTGTTTTTCATCGTTTCCTGTCCCCTAGGACAGTACCCCCATACAGTGGCATAGCGTGGGGGGGGCCTTGGGGGCGGTCGTTCAGGGCGCAATTTTCTTAGGGGGTGCAAAATTTCAAAAGAAAACCCCCCACAGATCCAAGGTAAGAAATCCACTGCAGGACAGGTGTAACTACTCGTCACTTTGATTGAAGCCAATGGTCCTCAGCTTCATAACTCTGTCTACACCATTTATTGTGAAGCATTATTTTTTTAAAAGGCATATCAGCCGATAGTGTGGGACGTAGTATTACAAGTGAGTGTCACATTTTGGCCCTGCCCCCTGGTGGTGGGAGCAGGGATTCCTCTGTTTGATGGATTTCAGGCTCAGGCTCTGCAGACCATCTCTATTGGGTTGATAGTCTGTGGTCACATGACCTGCTCAGTCCTATATATAGGGCCAGCAGTACACTTGCTCCTTGGGTCAGGATAGGTCTATACCTATTGAGTTCCTGCTCCCTGTATAGCTGTTTTGTATCTGATATCTCTGTGTATTACTCTCTGGCTCTGGTTCCTGGAATATTCTCACGGATGCCCCCTGAAGTTATATCTCTGGATTTTTCATGTATGACCTGGCTTTTTTTATTGGACCTCTCTTCTGTCTGTACCCTGTACCTTGCCTGTTTGAAGCTCTCTCTTGTGTTTGACCCAGACTGCCTGTTTGACGTTTCTCTATCTAACTCCCTGTGTATGCTCATAGTGCTCTCTGTGAAGCTGAGTATATGTGTTGGCTGTTTCACATTACTGCTGAGTAGGATGTGGAATTCAGTGAACTTGAATTCTGCCTTGTTCACACGAATTATAAGAGAGTCCTCTCTGTTGCTAACCTTGCATGTAGGTCTAACCCCTCTGGTGCCAACCACGATTGTGTAAACCACTGTTGTGTGACACTTCTGAAATATCTCTGCCTGTGCATCGTTAAAGTGCTTTCGCTCAGTAGACACTTGGTCACGAAATCATTTGCTACTGAGCACTATCTAATGTTTGCATTTTGTCTAACCTCCCTGGCTGGGAGTGCTAGGATCAGCAGTCTTGATTGTTGTGTATTCAAGTACCAAAGAGGTCTGTCCTACAGGGTGCTGAATGCGTTGAAGTCTTATTCTATCCTGTTGAGAAATACTGTGTGTGTCCTCATTGTTGTCAACCCATGTTATGATACATTTGTATTTCATCTCTGCCTAGTCATAGTTAACTTGTTTTCGCTCAGTAGACACTTGGTCAAAAAATCATTTGTTACTGAGTGGTACCTAGAATTCTGTCTCTCCTCCCTGGCTGGGAGTGCTAGGTGTAGCAGTCTTGATTGCTGTGTATTCAAGTGTCATAGAGGTCTGTCCAAAAGAATCCATATCAAGTTGAGAAGGGTGAGCGCTACCGTGAATGTGACATCCTTGTGTTACGGTCTTTTGCAAACTCCTGTTATTCATGGTGTCTACCTCAGCCTTGCAACCTGTATTTAGATTTAGAAATCTTACCCAGTGTCGGGCTCCCTCTTGTGTCTGTCTTCTGCACTATCACCTCTTGTTCTGTCTCTGTTTAAGAGTAGTGTGTGCTGGATTCTGCAAGATGCAACAAACCACAAACCTGCCTCAAGGGCTTAAAAATTAACGCTATGAAGGGCCTTCCCTGGCCTTCTGCCTGGGACCCCCGTGACAGTGCGGACTTGCACACAGAGAATAGTATAATGAATTTACTTAATAAAAGTCAAAAGTTAACAATAAAGACAGAAAGAAACGGTATTAAACTAAATCCTGGACACTGCAAGAAAACTCGTCTTAGACTGGCGGCACATGAGCATACTGTACTGCGTCCGTTATGGACAAACTTTTTGACGGGAGATAGTGTGAACTGCGTAAAGTGCGTCCGTAAGTCTGATGTCTCCACGCCCTAGGAAAATACATGGCGGTGTTGTTTCTGTGTCCGTTTAGCTTTTTCACGTCAATGTTATTTTTGCGTCCGTTGCCCGTCCGTGAACAAGTGCGCAGGTGCTTCGTGTGGTGTATTTAATTGACTACTTTATAAAGGCTACGACGGACGGCAAACAGTGCGGTCAGATGGACGCAAAATGTTTGCTCGTGTGCCGCCAGCCTCAGGTGTTTGAAATGGATAAAAAAACAAGGTCTCTATTAAATTCTTCTCGCAAACGTTAATGCGTGCGCAAAAACACATTAGCGCGAGGGGAAAAACCCTGTGCGCAGAACGTCGTATAACAATGTCCACGCAAAAAATGCACGTTAACGTCTACCGCTGGTGAACCTGCGAGAACCCTGCGTGAGCGTAATATACATTGCGTGTCCTATACTTAAAATTGTGAGCGCAAATGTGTTTGTGCGCTGGTACGCGGATGGTATTACAACCTATGTGCAAATTTTAACGGACAGTGTTTGCGCGTATAATTTTAATGTCTTTTAAAAGCTGGTGTTAATGGCAAATCTGAACGCCGAAACCAAATACACCAGCCCGAAAAAAAATACAGCAAAAGTATAGTTACACATACCCAAACAATAAAATGGAGAAGTTGTGCGTGTTTTTATTATTGCTGCAGCATATATACTCAGATTGATTTTGACAGGCACAAAAACTGAACGTGAGACAATTGTGGTTCTTAACCCCTTAGTGACCGGGCGGTTTTACACAAATCCATCGTTTAGTGACCGCTGCTGTTTTTACGTTTCTGTGCTGTTACAGGGTTATTCAGAGAGCGTGAAAAGCAGGAGAATGACTGGAGAATGACTGGAAAATGAAAAATTCTAGGTCAAAATAGCCGATTTGGAAATGAGATGAAAGGGGGAATTTTTCTGGTTAGGCTATTTTGACCTAGAATTTTTCATTCTCCAGTCATTCTCCTGCTTTTCACGCTCTCTGAATAACCCTGTTAGTGTTTAGGTCAAATTTTCCTCTTACTTGTTTATTCAACCCACACATATTATACACCGTTTTTCCCGCCATTAAATGCACTTTCTAAAAATACCATTATTTCCATCATATCGAATAATTTACTATAAAAAAAATATGAAATATGATGAAAAAATTGTAAAAACACACTTTTTCGTAATTTAACCCCTTAAGGACCCAGGACGTACCATGTACGTCATTGCAGCGAGTCTCTTTTAGACCCGCTGACGTACATGGTACGTCCTGCGGTTTTTTGAGCGCTGGAAGCGATCGGATCGCTTCCAGCAGCTCAAACGCCATTGCAGGATGCCTGGGAGTCCAGGCATCCGTGCAATGGCGGTGAGAAGTGCCGGGGCACCTTGTGATCGCTCCCCGGGAGCGATCAACATCCGGTTTTACCGGAGAGGTGCCCGTCACTTCTAGAGAGCGCTGGAAGCGATCGGATCGCTTCCGCAGCTCAAACGCCATTGCAGGATGCCTGGGAGTCCAGGCATCCGTGCAATGGCGGTGAGAAGTGCCGGAGAGGTGCCCGGCACTTCTAGAGAGCGCTGGAAGCGATCGGTATCGCTTCAGCTGCTCTGTGTATATTGCAGGGATGCCTCGACATCGAGGCATCCTTGCAATATGCTTACCTGCCGCCGGTCCGCTAAGTGATCGCTCCCCCCGAGCGATCACTTCCGGTAGCGGCAGGAAGTACTGAGTGCCACGAGGTATCGTGGCACTCAGTACAAAACGATCACATGAGTGATCAGGTGCTCTGCTGGGTGCCTCAAGGGATCAAGGCACCCAGCAGAGTAAAAAAAAGTGTAAAAAAAGTAAAAAAAGAAAAATAAAAATCAATAAAAAGTATAAATATAAATAAACTGACAGCCAAGATGGCGCTGCCCTTCTAAGGGCAGGGTCATCTTGGGGCTGAGTGGGATGTTCCTAGCCTGCCTCATCAGAGAGGCAGGCTAGCAACATCCAATCAGAAGTAAAAAAAAATCAAAATAAAATTTCTAATTTGTCAGGTCAGGTCAATATTTTGTAAATATTGGCTCTGACCTCTGTGATTCTCCCTCCTCTCCTCACTTGTGTTTTGGTAGCGAGAGAGAGAAAGATCAGATTTGACAGGTTAGAGATTTGTCACGGATCCCTCAGCTATCTGACTAGTGGTCCCTATACGCAGGACACTCTCTACCCTTCCGATCCTTAGGTGGTCGGCACGACTAGACAGACACAGAATACGACAGGATAGTGTATCCACAAGAATGACACTAGAACGATACACAAGACCTTAGAATAATTTAGCTCTTCCCAAGATCCTAACCAGACAAGAGGTAGTCTGATGTGTGCTTAGGGTGCCACACAGACTGACCTCAATCCAGAATAAGAAGAGTTAATGCCAATACCAGGGGTTACGTACAGAATGGTTCGTTTGCCAATGCCAGGGTCATACACAGAGTGGTCGTTTCCAATGCCAAGGGTCATACACAGAGTGGTCGTTTGCCAATGCCAAGGGTCATACACAGAGTGGTCGTTTGCCAATGCCAAGGTCATACACAGAGTGGTCGTTTGCCAATGCCAAGGGTCATACACAGAGTGGTCGTTTGCCAATGCCAAGGTGTCATACACAGAGTGGTCGTTTGCCAATGCCAAGGGTCATACACAGAGTGGTCGTTTGCCAATGCCAGGGTCACACACAGAATAATTCGTTTTGCCAATGCAAAGGGTCATACACAGAATAGTAGTATTGCAAAATATACAAGAGCTCTGCGGGAAGTAACTACCACGTCAGGGCACCGGTGAATAGTGAAGCCGGGTCTTAAACTCGGCGGGTCCGCGTCATCACGCCAGTCCCCGCCCCCTGGCGCCCCACGTGAGCGCAGCCGGCTGCGTTATCACTCGGCGCCTGGCCAGCGAGCAGCGAGGAAGCCGCTGCCAGGCGCCCCCTAGATCCAGCGCGGGCCGCGATACCAACGCGGTCCGTGACAGAACCCCCTCCACGGGCGGCCACTGGACGACCCCCAGGAGCACGAGGATGGGCCACGTAGAAGGCCTTCACCAACCGAGGCGCATGGACCTCAGCAGCCGGGAGCCAAGAACGATCCTCCGGTCTGTAGCCCACCCAGTCGACCAGATACTGCAAAGTGCCCCTTGATACCCTGGCATCCAAAATGGCCTGGACTTCAAACTCCTCCTCACCCTCCACTGAGATAGGAGGAGGTGGGATACGGGCCCTGGTGTACCGATTACACAAGAGAGGTTTTAAGAGGCTCACGTGGAACACGTTGTGTATCCGGATATGGGGAGGCAATGCCAAAGCATAGGAGACGGGGTTGAGTCGTCGTAAAACCTTGTAAGGGCCTATGAATCTAGGTGCCAACTTCATGGAAGGCACTAGGAGCTTAATATTCCGCGAGGAAAGCCATACCCTGTCCCCAACCTGATATACGGGTGCCTGCCTCCTGTGTCTGTCAGCCTTGATTTTCTGGATGGCACTACTTTTCTTGAGTGCCTCCTTGACTTTCCCCAAGTGTCCTTCAAGGACGCCAAATGGTCATCCAAAGCAGGTATCGTGGTATCCGAAAACGTAGTCGGTAACATAGGAGGATCGAAACCATAAACGGTGAAGAAAGGGGAATGTCCTGTGGATTCGCTCACCGCGCTGTTCAAAGCATACTCAGCCCATGGTAGCAGGTCTGACCAGTTATCTTGCTGTTCTGAGATAAAGCACCTGAGATACTTTTCTACATTCTGATTTGCACTTTCTGCTGCTCCGTTGGTCTGGGGGTGATAGGCCGAAGAGAAAGACAAGTCTATCCCCACATTCTTACAAAACCCTTTCCAAAACCTGGAGACAAATTGGGTGCCCCTATCGGAGACAATCCCAAGAGGAATACCATGTATGCGGACCACGTGGTTAATGAATATGGGCACCAGTTCGGCTGCCGACGGTAGTTTACGAAGAGGAACATAGTGACCCATCTTGGAGAACCGATCGATGATCGTAAGTATAACTGTGTTCCCTCTAGAATCGGGTAACTCCACTATGAAGTCCATAGCTAAGTGCGACCATGGTCGTTCTGGGATTGGCAGAGGTTGGAGCAAACCAATGGGTGCTGTTTTGGGATTTTTATGTCTTGTGCAAACCTCGCACACGGCTATGTAATCTTTAACATCTCGGCGCAACGTGGGCCACCAAAAGATTTTATTGATGCTGGACACCGTTTTGGTGATTCCCATATGCCCGGACGTTTTATTATCATGATAAAGGTTTAATATTTCTTCTCTTTCACATTCAGGTACAAAGAGTTTCGCGGGAGGTTTCCCTTCAGGAGCCGTGCCCTGCACGGTTTGTAACCTTTGCAACAAGGGAGACGAGACATTAATCGTGGTAGAGGCTATAATCCTTTCTTGGGGTACAATGGGATGCTGATCTTGGACGTTAAATTCGTAGGACTCATGCTGTCTAGATAAAGCATCTGCTTTAACGTTTCTGGACCGGGTCTATAGGTCAGTACGTAATTAAAGCTTGAAAGAAACAACGACCATCTTGCTTGTCGGGAATTTAACCGTTTAGCATCTCCAATGTATGTGAGATTTTTATGATCGGTTATGATAAGGATGGGGTCACTAGACCCTTCCAGTAGGTATCTCCATTCTGCCAAGGCTGATATGACTGCTAACAACTCTCTGTTTCCTATGTCATAGTTCCTCTCTGCCGGGGAGAGTTTTCGGGAATAGAAGCCGCATGGATGCAAGGGTTTGTCGGGTGCTTCCCTCTGGGACAAGACTGCACCAAGACCTATCTCGGAGGCGTCAACTTCCACTTGGAATGGCAGAGCGGATCCGGATGTCTGAGTACCGGGGCCGTAGTAGTAAACGCTTGTTTGAGTGCTTCAAAGGCTTGACTGGCTTGGGGTGTCCATTTCTGATTACCCACCCCTTTCCTAGTCATGGCCGTGAGGGGAATACCAAAACCGAAAAATCTTTAATGAACCTCCTATAATAATTTGTGAATCCTAGAAACCTTTGGATGGCTTTAAGTCCTTGGGTAGAGGCCAGTCTAGGATTGCTGTAAGTTTCTTAGGATCCATCTGGAACCCCTCAGGTGTTATTATGTAGCCAAGGAAATGTACTGTCCTTATGTCAAATAAACATTTCTCTAATTTACAATACAATCCAGCCTCCAACAATTTTTTCAGTACTTTTTTCACGTGGACATGATGGGTTACGATATCAGGCGAGTATATCAGGATGTCATCCAGATATACTATGACAAATACTTGCAGGAATTCTCGTAAGGTATCATTTATGAGGTCTTGAAAAACAGCCGGCGCATTGCATAAGCCAAAAGGCATCACCAGGTACTCATAATGCCCACTTCTTGTATTAAAAGCCGTTTTCCATTCGTGTCCCTCTTTAACCCTTACGAGGTTGTAAGCCCCGCGTAAATCAAGTTTGGTATAAATATTGGCCCCCTTTAGGCGATCGAACAGTTCTGTGATAAGTGGTATGGGATAGGCGTTCCTTATGGTTATCCTGTTCAAACCTCTATAATCTATACAAGGCCGCAGGTCTCCCTCTTTTTTCGATACAAAAAAGAAACCTGCCCCTGCTGGAGAAGAGGACCGTCTGATGAAACCTCGCTCCAGGTTCTCCCTTATGTACTCCTCCATAACGTCATTTTCTTTTTGGGACAAGGGGTATACATGTCCCCTAGGAGGCATAGTACCAGGGAGTAAATTTATAGCACAGTCGTACGGGCGGTGCGGTGGTAGGACCTCAGTCCTGGACTTAGAGAAGACCTCTTTAAATCCCAAATATTGTTCAGGAACCTCTGTAGACAAAGGAGGGGCTGTGGCAACGTTGAGGCTAGCGATTACGTTGACCCTCCCCAGACAGTGCGATTGACAACGAGGACTCCAGTATTTTATGTCTCTTTGGACCCAATCAATAACCGGGTTGTGTTCTGCCAACCACGGAAACCCAAGCACGACAGGACAAGAAGGGGACTCAATGATTTGGAAACATATGTTTTCATGGTGCAATACTCCTGTTTTCATGCATACAGAAACAGTGTCGTGGGTGATATGTGGGCAGGATAGAGGGTTTCCATCTATAGCCTCCACCATAAGAGGTCTGTCCTTGAGGACCAGAGGTATGAGACATTTAGCAGCAAACTGTTTATCCATAAAATTGCCTGAGGCCCCAGAATCTAAGAAGGCCTCAGTCTTAATGTGAACCTTGTCCCAGGTCAATGATATTGGTACCAGGATCCTGGACTTTTTTTTTCGTTGTTTACGAAAGAGGCATAAAGAGACCCTATAACCTGGGTATTGGCTGGTCTCTGGCTTGCTCGGCCACTCTCACCCCTGCTCCCCCTAGGTCTCTGAGGACATTGAAGGCGGAAGTGGTCTGCCCCGGCGCAATAGAAGCAGAGTCCCTTCTCCCTTCTGTGAGCTCTCTCTGCTTCCGATATACCAGTCTTCCTATCTGCATAGGCTCAACAACAGGTAGATCTGATTTAACGTTTTCCTGGTTACCGGAAGCAACGGTAGTTCTGGATGATAAGGGTAAAGGAGGCAAGAGCCTTCTAGGTCTATCCCTGGGGTGTCTCCTTTCCCTAATTTGATCATCCATAGCTATACAGAAGTCGATCAAGTGATCAAGAGTCTCTGGCAATTTTAGAGGAGCCAACTCGAACATAAACGCGTCGTTCAGACCTTCAGTAAAGGCCAAGGTTAGGACATCGTTCGGCCAGAGAACCTCTGAAGTCAAGGTTTTAAATTCTATTGCGTATTCAGCGACCCTCCTATTACCTTGTTTAATGTGAAATAATGACCTCCCCGCATTAGTAGCCCTTCTAGAGGGGTCAAAGGTGCGTTTAGCTCTGAAGTAAAACCCTCATAATCGTATATGATGGGTTTCTTGTTCTCCCACAAGGAGTAGCCCACAATAAAGCCTTCTCCGTTAAATGACTAATTAGATAGCCCACCTTAGCTTTATCTGACATACATGATCCTGGGTTGTTCTCGAACAAATTTCCAGTTGGGTCAGAAAGCCCCGGCATAAGTTTGGTGTTCCATCATAGCGTACGGGTGCTTTCATACTGAGCCTACATCCCTCGGGAGAGGCCGGACTGATCCTAGGCACTACTGGGTCTGGAGGGCTTGCAGTTCCAGAACTGGATCGGTTTAACAGGGTTTGCAGGGCAAGAGCAATCTGGTCCATCCTATGGTCCTGCTCTTCCTGTCTGGCTGCAATACGTGTCAACTGATTAGAGAGGTCTGCGGGATCCATTGGCCCTGACGTAATGTCACGGATCCTCAGCTATCTGACTAGTGGTCCCTATACGCAGGACACTCTCTACCCTTCCGATCCTTAGGTTGGTCGGCACGACTAGACAGACACAGAATACGACAGATAGTGTATCCACAAGAAATGACACCAGAGACGATACACAAGACCTTAAATAATTAGCTCTTCCCAAGATCCTAACCAGACAAGAGGTAGTCTGATGTGTGCTTAGGGTGCCACACAGACTGACCTCAATACAGAATAAGAAGAGTTAATGCAATACCAGGGGTTACATACGTACAGAATGGTTCGTTTGCCAATGCCAAGGGTCATACACAGAGTGGTCGTTTTCCCAATGCAAGGGTCATACACAGAGTGGTCGTTTGCCAATGCCAAGGGTCATACACAGAGTGGTCGTTTGCCAATGCCAAGGGTCATACACAGAGTGGTCGTTTGCCAATGCCAAGGGTCATACACAGAGTGGTCGTTTGCCAATGCCAAGGGTCATACACAGAGTGGTCGTTTGCCAATGCCAAGGGTCACACACAGAATGAATTTCGTTTTGCCAATGCCAAGGGTCATACACAGAATAGTAGTATTGCAAAATTTACAAGAGCTCTGCGGGAAGTAACTACCACGTCAGGGCACCGGTGAATAGTGAAGCCGGGTCTTAAACTCGGCGGGTCCGCGTCATCACGCCAGTCCCCGCCCCCTGGCGCCCCACGTGAGCGCAGCCGGCTGCGTTATCACTCGGTGCCTGGCCAGCGAGCAGCGAGGAAGCCGCTGCCAGGCGCCCCCTAGATCCAGCGCGGGCCGCGATACCAACGCGGTCCGTGACAAGATTTTAGTGAGATTAAAAATTGAGGCAGATTTAGAGAGATTTTAGTGAGATTAGAAAAATTTAGGCAGATTTAGAGAGATTTTTAGGGAGATTTAGAAGAATTGAGGCAGGTTTAGAGTGATTTAGAGAGATTTAAGGTGTTTATTTGTATTTTCTTGTGAAAACCAACGGTTCTTCTAAGAACCAACTATCCGCTATTATATATAATAATTATAAAATTTTATAATCTATTATATATAATGTCTGAGAGGGTGTACAGCGCCGAGGAGGCATATGCCATCCTGGCGTCAGAATTGAGGCATGCGTCAAGACTCCGACCCTGATTTCGACCCCGCCAACTGCTCAGAGACGTCGCTAGATACATCATCTACGCTGGCTGATGTATCTAGTGATGTTTCTGATGCAGATCCTGGGTCACCACCTGCCAGCAGGAGACGCACAGCTCCAGCTGAGGAGTGGGTAGTGCCTCATCGCCAGAGGCCAGATATCCCTCCTTTCACGGCAAATCCTGGCATCAATATTGATGTTGCAGGATTTACCGCCACACAGTTTTTGCAGGTGTTTATGGGGGATGATTTGTTGGGCCACATCGTGGCCCAATCAAATCTGTATGCCCATCAGCATTGTGCTGCGAAGCCAGACTCCTACTTGGCAAGGCAGCAATGGACCCCGCTAGATGTGCCAGAATTTCTGAAATTCTGGGCACTTACTATGCTGATGGGCATCATAAAGAAGCCCTCAATTCGCTCCTACTGGAGCAGTAGCCCCATCTGCTCTACCCCATTTACCCCCATCAATGTCACGTAGAAGGTATGAAAACATTTTGCGTTTCATGCACTTCAGTGACAACAGCCTGTGCCCTCCTAGAGAGCATCCCCAGTTTGACAGGCTGTATAAAATCCGCCCCTGATTACCCACTTCGCCGCCAGGTTTGCAGAGGCTTATACACCTGGAAGGAATATCTGCGTGGATGAATCCCTAATGAAATACAAGGGAAGGCTGGGATTCAAGCAGTATATTCCTTCCAAACGCTCCAGGTATGGAGTGAAGGTGTATAAGCTCTGTGACAGCGAGAGTGGGTATACTCAGGCCTTCTGGGTGTACGAGGGAAAGCATAGTAGCCTTGACCCTCCAGGTTGCCCAGAATACATGGGAACCAGTGGCAAGATTGTGTGGGACCTACTTTTTCCCCTCATGAACAAAGGGTACCACTTGTATGTTGATAATTTTTATACAAGTGTCCCTTTGTTCAAGCTGCTGTATTGTTTTGATACAGCAGCATGCGGTACTGTTCGCAAGAACCGCGTAGGTTTCCCAGCACAGCTTGTCCGCACCCGGTTAAAAAGGGGGGAGTCCTCAGCTCTGCGCCAAGAGGAGCTGTTGGCGTCAAGTACAGAGACAAGAAGGATGTATACCTTCTATCCACCATCCACACTGAGAGGTCTGTGGAGGTCTCTGTACGTTGCAGAGCTGAGCGCATCAGGAAGCCAGTGTGCATCAAAGCCTATAACCGGCATATGGGTGGGGTTGATCTGGCAGATCAGCTGCTCCAGCCCTACCAGATTATGCGGAAGTCAAGGGCCTGGTACAAAAAGGTTGCAATTTACCTGATGCAAATTGCAACCCACAATGCCTTTTTGCTCTGCAAAAAGGCAAACCCAGGAGTGACGCTGTCCTTTTTACAGTTTCAGCTCCAGGTCATTTCGGGGCTTTTGTACCAGGATGCACCTGCTCCCCGGGCGGTGATGGGGGACAGAGTTGGGGCTACCGCATTTTATTTATAAAATCCCCCCTACTGAGGGAAAACAGAAACCCCAAAAAAGGTGCAGGGTGTGTTTCAAGAGGGGGCAGAGAGAGACACAATCTTTTACTGCCCAGAATGCCCTGGACAACC